>OW386285.2:43950906-44652857 GCA_936432065.2 Rutpela maculata
AAGGGAAAGATCTCTACTTGGAAGACCTGGCAAACGAATCCAGACGCAACGATTGCCTTTAAAGAGCTGTCACAGCCAGTGGAGTAAATAAACGACGAGGTTATTAAAAAATTAGAGAAATACTAGCTGACCCAGCAAACGTTGCGTTGTTTTGCCAGATAAATTATAATTTTTTGTCCAAAAAATAAAAATAAAATTTCTGGATAGGGCCACCCTTATCGTATAAAAAATAGCCTACGACCTATTCTCAGACCTACCAAATATACACCAAAAATTTCATAAAAATCGGTCAAGCCGTTTCGGAGGAGTTCGATAACAAACACTGTGACACGAGATTTTTATATATTAGATGTAATACAGCTGTATCACAAATTGCTCTTTGCAAAAAGCAATCCACTGACGAAAATTTGCTTTTTTCTTAAGTTTCATAATTCCGAACGAATTGGCGAGCTCGAAATTCGAATCTGGCAGAATCTGTTTTTCCTCTTTGTATTTTCTTTAGTCAATCAAACGACAAAAGTATGAATATGCAGAATTGAGCTGAATCTGACTCTCTTAATATTTCCTGCAATTCTAAAAACTGATCTGAAGTTGATGCAGATATTTTTGAAACACTGCAATTTAATAAAATTTTTCCATAAATTTCTAAAATATATTCACCTAAAATTGACAATAGTCTTTCCACATAAATAATAGAACTTTACTAAACTCTTTCACATTTTCTGTGTATTATCTATCATAACTCATATTTTTCATCTTATCTAATTTTCAATTTCTTAGGAAAATTTTTAATAACACTGCACTCAATTGTATACATCACCGAGTAAACTATAAAAAATCCTCAAACTTAAGAAACATCCTGTACACTACACAGTACATCGGCGTATTTTAGAGTACTTAACACTTCAAACCATACTCCGATTTATATTTGAGGTATGATTTGAAAAAAATGTAATGCATCTATTTGATTATATTAGGTCAAATAGGTACGAATAGGACATAAAGATATATGTAGCGTACTCACTTACATATATATATGAATATTTATATATGATAACTATGGTTATTAAAAATATCAACGATAACAAATTATTATAAAATTATATTTTGAAATCTAAATTAAAATCGTTTTGAAATGTCATAGTGGACACTTTATCATGTGTCTATGACACATCTTTTTTAGAGCGATGTATTTCAGACAGAAAAATCTCCTTTAATTAATATTCTGACTTAAAATGATTAAGCAAAGCTCAAGAGAAAGATTCTGACCTTAGACATTTATTTATTTGATTGATTGTTCTTTTTGTTAATGGGAGGAGGGGGGTGCAGCAGCTCACTTGCCCCCAAAATAAAGATTCTTTTATATAGGTAACCAAGGAAATGAAGAAAAATGATATAATAATAATATTATAATAATAACAACTTTTAATTTACAAAAATTTGCATGAAAATATATTTTATGAAATTTTGATATAACCTTTTTTAATAGCTTTAGCAAATATTCTAAACAATGTATGTTATATTGAAATCCTGAGTCATCAGTAATTAGTTACCTCGAAAATTGTTTAAATACATTGGAAGATAATTATTTTAGACTCTGCCAGAGATATTTTTTCAACTGCGACCTTGTTAAGAAAAATTTAAACATATGTCAGGTAGAACATCATATATAATATTACAAGTGAATCCAAAACATATTTTTCAAATTAAATCTGAAATAACAAAGCAATTTATATATAGCATCAGATTTCCCAACGCCTTTCTCTAAAATACAAGAATAAACTATATATTATAATTGTAGTAAATGATGTAAATAAAGTAATGCACATGCGGATATAATAAAAGGACTAAAAACAATTTGGCATCATAAGCAATATGCATTTAATAATAAAACTTAATAATAATCCGAATTCGAGAAAACTATGTAGCGAGCTTTTTTATCTTTCCATTTACAAGCACACAAAAAAAATTGTTTTCCAAGAGACGCTAAAATCATCCCCTCCCTGAATGACAAAACATTCCGGAAATATTGCGGTGTCCTCCAGATTTCGAGGGCGAGTAACACGATAATTGCAATACTTTCCCCCACTCTTCTGGAACTACCCTTAACTAAAAAAGACTACCCCTTCTTCTGATATTTCCGTACTACGCTTGTGAGTGCTTGTCAGAATTGTCAGATTGGGATTATTACCGGGAATATTGATAAATCGAACATCTTTTGACCAGGAGACGTCAAAACAACCCCGGGGGTTGTAACTACTCCCTCCCTGAATGACAAAACATTCGGAAAATATTGCAAAACAATATTTAATAACCCCCACCCCCACTTCTTCTAAAATTACCTCTAGATGCCCTTGTTCTGATTTATCCATACTACGTCTGTGAAGACTTGAACCCCCCGGGGGGCCTCCCTGAATGACAAAACATTCCGAAACTACTGCGAAAGGGCTGAAAAACGGATTCTCCTCGTTTTCGAGAGCGGGGAATACGATGGTTGCAATACTTGTTTGCCCTTAATAACGAAAGGGAAACCATTCTTCAGCCCTTTCACAGTATTTTCGGAATGTTTTGTTAGTTTGTTACTTAGGGAGAGGGTGGTTCCAGTAGTTGTTTTGGCGTTTCCTGATCAAAAGATACTTGGTTTATCAATATTCCCGGTAATAACCTCGATCTGTCAAGCCCTCACAAGCATAGTACGGAAAAAATAAGGGGTAGAATAAGCAGCATTTTCGGAATTCCTTGTCATTCCGAGGGGGGGTAGTTTCAACCTCCGGGAGTTGTTTTGGCGTCTCTTGATCAAAAGATACTCGATTTATCAATATTCTCTGTAACAATCCCGATGTGTCAAACTCTCACAAGAGTATTATGGGTAGATCAGAACAATGGGTAGTTATCTTCCATTTGGGGGTAGTTTCATAAGGGTACGGGGATGGGGGGGGAATAAATATGACAACCATTGTGTTCCTCATCTCGATAACGCGGGGAAACCGTTCTTCAGCTCTTTCGCAGTATTTTCCGAATGTTTTGTCATTCAGGGAGGGTGTGGATACAACCCCCAGGGTGAAGAGTATCGCAATTATCGTGTTACTCGCCCTCGAAAACTGGAGGAATCCATTCTTCAGCCGTTCCGCAGTATTTTCAAAATGTTTTTGTCATTCAGGGAGGGAGTGGTTTTGGCGTCTTCTGGTCAAAAGATACTCGACTTATCAATATTCCCTGTAATAACCGATCTGTCAAACCCTCACAAGCATATTATGGAAAAAATCAGAGCAAGGGATAGTAGTCGTTTTTTTTTGGGAAAAAAGTACACCACCATTTCCGTGGTACCAGAACGTTGAGAAGAAGTCAGAAGTTTCATTTGAACGCGTGTCATTCTATTAGATTTAATAGCCATTTAACCATGAATTTAGTGATGAAATGTCAATTTTCCAAAAATTGAGCAGTGAAACATATGTTTTTGATGTAATATTTGGAATCAGCAGCTCAAAAAACATAAGGTTACATGTCTTTCGCATTTGGAAATTTAAATTTTTTTTTTTGTGTGCCTCTGTTATTGAAACATAATATTGTTATTGGCTCTCACATTTCTTTGATTATGTATGTATTTGACTCAAAACTAGCATGGTGCTTTTTCCAAAGTTCTTTGACGATTCTGAGATACTTTATTCTATAAATTATTTTATTACCATAATGGAACGAAAGTTGAAAAAAATTGAATTTTTTGTTCAAATAGGTTTAGAATGTCTTGAAAAGTTGGAATTTCAAGTTCGAGCAAAAAAAATTCTGTGTGTCTGTCTGTAACTTTTTTTTTGTGCGCACGATTATATGATATTGCCTTGAAACTTGGTACATGTATGCACTATAATGAAATCTGGAACTAGATTATAGTTTGACCTTAATACGTTCAAGGGTTTTGTGGTAAATGGGGGTAAGTAGGTAAAGCAAGCAAATGAGAGTCCATGAAAATTGGGATTTAGTATATGTACAAGAAGCCAAGGTAATTTTTTTTGCCATCAGCCACTCCCACCATTACTCACAATGCCCCCACCTCATATTAAAGAGGATAAAAAAATAAAATTGTGATTTAGTCTGTGTACAGGAACTAAAACCCTCAAAATTTGTTTGACATCAGGTACCCCCACTACGGCCCGTTTAATATTGGGGTAGGGGTGGTCATACCACCTGCTTTAATAATAGGATAGCGGTGGCGGTAAGGGACTTTGATAGGAAATCTGGATGTAGAAATAGTGATTCCTTAGGCAGCGGTTTTTCTTCTGTTAAGCACTATTATTATTAAGCATGTGACGTATTACAATTAACTGTTAAAGTACGCATGTATTAAAGTACGATTAAGCCAGTTCAATATTAAATAATATTAACTATAGAAGAGTGTACTAATACAAGATTTGTAGAGTATGACGTTCCCTAATATACAGCTTTAGGCGGAGATGAAACGTCAGACGTGTAGTAGCGGCGCAGTTATCTCACTCTACTCCGTACTGGCCCGAAATATGGTCTAAAGTGTACTATGATCTGTAGTGTTACATTCTATAACTTATTTATCCTAATTACTATCATGCAGAACAGTGACTCAAAATGCAGAATAATTATCCCCGACCTCAAAAGCGGGTAATTGCGAGCCCGTTCCAGTTACGAGTTTTTTGCCTTACAAATTCTTACAATATTTTGAATAAGGCTGGTGTGATTTCACACCAGCTGCTCATTGGCTAATGGAATTTTTTGGTGAGGATCGTAAGTTATTAGGCAACCTCATACTCTACAAATCTTGGTACTAGTATACTTACATTATAAACTATAAAGTCTCAGGTGTTGGTTTTGAATGAGCCAGTTACAGCAACAGTTTAGTTTCTAATTTACTGTCTCGGTCATATAAAGAAAGAAAATGTAAAGGCAGCGAACAGTTTTATTGCTAGACTGTATGAACTTTACCAAAAATTTCACTATTTATATTAAATATAATGGACGTAATATTCCTTCTCCGGAATTTAACGTCCCTATTTCCCTATTTCCCTATTTCAGAGGAGGCAGGGAAGCTGAGCATACTCTAGCAGCATATCCAGAGATGGTGAGGAAATGTACAAATTGTAATCATATTGCAAGTTAATTGTCTTTTAAATATCAAGCCTCCTCAAGGGCGGATCTAGAAATTTCAATAATTTTTTTCTCGTCTGTGGCGCATGGGACCCATACGAAACATGGGAAATAACATCTAGAGAAGCATTCCTCTAACGACTCCTAAGAAATTTTGAAAAAGCAGTTTGCGAAAAAATTTTCCAAAATTCGAGTGCCCCCCCGAGCCAAGGGACTCCCGTTTAAAATTATTCTTTTTTGTCATATGCATTTTACTTTTCATCAAAATCCAACAATAGGTTTTGGAGTTTATGAAAATATTTTCATTATTAACTGAAATACAATGAACTGAAATTTTGTAATTTACAATTTAACAATTTACAAAATTTCAATTCGTTGTATCTCAGTTAGTAATAAAAATATTTTCATAAACTCCAAAACCTATTATTGCATTTTTATGAAAAGTAAAATGTATATGACAAAAAAGAATAATTTTAAACGGGAGTCCCTTGGCTCGGGGGGGCACTCGAATTTTGAAAAAAATTTTCGCAAACTGCTTTTTCAAAATTTTTTAGGGGTCTTTAGAGGAGTGCTTCTCTAGATGTTATTTCCCATATTTCGTATGGGTCCCATGCGCCACAGACGAGAAAAAAATTATTGAAATTTCTAGATCCACCCTTGACTCCTCTGCACAAAATATCACGAGCCGCCACTGGATCTCTACTAATGTGTCTGGTGTAATATTTTTTATAATTTCCCGTAGTAGATAGTCTGGCTTTTTAATATTGATGAGAATTCTTCACCGAAAACAAAATCTTTTGTAAGGTCATTGTTAATAACATGTGGACTGGCTAATATTAAATCTTTAAATCCTCATTTCGAATTTTTTAATAACTGTTATAGTTTCTTATAAAAAAAAATATTAACAGGTAAAATTTGACATTAACACTCTAAGAAAATATGTCAGATTGCTAAGTTACCTTGACAATATTTTAGAATAAATACTGAAACATTTTTAACGTGGGTTTCTTTTGATGGCCGTTGTGAAACTCACTGCTTATTTATTTTTACACTAATTACTCTTCAACCGGTGTTCTATACGAAGGTTCTTCATATTGGTTTTGTCAGCTCCTACCTGTACAAGAAAAATGCGAACATATATTTCACGATCTATTTTTTATTAAATTTACTACTTACTGTGTGCTCGTGTACAAATAAAATTGACGAAGAAGTATATCATATTTTTGTGTATATCAATTTTAAAAAAGGTATTTTTCTACAATTGTTTATTAACTTTTTGAAAAGTGCGAATAAAAAGTACTAATTAGAGTTGCAATAGTAATAACCTTTTTAAGTTGACGGAGCAAAAAATTTGTGCTTGATAATTTTGAGCATAATTGCTCATTGTAATTTGACCAGTTCAAATTACCATCAAGAGTAATTCTCAGTACACTAACAGAATGCCCTGTAGATTGGTTACTGTTTGCAGAAATTTTATTATATTAAGGAAATAAATTGTCTTTGATCTCTGAATTATTACTAGGCAAATGGACACTCCCGAGCAAAGAAAATGAGCTATGTCTTTGAGTTTGCTTTGGTCAAATCCTACTGGTGTAAGATGGGCTCGTCTTGTGAAGTGTGCTAGATATAAATTGACCACCTGTCACGCTTTTGTTACCTAATTTTAAAATTGATTTTTGACAAATAAAGAAGCGTCCGTTCTAAACTAAACTTACACTATTAAAAGTTTTGTGGCTGATTTTATGTGACAGTTACTGTATCTTTTCTATGGACGTATCTTGTTCCATTTCTGTAGTATCGTTCCAAATAACCTTCATCGCAGATGGCAGATAGGTTAAAATAAGTTTATATTTTATTTCTGCTAGGAATTTTCTATTCAGTACGCCTTAATGCTACTTAGGACGCGTTCCAATAATTTTTTTATTTGGACATAACACCGGTTACATAATTAATAAAAATAACTCTAGTCTGCACCAAATATACGTAGATAATATGACAATGATAAAGTAAAAACAAAATCCTTGAAAACTAGTTAGAACGTGTTCCAACATTTACTTTGTTACTTGGCTCAAGACCCATTGAATAATTGATAGGTAATTATTATTTACCAAATAAGCCCTAAATAAAATGGCAATGATAAAGTAAAAACGTTTAATGTTACTTAAATTCTAAAAATATTCATTACAATGAAATAAATTTCACAAACCGTCATTCCTACGAGAATATATTTTCGAAGATATTTTCAGATAAACATTTTTCAAAATAAGTTTGTATATTTTAACTGACTATTTGAAATGCTTGGCAGATCTCGTAGGTCCCACCTCAACGCAAGGTTGCCAAGGTATCGTCCATTAGATCTAGTAATGCTGAATGCTGCGCGCTGTGTCATCTATTTGATGAATTCACGGGTAAAAGAACTAGCAGTTATTTTTAGGCATTTAAAGTTTATTTAATGAGAATAAAACGAATCTGGCATGCAGTTTGCATTAAACTATTCTACACATTACATATAGAGCAAGACAGGCCTGGCCTTAAGACAGTTATTTCATTGAAATGACAAATTTTCAGAAACAAATTTTCCAAAAATTTAACCGACTATTTCCCCTCGCATTATAAGAACTAAAGAAATAGCAAGATTTTGAAAATTTTGACGAATAAGAACTTTTCAGTAAAATTTTACATAAAGTTACAGTGAAAATTGCATTGAGCTTGACAGCTAAAACGTCAGTTGAATCAATATAAAAATCGAAGATGTTATAACCTACAACAATTGCATTTTTCATCCTAATAATTTGAATTGTTAATTCAGTAATAATAAAAATTATTTCTTGTTCTGTTTTTTTCTGGAAATAGCCTAATAAATATATTTCGTACATTAAAAATAATCTGAAAATTCAGCATTCAAAGCGTGTTGTGTTGCCTTTAAGAAACTGCATTCGTTCATTTTGATGTGATTTTACTGAAAAAGTACTTTTTCTCAAATTACATCAAAACGAACTCAAGCAGTTTCTAGGCAACGCGTTTTCATGGCTGAATTTTCGATAATTTTTAATACACTTAATATATTACTACAGAAAACTCACTAGAAATTGTGGAATAAAACTTTGTCGGTTAAATATACGTTTGGCTGCGTTATTCTTTCATTTTTACGCCGACTTCAGTGTTGATATTAGGGTTATAAGGTTCAATTAACCGGCCGACGGTAAAGTTGCATTTCATAATTTTTAGTGACTTCTTTGAAGTCGGTTCAATTTTTTCAAAAAACTTTTTTTCCCTTTCGGCGGTTTCTTAGCTAGCTTCCACATAGTGAAAGGAAATATTCGTCGACTTTAACGTTTAAGCTTTAACATTAGCCTCGTTTTCAGAAAATCCTGAAATCCCTACATACCAAATTTCATGTATATCAGCAAAAAAAATTGCTATTATGACAGCAATATTGAATTCGATATTTTGAACTTTTAAATTTTAAAGTCAGATTGTGTATCAAGTATTTCGAAAATACCTAGCCCCTAATTTTAATACAGTTCCGATGAAAGGACCCTGCACCAAATACATGGGAAAGTGGGTTTCGGTGAAAAGTTTTGTAACTTTGGGAAAAGAGAGTTCTCGTTGCCCCGATGAAACAAACTTTCAAATATAACCTGTGTCTGAAAACCCGCCGTTTCCGAGTTACAGGGAGTCAAAAAATATATATAAAGTAGAGATTTTCGATTCTCACGGATTGATCGACAGTGGATAATACTAATTATAAGACCAAGGTCTACTTTATAGTATTTTCGTAAGGGATGCTTCTTAATGGCTGCTCATTTTCCCCCTCATAGCGTATTAGTGCAAGCAATAAATGAATCCTTTACAACAGGTGTATTCCTGTCTTAAAAAAAGCAATTATCATTCCCATCTGTAAGGGGGGGGAGGAGGGCAGATGATCCATCCAATTTTCGGCCGATATCTTTACTCTCAACGTTATCAAAAATAATCGAAAAGCTAGTAAAAAAAATACTGAAATTCTTGGACGAACATAATATATTAAAAAAAAAAAAAAAATCAGTTCGGATTCCAAAACTCAAAAAATGATGCCATTCGTACATTTTTAGAAAAAATTCATCTTAAATTAAACGTAGGCGAGGCTGCCGGAGCAGTGTTTTGCGACTTTTCTAAAGCCTTCGTAAATCATGAAGTACTACTTCAGAAGTTACGGTGTTATGGTTTTGGGGGTGTATCACTTAATTGGATTAAATTCTTCCTCTCACAGCGCAGTCAAGTTCTTAAAATTCTCGGCGAGGTATCGGATATAGCAGAGAATAACTACGGTGTGCTTCAAGGATCTGTGCTTGGGCCAGTCTTATTTTTGATATATATTAACGATTTACCTACTATTAAAATCCAAGGACCTTTCACGTTCTTTGTGGATGACACTACTGTACTGTGGCATAGTAAGAACGCAAATAATCTACGAGACACTATAAAGCTAGACATTTGCAAAGTAAAAAAATGGTGCGATTCTAATTCACTTCTTTTCAATATAAAACAAAACAAGTATGCTTTCCTTTAAATTTACATATGACGACCTTATCATTGATGGCCAACCAATTGAAAATAAAATGCATGCTAAGTTTCTTGGACTACATATCGATCAAAAATTAAAATTTCATGTACACATTACTAATTTATGTCAAAAATTAGCATCTGCTACGCAGTTAGAATATCTTCTAATGAAATGGGTTTAATGGCTGCAAAAACTGCATACACTTCTTATTAGTTGAATCGCACATAAGATATGGAATACCTTTTTGGAGAATGTGTTTATATTACAAAAAAGGGCGTTAAGGTACAAAGCAAAGCCAAGGGATCATTGCAACCCCCTCTTTATTACTCACAGAATAATAACACTTACTTGTGTCTTTATTTTGAAGCCAGTTTGTCTAATACGTATCACAGTAGGCTTTGATCCCCTGCCTGAGCACAACACTAGGCTGACATTAAGCTTAACTCTGCTTCTGCCAATTCCCAGGTGCACTTTTACGAAGCACTCTTAATATACGAGAGTAAAAAAATATACAACCATCTGCCACTGTCCATTAGGAACATATCACAAACAAAATCATTCAGAGAGGAAGTAAAAAGGGTATTGGTCGTGAATATTATGATGACTTATTTTAAAATCCTACTCTTCCATGTCTTATATTATAAATGTTATACGTGTGATTGTTAACTTACTGCTCATTCAATGTCTGTATGTACGCCGAATATTATACCATATTCTATATTATCTCATCTTTATATTATATATTATTTTAACTCTGATGACCATGTATTATATTTTATACATATCATAATAGCTTTGTCAAATTTGCCCTTCTTAGACAATAAAGCATATTTTTAATTGATTTGATTGATTGATTTGATATATATGTATATTAGGGTGGTCCATCTTTTTCGAAATCGAAATTTTTTATTTCTCACCCCTGCAAATGGTTCCATTTGAAGAAAAAACAGTCCCTTCAAAATATTATTGAGGCAAATTGAAGGCAAGGGGTGCCGCAGAATGCATTATTATGCAATAATAAAAGTAAATGGAATTATTTACATTCTTTGGTTGATGCATTGTTTTTTTTTTAATCAGCAACATTTATCTTTAGAATGACTAATCAAGTCATACAAATATCAAAGACATTATCTGTTGTGACTATGACATGTGTCATACTACTATAAATTCGTAGTCTAAGAAAACTAGACTAGAAGTTTTTGAAATAAAACTCTCGTTTTATCTTTGTGTATTTTATTATGAAACGTTTTTTTTCATACATAGTACCAAATATTATCCTAAATCTACAAGACATATAGTAATAAAAACAATATTTTTTGCACTAGGCCAAAGCATGCGACAGGGTTTCTTTTTTTACATTTGGAAACTGTGATTTATAATCATTTACAACTTAGAGTAAAAACTGTTTTTGGTCTTCATTTTTTGTTAAAATGTCATTATAGTCAGTAATAAGTCCGATTCCTCTCTCAGCGGCATCATTTACAACTTTAATTTTGTTTACAATATTGAAACATCGGGTATAACTTTCATTTTCCCTCCATGTTGTTGGATCATTTTCCAAAAATTCCATAGACAAACCTAATTTTTGAAAAAACTGTTTAGTGTTCTCGCATATGAAGTCCTGAATTTCCTTGTTTTCAACGTCAGTAATGTTACTAATCATAAGTCGTTTAATACCCTCTTGATTTGGTGCTTTCCTATTCAAAGCTTTAACCATTTCTCTTTTAGTGGTAACTGAAATATCGTCATCAAAGAAAGATAAGCCAACATTTACTGAATTAAGGTACCACAAATGGTTCACTATTTTCCTACTTGCGGCTTGAGATATTTCTTTGTCAATATTTTGATAATTAATGAGTTCTTTACAAAAGTCTAAGTCATGAAGCGGTGCTTTACTAGCAAATGACGCTGTAAACCAGGCCTTTACATAAACCTTTACAATAAAGAGACATATATCTTCAATACTTATTTTTCTTTTTTAGTTAGTTGGAACTGATCTTGGAAAAAAAATATTTTTAGACAGTAAATGGCTTTGGCCATCCAACGTGCATGATGAAATGCCCCTGGTTGATAGAATGTCGTGTGAGTGGGCTCTTCTTCAACAAAAAGTTTAGAAAGCATTAAAAATTCTTTATAATCATCACGAGGCTGTTGCAAAGTTAAAGCTGCACTTGGAAACTTTACAATTTCAGCTTTAACTGGTTGTAAAATGTGTTTAATTTTTGATACCTGAAATCCAGTTTTTAGTTTATTTTGATCTATTTTAGGCCAAAATTCCCTAAAACGTTTAAATAGTGGCACATTTGGACCAGATGAGGAAGGCATTTTTGTGTCAAACACACTTCTCAAAACCACTTCAAAAATATGATGTCTACAAGGAAAATATAGAATATCTCTTTCTAATTTTTGTTGCAATAGTGTGGCTGCCCCATTTATATAACCCATATTTGATGCTGTTGTATCACAACACAAAGCTATTACCTTTTCGTCCAAATTCCATTCACAAAGCACATCATAAATTGCTTCAGTCTGTTCTCTTCCAGTTGAATTGGGCAAAGCTGGTACTCCAAGTAGTTGTTCAATATCTCCACTAGTAACTAAGATAGCAAGTCTATCGATATTTCCCATTCCAGTGAGAGAAGGTAAAAGTTTTCCATCCCAATGGATGACTGGGGCCGGCAATTCAGAATTACCGAAGGCAGTTTTTAATATTTCAGCTCTTTCTTCGCGGATGCGTTGTCTAGAGCGCTGAAGTGTGGTTCTGCTGATGGACAAAGATGTGGTGTCATGTCCTAGTGCTTCTGCTACTGCCGTCAAAATATGGACTCCATACCTGTCGCTTATTTTGCAAGCATCAAATGCAGCGGCTATTTTTGGTGTGATGATGTTACATGTTCCATACAATCTCCTCTTTTTTGGCTGTGACGGGTCAGGCTGGTCTTGTAACAACTCTTCTTGGGCTTCGATTATTTCATCTTCATTTTCATTGGAGTCGGCTGAATTACTACTTGATGGACAGGTGACTGTTTCCTCTAATCTGACTGTTTCCTCTAATCTAGCTTTTTCTTGTTGACTTCGTTGCATTCGTTCGGATAATTTCTGTAATTTCTCCTCAGCTGATTTTTCTTGAGAAGCAAGTTGGTAATCAATACCATGCATAAATCCAGGACGTCCCTTTTTTCTTTGGTTAATTAAAAACTGCTTATCTTCATCTATTTTCATCAACTCCAATGCATTTGCATGAGAAATGTCAAAAAGATCGTCCAATTTTTCAACGAAATTTTTTTCTTTACTCCCGCACTGGCCCTTTTAGCCGATTTTTGTAAGTTCCTCCACTCTGCATAAAGTTTATCTAGTTGTTTAACACAATGAAAATCCTGACGTGTCGGAATGCGAGCTTTATCCCAAAAAACTGACACCTCTTTTATTGTTAATTTAGCACTTTCATATACACTTAGCTTCACTTCACGAATGTTATAAAAGAGCACTTGTAATACTTGTCTATTAGACGGCAATTTATTGCCAATGATTTGTGACGAATAGTGTCCAACTAAGTAAATGAAAGTATCCTTTCGTAAGGATCTAACATCAACCATCGTTAAATGTTTTTTCAAAAAGGAACGTATGCTAGAACTTATAATGTCACCACTGTAAAACACAATTGCAAACTGACATAAAAACCTACCGTAGGTGCATTATATTTCCAAACTTCCAAAACAAATAATTTCTAGGAAATAATTACACCAATAAAACATTATGAGAAAAGAGGTAGATATTTGTATTTTAGGTAAAATTTAAGTGTATTACCGTAATAAAATCTTATCTACAAATTTCTACCTGAATGCGGCACGGCACGGGTTACCGTAATAAAATCTTATCTACAAATTTCTACCTGAATGCGGCACGGGTTACCGTTCACCGAATTATCTGAAACTTTGACATAAATTATTCCTAGTATAATAGTATATTTTCGTGGGGTGAGATTTAAAAAATACGCAAAAAAAATTCACCCCCTATAGAGATGGGCCACCCTAAGTTATACAGTCTGTCCACGGATGAACTTAACTATACTCGTAAACATTTCGATTTTCTGTTTTTCGAAAAAAAGTCATTCTTCATAATTTCTTTTGCTTGTTTTATATATACGATTCACATTGAGAAAATTCGATTTTGTTGAACAGGGTGTGAAGAAAATATAAAAATATAGATTTTTAAAATTAATAACTTTTAAAAGCATTAAAACTAAAGAGCTTAAAAGGTTTAATCGAAAAGCAGAGTAATTTTTTTTCATGGGAGTTATTGTTACTAAGATATTTGATATTAAAAATGATATTGATTTTTTTTCCATATCTTACAAAATGGAAAATTTATGTTACTTAGTTATTAAAACATGCTTTCATATGTTCTAAGTGTAGCAACTTTTAATAGTTTCTTAAAGTCTACAGTTGTATATGGTGGAGGCGCCGGGTACCGAACCAGCAAAATGTTTTAATTTTAAAAGATTCATATTTTTTAACATGATTTTATTTGATATATGCTCTATTAAATATTCGCACTTTGCTATCTTTCACCCTCTCTTAACAGCATTAATGATATCATTTTACTTGTATATTTATAGTTATCCTAACAATAACACTCACTTTTAAAGTCCAGACCTGATTTTATTTAATTTAATTTAGCATCTGAATTTGGCACGTGACCAAAATATAATAAAAAGTAATTTCTCAACGTAACCAAAGTTGTAGCCTCGTTTAATGGACTAATCGGTATTTAATTGTTTCTAAAATAAGTTTAGCAAAAGGTCACTCGGCAGTTACCGCGTTACTAGACTTCTTCTAGTGATAAAAATTTAATTTTTCAGGTTGCGTGGAATAAACCTAGCACAAGTAGTTACACAGGCACCCTAAAAAAAGAAACTCCAGGAGGAATTCCAAGAGTGAGTAAACATTTTTACACCACTTCCAACACTTAATATTACATAATTTATGTTTGCGTTTATAACTAAGGTTTCTTCGCAAATATTTTCCTCCTTTTTATAAAGTAACCAGAGGATAAAACATGTATAATTGTAATAATACAGTCAATATGTGAATAATTCAAGTATTTTTTTTTTTATAATGTAGGAGGGGGAGGTTCTACAATAATTATTTAAAGTTTTCCACCAAAATATTGTCGCCGCTACGACAGCCATGTTGAAAAAATTACTGTCAAAATAGATTTTTCTGCACTCAAAGAAAATGATAGGTGAATTCAACCAAAAAGAGCATATGAAATCGCGCCTATCTAGTTTCATAGTTAAATCAATCAGAAAAGAATAGTCATACAACAACTTTATTTGTTTTCGTAAACAAATAGCAGTTTAATAATCATATCTTCTTGTAGAACAACAAATTAAGTACAATGACATTTTTTTATGTTCACTAATATAACCATTTTCAATTTGGTCTACAATTAAACAGTACAACGACTTTGTTTTTTGTTCACCAACTAATTTTTAGGTTGATCTACACTAGTGTTGGGCGAATTCGAATTAAAATACTCGGTTAATCCGAGTATCAAAATACTCGCTTGATTCCGAGTATTAAAATTTCATCCGAATAATATACTCGGATCAATTTTAAGTACAAAACAAAAAACAAATGTCAATCTTGCGTCTCTGGAAAGTAAAAAGTTTAGTGAACAGTAAGAAGAGAAGGTGAATTACTTTCTCTTCCCCCGTTCATCAAAAAAATTTGTGTGAATTTTAACATTGCAATTATGTTATTAATTTTCTATAAATTCATAAGAGTATAAGATAATGCATTCGATAATACTTAAAAATAAAGTCTACTATTTATCTAGTTTCATTTGACAAAATTCAATAAATTATTAGTAAGATGAATAAATTATAGTCTTATTTTTTAAGTTAATGTTTATTTTGTTGTGTGACAATCACCTTTTGTTTAAAAATACTATTAAATATACTTCAATTTAACAAAATGAACAATATATATACTATTTTTTTGACTGATTTAACCCATACTATTTGCAAACAAAAGCACTGATGTGACGTCTTAATTCATCAAAGTGGATGGCAGAACGATGTTATGTTTATGTAAACAGGGCTGCGGGTTAACTCTACAATAATATTGGTTTATCTGTCAACTATAATAGTAGAGCAAACTGCTACTGGGTTTACAATTACAATTCGGCAATAGTTAAAAATAAAATATAGGTACTATTATCTAGTTTAATTTGACAGAATACAACAAAATAATAGACAGACGAAATCTATTTTTTAAGTTAATGTTTGTTTTGTTGTACGGCAACTGTTTATTAATTAAAATAACAATCACCTTTTGTTTAAAAATACCATCAATATAATTTAGTTTAACAAAATTAACGATATTGTTAGTTAACCATTTTTTTTTGTGGAATTTACCCATACTATTGCTTTGAGTGTGGATTAAGAAGCTATCAATTAATTAGATTTGTTAATGCTTTACGACTTGCAGCAGCCAGAAAGGGTGAAACTTTATGTTTTACTGTAGTTTTTCCCTTTCCTTTTACTTCTGTCCCTGTTGCTCCTACGTAGTAATCAGTTATTATCAATATTGTAGATTATAAAATTTCCTAACACCCCCATTGAAACTATTTTCTTTCACGGTCAATTGTTTAAATATTGTAATGCGAACATTTTTATCGAGTTTCGTTAACATCTTTGTTCCCATTCTTCCGGCACCATTAATAGTCATTATTAATTTTGCAATCAATAAAATTGAATTTAAAAAATGTTATTTGTTTCAGTCATCGTTGTTTCTACGTGCAACAGTGTATACATAATAGTTAGGACTAACAAAAAATACGATTTGAAATGGTTTTTTTTTCCAATTTGGAATTTACTGGAACCAAAAACCAAGCAGTTTTTTGTGTACAAAATCAACATTTTGCCTTTATCTTCCTTGTATCGTTTTTCGTTTTGCTGATATCAAAATTTGCCAAAAGAAAATTTTAAGCTACTGTAGTCAGCTTTAATTTGGTTCAAGGTACACGTTAAAAGGTTTTTTAAACCAGAGTTTTGACTGTTTAAAGAGAACGACCTTTTCAGGGCTACGTTCAAATGCACCTAACATTAACTATATCTCGGCAACGATGAGCCTAAACAAATTTTGGTTTCATGGATTATTTTTGTTATTTCATAAGCTAACTTTTTTGTGACAAACTTTTTCGAAAATGTGATCCTCTTGAGTAATTTGCTTAAAAACCTTTGAAAAACAGTGTTTTTTGCTTAAAAATTAACGTTCTCAACCCTTGAGTTGGGGTGAAACTCGCCCCAAACGAAAAAGGACCCGTATTTCTTTAGAAACATTAAGTTACTGTACTATAACTGCACGTGAATTCCCAAGCAGCAATTTTAGTAGTTTCTACGTAGTAATTACCATCAGTGCAACTTTAAAGGTTTCCGGAAGTAAGGATTGTTACGTAATGGGAACCATCCTTCTACTAAGTATTCACCAAAATGGGGAATAATAATTACGTAGCAAGTTACTATTCCGGTACTTCTACCGTTACCGTGTCGAGGACTAGGTTATTACGTAAACGGGATGTAACCAAGTAGTAGAAATGACTAACTTTTGGAACAGCTCAGCTGACCGAAATGAGAGTGCAAACTATATATTTGACTCTCTGTTATTCGAATAGCAAATTAATGACTTACTGAGTTTGAGCACATATGTCCAAGGTCCAAGTTAAGGATTATATACAACATGCATAAGCATATATTATAAATCATGATGTTTTGCATTTACCCTGGGGTGGATATTAAAACCACCACTTGTTTTCTGTAAAATGTGATCATGATGCTTCGATAAAAAAGACGCCCCCTCGAGAAAATGGTTTTTTCGGAAAAAAATTTGTTTGCAAAAATTATGTGTACAAGGAAAACTGCAAAATTTTTTACGGAAAACGTTTTTTTTTTTTAATTTTATATATTATAAAGTAATAATCTATTTAGAAAACATATTTGTAAATGACCATAATAAAAAGAAATTTTTTATTGAATTATATTTTTATCAGTGTCAATATGGCGTCTTCATTCAACAACTGAAAAATGGCGATTTTAATTGCAGTAACTTAGAGGTTGCAAAAACCAAAATTATTTCCCTACAAGTTACATTTTCCATAAAGTAGCAGATGCCACCAACGTTATAGTTGTTGCTACTTTAAAAGTGGTGACGGAACTACAACAATTTCACTGTGTAGTTATATTTACCTAGATGTAGCAAATGGGACCAATGATGGTATGAGATCTTGGTAATTATTGCTATCAACTTATTTTCATGTTGGTACAATTGGCAGATACGAGATAGGTAATTTTTTTTTTTTAATTGGCAACACGGTAATAACTGTTAAAGTGTCACTGTGTGTGAGGTGGACAAGGACACGAATGTAGATTAAAAATAACAATTATTATATGTTTACCAAGTACTTTTTATTATCTGATATTAATTAAGTTGTTAATAAAATTGTGCAAATAAAATATTTGTTTTTTTGCATGAGTTTTCATATTTTAGTGATCAGTTTACATTTAATTTCATTCAAAATATAGTAAGTATATATTTGAATAGGAAAATCCTAATATACAAATTCACTTTTCTAATGTACTTACAAAGAATCATAATGTATACATAAATAAATAATACACGCACTTACACACTCAGACTAATACATATACAAATAAATTAAAAAATAACAAGGAAAAAATACCTATATAAAACAAGTGGAGCTAATCAATCGACTTAATGTAGCTTACAATTTTACGTTTGAATACAGGTAGAGAGATAGATTCCTTTCATCCTCTGGCAACTTGTTATATTGATCGAGGGCTCCATATAACATAATTTTCCTAGTTTGACTTAGATTTTACCTTGGTATATAAAATTTGTTGTTATTTCTTATGTGGTGTTGATGCATTTGGTTTGCATAAAATATAAACTTATTTAAATACTTGGGTATTAAGTTATTTAAAATTTTGAAAATAAATACCATAGCCATGGAAAGCAATCTATCTTTTACAGACAGCCACTGAAGAGAAGAAAGCATATGTTGGATTGAGGTATATCGACTGCATTGCAAAATCACTCTCATTCCTCTATTCTGTAGTTTTTGAAGGGAAGTTATTTTATTTAAATCGAAGGAATATAATAGACTGGCACAGTAATCGAAATGAGGTTGGATAATGGTGTTGTAAACTGTTATTTTTGTCGTCACTGATAACTTTTGAGATATTCTAGAAAAGAAATATAGTTTTTTTGCTATTTTTTTTGTATATATATTCAGTTCAATTTATTGTACACAATGTCTTATGCCGTTTATACCGAAATTGTCCGTTCCCCATGGACACAATATTTATTAAATTTGGAGTTTTTAATCGGCAAATTCATTTAATATGCTCAGTGGATCATTAACTGAACTATGGGTCATTCTGTGTTTTAAAGACAAGTTGTAACTTTCGTGCAGTACACAGTATAACTAATATCACTGCAGACTGTTCTAGTTTTCGATTACTTTTCTCCTTGTGTTGATGGGAACACTTTTGCACTTGTTGCCAAAGATGATGGTTTTGCTGTGGCGAAATAATCTTGCATCATATTCTGAAGAATCACTATTTCTACTACTGTTTAACTATTTCTTCAGTTTTCTATAAAACGTGGATGAGTGCCGATAAACTTTATTTCGCTTTTACTGAGCATTTCAGATGCTGCCATTTTATTCAATACCAATAATTATACAAATTGTCTTAAAAGTTAATATTACTTTATAGTAGATTTTCAAGGTATATGTAACTTTTAAGTCATTTTCAATTAGTGGGGAGTAGTAGAAATAACTTCAAAGCCCCTATGTTCGTAGAAATAACCTCATTTTTACTCGAGATGTCACTAATAAGTTAGACAACTTTGAAGTTCCAGAAAATTTCCCAACAACGTACCGAGGGCTTAAAATTGCACACTTGAAGTTATCGTTACTTTGAAGTGGTCCTTTGGTAAAGCTGTGCAGTCGGCATTACTACCAATTTTCACTTTGCAGTTGAGGATGCTTCAAAGTAATGCAGAGTAGTATCCGCGACGTTGCAGATTCTCCAGCAGTTACTTGAAAGTGTTATAACTATACAATGCCTAAATTCAGTAGAATCTACATGATTGTCACTACAAATGCATAGCACGTGAATACTACCCTGAAGTCGCAAAATTAGTAACAGTTATGTCATTCCTACTATATTAAAGTTCCGATGCCTCAGATGCCAGTTCTCATCACTTTGAATGCTGCTTGGGTTACTATTGCCATCCATCACATTTCTTCTTTAATTTTTCTAAGGTGACCACGCTGTATATTTGTCATATTTTTCTTATTTTATATGTGTTAATTACATGCGAAATATTATTCCTCACATTTTTCACACATTTTTTTAGGGTGACAATCTAACTTTGACAGTTGTATTAACTACATACCAAATATTGCCGTTCTCCGTCACATTTTTTAATTATCTTCTTACGGTGACCTCCCTGTATGTTTTTTTCATATTTTTCATTTTTGACAGTTGTGTTAACTACATGCGAAATATTATCGTCCTCCGTCAAATTTTGTATTTTTTTCATATTTTTCTTCTTCGACACCTGTATTAACTGCATGCAACTAAATATTATCGTCCTCCGTCTCATTTTAAAATTTTTTTTGGTGACCACCCTATATACTTTTTTTCATATTTTTCTTCTTCGTTAACACAACGTTAACTACATGCGAAGTATTATCGTCCTCTTTCACATTCTTCAATTTTTTTTAAGTGACCACCCTGAATATTGTTTCTTCCTCGGCAGTTGTATTAACTACATGCTAAAATATTATCGGAATAAGCCACATTGTTTTTTTTAAATTTTGTCTAGGTGATCATCATCCTGTATTTTTTTTCATATTTTTCTTCTTTGACAGTTGTATTAACTACACCCGAAATATTATCGTCCGCCGTCATATTTTAAAAAAAATTGGGTGACCACGTGACCACCGTGTACATATTCTTTTTCAATTTTTTTTTCAACATTTGTGTCAACGACATGCGAAATATTATCGTCCTCCGTCATTTGTTTTTCATATTTTTCTTCCTTGAAAATTGTGTTACCTACATGTCAAATATTACTGTGTTCCGTCATTTTTCCCTTAATAATGTTTTTTATGACGAAACTGTTCCCAGTTCTTCAATTACCTACCACCTTCTCCGTCAAGTGCTTTTGTAGATATAGCGCCAACAGACAGACAGACTGACGGAATTAAATGACCTTAATTTTCGTAATCTACGTAAAAATCCGGAGAAATCTCGCAGGGTGATTTTTTCATGATTACAATACTTCCCTTCGGTAAGAGAGGGAAGTAAAAATTAAAAGTTTTTAAATCCTCAATGAGTTTCAAAAAAAAAACTTCCTTATCATACAAATTCATATTTCTGATTATCCTTCTCTTTCACAGTAGCATATATTATTAATAATCTTGTCAATCTAATATCATAATTTGTCAGTGGCAACGGCAAAACGTAAACTAAACGAAGATAAGATCTTATTAAAATTAGAATTTGAATTTTAATGTACAAATGTTCTAAAATCGAATTATGTATTTACTTGATACTTAAAAATTATTACATGTGCGTGTAGGGTCTAATGTATGTGTTTGTATATATTATATATTTCTGTACTCGGGAAGTGATGAAAAGCAACATTATTGATACATTTCCATTTGTAGAAGTTTGTAGTTATACTGTTTACTTTTTCAAGAAACGTATTGTGTTGTAAAGTAATTATAGCAAAATTAAATTAATTGAAATTCTTAAAAAGGGGGTAAGGTCATGTATTGTTTCCTTTTAGAAATACAACGATATCCAGATGTCCCAAAGTGAATTCCATTTAGTTTGTTGCAGCCAATATAATTTTCTATTTTCGTATGACTAACGCAAAATATTGAGACAGCGTAGGTTCAAGTTCACCAGTTAAACCGAATCATTCATTTATGCGGAACATATAGGTATACTTATTTCACCAAGAAATTCCTGATGCATAGTAGACAGTAAATGAATTGCATTTACTAAATTCTTTATATTTCAATTTCTATGGCAGGTAGTACATAAAAATAAATATATGTGCTAATATGAATAGTTTTCGAAATATTGAATATTGAAATTCTATATTTTAACACACTTTTTAATTCAAAAGTTGAACTAGAACAGATTTTTTTATTGAAATTAGGTATAGGTCGACAAATACAATTGAGGTGACTGTGATATCAAAAAACAATAGATATTTATGTACCAAGGGTCGTAAGGTGATTTTTTGGGTCGAGAATACAGTTTGCAATCCGAAGCCAGTAGGGTCGAGGTTTGCAAGTATTCAAGACCAAGAAATCGCACTGTACAAGTGTACAACCCGCGGTGCATATTATATTTTTCGTCTTACCCATGAATCATTAGAGAGAAACTTGAGAACTAGTGGAAAACTATAATTATTTGAGTAAGATTTCATATTTGCTAAGCAAATAGTAAAGGTAGCGATGCTTGTAATATTCATGGCAACCGTCAATAAAATAAATTTTCTTCATACTTCCCTCATAATTCTAATCCCTCTAATTCTATTGTTTTGTTGATCGTAAGTGACGCTTTATACACCAAATACCTGTTGTCATTGGCAACGGGTCGTTATTTTTCAATAAAGTTGGGAAAATTTTCTCTTTTATACCGTGCGTGTAATTGCCCATTAGGCATGTACATTCACGTAGCGCGAGAGATATGACAACACAGCGCAGTAAACTCGTCCGTCAGCGGAGTATCCCAGCTCTCAGTATTTTTATTTTATAATATATATAGTGAACCAAATGACCAATTTTGACGACAAAATGACATCATTTTAATGACGTCAAAATAATGACCTAAAAGAAATGTGTATTTGACGCTTTCATGATGATCTCAGAAGTACGTTTTAAATATCACATCTCTGGTACGTCATTTATTAATGACGTCAAAATAATGACCTAAAAGAAACGTGTATTTGACGCCTTCATGATGACGTCAGAAGTACGTTTTAAATATCAGGTCTCTGGTACGTCATTTATTAATGACGTCAAAATAATGACCTAAAAGAAACGTGTATTTGACGTCTTCATGATGACGTCAGAAGTACGTTTTAAATACCACGTCTCTGGTACGTCATTTATTGGGACAATGACGTCGGCGACGAAAAATCACCTTTAAAAGACGTCATAATGACGTCACCTTGCTATCTGGGACCCCACCCCCTATTGTGTCATAATACTTTGGAATATTATAAAAATATTTTACGGACGTTCGCATAATAACAGAAATATCTACATAACCTACACTGCATGTGTTCAAGTGTCTGCATATGCTACGTTTCATATAATACTATATTTACGCCCAAGGGTAATAAAGAGAAAGGCTGTCTCTCTTTATTCTCGACGGTTGTATACTATTTTTTTTTTCACAGTAGCCTTTAAAATAGCAACTTTCTATACCCGCCCCGGGCATAAAGTTGCTACTTTAAAGGCTTCTGTGAAAAAAATATACATATCGATTGATCCGAATTCAGCTGGTCTTATCTCGGAACCAATGGGGTTTGGAGCTTCGCGCCCATTTAGACTTTTTTTCTACTCACTGAGAACTACTATTTCCCAGACTTTCACGAAATTTGACTGGAGCCGCAAAACCCATGTATTGTGTGCGGGGTCCTTTGTGCTACTTGGGATAGGTGTATCAAATTTCATGTCAATATCATAAAATGTTCCAGGGTAATCGTGCGTACAATAAAAATACTAAACAATCGACAATTCTAAGCCTATTTGGACAAGAAAAAATTATTTTTTTTTACCACTTCATTATGTGAATGGATGTGGGGGAAAAATATCCTCTTGCAGACTTTTTTGTAGGAAATTCAATGTTCTACAAAAATAAGGTCCATTGCATTTTTCTTGTCTTTATTACCGTCCTTGCTACGTAGGCGCTGAAAGATCAGAAAACACCATTCCACAAATTTCAAAGATTTTTTTAAATCGTGTAAACAAATTAGGAGACCTTAAAAGTACCAACAAATGCTATTTCTATCGAGCTCAATCTAATTACACTAAAAAATAATTTTTTCAAGTACCGTGAAATTACCAATGTTACCCAGTATTGTCACGTATCAACAAATGAAAATATTGGTTAAAAAAATGCCTATCTGGTTTTCATGTAGTTTTTTTTATTCTGTAGGATATTTATACTCCGGATTTTAGCATTCATCTCGCTATTGCTTCAGATAGTAGTAGTTATAAACTACAAAAGTTGAAAGTTTTACCTTTAAGATTTCTTGTAGCACGAAGGAAGCTGCGAGTAAATGCTAATACCATCAACTAATCCAGATGAAACATGACGAATAAAAATACCTTACACGTATTTCTAGCAGAAAATACAGCAAATAGCAAATGTTTTAAACGAGGCTTTATCTTCTTTGGTTGAGTTCTAAATACCTACACAAAAATATATTATAAAAATGTAGGTGGTCCAGTTGAAAATTACAAGTCGAAACATAAATGGGGATTGAGAATATGTCGTCTTTAAAAAACACTTTGCATTCGTTGTGTTATGACTATGGAAGAATCAACAGTCAATGAATGAATAAATGATTTAAAATCTATGAAATTGTTATTGTTTTGATATTGATTACTAACTTTTAACTGGTATACAATCATACAAATGAAAATACTCATATTTACTCGTGTAGAATTTACATTTTAATGACAAATAATATTTTTGCAGTACGACTCAAGTTTTGGCAGAACCAGAAATGATGCGAGCAAGAAAGCAGATGATGACAAATCCGCAACATCAAGAATTGCCTCAAAGTATGGCAGCGCCTACAGCACAGGCTACCAACGTGACACTACTGCACCCAGAGATACAGGTAAGGTATAAGTTACAGTTAAATGTTAAGAATTAATGAACGTTTAAACACACTTGAATGAAAAGTCTGAAAAGGTACATTTTCCCTGTTTGATAGAACATATGGAATTTCTAATGAAGAAAAAGTATACTTACTTTTTTATTCTTGACCTTTGATTTTTAAAGTCATTTCTTGCTTTTTTTGGCTGAAATAAAAATTGTAATTTCCCTTTCTCCTAGCGTTTTAGTTTAACACATCAACAAAGATAAATTGTTTTAAATTGGAATTTTCTGTCATATTTAGGTACTCTCCTAAAAATTCTCCCCACGTTGCAACCATCATCTATACCTATGTCCATTAATACTTAAGTTTCTCTAGTCTGGAATCTCTTCATTTCTAATACAAGCCAAAACAGAATACAACCCCTACAGCATAAAACTCCCCCGCAGTACCACTATTACACTACTACATGATCTGTTGGCACTCTTACTATACAAAACTTTATACTAAGAAAACTCTTGCAGAATTTTGTTATGTTCTTAATCAGATTCGACAACCCTCCACTATCCACTATTCAACCCTCAATTACAAAATTTCAAAATGCTCCCGCTCATCTCTCCCTAAATTATATATGCACTCCTTAATACTCCTCCCCCCCATAGCAACAGTACATACATAACCAAAATACAAATACAACAATACAATATCAAAAACAAAAAAAAAACATAAAATCATAAAATGCCAAAAAAAAAAACACTAAAAATATAGAGCTACTAACATCGTATATACCCTGAGGAAGATCAACAGAAACTTAGAACTAACAAGCTACTACACCAAGAACTTGTAATAAAATTGTAAATAAACAAACAATCGGTAATATCTACTAATTATCAACAAACGAACAAACAAATGAGATTCTGCACCTTCTCCTAAAATATTAAATATACACTCCTACACTCACCAACACATTTCTGTTTAAAACCAACTAACTAATCTACAATAGCCGCTATGCCTCCAATCAAAAATATAAAATTAGCTTCGACGAAAGCAAGTCGTCTAATACATTACAACCCGAAGCAAACACCCATAGTGGACACTCCAAGCATTTGCCAACTCTAACCACGATTGCAGAATGTGGGAAGCGTTTGGTGTGAGTGTTGCATTTAAGTACTCAAACCAAACCACTTCTCATATTATCTGATACGATATAATTAAATAATATAGTCACTAGATTCAATAAAGCTGCATTTTGCACAGACCTACTTTAGATTATATTAATCCCATAATGAACGTAGTAAAACTCCTCAAGCCTTAACCCTTAAGCTCTCGCCAGCACTTTAGAAAATGATGCAGCCCCACGGGTTTTTGCAAATATCCGTCGCTCAAACATGGACCTTTATTAATAATAGCAGAGCATTAAATCTTCTATAGAATTAGTATATCCATCATAGATGCCGATGCAATGTATTGTAAAGAGACTGCTTCCGTTTCGCGCGCAATATATTGCTTAAGATCCGAAGTGCTTGATGTTGTTGCTGGAGAAAACGTAGACCTTATTTCGCTAGCAGTTGTGACACCTTCAAATAATAAAGTATTCTTACAGAAACCAGGCAGAGACAATGTGTTTTCCAACCAGAGTTTCAAACATCAGGAATTACAACCAAATTCTTCCATTTACCCATTTACTGATTGCGTTTCTAACTATTTAGTAAACAATTGCTTAAAAAAATAATGAATTATAAAAACTACAGACTTTTTCCTCCTTTAAAAACTAAATCGCAGTAGCACTACAAGTTTCTAAGCCGCTTCTAAAAAGAGAAATTGTTGACAACCGCCTCTTCAACAGCTTCAAAAAAACGTACTTAACGATCAGCAATACTTCTTTTCATCCCTCTTACTCGAAAGGTGTTGCTTTAAAACATAGTTTGCGTGTTCATTGTCAGGTGCAGGCAGGGTGAGCAATTAAGCAACAGCCTTTAGTCCTGCTGCAGTGTACTGGTTAGGTGTGTAATGCTGAATTTACTGGGTGAAATATAATTAGGAGCTAGTCACAACAGACTGGATGGTCGCAGTGGAGAGTCTGAATATTAGCCCACTAATGATCCTAGCCTTTCTGATTAAATGTGCAAACTCTTATTAAAGTTATAGATTTAATCTGGCATGCACCTGGGTAATACCGATCTGAATAAAGATACAGTTGGCCATTAAGTCGATCTGCAACAGGGAGATAACGTAACTAGTAGAGAACCTGGATTGTGCCTTTTACTTTTGAGACCCTCTGTAGATTGAAAACTCATTATTGTCCTATCTAAAAGTTCTACAAAAGCATCTACCCAACCCTTCAATATTAGGCCATTCGTCGCTGTAGCTACTTGTCCTTCTATCATACTGTTTTATCATGGAGAAAAGTGGGGTTTCCACACTATAACTGCGGAACTGGCGCTCGAGGCAAAACCGATCATACTACCAAATTTAGCAATTGAGAAGTTTAAGTCTTGAACCTGCTCTGATCCCAGATTTTCTGGTACCTAAAAATCTTCCAGAAACAATGTTTTGCTCGTATTCGGGAGTCTACCTCAGCATGGGGACTGTGGAGGTAGAAGGGCAAGATTGACGTGCAGTACTATTTGTCTAAATCGTTGTGCAACGTGCTTCAATGCATCTTTTTCCGTACAAGAGGAGTTAGATTTAGGATCTACACAAAGTTGTAGTAAAGAAAAAAACCGATACGCTTCACTTCAATAGCGATTTACATGATAAAAACATTGAAGATATGCCCACTTTGTCTACAGCTATTACCGGTTTACAGGGAAACCACAATTTAAAAAAATGCGCCGAGTACCTACTCTTTCCCCTGGGAGTTGTGGAATCTTATTCTTACGTATACCATTTCATGTTTTTTCAGTTTTCTCTGTAATATGCTGTACATAAGACACCATCAAAACCGTCCAATCTCTAGTTAAGAAAGACTGTAAGACTGAAGTGGGAGTACGTTAATTTAACGCCCGGTATACACATTTCGAGCAGAATGGTCACAGTTTTTTACAACCGCGGCTACGACAAATTCTATAGATAGTTTAATGCTCTTTAATTTTGAATAAAGGTTTTGCCCAAATCCGAGCCACGGATTTTAAAATATTTGAAAAAACCGCAGAGCTGCGTCATTACTATTAAGTATTTTTTTGAATTTTCAATAAATCATATTTTTTTTTATTTATTTTAGGATATATTGGAAGATCTGAGTCCTCCAGGATAAAACCAGTTTTGGATAAAAAGGATACAAGTCATCCACCTGTCAGTTACAGACCACTGACTCGTACCGGTGCTCGATCACGGGATCCTAGTCCAATAGATAAATCTGAGAAAAGCTCATCTTCTTCATCCAGCTATAACTACAACAGACTATATCCAAGACCATACCAAAGATCAGTTAGTCGAGAAACCGATTCCACCAGTTCAGCAAGTACAATACCAAAATACACTGGAAGAACATCTGCTAGTAGAGATGAAATACCGAAGTATGCAGGCAGATCTTCCTTAACCAAAGATGATGTCCCTAAATACGGGGGTCGGTCTTCAATATCCAGTCGAAATTCCTCAAGAGAAGATCTTTCATCTGGCTCTCAAAAATATATTAACAGTAGATTTTTACCAAAGAATTCAGTTGAGAAAAGTTATACAGCTTATACAAGACCCTCAACAATAAGAACTAACGAAACTAGTAGAAAAAATAGGGAACTATTAAGTGTTCTACATGCTCAACAGGAACAAGAGAAACTCAGTAGATCATCTAGTAGATGTTCCTCCATAGCCGCAGAAGATTCAGCTCCAAAAGAGCAATTCCACGTCAATCCTAATCCCGAGCCACATCCCAGGGAAATAGAGATGGAAACTATTACCGTTGTAACAAGGGGAACTTCACCAACGCAAACAACCCAAAATACTAGTTACCTCAAAAGCCGAAGAATAGAAATAGCAAAAGTCATTGAAAGACAAATTACTAGACCAAAGAGAAAAACTCATACTATGATTGATAAAGAAATACAATCAGATAGATTAGATGATTCTACTAAGTCTTCTAGATTTGCCGGGGCATCTAGAATAACGGCCACGCCGTGGTCTTCGTTTTTAGATATGAAATTTTCTAGTCCAAATGCAAAGCAAAAATCTTTAAATAAATCAGACAATTCTAGTCAGGAAGAAGACAAACGCAAAGATAGCTATGATAGTCCTAAAAGTATATCTAGAACTAGTTCAACCAAGAGCATTAGCTCGAAATCAGACAAGCCAAAAGACGTGAAAAAATCACCATCTCCCTCAAAATCGAGAATTGTTCCACCAAAGCAAATATCCAGTGATAAGAAACAATTGCCACCACAAATCCCGAAAAATGAAAATTCAGCCAAATCAAATTCATTACATTCCTTATTGCCTACAAATAAAGACTTCCGTAAATCTGTATTAAATATGAATCCAGATGGAACAAAAAAGAAAATTGGTAGGCGTAGCAATTCTGCTAGTTCTGCAGATTCAGATGCAGCGGATGCTGATGCTACAGATGTTTCAGAAAACTTAGCTAGTTGCAAATCATACCATAACACTTCTTCTTCGAAGTTACCCCAGAAAGTGTCTTCAGATAAGTCCATGCAGAGAAACAGGAGGTCACCTAGTTCGGATGCAAGTACCTCTACAACTAGTAGTAGTGAGGATGATTTAAAAACGAAACATGAGAAAGCTAAATTACTAAGCGCTGGATCCTCAAGAACTTCCATAATTGTATCCTCAGCAGACGAACTTTCCATGGATAAATCTCCCAAACCTCCACAAAGTCCAAGACAGAAAGCAGACGGAGTAAAATCTGAGGCTGAAGCCAAATCATTCTTAATGAGAGCTTTAGCTCCAGTTACAAATTTATTTAAAGTTAATAAGCACCATGACTCAACAGAAAAAATTAATTGGATGGACCCAAGCTCAGAGAGTAACAATGAAAAAAGTAAAACATCTCCACCAAGTACGGCTAGTATTGCGACCTCAAACACGCCTAGTAATGAACTAATACCAGCTAAAATAATTATACACAGAGTTGAATCAGGTGACAAAGCCTGGTGGTTAGACGACACGCCTGAAGCGTCTATTCCAGATCAAGACAATTCTCTAAGAATTAATTCGCAGCAAGAAGGGAGTCTCCAGAAACCAATTATAAGACACGTCGATTCAGGGGAAATACCTTGGTGGTTGGATGAAAATGCCGAAGTACCCGAGGGAGTTCAGACGTACCCTAATTGGGTACGAGAAGATGGTACAACTGAAGATGGAAGAGTTATTTACAAGATTCGAAAGAATGATTCGGGTAACTCGTCTTGGTGGATAAGTAGTAGCGAAAAAACAAACACTGATTCTAGCAAAAATCAGCAGCCTAATATAATGGATTCTGAGTACTTAGAACAACATAAAATAAGACATATTGACTCAGGGGAAAGAGCCTGGTGGTTGAATAGTTCGGAAAACGTATCTGATATGGTACAAGCCAAGGAAGAAGTAAGACAAAATCTGCCCAAATTCGCAATACGTCATCAGGATTCCGATGAAAAACCTTGGTGGTTGGCGCAAAATAACACTGAAGATAGTAAAGATTCAGATAACGAATTTGACCATGAACAAATACCTTTAGGAGACAGGGCTAGTCCAGAGGGTTTAGAAATGCCGAAAGACGACGAAGGCCGCCAAAGCCCCTACGATAATGTACCCATTATTCAACACAAAGCTAAAAGGCCAACACAATTGCCCCTTTTTATTTCAAAACATACTAATATTGATGAAATTTTGGGTGGTTCAACACAGATGTGGAGCCCATTAATGGACAAATTTTACAGTTATGAGAGAAACGAAAAAGAAGACTGCATAGAAATTGATCCAGGACAAGTTATTATCCACGATGGTACAGCACGTAGGACTTTCCCTCAGCATCATAGGATGTAAGTGTGTGTACAGAATATTATGAGTCATATATTTAAAAAAAACTTTATCAAGACAAGTTAATGAATATTTCACTGCGTAAAGCTAAATTCACACCTGAGAGTGCTCACTCTGCGTTTTTAACGCAGCATGTAAAATGCATGCATGTTATAGCGTTATATTGCAGGCTGCTGCTAATTTTCACCCAGAGAAGCATGCAATTTAGTGAAATTCCCTAGAAATACAATTGGTATGGCTACAGTACCTACTAAATAATAAATAAATACTTACCAAATCTAAAATTGTGTTATTATTTTTATATTATTAGGGATATTATGTATTATTAGCTGTATTACAATTACCTCTTGGCGCTCTACCAGTCGAACTGCCACACAACAAACTAAAAAGACTTAAAAATATAGTACCAACTGTTTTATAGTACCTACGTGCTTCTGTTCACCATTTCTAGACAAACCCACAAGTGTGAGAGATGGTGCAATTTAAAAGCATTGCGTTAAAACTGCATGGGCCTGTTCAAAATTGCATGCCTGAAAGATGCAGAGTGAGTACTCTCAGGTGTGCATTTAGCTTAATATAGAACTTTTCCAAAATTTGAAGATCACTACTGATATCCCTAAAGATGCAGGTTCCATTAAACAAGAAAAATTTTGAGTAATTTCATGACAAAATCATAACTATGTACGAGAATTTTCCGCCTGCTGTAGATATTGAACATTTTTTCCTTTCTTCTCATTCACAATATCTTGACGATGTTTTGGGACACATGCATGGGCCTGCCTCTGGTGTATGGCACGTCTGACAGCTTTACGTCACTTGTCGCGGTTGTCTGTGAGGCCGTAGGCCTAGCAGACAGAAAATAATGCTTTTTTCCATCAATTCCTCAGTTCAACGTTTTGGAGGGCGATCTAATAGCCTCTCACCATCTAAGTCTTCTTGAACTATTAATCGGTGTGTACTATTTTCTCTCCGGATAATGTGGTCAAAAAATGATAATATGCGGAAGAATACGTTGTTATGGAGTCGTTTTGGAGAATGTATTTCTTGAACAATCGAGTAGTTGAAGCGATGGGCTGTCCTAAGTATTCATAACAAGCGTCCCCAGACCGAAAGCATCAATATCTGTCCTAATAGTCCATGTTTCAGAGGCATAAAATAGAAGAAGAAAACTAGGGCATTAACAAACTTGATCTTTGTGCGTTTCGTGATATTCCTATTACGCAAAAATTTAGTTCAACTGCGGAGTTGTCCATTTTGCTATTTTTCGTCAAATCACGTATTCGCAGTTATCGATACTACCAACAAGGGCCTCAAAATATACCATCTTGTTTACATCCTCACACTTACCAATTCCTAACCTATTTGGATGGTTTTTATTTGCTCGGTCTGTAGTCGTAATCGATTTGTTGTAGTTTGCACATACTCGAAGCTTATTGTTGAAAAACTATTGAGCAGGTGTTTGAGCTCATCTCCATTTGCTGCAACTAAGGTGGTATCATCTTCAAATCTTAAATTTAAACCTTGCTTCTGTTTATAACTACTCTACCCTACCAGCCCCAGCACACAATGCATTACGTGTTCACTCTGCGTATTAAAAAGAAAATGTGACAGGGTAAATCCCTGTCTAACTCTTTTGCCGATTTTAGGTTTGTCGAAATCGGTGTTGTAGATTTTAAATCTTGATTAACATTATTGGTATGAATGGTGTAATAATAAGCGAAATTATCAACAACTGTTTGTGAATGTTCTATTTCCTGGTTATTATATATAAAGCGAAATATTATTCTCTGAGTTAAGAAAAGACGAGAATTTAATTAATTTGAATTTCTGTTTCAAGATATAGTTTATATAAAATGTCAACTTTGTACTTCACTTGAGCTCCTAGTTGTTTAGTTTAACTTTGGTAGTACCCGTATTTTACTTCCACATCCAATTAGTGGAGTGGAAATATAGTATAACGATAAAGAACAATTTGACATTTTTTTAAATTCAAATAGGCCTTGTTATAAAACGTCGAAATTTTAAGTTTGAACAAGAAAAGGATTCTATCTAACTGTATGTAACTTTTTTGTGCGCACAATTAATTACTCTGGAACAGGTATTTATATATTTTAATTTATTTGATTGATTGATTTATTCCGCCTGCTTGGTTGAGAGGCAAGCACATATGACTTTCACCCAGGGGTTCAATTCCCGGCCGTGCCGCTGGGATTTTTTCGGAAGAAGAAATCTTAGTATATTCGGATATTGGGTGTGTGTCCCTTGTCTCCAAATGTATAGACCTTCCCGCACAAGGTTCTTCCAGAGTCTTCAGGAATAAAGGAGTCGTATTACCTGTGGTGTGTTAAAGTAAGCAAGTAAAAGTCCATAGAATTGGGATTTCCTGTATGTACGGGAAGTCAAAGTCTCAAAATTTTTTAGCACAGTCACTCCCACTATCATCCTAATTATCATCCCCATTATCACCTCCACCCCATTATTAAACCGGACAAAAAAATAAATTGTGATTTAATGTACAAGAACCAAAGACACTAAAAATTTGTCATTCCCCCTACCACCCTCACTATAGACATGGCATATCATTTTATGGATTTTTAGGGTAGACGAATTCAAATATTATATTTCCCCATAGTGGAGTGCAAAGATAGTATCAAAACTGTTTTCATTGTAAGAGGCAATCTGAGTGTGGAAGTAGTGATTTCGAAGGCAGTGGTTTTTTTTATATCTATTTAAAATATTATATTTTTCAATGTTATATGATAAATTTACCCGTTAAACCCTTATAGGTATGACAGACTAATGACTTCAGTGCTATGCTTTGAAGAAATTTCATCCAGTTTCATCATTTCTGTCAGTTCAGTATTAAAATGACGTAATTAAGAATAGTTTATAGAGGCATCATAATTTTGAATAATTATTTTGACTCTTTATTTAACGAAAAAAGATTATATTGATTCACTTTTCCCGTTAATTGGTGATAGGTTTTGAGAGTTTTTATACTATCTCTGGAATTAAGTGTATCTTGGGTTTTAAGAACTTAAGAAAAACTAAACACAGAAGGAACCTATTTTCTCCGTCTAGTAAATTATTATAGAAGTGGAGTTTGGTAGAACTGATTTTGAAGAAAATAGTATATATTCTAAACGTCAATCATGAGCTGAAATAGTTTCTATATACATTCTAGGAGGAAGAAATATTTGCGATAAATACCAGAAAATCAAACACTCTTTGAACCACTTAATTCCTCAAAAGTTACTATTGATGTAGATTTGTAAGATTACACAAAGTGATGGTTACTTATATTACTGAATTTTGTACAGATATCATCCAATTAATTTTTGCTGTTTTTTTTTCATTTTTTTTCCCTTGAGGTAAACCAGAAAAAGGCAAAAAGCCCAAAAGTTTTGTGACTGGGCCACAAGATATCTACAACTCCATTTTCGAGGGGGGGGAACACGATGCTGACAATATTTTCCGACCTGCCCTACTACCACTCCCCTAAACTGAAAAAAACACTCCTTTTCCGATTTTCCGATGCTAGGCTTGCAAGGGCTTGTCGGATTTGTTTTTTTTTTGTCAATTTGAATAAATTAAATAAGTAAATATTGATCACAGGTGACTTAACCGACTCCCAGGGGTTGAAACTACCTCCACCCCCAATAACGAAATGCCACGAAAACAACGAAAATCAGCTGGAAAGCGGTATGCTCCGTTTTCGAGGGCGGGGAATAATATGGTGACAATATTTCCCGACCTACTCTTCACCTACTACCCCTAAACCTGAGCAACCCCACTTTTTCGATTTTCTGGTGCTAGGCTTGAGGGGGCTTGTTGGATCGGTTATTTTATCAATTCGAATTGAATAAGTAAAGATTGACCACAGGTAACCTCCCCCACCCCCAATAACGCTATGCCACGTCAAGAACAATAATAAGGTCTTATATTTTATTAAAAAAAGGTTAAAGCCATTTTTTGAGACCTGAGCTTCTCTTATATGTACTAAATACCAATGCCAATTCTATGGACTCTTACTATCCTACTTACCATCAATAATCCAAATTTACCCCCCAACTTTTCAACAGAAGAAGATCAGAATATAATCTAGTTCTAGATCTCGTTAAAATACATACGTGTACCAAATATCCTAAACGGTTCCAGAGTTATCGTGTACACAAGAAAGTTACAGACAGAACGACGGATTTTTTTTAAGCTTAAAATCTCGACGCTTCATATGACATTCTCAGCTTATTTGAACAATACAAATTTTCCAATTTTTTTTCGTCACTATAATACTTCCACTGGATGTGGAATTAATTAGGTAGGCTTTGTTGTTTTTTTTTGCCTTGGTGGGGATGTTGTTGTTGTTGTCGAAAGATCTAAAATGCATAGAATAAGAATTGTATATAATGAACCACATGTAATGAATGATCATCGAATGAATAAAAATGAAAATATTTGTACATTTATAATCAATAAAAAAAACAAAATATCTAATATATACCAATGACTCGTCTCAATTAATTCCCAACAAACCACTGAAGGAAAAGTTCACTTCGTATAAAGGCTGCTTGAGCCTCCTGATTAGTTGGGTCTTGTTTGATCCAGGTTTACTTATTTTATTCGAATTGATGATAAAAAATCTTATCCGACAAGCCCTAACAAGTCTAGCACCGGAAAGTCGGAAAAGGGGGTGGTTCTTTAGGTTTAGGGGTAGTGGATGAAGATATGTCGGGAAATATTGTCACCATCGTGTTCCCCGCCCTCGAAAATGGGGGTTTGATTTTAGTTGTTTTCGTGGCATTTCGTTATTGGGTGTGGGGGTAGATTACATCTAACAGATCACGCGAAAGAATTCACACCTTCCAACAGGCAATAGTCCTATAACAAACAATATAACCCCATCATAATGACCCGTTGTAAATAAAATATACTCTGCTCTAACAGGCGTGGCCCATTTTTCGAAAATCTCTCTACCTATACTTTTTTACACCTCCCATTTTCAATATTTTTTATAATTTGTCCAATGCGTGCATTATTATTTATAGTCTTATATTTATTTTATAATATAGCCTTCAGATAATTTAAACCGGCTCAATGGCGCAGTGCTTGCGGTGTTAGGCTTGCTACCACGGGGTCCCGGGTTCGATTCCTGACTAGGGTATGGACGCTTAGTGGCATTTTTCAAGTGTTGCCAAGACGGCAGCAGTGGACTAGACCGCGGTTGTTGTGAGACAAGATTCTAAATACAGGAGAATCTACAAATGTTCTTTTATTTTTTTTAAAATTGTGTTATATTATACAATTTATTATTTACAAATTAAATGCCAAATGAATGTATTACAACACAAAAATGTAACATTAATATAATTATTCTCATAATCGATTTATAGTATGCTAAATTTTAAAATTGTTGAAATTTTCTAATTCTCGGCCCACAACTTCAAAAATTGAATATAACATTTTTTTATACTTAAGATTTTATATCAACAGTTTGTTAAATATATAGCAACAAAGTTAGTGGTTACTAATAACGCAAATGATTTAATTTTACAGGGACAACACAGGATTTCCAAAAACGTTCACTTCCCATGGAAAGGTGAGTAATATTTACATATTGTTTTAATATTTGTATTTGCAGAAAATACTTATCTTTACAAGAATGTCAATAAATTAAATCTTTAAACGCTAGTCTGTTTCACTTAAAGGGGAATCTGTTTCATTTATACATTTATTAAAGTGGAAATATTTTCAAATAATCTAATACAATTTTAAAATTAATTGAAATAGAGCCAAACCGATTATATTATACGAAAATAATTATAATATAGACCGTCCTGACTATTTTGAGTAGACTAAAACTATCTGACATATGAATATATAAATGAAGAATATAGAAAGCATAAATATTGTTTAAAAGTTTTCTGTGGCACTCTTTCATATTTTCTTTTTTTTTCTTTTTGATATTTTTAATTGGATATATTCTATAAATAAAGTCCAAATCTGCAAAATAATAGAATTACCCAGTATATTACTGAAAAATTATCTCCAAGCCTGTGACTTTTGGGTTAAAGGAAAAGTTAGAGGGTGTTTTATGATTATAACATATTATATATACTACTAAAAATAATATAGTGTTATGTTAACGTTTCGAAGGCACAATCTGTTTTCTATTTCAAAATTTCTATTGCTTTATATGTTAAATACTGTTAAGATCATGTTTATGTAATACTTAAAAGCTTCTTTAGACATGATATTTATTTTATATTATACAGTGTGTTTAGGGCATGCGGACATTAATTTATAGGTGTGATTCTATATCAAAATGTGTTTAAACAAGCAAACCTCATAAGTTGTACAGTACTCCAAGAAGAAGTTTTTACAAATAATGCGGGAAAGCGAGACATCTTTATTTTACTTTAATAGAAGTAGATTTATATTGACTTAATTTGAAAGATTGTCCCATAGCCCTCGGTCTGTCTGCTAAAAATTGCAATACATCAATCACTGCCATCGAATGTAAACGCACGTATTGCATCATCGCATCTCGCAGAAATGGAACAGAAATATAACCACCATAGAGACAACAGAACTAACACAGGATAAACTAGAACATGCAGACTCAATTATACCAACCATAGATGAATACAATACGTAGTAGGTATGTTTTTAGAAGGCAGAATAGTTACTAACGTAATATTTTGTCGAACTCCTCCATACATTTCCTTAAATATATAAGCAATAAAAACCAGACTGCAACCAGCTATTCTCCGGACTGATGCCTCGTCGAGCGCTGGATTACGAATTACAAGCCTGGCCGTGTTAAGTGCAACTATGTATTGCCACAAAATGCTAAATTTTCGACTGCAACCAGCCGAAAGACTTATTCCTACTCAAAGGAGCTTTTATACCAGCCACTTCACACCACTTGCAGATGCAGTTTCGAGCTGTTGGCTCTCGTCAGTGCAAGGTATGTCCGGAATGGCTGTAACGAGATACCTAATCGTTTTTGGTAAATGACGAGATTTATAAAACCATGACATGCAAGAAAAATGGTAGGCTCCATCTAGCGGGCGATATCCATTGCAATCATAGTAGCAAGCCCTGACATGAGTGCAATGTGTGTGGCGCCAATATTCTTGGCTATAGATGTCGGTCTCGGATAACTGGAATCGGGCAGGACTATTGCCCTTTACCCCAATACATCGCTGTAGACCGGGGACCAGCCTCGTGCAGGGCGGGCGAGCTTACTTTACGTCGGCCCCACTCACAAATGTGTGCGGTGCAGACGATTTCGGCCCACCTCCCTGGGTCCTGGCTCGTTGGACCTTGCTGGCTAAGGCCTCTTCTGGCGTGCTTCTGTCTTGATCTTCTTTCTTCGCCAGCTTGTCCCCCCGACTGGGTGTTTTGGGTTTTTGGCAGGAGTGACTGCCGGAGGTGTGGCAGAGGACGTAACATATAGATATAGAGGAAGAGGAAACCTCAGTTTATGTGGTGTCATTGTCATTGTCAAGTCTAGCTAGACAGAGATTACAACTCTTTGGCGAGGAAAAGCCAAAGGCTGGTAGTTATACAGAGGAGCCCTTACAAAGACTCTGGAGTTTGATACAAAGAAAAAGGCTGGATAAGGGGCCCTAAGGAAAACGATACAATAGATCCACAGTGGATCGCAGTGGTCAAGGCCAATCAGTTAGCTCCTCATTTCTAATCTAATCTATTAAAGTGCAACAATTAATTTTAAAATTACCAATAGTCAAGTGCAATTATATCATTATTGGATTAGGGGGACGGTAGCTCAGTGGTTTAGCGCGTCTAGCTTGCCGCTGCCCATGATGAACTTCACATCGACGACGAATGTCAGTTCGGTTTCAGGAAAGGCAGGGGAACTGTACGCCAGGTCGTCAGGATCGTGAATGACGTCAAAGTGCAGTGCAACCGCGGAAAAAGCACAGTGATGGTGCTGCTCGATATTGAGAAAGCCTTCGATACAGTATGGATCCCGGGCTTACTCTACAAACTAAACACGCTTAACTTTCCTACGCATATCACCAAACTAATTCACTCTTTCCTGACAGACAGATCGCTACAGGTCAAGGTGAATAACAAACTCTCAACTCGACGGGACATTCGCGCGGGCGTCCCCCAGGGGTCGTGCCTGTCGCCAAAGTTATACAACTTGTACGTCTCCGACTTCCCGGAGTTCCCGAATACGAACCTTGCCAATTACGCCGACGACACGGCCATGTACGCGCATTCACACAACGCACAAGCAGCGAACATGCTGCTGAAGGCGCACATGGCTCGTGCCACGGCGTATTACGACAAGTGGAAGATTCGGATCAACGCCGAGAAGTCGGAATCAATTATCTTCACGCGCCGCTTCACCGAAAATCGTATTCTTACACCACTTTCGATAGGGGGCCACCAAATTCCAATAAAGCGGTGCGTGAAGTATCTGGGGGTGAACTTGGACAGAAGACTGACGTTTAATACACACGTAAACGAGACGATACGAAAGGTCTACTCCATGTCCAGGAGTCTGTATCCGCTCCTGGCGCGGGGTAGCGGACTCAACAGGACCAATAAAAAGTTGTTTTATACGATGGTGATCAGGCCGGCTATTACATACGCGGCGCCGGTGTGGTGCAGCATCCCGGCCTCGACAATGCGAAAATTAAAAGTACTAGAACACAAATTTATGCGCCTCATTTTAGCCTCCCTCAGAGATCTCTATGCACGTTGCCACGACATAACCCCACTAGCGGACTTCGTCCAAAATACATCGCAAAAATTCTACTAATTCAAATTGGGCGACAATCCGCTAACCCGAAACATTACACGAATCAGACAGCATAATGCCATACTTTTCAATATAAAACACCTCTTACCACACCAGGCGTTGCCTATCTTTCGGCAACCTCCCTAGCCAAATCTTTCCTACACCACAATTTCCCTTTCACCACCTTTTACTTTCACCACCAACCCCTTTTCTACTCCCTCTATTAATCTCGTTTTTGTTATTTTTGTCAATTTTTGTTCTTTTGTCCCTTCTCCCAAATCCCCTTTCGACCAATAACTTCTCGCAAACCCAAACCTTTTAAATCGTAATTTCCCCTTCACCCTACCTTCCCGAAATCAGGCAGACCATCGAATGAAGATTGTGACTTGTTCAAACGGGTTTTTTCATTGAGTTTTTCCCGTATCATCAACCAAACCTTTAAAAACAGTGCGCGTGTGTTTGTGCGCGCGCCCCTAACCACAGTTTTTAATTTAGCTTTAATTAGTTATAAGTGTTTTTAAACTTCCTTTAGTTATAAATATTCAAATTGTTAGGTTTAAGTCTTTTTTTTTCCTAGACAGGAGCCCTAACCCACCCATTAATTGTAGTTCAAACCCGAGTCGAACCCGCTCCATCCGACTGCACATTCACCACGACGCTGCACGGCGTGGTTGTGCGGTCGGCTCTGAACCGGGATCCGACTCTGGCGCATATTTGTAAACATAATTGTGAATAAATACTTTTTGAATTGAATTGAATTGCGTCTAGCTTGCATACTGGCATACCTAGCGAAGCAGGTTCAATCCCTGCTCATCGCGAAATAATTTTAATTATAAAATTATTCCCAAGAAGTGGTTCGGACTCCACTATAAGCTGTAGGGCCTCGTTTCTCTTTACCTAACACAAATTCATTCTGGATTTTCAAGGAGTTACTTCGGTGACTTGAGAAGCGGTTAAGAAAACATTTTAAGAAAAACATTTTTAAGATCAATATGCAACAACTCCTAGAGAAAATGTCACTGTTTCGCCGCAAGAGGGCCATAAAAGTATTATCGCCTTGTATCTACAAGATACGAGGGCAACATCATCATGTCGTCAACGACAATATCCCGATAATGAACATAATTGCTCTAGCTTTACCGGACTTGTAATGTTTACTGGGAATACATATTTTTTTCTCTCTCAACATTACTATGAAATTATTTAATATGCGATATTCCCAAAATATAATATTAATCTATCATAAAAAAGAACAAAACTTATTAAAGTTTTAAATAAAGATTTTAGATATTCCCTCGATGATCCTCTCGAATATATCAAGGTTAAACACAGCAGTACAATATAAATGCATTAATCTTACACATATTCAACCTACAAAATTTCTAAACAATCCCATTCATTATTTTCACTACAATATTTACCCAGAATAAATTCATTAACACAAATTATCTGTGCTAGATAGCGATTAATTATGAACAAAATTTGTATATATTCATGGTTTCTCCTCAGCAGCATAATTAACTCCGGTGTAGTTACAGAAAGTAAGTCTCATTATGCCGAATTAAGTAATAAAAGCGAGTTTCGCTTTAAACGTTTCCTGGGATATTACAATTACAATTACACCAAGCAATATTTATAAATAAATCCAGATATTACAGAAATCTGATATACATGATATATTCGTTAAGAAAATATCATCACCCATTCGTTCTACGGCTCAACACTATTGGTAATGGTGTCGAGACTGCGTATCCTGTCCTTGCCCAATGCACATAGACGTTCACTGCCAATGATAATCCTGGGTCGTCAGAGCATCACTACAAAAGGCATCAGTGCACCTTCTTTTAAATGCTGATGACGACATCCCTGTGTCCTAGCTCGAAGACAGTCGACAAAAAATTGTTTTAAAATACAAAGTTGGTTTCAGAAATACTGAATTAAAGAAGACTTTTAAACATTGCCGTTGAGTGAAAAGTTTACCCTTCAATCAACGACATTGCCTATCGGTTTTTGGGGTTTGACTATTGTTTTACTTGAAGTGAAGTCTATATTGTTTTCTCATCTATAGCTAGAGAATATATTACCAACATATTAAAACCCAAAATTCAAAACGGTCTTGCAAAAATGTCCAAATGAGCTTGCCGCCTGTGTAGCTGTGTCTGTCTGTGGGCGATACGTTTTTCTCGAACACGTGGATACTTAAAATTTTCGACACAAGTTTTGCAAGGACTCAGGTAGAACAATACTGAATATTAGTGAAATCGGTGCTCTAGGGGCGACTCCCAGGAGACCCAAAAACAATTTCTAGTCGAACCTGAAAATATTTTAAATAAAAATAGTTGAGGATGGAAAAGGTCATAAACGATAGATAATGAGAAAGTTTTAGTTTAGTTTTGTTTTAAAAATGTCATCTTTATAACTCATTGTAGTGGAGTAAAAAACAGGGGAAAAGTCGCTTCCTTCTCGAGTTTTCTTTTTAATCCTAGAACAAACCTAGATATATACAATTTCGTTAAGTAGGTTCATTAGAAATCATGAAATACGACATTTTTTAGTGGTCACGGACATTGTTATTTTTAAAAAGGTGTGAATTTTTTTTTTTTAATCACGTTTTTTGAACATCTAATGCCATAACTCAAAAACGAATGGAGTTATCCACATGAATTTTTTTTTTGTTATAAAACACACACTTAAGCGCTTCTATCTGTGTATAGTATTGTTAACTAAAACATTTTTTAAGTTTGTTAAAAACTTAGATAACCTTGAAAGTTCAGAAAATACGCAGTCAAATTTTCACTAAGCTATAAACTTTTTTGTTTTTGGAAATTTTGTATAACATGCTGCGAAGAAAATAAAGCCAGAAGACCAAAAAGGTTTTTGATAGCATAATTTTTATTGTGCCTTTTATAGTTTAGGTACAGTGATTTTTTTTAGAGCGCGCGAATTGCAGAAATTGACTATTAATACGCCCGCGTCCACTATAACTAACTAGTCTCAGGGCGGTGTACTAACAACGTTATTCGTTTTCGTCGAAGGTCAAATTATAAAACCGCTGCCCAAGGAATCACTACTTCCACATCCAGATCTTCTATCCAAGTCTCTCAGAACGAACAAAATTTGAATGTGGAAATCACTTTTTATGGAACTTTAATAATATAATATTTGAAATCGTCTATCCCAAAAACCTATAAAACGATATGCCACATCGGTAGTGAGGCTGAGGGTGGTGGAAGGGGGGTGGTAGTAGTGGTGGATAAAGTAAAAAAAAAATTGAGGCCTTTGGTTCTTGTACACACACTAAATGACAATTTTATTTTTTTCGCCCCCTTGAATAATGGGGTGGGAGTTGGTAATGGGGGTGGTTAATGCCAAAAAAAAATTTTGAGAGCTTAGCTTCTCTTATATATACTAAATACCAGTTTTATGGACTCTTACTTGCTTAATTTGCCTATTTACCTCCATTTACCCTCAACCCTTTAACGGAATAATCTAGTTCCAGATCTCGTTAAAATACATGGTACGTGTACCAAATTTCAAGTCAATGTATTAAACGGTTCCAGAGTAATCGTGCGCACAAAAAAGTTACAGACAGACCGACAGACAGATTTTTTTTTTGCCCAAACTTAAAATCTCGACGTTTCATGACATTCTAAGCCTATTTGGACAATAAAAATTTTCAAAAATATTTTTGTCCATACTATATTTCCACTGAATGTGGAAGTAAAATGTGTAACGATATTCTTTCTCTTATTACCACTTGTATTATATTGTAGAACGTATGGTCATTGTGCGAATTGTGCGTGGATTATCTACTTAAAAAATATTTAAGATAAATAAGCAATCTAAGTTTCATTGTATGTGGCGTAGTAATAGAGGAAAACGATAAACTTGTGCACAAGCCAAGGAAACAGAGTTTAGAGACTATAATTAGGAAATTATAAACTACTTTATTTAGGACGTTATTTTCTTTTTTGTTACCTAATTTAGGCGAAAATAACACGTTTACTCAATTCACAGGTCTACAAAAAAAAAGGACTCCAAGGACTAATCCTATCATGCCTTAAGTATTTTTGTGTGCTGAATCCGAATTTTCAATTAAAAAAAATTTCTACCGCGTAGATTTCGAGTAAATTCCGGTTTTTATTGTCAAAAAACCGTATTTTGACGATAAAAACCGGGATTTACTCGAAATCTACGCGGTAAAAATTTTTTTAATTGAAAATTCGGATTCAGCATACAAAAATATATAAGGAATGATAGATTTAGTCATTGGAACAGAATTTCTTTTTTTGTAGACCTGTGTACAAAGTGCACCTGTGCCACAGATCTACAAGAAACAAAGTTCTGTTCCAAGGACTAAACTTATCATTCCTTATGTATTTTTGTGTGCTGAATCCGAATTTTCAATTTAATTTTTTTTTTACCGCGTAGATTTCGAGTAAATCCCGGTTTTTATCGTCAAAATACGATTTTTTGACAATGTTTGACGTTTGCTCGAAATCTAAGTGGAAAATTCGGATTCAGCACACAAAAATACTTAAGGCATGATAGGTTTAGTCCTTGGAGCATATTTTTTTTTTGTCGACCTGTGTTATTGTGTGGATCTAGGGTAAAAATGCAATGCATAGGAGTTTCGGATAGAGACTCTGACACAGGAAATGTCGGATACAAATATTAAGATTGCCACGTGCTTTAAGAAACTGTCTTTTTTATTTAGCTCCAATAATAACGCAAAAAAAGGAAAACTCGATAGTTTACTTTTTATCAAAACACTCCAAAATTATTACTTTTCCTAAACTTCTGTTTATGGGATTTTATTAACCCCCTAGTTGCGCAACATTTTTTCCACTTTACTATAATATTATTTTTCACCGTTTCCGAGATCCCAATGCAATGCATACTCCATTTAAGATTTTTAATTCCTTTTTGCCTTCAACCTTAATCCTTAATGTGTCACTGGAAATAATAAGTTATCCTTTCAGATCCTAAAACGTGATAAAACAGTCCTAAACATAAAAAAATAATAATGAGAAGTTCCGTTACACACAATACATAATCATTATTATTCTTAAGTACGGCGCGCGTACGCTTCGACAATTCCTCCATACTAAAAAATTCGTAACTAGCAAACTATTGCTAATAATGAAAATATTTTTTTTGACTTCATTTTCTTCACAGCATGTTACACAAAATTTTCAAAAACAAAAAAGTTCCTCGCTTAGTGAAAATTTGATGGCGTATTCTCTAAACTTTCAGGGTCATCTACGTTTTTGGCATGTTCACATTATTTTTTTATTGGCAATCCTATGAATAGAAAGAAGCGCTTAAGTGTGTGTTTTATAACAAAAAAAAGTTCACATCGATAGCTCAATTCATTTTTGAGATATGGCAATGGATGTACAAAAAAACATGATTTAAAAAAAAATTAAATTTTACACTTTTTTTTAAATAAGAATATCTGTGACCACTAAAAAATGTCGTATTTTGTGTTTTTATGTGAAAAATGATGTTGTTGGTAATACCCACTGTGTCTGATCTTGTTCTAAGCTCATAAAAAAAAACGACACAATTTTACCTCTTTTTCGCTCCTCTATTGTACAAATCTATCCTCTCTGTTTAAATTCCATCTTGATAAATAGATTTTAATCAAAATTTGAAATCTTTAGAGATTTCTGTGTAAAAAAGATACTTTTGTCCTATTTCTATAATTGGAATCGTTTTTGAGGAAATCGGATTTAAAATCACATGCAATTAATCAATAACATTTTATTTTTTATTGTGAACATACTGGTTACTTAAATATTATAATAAATCGATATAAGCTGTTCATTTGTTTCTAAGCACGAACTCTGAAAATTATTAAGATATTTAGGATTTTTTTAAATCAAAAGAAGATACCTTTGTAAAGCAAAAAATGCAGAGTTTGTTCAGAATAATATATCAAATTTCTGTGATTTTTTACCAGTTAAGTAGACTTTTTCAGTCCGTGTTTTTTTTTTACGGAAATATTTCAAATACTGCTGAGTTATCGGTACATTTCTAAAACCGCAAATGTCGTTCGTAGAGAAGAATGTTCATACAATTATGTTACTGAACGAATTCTAAACAACTTTCAAAATGTACGTCCCTGCCGGTCTGTCAGTCTGTCTGTCTGTCCGTACGTCCGGCTGTATGTCCATCCGTCATATTTCTTATAAGCACGGTAACTTAAGACAGGGAAGTCCAATTGTATTGAAATAAGTACCTTATTGTTCTTCAACAAAATTGATCAGTAAATAACAATGTTATAAAAAAAAGATATATTATTAAATAGTTATATTGTAAGTATAAATCGTATTATTAAATTAAAGTTATATTATTATAACAATCTTATATTTAAATAATTATACAATTATGTAATTAATAGGTATATTTTAAATTTAAAAAAATCATCGTTTAAATTTATATGTTTTGCAATGAATATAAATCTTGTGAAATGTTAGTTATTTATGTATTTTACTAATAAACATTTCATAATAATATAATATTCAACCGTTCAAATATGATTTTCACCTAATTTTATTACAGACGAACGATTTTAAAAGTAGATAACGAACAAAACGAAGCATCAACGCGACATTATGTTTCACTAAATATCAGTTTCTTCAGATGTGAGTACAAAACTACTTACAAATAAAACTACTACTAGTGGAAGTAAGGAGTCGGAAAGTATGCAAAATCGTGCTAAAGTTATGAAAGTTATGACCCCGTTTTCGACGGTGCGGAATACGAATAACAGGGTGAAAAAAGTTTTTGGTATTATATCCCCATGAAAAAACAAAAAATCCCTGCAAAAACAGTAGATACCAAACTGTCATATGAGAAATAAGCAAGAAGGGGTGGTTTTGGCCGTTTCAGGAAATGCGCATGTTATTCGTATTTAGTCCAGTCAATGAAAGAGTTGTAGAGAACATTTTGAAGGGGAGAATTTTTCTCTTCAGGAATGTGTTGGAGGTAGTCAGGAGGTAAACATACTAAAAGTCCCCGCCCCTAGCCCCGCCGCTTCAGGGGGAGAGGGGGAGGAAAGGTTCCTTTTTTCGATTCTTCGCTTATAACTCGGAAACAATGCGTCGTAGGAAAAAAGTAATCTATGCAAAATTAAACGTAATTAAATTTTCCACAAGAATTTTCTTCCTATGTGTTATATTTTACGAGATATTTGCCAGCGAAAATCGATAATTAATAAAAAAAAAATCAATTGTGTACCTTGAATATTTCTGTCAAAGCGGTTTACCGTGGTCTGCTAATAAATGACAGTCACAAAACAATCTTTATTTTACAACACTGGACGTGTTTACTAACGTAATATTTTGTCGAAATCTAGACATTCCCTTAAATTTACAGTGTGACTCACTTAAAATGAAGATACCCTTAAAACTTTTTCATTTTGTTTCCGATTCGAATCAAATTTCATGACTTTACACGATTTTGCATTTTTTCGGGAAAATCGCGATTCCTTACTTCCACTATACACATTAAATACATGAAATTTTGTGATCTGAGAAATAATAATTTATTCTACTAGTCCATTACTAATATGGGATTAAAATGAGTTGAGAAGATATGAATTATTTACGTATATTTGATTATTGAGTACAATATCAGATTTTTTTAAATCTGTTATGTCCTAATTTTTAAGCAATGTGGGCCTTGCATCTTTACTAGCCGTATAAAGGATATAAAAACTATTGCTGAATTAGTGTTTATCACTATTAAATGGTTAGCAAAAATAGATTCATTATTATTTTTCAGAGAATATGTTCTTCAATACCTGTTTTAAATTTTCTTCTTGTTTGTCCAACGTATGTCTTAGGTCAAATTTCATAAGTAAGCTTATATACTACCGACGTTTCATCCCTTTTTAGTACTTATTGTTTTTTATATGAGCCCATAGTATTTTTAGTCTTATAAGTAAATCAAACTTTGCTCCTTCAAAAACATCTAGATTAAATTTGGATCCTTTTTCGTTACCACTGAAAGGGCCTGGAAAGTTTTATGTAAATCACCCTGTACACTATATTCTGTCTAATATATTATCTACTAAGGAATCCTGGAAACAATTGAATAGCTTGTCCATACCATCACAAAATAAAAGCCTTTTCTGTAAATAAATTGCTCTGGATTGCCCATAAAAATCTGCATTAACAGAGGGCTATAAGACATCTATTTCAGCAACTTGACAAAATAACAGTAAAAAAATGTTTCGTCCGTTATAAAAAAAAATTTTAACATTACTTATCTATTTATTTTATCCTGCTACTAATTTATATGGTAACATGAGACTAAAAATATATAAACACACATTATCAATATGTATATTTTAAACTTCTACCAAATAATTCACATAATTAGTGTATATCATTTAATGTAAATTTCATAGATTATGTCATATTGTGTAAAATTAAAACCTGGTACCAATATCATAAATTATATATTGAATAGGTATTAATAATATTAAAATTATTATACAGCATTGTTGTCTTGTTATGGAACAGTAAATAATGTAAATTTTATTATTTGTAGTAAATATTTTTTGTTTAATATTGAAATATTTCGATGATAAAAACGCGTTGACGTGTCTAGAAAAACCGACAAACTTCGAACTTCAAAAATATGCTGTCCAATTATTGTAATATTAATTAAGTACATATAGAAATATAATTTTGAACATTTGCAAGGTATAGAAAATATTCAAATAAATATGAAATTGACGCCCTTACATTTTTTAATTTAATTAGTTTATATCGTTACCTTTTGTCATAAAATTTATTGCTGTTCCTGCTGATAATATTAATTTTCTCTAGTCCCATGCTTTAATTCCTGTACCTGTAATTTAATAAAATTTATTAAGATACAGATTTTCCATTAAGATACAAGACAAGTCATTTGTCATGTCATGTTTACCTAGCAATTTCAGAAATAAAGTGTTAATTCTCTATTTCATTATGACTGGTCGTAGAAAAAATAGTGTATGCAACTCACATTTAATGGCAATTAAGACACTCGCATTCATTACGACATTCGCCTACGGCTCATGTCATAATTCTCATGCTCGTGTCTTAATAGGTATCATCATTATATGATCGTTGCATAATATACTATTATGGGACAGATGACATAATCAATGATTTTGCTCTAAAAAAGTCAAGGAAGGTACATCTTGCTTAATTTTCTTTAAATTATTTTATTTTTATTATTATTCTATTGTCATTTTATCTATGTTTCATAAATGGGAATCATACAGAAAAATTATTTTGTATAGGCACTGAGCGAATATTGCTTAGCAGCTCCCCGCTGCGGAGAATCGTAACACTTTTGTTGGTAGGTAGTCAGCTGTCAATCTATTTAATAGATACTATTATATATTTCGGATTTCAACCCAAAATTTACCCATCGCAGTGAAGCGACGTACAAAAAAGGTTTAGAATTGAACCTCTCTAAACATGATTTAAACGTTAACGAGAGAAAGTGTAATAAAGCCTGAATTTCAGTATTAAAAGGCCATGTTATGTTATTAGACAGACATCTGTTGCTCTCAACCTACATTCGAGGTGAGTAGCCAAATTTATAAAACAGTGAAGCCATAGAGAATAATATACGAGACCATAGTTGATTTTTTTGTAGGTTGAAATGGCAGGCAAGCGCAAAAACCGACATGTGACTATCTGGCTCATGATCCAAACATGCTCATACAAATTGCGCACGCGGCACAGGAAACATTATGATGTTAACTCAATGGGATTGTTTGAGGCAACAAATAATTTTGTCTCTAATAAGCATTACGATAAACAGCGAAAAAGTTTCTATGTGTATGAGCAATCTGTGTGAAATTTTATCACAAATTGTTATTGACGACGATAATAACGTAGATGGAAATGGCAACAAGTAAAGAATGGATTTATACAAATTTTCTTGGCTCTTAATACATATTTCCAGATTTTTTAATGTGCCTGCCTTTGGTTTACTTTGTTTCGTCTGATTTCAAAAACTCACCGTTAATTGCATCCAGTGAGAAATGTATGGAATTTATCTGTTAAGATCACATCTGAAAGTTGTGATAAGTTTTAAATACCCAAATCATTGATTATAAATGCGTTCGACCACCGTCTTCACATCTAAAAAAATGATACACCCATTCGGAGATATTCCTACCAAAATTTTTGCTGCAAATATTCCCTTATATGAGAATGTGTATATTACTCTATATATTCTATTTTCAGCAGAAAACTTGCAGATATCACTCTGAAGTACCACCTAACGCTTTTCCACCCCTTTAGGGGGTGATTATCAATATAGTGGCTGTACAGCTGTATCTTTGTTCCAAATAAATTATGGAACCACTTACCAGCACATTTCAAAAATATGTGCAGCAATGACCATGAGCTAATCCTTGACTATTTTCCAACTCTTCCAGGTGTACAAATCAGTTAAACGGCTGATACAAAAGTACAAAGTATCTAGACACTCTTATTTATATTTTTTTGACTATAGCCTTATAAAATACAGTACTGTCTTATTAAAATTGATAAGTATGTAACTGACGTACTGACCGACAGAAAAAGGAGAATAAGTCCGACTATGCTACCTCCACGTGATATACTCAGGTTAACATTGAAACAAGCGGCACTTTATATGCATAGAATTAAGGTATCGTACCATCATTTTATATATTTTCTTCTTTTTTTCTTCTCACCCCACCTCACCTTTGTTAATTGAACCTTATTATTGTTATTAGTTAATTGAACCTCATTTATATCGATATAGAGGTCGGCGTAAAAATGAACAAATAGCGAATTCAAACGCATTTTTAACCAATTTTCTCAAGGCCATATTTTAAACATAGGAAATGGATTCAAAAGTGTTTTCAACGGATCACTCTGTAGAAATATGAAGAGCTGACGACAATGTTTTTGGATATATGTTTGAACAACAAATTGAATGAAAAGTATTGTGTAATATAGAGAGTAAATAATGCAGTGGATATGGCCTACATCAGAATCGATTTTTGTAAATAGGACATATAGAACATTCAGTGAGAATCATATTAAATTCAACAATATTTAGAGAATTTGAGAAAATAATTTGATTTCAAAAATCCCATCTACTATTAAAGTAATTGTTTAACAGGAAGCCACTGCAGCTCTTATTAAATATTAGTTCTGCATGTAAAGTAACAGATACAAAGTTATAATGTAACAAGGAAGTTGCATGATAAAAATATTATTTATCATATACTCATCTCGTTACCATGTAATAAAAAAAATTAATACTGCAGTGTGTGACGTTGACACCGCGATCCACATGTGAAATTGTTTAGAATATTTCTAATTTTGTCCAAGGATACGTTCAAAGAGAACAATTAAATGTTTTTGAAATCGTGTAGGAAGTGTAATGTGATTTTTTCTGAAATATATATGTATATATAACATTTACTTTCCCTCATTTTATCCAGAAATTTAATAGAGTTGTTAAAACCAGATGTTATCTAATTTTAACATTTTAGACAAAACAAAATGTATGCATATTTATTTAAAGTATGTCGAATTCAATCATTGTTATATATTGGTCAGGGTTGCCACCTTTTGGTTTATCGAAATCTGCGTTCCTAACACGTAAGAGAGTGCTTAGATTTTCTTTCTCCACAATTTGGGGGAGCTTTGGCGTTCGGCTGTGAACTATAGACAAAATAATGGGTATACTAATGCAATTTTGAACTTGTATCTATTGATCTGTCCATTGTTTCCGAAGGTTCTTTTCCGTCTACCCCCATTATTTCGCTTTGGCGAATGACCTATTAAATTTCCAGGAATATTCGATATTTTTTCGACCAAGATTCAATAAACATTTATCGTTCTTAAATTTCTCAACAACCAGGGCACAGGTTAACATAACTATATTCATATTCCATAGTTATTTGTAGCTCTGCCTTGATCGATTCGATAGAACATTTTTACGTTCTTTCATTTCATGGACATATGGGGCAACACTTGTTCTACATAAGAATTAGAAGGACATCTTTCATCCGCTAACAAATACCGATAGATGAATGACAAGGAAATAAGTTGATTTTCGATCCTCTGAACCTCGATTCACGGTGCCTCGATACATCGATCGGTGGTACTTTATTACCTTGATAAAGTAATATATGCTAAGGATCGGGACATAAGTGCAACCAATTGGGACCCGAGACAATGCACTAAAAAATGTGGAATATCCCGACGAAATCGAGACGGATGGTAACCCTGATATAGGCACAACTTTTTCTACTAGAGTTAAAATTGCAGTCAGATGTCGCTGACTGTGACTACCCTTTTGATGAACATTTTGCTGGTTGGGTGATCATCATGTCTCTTCCGTGGGGTGGGTTTCATCTGACGGTGGTAATCTCTGTGTTGTGCTGCTCCTAATATATTATCGGTCTGAGAACGCGCATGCACATCTGGTTTCATGCCTGGTTTCCTGTAGGTCGTCGTATGTCTACGTTATTCGTCAATGTTCACTATGTATAACACCTCCGATCCGTCCATTCTTCATTATTTAGCACTAAAGTATTGAGTATCATTTTATTTGTTAAGTTTTTGGTTCCTTTTTCTACTTCTGTTGGCTCTCTGGGAATTCTGGACATATAATGCTAGATATTGGCCACTATTTTGATGTCGAAATCAATATCGTGTGCTGTAGTCTTACATCCTATACTAGAGATGATTATTATACTTATCTGTATGTTGGTCTATCCTTTGACATGACTTATTACAGTCCTAACAAGGATTTCGTATACTCCTTGACGTTTTCTAGGTCCATTTTGAATTTTACATTCCCGAGCCGATTTTCCGGTCTTTTCTGGATGAATATTGTTTCTATTTTGTGTTTGCGTAGAAACTGGTTTTGTCCGTTGTCCTTCTCACGTACAGGGGTTACGCTTTTGCTATTGGCTTCTCGGCGTCCTCCTGAGCTTTTGGTTTGGTTGATTCTTCCATATTGTACATATGGGTGGGCTTTCTGTATACACTAAGACCTAAGTCTCAATATTGTGTGTTCTTTTCTAATATGTCCAGAAATGGGAGCTGACCTTCAATTTCTACCTCCATCGTGGACCTAATTTTGTCGCGAATGCTATTTATGTGATCTAGAAAACTACTTAGATGTTCTTTTGCATAAATCCAGATGACAAATGTGTCATTGGTGTATCTTAGCCATAGTTCTTCTTCGAGTGGTGCCGTTTGTATTGCTCGAATTTTTAAATCCTGAAGAGATTAGCGACGACTGGGGGCAAAGATGAACCCATCGGCACTCCTTCCGCTTGCTTGTAACGCTGGTCGCTGTATATGAAGTATGTGTTGGTTAAACAGTATTGAGTTAGATTTAAAATGTGTTCTATTTGATGACACTTGTACTTGGTAGTTGGATCAATGACTCATCTATTGGTATGTTTGTGAACAGTGAGAATACATCAAAGCTTACTAAAATATGTTCCGGTAGGACGGTCTCGTTATTTAGTAACTAGATGAAATGTGCATTCTTCACTCGTAATCATACGGAATTCACAAAGTTGAGTTCCTTCCATATAACTTGAGACATCTTGAAGATTTTCTCTTCGAATTTTCTGAATTTTTACTTGGTCGTCGATTGGGGATGCTTTAATATTGACTTTAGTGGTTTTCTCCAGGTACGTAGTGGAATCCCTGGTGATTGCCTGGTAGGCTGTGTCTTTTAATAGTGTCTCTATTTTTCTGTGATAGTCGCTATTCATAACTACCGTGGCATTGCCTTTATCTTCCTATATCAAAATGAACGAACGGTTGCCACAGAGAACGACCCTAGGACAATGTGAATAATGTAGTCGTCAAGATTTGTGCTCCCAACCATTTGCAACATTCGTTAATTACGAAACAATTTCCATGTAAAATAAGACCAACCATGTTATAATATTTATTAAGTTTCAAATTAATTTATTATCGGCACTAGGTCTGCATTCGAAGTAAATGTGATAGAGAAGGCGGAAGACCAGTATCGGGTGACATTATTTTTACTAACACGCAGTTGTTAAATTGCGTCGTTCTTAAAATAAGAATTTGAATTTATTTCGTGTATTTATTTATTCATTCGTGCATGTGTTCGTTGGTTCGTTCATTCTTTCATTGATACATTCATTTATGCATTCATTCATACATTCATTCATACATTCATTCATACATTCATTCATACATTCATTCGTACATTCATTCATACATTCATTCATACATTCATTCGTACATTCATTCGTACATTCATTCGAACATTTATTCATACATTCATTCATACATTCATTCATACATTCATTCATACATTCATTCATACATTCATTCATACATTCATTCATACATTCATTCATACATTCATTCATACATTCATTCATACATTCATTCATACATTCATTCATACATTCATTCATACATTCATTCATACATTCATTCATACATTCATTCATACATTCATTCATACATTCATTCATACATTCATTCATACATTCATTCATACATTCATTCATTCATACATTCATTCATACATTCATTCATACATTCATTCATACATTCATTCATACATTCATTCATACATTCATTCATACATTCATTCATACATTCATTCATACATTCATTCATACATTCATTCATACATTCATTCATACATTCATTCATACATTCATTCATACATTCATTCATACATTCATTCATACATTCATTCATAGATTCATTCATACATTTACTCATACATTCATTTATACATTCATTCATACACTTCTGTGCAATAAAATCCCGTACACCTATTTTTCGCTATATTAAATCATTCTTTATTTATTTGTCAGTGTCAGTGTCATATTTTCGAAATGCCGAAATTAACTGAACATGAAAAAATTCTAATTCTTTCTAAAATTAAAGAGGGATGGTCTATCAGAGCAGTTGCTAACCATTGTCACTTGAATAAAAGTGCTGTTATGAGTGTGAAGAAGAGTGGGGGGAGGAAGGTAGCGTAAAGAGAAAAGACGGTTCAGGCCGATCGAGAAGTTCAAATCTCATTTAAGATGAAGCACTCCTAGGCTATTTCAGGAAAAATCCGACATCCGTTTCAAATAGCAGGAGACGCTGTGTTCATGACAAATTTTGTAAAAAAAAAAATATGTACGTTTTTCTTCTGGATTAACATTATTCAAATACCCTACTTATGACACTTCACAATCAATGTCACTTTTTTTATAACCTATATGATAATAAAAATCTAAATTCCAAAAAGACTGATTCACATCACTTAACATTAGTTAAAACTGGATTACTTGATGTTTCAAGAGTACGGGATTTTATTGCACAGAAGTGTACATTAATTTATACATTCATTCGTACATTCAGTCAAACATATCTTCATACATGCATTCATTCATACTTTCATTTATACATTCATTCATACATTCATTCATACATTCATTCATACATTCATTCATACATTCATTCATACATTCATTCATACATTCATTCATACATTCATTCATACATTCAATCATATATTCATTCATACATTCTGTCATACATTCATTCATACATTCATTCATACATTCATTCATACATTCATTCATACATTCATTCATACAATCATTCATACAATCATTCATACATTCATTCATACATTCATTCATACATTCATTCATACATTCATTCTTACATTAATTCATACATTCATTCGTACATTCATTCATACAGTTATTCATACATTAATTCACACATTCATTCATACATTCATACATTTCTTACATTCATACATTCATACATTCATACATTCATACATTCATACATTCATACATTCATACATTCATACATTCATACATTCATACATTCATACATTCATACATTCATACATTCATACATTCATCCATTCATACACTCATACATTCATACGTTCATACATTCATACGTTCATACATTCATACATTCATACATTTTTACGTTTCATACATTCATATATTCATACATTTCATACATTCATACATTCATACATTCATACGTTCATACGTTCATACGTTCATACGTTCATACGTTCATACGTTCATACATTCATACATTCATTCGCCATGCATTCAGTCATACACTATTCGACAGGAAAACCCATTTAAAGAGCCGTATAAAGCACACAATAAAGGCATTAAAATTACATCGACATAGAATAAAATACTACGATAAACACAATTCATAAAAGACAAAATTGTTAAATATTACAAATAACGTAAGTTCGAAGAAACATAAAGGTATAGTGATTTATCTACAAATTGTTTTATATCATTAAGTGAGCAAAGAAATGTGTTAAACAATTCACACTTTTTGGTGTAATTGTTGCGATATTAAAGTTATATTTTACAGTATATGTACATAGTTATATGTATATGTCTCTTTTGTCACATATGTTATGTGTCACTTTTGTTAAAATAATGATTTACTTGTGCGAAAAGTGGGATATAAAAATTCTTAATTACTAAACTGTCAAATATCGGACTACCAGAAAATATTATACCCTGGTTAAAGTCGTATATGGTAGGACGAAATATGATCATTGATGTTAATGGGGCTAGATCTGAGACATACGACGTCAAACGTGGCGTTCCTCGAGGATCCGTTCTGGGCCTCCTACTTTTTTTAATACATATATAAATGATTTGCCTGATCATATTACAAATGGTTTTATCACGATGTTTGCGGATAATACTACCATTACTCTTGCAGCCAAAACTTCGCAGGAACTGGAAATTGCGGTTGCTAACATAATGAATTTAGCACTTGGTGTCAACGTAATGGGCTCATACTTAATGTATCTAAAAGTACAGCCATATCAATGACTACATAAGGAAAGTTTGCCAAATTAATTTAAATATATTAATTTCAATGAAAAATTAAAATTTGTAGGCAATCACTTAGACAATAGATTTAACTGGGTTGCTCAAATCAAAAGCGTTTGTGCAAAATTAAGTAAAACATACTATGCTATAAGACAGATGAAAGATTCCCTCGATACTTCAGAATTGTTAAATATCTATTTTGCTATGGCATATCCTCAGATATCTTTGAACATAATGAATTGGGGTTGTGCTTGGGAAATACAAAGAGTGTTTATTTTACAGAAAATATTAATCTTTAATCTGGAATAGAGGGAGAGTTGCAGACAAGTGTTTACAGATAAAAAAATTCTTACTTTGCCCTGTATTTTCATTTACAAATGTCTCGTATTTGTTAAAAAGAATGAGCACTCTTTTACTTCCAATTCATTCACACATAACCATAACACTAGACATGGCAATCTGTTTAGAATTCCCTCTCACAAAACTCGCCTATCTATAACTGTACTATTTTATATAATAACTTGTTAGCAGATATCAGGAATATTCATAGTGTGTCTGTGTTTAAAAATAAATTAAAAAACGTATTAATAAATGGAGAATCAGATATAGATGTTTGTCTTTAGATTTTATACTTATTATTTTTTAATTTTTATCTAGGTTTATATACGTATACTAGCTGTCCCAGCAAACGTTGTTTTGCCATATAAATTATAAATTTTTGTCCAAAAAATAAAAATAAAATTTCTGGATAGGGCCACCCTTATCACCTAGAGGTATAAAAGCCTACGACCTATTCTCAGACCTACCAAATATACACCAAAAATTTCATAAAAATCGGTCAAGCCGTTTCGGAGGAGTTCGATAACAAACACTGTGACACGAGATTTTTATATTTAGATTTTCCTGTATCGACATACCATAAGTATATACCTTGTGTACTTTTGGTCAATAAATATTATTATTATAATTATAATTATTATTATTATTGTTATTAAATAGACCTTTTTTGAGTATTGTATTCCCGAAATTGTATGTGGAGTTGCCAGATTTTCAAACAATTCATGTAGACACCCGTTATATTGTCTTTTATAATGTGGATATCGCAAACTTACACAAGAAAAATGTTCATGATTACAATTTTTGTAAAACATAATTTTTTATTATATTATTTAGCAGTAAATTGTATGCTGATCGGTGGACACCAACACCCGCCTTCCATTACTTCGCTAAATTAGTGAAAAATCTCTAGACGCGTTTAGTATAGTCCAATCCGCTACTGTAGCTGCTTTTTACGGTTCACACTGTTTTGTATAACAAAACCAAAGTAATAGTTAATATGCAGATTGTCATGTTTAAAACGCATTAAAATTTTCTTCCGCATTTTTATATACTTATTACTAAATTTCAGGAAGGGCATAGTCAGAGATAACATCAATAACTTTTACCGTAAAAAGTACTAAAATTTAAATTTTTACTGTAAAATGTTACACCGTTATCAACTCGTAAATTATGTACGGATTGATTAAGCTGGAATTACTTACTAGGTAGGTACGTACATCTCAATTATTTTTTATGGGAATTACAAAGTTGCACACCAAAGTCCCATCACATTGCGTTCTGTTTTATCGTCCTTAAAACCAGTAATAAAGAGATTCACCGCCAAAAATAAATTAAATTACAATATCAATGAAAAAACAATAAACCCAATATCGGCAGACAACGAAATTGTGGTGATAAAGCATCCATGATCCAAAGCGGATTATCAGCTATTATTGGTCCTCATTTTGAACGTTATATTTATGAACATGAAATAACCTCATGTTTGGTGCTATAACAGAATTCAGGAGAGTACATTCATTTATTAAAAGTTATACAGGATCCGCCACTTTCCCCAGGCACATAACATTTTTATTTTTTAAGCAACTGCCATCTCCGACACATAAAGTTGTAGGTATTTTTAAGTTCTTAAAATGTGCATAGAATGCGATCCAAAAAATTTTGTTTTTAAAAGAATGTTTTCAAATTAAGCTTAATTTCCTTGAATATTTTTTTACCTCACATTCTACTGAATTTGTTAAAGCTAACAGCTACCATCGTATTTTACGCTTTTTCACTTTTATTTTCTGCCACCAAATGTCATGCTTAGATATGCCACATGCAAATATGCAGTTAAAATTTAATAAAACATCGCCATTTGGACATTTGGCAACTTGTGTTCACTATGTTAGGATTTTATGGCATACCAAGAAAGTTCATAATAAAACTCATAATGAAATATTATAGCAGAAGATACGAACAACCACAAATTCAAACATGCTTTCTAACAGAATTTATACTACGAAAAATCACCTATTACTATACTCTTCGCAAAAACGAAGAGTATATTGCATTTGATCGGCACATTTCTAAAACCGGAAATATCGTTCGTAGAGAAAAAAAATTATATCATTGTGTTAGTGAACGAATTCTGAACAACTTTCAAAATATCCGTCTGTCCGTCCGTCACGTCTCTTGTAAGCACGATAACTTAAGAAAGAAAAGTCCAATTGTATTGAAATTTGTAAAGTAAGTTAGTGTTAGAGAAAAACCCTATTGAAAAGAAAATCAATCAGTAAATAAGAAAGTTATTAATCATTTAATTTAAAAAAATATATTTTCTTAATTTTTGTCGCTTGCACTTAAATAGAAATCTTGCGAAATGTTATCTCTATAATATATATTTTTTTGTTTATGCATTTTACTAATATATATTTTATAATAATATGTCTAAAGCGTTGAAATATGACTCTAGAAAGATATATATATATATATATATTACAGACATTAAATTTTTGTAGTGATCTCTGATGGTCCAGTTGCTAAATTTTTGCTTTGCAATCCAAAGATCCCGTGTTCGAATCCTAGTCAGGTTGGATGTTTTTTTTTTAATTTTTTTTCTTATATTTTTTTCACAACAAAGTTGGCACCACAAAATTTAGGATGTCCAAAAACTAACATTATTTACAAAAAAACTGCGGAGAGTATCCTATAGAATGTGTAACAATTACATAAAAAACTCAGTAAATTGGCGAAGGGTACCTACTTTTTAGCTTGTTTTTAAATTCTTGATGGTAGAAATAGATTTTCAGTTTCGACTAGTACTTATGAACAAAAGTTTCAACAAAAATTACTATTAGCTTCTGCTCTTTTTCTCACGGACTGTGGTCCTGGATATATTCAAGCCTAAGTTTATTGTACCCCTTAATCCTTTTGTTCCATTAGACTCACTTCTCTCAAGAAAACGAAGGTCCGGTCGATGGAAATTTTAAAAATCTCTTCTGGAGTCGCAAGTGGTTTACCGAAATGTGGAAGTCTGGTAGCCTTCAAGGCTAAGCATCCACGTAATATGTAACGAGGAGTTTTCTCATCTTCACCAAATATTTTTCATTCTGGATTGTCACTCATCCCTATGCTGGTTAGGTGTTTATTTAGTGTACAGCGTCCTGCCAAAATGCCCACTGTACAGTTTCACATCTCAGCTCTGTTTTGCTCAGTTTCAGCAATTTGTTCGTCTTTAATTTGAACCAACAATGAACTAGGCGACTGCCTCATCCTTAGTGCCCTTGTCGCGTACAAGTGGTGTTTATGACTTAATAGTTCCTATGCCGATCTTTTAAGTATTATATGACGCACCCCAAGTAGTTGTTATTGTTGTTGCACCTTCTCTAGCCAGCTTATCTGTTTCTATGGGAGCTCTGGCTCCTTCTTCCGGGGTCATGGTTGGTCACCCGAAGTATGGAAACCTCCCAGCCACCAAGGCTGGGCATTCACTTAGTATGTGGTGAGGAGGATTGTCCTTCACACCTATCTTGGTTAGGTGTCCACTGTCTCTTCAGTGTGCAGTGTCCCGTTAGGATTCCCACTGCACATCACAGCAGCTTTCTGCTCAGCTTTAGCAATTCGTTGGTCTTTGTTTTGGATGACCCGCCAGTGATGAACATACGTGACTGTTTCATCCCCGACGCCCCGGTTCAATACAAGTTATGTTTATGACTCAATAGTTCCTTTACCATTCTTCTTGCGGTATTGTATGATATCCCACAGGATGGCTCGAGTCCCATCAAGGCTATCTTTGAGCCTTCTTTGGTCAGCTTATCTGCTTTTTCGTTGCCTTCATTGCCCTGGTATCCTCGCGTCCACTCCAGTTGTATACTGTTGTGTTCCGCCAGTTTCGCCAGGGATTCAAGGCAGTCTTTTACCGTTTTAAAACATCTCTACTGCAGTCAGAGCTTTGAGAGCTGATTGACTGTCAGTGATGATGCGGATTCTTTTTTCGGTGTATGACCTCCGTATCATTTCTTGTGCACAAATTTCTATAGCTGTGACTTCTGTTTGGATTACCGCTGCGGTACTGTCCAGGTTCAAACTAATATCTGTCCCTGGTATTGGTCCCCCGTAACACCTGCTCCTGTACTTCTTGACGACATGATACCATATGGTGTTATTTGGATGTCTTCGCAGTTGCCTTGTTCCTTCCTCTTCCCTATCGATTATGCATACCCTGGAAGTCTCTGTGAGGTTATGGCTTGTGCTGATTCTACTACAATGTTACTATCCAGTAATTTGAACTCTGATAAACTACTTCAACATTTTATGTAATAATAAACTTGCTCTTAGAGTCTTATTTTAATTTTGTAAAATCAGAGGTTGATAGTAAATTAGGAGCAAGGTTTGTTTAGGAACAGAATACGTTGTTTCGTAAATTTTCGATTAATAGAAATGTGACTAAAAACAACATGAACATGGTTGAAAACCAATGACTTGGAACTGGGCAATGTCCATTTTTTACTAATCTTCAAAACAAAGTTACGAGTTACCAGTCTTAAACTGGAAATACTTTCTGATTTTTAAAGTAGTTGGTAGCTTGACAATACTATATTTTTTTAATTTGTAGGATGTATAGTACCCAGGAAAAGAAAGGTCTTGTTAAATACTACCATCATGGTTTAACAAATCAGATTATTTTGATTACGATATTTAAAGTATTTTTCTTAACCTGTCGCGAATAATTTTGTATATTGGTATGAATATATTAGTACCTTATGTCTATTTACAAATTTCTATATTGCTGAAAAAACATTTCTAACAGAAAGTGGTTCAAAATAAAAAATAAACCTGTAAATTGCTCGTAATTGTATGGTATTATTTTTTATTTAATGAAGGCGTATTATTACTTTGTATATCACTTAATTTGGAGATTGTATGCGTTGTAACTTATGCGATTCAGGATGTACTGATTGCACACGTATTGTTACGCCTGTGAATGAGAGTTTCTGTAAACTGCAGGTTAAATTATTATTTAAACATGGTATTGTTAAGTCTAGAATATGTATTTTATCGCATTCTTCAACTTCCAATGTAAATATAATATTATGAAAAACAAATCTATCTACATATTTTCTCCTAACTACACAAATTGTTGTATTGTATAACACAGATTTTAGCAGTGCCTTTAAATAGGCACTGCTAAAATCTGTGTTATACTTTATATTAGAAACACAAAAAATATTCAGTAAATAAAATATGTTAAATACCGGGTGTTAGCTTAATTTTCTTTTTACTCCATTTCAGGGGTCTAGCTAATGATTTTGGTTGTGTACAATTTTTTTTGACCCCGGATTCGGATTCAGCGACCGAAAATACATAGGGGTACATGGGTCTGGTTCGCTGCTTTGAACTTTTATTTTTTTGTGGGTCTGTGTAATTAACAAACAACAACAAATTTAAAGATAAACAGAAAACTTATTGAGTTAACAATACACGCGTAATATTATCTGTCAAACTTCTTTTTGTTTCCAAAGCACACTTCTTTTATTTGCGGCCAGGGGCGTAGCGAGCCAACTTTTTTGGGGGGTTATTTTTCAAATTTGCCAACTTCATAAGACTTAAAAAGCCAACTCTGTAAATAATTAAATGTTAATTCCTCCAAAAAAAGTTGATGAGCAGGAGGGAGAAAATCTAATTCCGCCGAAATAGAAGTTGATGAGCGGGGGGAGAAATTCTAAAAAAAAAATTTCAATAAAAATTACCAACTTGCGTCTCAAATTTCCAACTTTTGCCAAGTCTGACAAACTTGGGGGGGGGGGGGTAACGTACCCACCATACCCCCTTCGCTACGCTCCTGTTTGCAGCGATGTTTTGTTGGCAAAATGAGTGTTTTGAATCTAGTTTTATTCAATTTCCACAGCTTATTTACTTGATAAGCGTATTTTCTCGATATTTTAATTAATATCCACCAAAGAACTGTGTATTTGGGTTAGTATCAAACCGATTTTCGATTTGAAGGTATCAATGGATTTGTCGTAAAAATTATTATTATTATTATCCAATTACTGGGTTGTCTAAAAGATGTTGCCATTTGAAAAAGTTGACACAATTACAAATTAGTGATTTCTGAAATTTTCGTTTGTCGTAGCTACTAAACCAATTCGAACAACCTCACGTTTACATTTTTCCCTTATCGTTTTGGTCCATTTGACTGATTTGAGCTCATTCACTGTACTCTAGATGCAAAATAAACATAGCCCTATACAAATCAAGTAGTCTCACAATTTTTTAAAACTTCACAGTCGTACTTACGATCGTCTCCAGAATTCAAAAATGTAAAAATATACAGGGTATTCCATTTAAAATTTCAAAGTTGGGGTCATTCCCGGGGAAACCGGAATTGATGGAAAAGTGTCAAATTATGAAAACCTTGCCGTTTTTGGTATATATTACCCTGCCGATATAAGTCTTTCAAGATGAAAACTCTTTAAACTATGGCTTGTCTAATGATTCCGTTGACACCCGGTATACTGTTTATCTTGGAAAGAGTTTCATATTTTTAATTAAAAAGTAATTAACAAACCACCCTTATCAAAAAAAAATATGCTCCGTGATACGAGATTTCGGTTACTGAGATAATTCTATTTTCCCGGCTGCTAACAATTTTCACTTTTATGGCAACGTGCACCTTCTTAATCTATCTATTCCACAACAATTAGGTAATCGTTATACACATAAATTACTTAAATAATTATCTAAATGGAATTGCAACTAATGAATATATTTGACAACTTTTAATTTGTCTCATAATGACCTGCCTTTATAATCTCAAAAATTTTCTATTACCTTATGTCATTACTGAAGGACGTTTTGATATATAAACTAATGGCCTTAAAGAGAATCCCGTCTTTCATTACTTTTAACAATTTTTATAATCACTGTCCTATATTGACTGGTGATAGTAAATTGCTATGGCCAATTGTACAGTACCCCAAACGATATTTGATACTATAAAAACTATAAAAGAAAATGCACTACAAAAACTTCTGATAGCCACATTTTCATTAATATCAACGATTTTGACGCTTAGATTATAGCATCAGACCAATAGCAACAGTTGTTATGACAATTTTTATAGTTGAGCTTAAGAAAACCGTACTCTCGTCAGAAAACCAGATGTTAAAAAGAAAATTTCCATCAGCAACTACTCGTGTAATTATATCTTCTCAAAACTTCTATTGCCGATCAAAATCAACCTCATTCGGTTCGTGTACTAAATGAATTTTGGAAAGATTTAATGTTTCAGGATTCGACGAATAATCGTCCCACTGACGTTAGTAACAGTTACCAATTCCCTCGTGCCCAAAGTTTGGTCTGCAACAACTTACCCTAAACTAAAATCTCAACAATTTCAATCCTTAACGAAAGTTCGCGCTAAGAGTCTCGTTTCATGTTAGCGTCTGATCCAGTTTCTCGGAACTTTTCCACTAACTCCAAAACGTATTTAATAACAATCGACATATAAACTAGGCTTTTTTGCTCACATTTTGAAAGCGCAAAGTTGACGTTTGCCGAGAAGCTATGCATAATGTCACTTTACCGCTCGTCTCCCATGACAACGAGCGGCAAAGTACTTTTATGCTCGCTCGAGTGCACCTGTCCTTACACAAGTTTGGTCGAAACAATGACAATATATTTTTATGAAATAATAATGCCCCAAACTGTTGGTAATATAATGAGAGTTGATGTAAGAGTAACAATTAATTACTTAATTTATTTTTATGAAGAATACGAACTTTATAATAATAATTAATAAAACTAAAATAAATTGACGGCGATTGTGTTTTGTTCGTCTGTTTATTTGATCACATATGCAAAGCATACTCACAAAATGTTGTCGAATCGCCGTTCCTGCCAAAATTCAACTTAATTATTCCTTGATATTTTCAAATGATTGTAGATAAAATCATGTGTGTAATTCGAGCGCAAAGTGTTATTGTCGCTCTCGAGTGTCAACTTACACTATCGAACGACAATGAGACCCTTTGCGCTTTTAATACACAAATAGAAGTGATCTTACTTATTCGAATGTTGCACATTGAATGATTTTTCTGTACGGATGCTGCATCCATTATTTGGAAAAAGGGTAATTATTTCGATCATTTCCGCAATGGGGTCATTTAGTCGAATATTATATTGCACTTTTTATTACAGTCGTGTGAAATAATCATCAAATAGTTATTACACTGAAAATTTGAGGTCGGTCCGATAAATAGTTCCTGAAATATACTGCTTTAAAATCTAATTCTTCATAAACTCAGGCACTCAAATCGCTGACGTCACTCTCTCCCAAGCCATATGTCGCTTAATAATCTTCCCCAATCGCAAGTCAGTGTATTATCACTAAGGAGAGGTAGGATCTTTTACTATGTGCAAATCCCACTATTTAAAAGCAGATTCATCTAATCTACCGAAGGTGGATTTGATGTTGGTGATGGAGTATTTTAACACAAATCACCAGTATATAAAAGCCAAAATGAGAGGAGTAGAAATGAAAGGGTAAGTTGCATATTTAACATCGTAAATGATGATTACCGTGCCAGTTTTCACTATCAAGAAGATATATTATTATTTTGCTAATAATATAGAGGGTATTTTACTTTTAATGGCATATAATCTTCTAAGAAAACGTACTAGTAATAATCACCTCTAAACCTTTTTATTTTTACACAATGTATTATATTTAAAAAATATATACCACTTATTCTGGGTGACTGACTGACTCATCACTGTGTCTCCTGTAACTTTAATTTTAGCAAGCCAAAATTTTGCATGGTGGTTGTTTTAGGACGTATGCAAGAATTTTCTGAAACTCGCCTCCGAAAAGAGTGAAAACAGCCTTCTAAACATTGAAATAATTAGTATCCTAATAACAGTTCGTAAATTAGAAAAACGCTGTGTCAAAAATGTTCTAACATGATCCTGCGGTAGACTATGGTAATAAACAGTTTATGGAGGTTTTTACTGTTGTGTTTGTGCATTTGGGCACAATACAGTACTTAAAAACAGAACATTTTGCTTTAGTTTTTCCATCATCCACGGTATTTGCACTATTCATGATACAAACACGAAAGCGCCACGCGTTGATGTTTTTGATTAATTTTAAAGCCTATAGAGACACTAGATAATTCTTTTTTTTTCAATTTCGCTCTAGAATTAAAAGATCTTTCAGGAAATGTAACAAAAAAATGCTAAATGGGCCCATTGTATAAACAATTATTGAGAATTATACCTCTACATAGAATTCCGAACTAGATGACACAACGTTTTTGGCTTAACTGAAGACAGAATGATCGCTGTTATCAGAAATAATTTTAGTGTGATAACGAGAAACTGCAAAAAATAACCTTCCATAGGACATATTTTATTTGGAATACATTGTTCCAATAATCTATTAGAAATACTAGAGAACTGAATTTTGAATATCTTGAAAAAGAATTTATAGAATTTGAAAACATTTTTATTTGTTAGAGAAAGAAGACCTGTCAAATGAGTTATCACTAGCAACTAATATTGCTAAATGATAATTCACAATTCTACATTTGATATCTACTCAAGCATTCCTATAGTGTTTTGACAAAACATGCATTTAGAAGAAATGCTCTGATAAATAATTTAATAATAATACAAATAATATATATTTCCTTATTGAACTCCTCTGATTCAAATATGACAGCCAGTATATTTCATTACGGACATTAAAGTTTCCATCGTTCATAAGGAGAAATAAAGAGATGAAGTCAGAGTCAATATTGAGAAAATCAGTCACATAAAAAGTAATCGTATATTTATAATAATTAACTATACATCATCGCATCCTTTCTATCTTCAGATGTGATGGGGCATTTAGTCAAAGAAAAACTCGACCTACTACATCACAGGCAATGTTTTTGTCGCCTGCTGCGAGTCTATTTTATAATAATATTCCGCATTATATCTGTTCATTTATTAGATCTGTAATACAGTGGTTTCTCGTCAGGGATAGTATGGTATGGTAGGCAATGCACGTCCAGTTACTCAGGCTGTCATTATAATAAATTAATTCTCCAATTAATTATTATATTTTTGCCTCCACGTCCACGTAAAAGAGTGGAAGTATAAACAGTTAACAAAGTTTTGAAGTTTTCTTTTCAAGTAGGCTTAGAATGTCTTGAATCGTCGAGATTTTAAGTCTGAGCAAAAAAAGGTCTGTTTATCTATAACTCTTTTTTACTCGCACTATTACTCTGGAACAGTTTATGATATTGATTTGAAATTTGGTACACCTTTTTACACATCGAGATCTGGAGCTAGATTATATTATCATTCGATTCCGTTGAAGGATTGGGGGTAAATAGGTAAAGCAAGCAAGTAAAAGTCCATAACATTGGAATTTAATATATGTACGAGAAGCAAAGGTCTCAAATTTTTTTGTGGCATCAGCCACCACTTCAATCACCCCCATTCAGGCCAGGCAAGAGGGGGGGGGGGTAAAGTGGTGATTTTTCCCGGAAGAATGGTGCCTGCACTAGATCTGCAGCTGTTGCATCTCTTGATACGCAACTTTGATTTTGACTCTTCATAATAGTATGGCAGGAAACAGCCCGTTCTGATTCACAACTATGAGGAGTAAGGATTATATAGCTTCGCACCAATTATGAAAACACAGTTCGAGAGACTTACCAAATGAAATAACTTACCTGTATTGTCAGTAACACTGGAGGGCAGGCAGGAAAACTATCCGAAACGAATGGTCCAAATATCTTCATCAATGTATTGTTGCAAATAATTTGTTTGGTGTTTGGTTTCGTGAAAGGCGGAAGAGGTATAAATTTCTGTTTCGAAGAAAAATATAACTTAATAAATTGACCAAAATCTTGGTCACCCAGTACATCAAAATTTCAATCACTGGTTGAATAATTTTTACAATTTGGCGATACTTGTGTCGCTCACTTCATTTGTTAAGAAATGCATTGGTGGTTTCACCAGAACGATTTTGAGATTTCGTAGCAAACTTATGGCTTTATGAGCTGAGTCGAATTCTTTATTGCATTGAAGTATAATACGATTAAAATTGCATAAAAAATAACCATTGGCCATCTGCGTGCTGGACGAGAGACCGAGTAGTTAGCATATAGTTGATCAATTGCCTCTTCACCTACATTTGTGATTTTGTAGTTGATAATGGTCTATTATTTCTCCATTAAGTTTTTGATGTTGCTGCATAGTTGATAGTAACGGGAATGCCCCATTTTTTTGAGATACATATGTATGTATGAACAAACAGTCTTCCTTGGTTACAGTACGGATGATTTTGGGGACTACTTTAATCATATATGACAACATTTCTTTCCAAAAAAACGCTTATTATCGAAAGGAAAATTATCATTTTCATTATCAGATTCCCAGTCATCGCTTTCTGATGAAGTTTCATGGTTTCATGATCGCTGGGTATATATGCAGCACTATCTGCATCACTTTCCTCAACTGATTAAAAAAATGCCAGATCTTCAAGTGTACGTCTGGATTAATCTTCTGTTAACGATTTTGAGTATGCCATGGTGAAACTACGAAGTTTGTCATTTCTATTATTATTTTGTATATTTATAGGTATTTAGGAGTATAATAACTGCTAAAAAAATCGAATTGAACAATTAAAAATCTTACGGCCTGGTGTAGTATTCTGAGACATTTATATTTCTGGTTCAGAACCTAAATCTAGTAAAGTAATATCTCAGGTTATATTAGTCGTACAAAGTTCAGCTGGTAGTCATTTTTTTCGTTATAAAATAGAGAAAACAAGTATTCTACACTTTATACCAAATATTGCCATGATTTTGAGTTATAACAAAGTGAAGAAAATAACCTGTTGGATCATTTTCAATTGCTTTCCATCACAAAATTCAGAGAAACCCGAGTTATCAAACATTTCTTAATTCCTTTGACTTTAAGCCTCCCAGAACTGACCTAATTGTCTGTTAAAGCTCATTAAATACAAAATTGCAAATAATCTACGCATCTACTGAATTTTCACGAATCACCACTGTTACAATCGAGAAATGTTCGAGTTTTTTAAATACATTTATATAGATAGGGTCCAGATCTATATCATTGCGTTTCTTCATGCCCTTGACCCAGACTATACTATTAATTTCCTGTTGAATCGAAGCAATATTAATGTATTTATTTCTCGTAACTTTCTCACGTACAAAACGTAGTGGCTACATTTAATCAAAATGTTATATAATCTTGCAACCCATAATTATTTATGTACGTGTGAAAATACCGCAAAATCTTTAATGTATCAGTTACCAATGACTGAAATGTATTCCAATTAAATGACATTTTCCTTACGTACAGCAAAAAACTCAACATGTAAGAAATAATTACAGGAAGCTCCTCAAGGAAGAATTATAGTAGTAGATTTTAAAAAAGAGAGGAAGTGTATCTTAATTAAGTTAAATGTAAATAAAATGCTATCAATTAGTCTGCAATAAAAAATTTAATCTGCTGGTGTTTGGAGTATTTTAATTTAGTGTCAATTCTCTTTTGGTATCTTCATTTCTGTATATTAGCTGGCATTAATATTGTTGTAGGACCCCGCATACCATAAATGGGAATCCGGTATCCGCCAAATTTTTCCAATTTTTGATATGTTGCTGTACTGATGAAGTCTCAATGGATAAGAGAACCAAAAACACACCCTTCTACCCTTTTTACCCTCTAAGGGGGTGAAAAGTGCACGTATACATTAACAACTACATTTTCATTAAAAAATATTTGTATCTTTCCGCACGATAAAAAATATCAGTCGAAGGATCTGACAAACATTTACACACCCTTCCGCTCTTTTCCACCCCTTTCGGGAGGTGAAAATCGCAAAAAGACTGTGGATCATCTCAAAAAAAGATGTAGCAATAACTGAGCCAATCCATGCCCATTTTCCAACACTTCCGGGTATGAAAATCAATTAAACGGCTGATACAAAAGTATAAAGCATCTGAAGTATTTTTGGTCATTAAAATCGAATATGTGTCAGAATGGAATTCACACGGTAAAATGTTTACATTTTGACGCAGGCTCAAAAAACCTGTGAAGACTAACCCAAATTACGTTTATAAGACAAATAAAGGTCAGGAAAATCTCTAACCTTGAGAATTCGTAAAAAATCGTTCTTTATTTCTTCCAGTGATATCGTACTCGTTTTGACTCAAAAGACCTATGCAGAGGTCTTCCTGTTCTTGCCACTGCCTGCCAAGTTTCTTTTAAGCATCCAGCGGTAATCGGCTATCATATTTACGTACTATTTTCCTTGGAAGCGACGCTCCATCTCTCTTATATCTTGGTGAAATCGTTCACTTTGCTCCTCGCTATAATCTCCGAGATGTTCTAGGAGTAATCAACATGACAATTTAGGAAATGTAATTTTAAATTCATTAAATATTCCAATTTTTAAATGTTTTCAACCATTTCTGCTACTATAGGTTTATAGTCATAACTTTTTGCATTTTCCAACAAATTCTTCACGACATTTTTGAAACTAACCCATGCAGATTTTTCGCCGTCATTCATCTTGGTAACAAACATCCCTTAGCATAGTGGTCCATTAAATATTCCTTCTTTCAATTTTGTCTCAGAAATGACTTGAATTTTTTCGTTCAGGTAACTAAAGGTTTCACCTTCCTTATTCAAGGCCTTAACAAATTGCTTCATACTTTAATGATATTGTTAGGTCCAGGATTTAATGATGTTCTTTTAGGCCAAGATTTCAGCTTGTAATGATTTTCCCTATCTCTGCTATCCCAAAGACATAATAAACACGTGTGTTTAGTAAACTGTCCCAAACGAATTGTTAAAACTTTTAAATCACCACATATTTCCCATTTGTGATCCTGATACTTTATTTTTTCCAGGATTAATTCCATATTATATCTCTCTTTTAATTCCGCTCAGTGTGCTATTGGGATAGAGGCATATTTATTCGTGTTATACAGTAAGATAGCCTTTAGACTTCGCTTGGAGGAATATATAAATAGTCTTCATTCAGCATCATTATACATTCCTGGTTTAATTTCTTCCACTAATCCACTTATATCAGTGCAATATACTAATGAGTATTCTTCATAATAAGAAAATTCTGACCTCGAATTAGGTTTCAGAGCCCCAAAATACGTATAAAATAGGTCTACTCGTTTAATCCTCCAGTTTACTTTTCACCCGATTTCAGGCTTGTCCTAAGCTGTTTTTTGAGCTTACATGAAAATATTGACATGTGACAATTCTGACCTCGGATTCGGATTCGGTTTCAGCGAACCAAAATCCGTATAAAAACATGGGCCAACTCGTTTAATCTATCAATTTACTTTTTACCCGGTTTCCGGCTTGTTCTGTGCAGTTTTTTGAGCTTACATGAAAATATTGACGGTATGTGGCAATTCTGACCCCGGATTTGGTTTCAGCGCCCAAAAATACACATATAGTACGGTCGATAGTTGAACACATCTTGCATTTTTTGATGCAAGCATGAAACTTGGCAGAGCTGTAGGGTAGACTCCAAAGAGTGATTTAAGAGTTGTAGACAAATCCGATACCCGCAACGAGCCCACGTATTGCAGGTTGCCTACTGGGGTTACGAATTTTTCTCAGCATCGCTGTATTAAGGCCATTTTGATGGGGATCTCAATGGGAAATACTTACACAGTTCTTATTTAGTCTCTCTATCGGTACAGAGATCTCACTGGACCATAAGTAGACACGTTTATGTATTTTGCCTACCTTCCAGGGGCGTTTTCTCTAAACATCCAGTATATTTGGCCTGAGGTAGTGCATCGGGTTTCTTTGCCGGTTTTAGCAAACAAAATAAATAAAAATGATTAGAACGCTTTCGAAATGGCTTATTAAACTCATGTTTCAGAGAGGAAGTGCCTAGAAGCGATTCTTACAATTAGATGTAAACGCTACTATGCGCTGTGCGCGATCGACATGCACTAGCTTAGGTTGAACAGACTGTAATTAAGAACAAAAGAAGAAAAAGAAAATTTTTCTTTAAATCTATATACACTCGCCTTCACAAAGACACAAACTTGAACATTTGATTTCCTTTTGTGACATTGGCATCGGCCCTTTGCGCAACCCTTTTTACACTTGCATCTCATCAATTCCAGACAGGCCTTTGAAGCAATAGGTTGGGTGTCCACACAGCTACCCAATCGTTGTCATTTTTCTCCCATCCATAGTGGCAGATCTGGAAGTTCCAAATTGTGCCCCCAAACATGTGCCCCCTGATAAAGGGCCCTCAGTGTGAGCAGTTTTAAGGCGTCGTAGGTGGGAGGAAACTTTTCTATCTGCCGCATTGTTTGTGTAAATAGTTTTTTTTGGCACTCAATGACTTTGTCACAGACCATAGATCTGTAACAAACCAAATTATTTACGTTAAGAAAATGTTTATTTTGGAAGCCAAAATTTCCTTTTATTTTGGAACTTACTTGTCATAGAGTGCGACAATAAATTTTTCTATATGATCCATAGCATTTTCTAAATCTTCGATTGCCTCCACAAGGAAACCGTTGGTGATTTCTGGATACGTTTTCCAGTCTTGGAGAGCTGTTTTCTTGCCCCTACCCGCAAACGATGAGACTGAATCGCATCCGGTGAACGCATGGAAGACCGGAAGTATACAGGATTTTTGTGGACCTGGAAACAATATGACATAATATTCAGCAACTGGTCACTAGGAGAGATATTCATCATTCGCTAACGATTTCCTCACCTAGACTTTTTGCCAGAATATGTGCAGCAATATATTGGTGGTTCGAGTTGTTAATATGAACCCAGAGCTCTTTTTTGCGGACACAACTGATAGCTATTATCAGGATGTCAGTAACTACAGTCCGAAGCAGCACCTTCGTGTGTCCTTGCTGAACGTCATCTAAGACATGTACCGTGATCCTGGTGTCTGCCTCTTCATGGCTACAGGAATACAAAACACCGTTCATGTCTCGGTTTGAGTTTGAAACTACCAAGTCTTCGATAGTCGAGTAAACCTCCTTTCTATCTTTTTATGCAACTTGTTGCAAGAAGTTTGAATAGTTCCTCCTTGCTAGTGGCGTCGCGAAGAAACAAAGGCCAACTTTTCGGGATTCTCGTGGACAAACTAAAACGGGTACATTCGCCGAGCCTCTTTTTTCCCGGATGTGGTTCTTCAAGCTGTCCTGACAGTACCTGTCCCAAACAAGAACTATTCGAGAAACGGCTAACAACTCTTTTTTTTTATATGTGGAACAAATATGTTCTGGATATAATCTTGAAAAATAGCTGCACTTTTTGTCTGAATGATTACGAGAATCAGCAAAACTCGCTGAATGGCGACCAGATGATGACAACGATCTTCGGAATTGTGAAATATTATCAGATCTTTGCATAATTCTCATAGTAAATAACTCATTCACCAAGTTCCTATTCTTTTCTATAAAATTTCTTTCGTAATGCTTACAAACTATCCATTTTTAACAAAGTTTTTAAAAAGTTTTTAACGTCTACAAATATCACTTTTGCATTTTTTGATGCAAGCATGAAACTTGGCAGAGTCGTAGACCCCAAAGAGTGATTTAAGAGTTGTAGACAAATCCCCATAAGGGGTGGAAAAGCGTTATGGGGTAGCTCATAATTTCTGCTATACCATCTCTTGAGGTCTGCTGCTCAGCTGCGCAGATTCATAACATTTTTCCTGAAAGATACCACTGTGCAGCAGTGAAAGTGATTTTCACCCCTCGCAAGGGTTGTAAAATGGTCAGGGATTTGCAGGATTTGGCGAGGAGAAACCAAGGGTGGATAGCTGTACTAAGAAGCTATTATTAAAGCTGTGGAGTTTGTGATAAAAGAGCTCTAAGTGAAATTAGAATGAATGAATCTACGAAAACAATGGGACGCATAGATTTTTTCGGTTTATGTTCTTCGGCATACGGTATATTCTAGATATATACATAGGAATGAATCAAGTTGTTTTATTTTTCCAACGATGATTTTTCTGTCCTTTGTGGATTTTTATTTTTGCTGACATAATTAATTATATTTGTAGTGATTTTATTTTATAAATCTCATTTAGAGGAATCAGAAGATTCTGAATTAAACGTTTTTCACTTACAGTTGCCGAGAATGTTATAAGACACACTTAAAAAATCACAAATCTGTGCCGCGAATCCCCTTAGGATAGAGCGGGGCATGCCTTATTTTTCTACATCATATTAAATAATAAATATAATGTATTACTTATAGTACACGGAAATTAGCAAAAATAGAAGAAAAAAAATAATAAGCTGATATTTTCTGAATCGACAGTTGATAGAGGTAGAATTACAGGATCAAAAAGTTCCCATCCCCAACTGGTGAGCTTCATCTCTTTTTCACCCTTATAATGATACCATGCTGGTTTTCAATAATATTTTGGAAATGTGCTGTTCTACGACAAAAATGAAAAATATTGAGAATTAAATTTTCTATAAAACATGTCTTTTTTATGTCGTTTGCAGATTATTAAGGGTGTTTACGTTAATCGACGGCAAGGGGGTTAGGTAACAAAAAATGTAGTATAGGTTTTGCATTTTTTCAGTAGACCATCGAAACCCGAAAAAAATGTCGGATCGAAATGAAAGTCGTATCTATCGACTCGAGAGCGAATTTAGAAAATTCCGTCCGTCGGTCAGTCGATCTGTCTGTCTGTCACGCTCAGCTCCCATAATCCGTTTTCGGATTTCAATGAAACTTGACGTTATGGGTTATGGGTGGTTGATAGGAGGCCTTTAGAAAACCTCAACGCTGGAAGCTCGGCTCCGTTCGGAAACCGGAAGTACCCAATATAGACGTTTCAAGTTTTTCGGGAAAAATTGAATAACTCGGTAACGGGCAGTCGGATCTAGATATTTCAAAAAAAAAGATGGTGCCACTGGCAACGATCTACAGATAAGTATGCCGGAGACTATGTCGAAAAACAAATGGAAATCGAATTTTTTTTGCAAAAAACTGGTTTTCTCGAAATCGGAGGAAGCACGATAACTGTCCAGGATATTGATCGATTTCGATGAGACTTAGTGGGATCAAAGGTACACGGCCACAAATGAAGCTTATTGCTGGCGGCCCGAATCCGTTGACCGCAAGTATTTTTTCCAAGGCCAAGTATGATTTTCCAAAGAAATTGATAACTCCCGAACCGAAGGTCCGATTTTGATTTTCAAAAATGGCGATTGTAGGGCTCGGTTAAGTCTATTAGGGTGACGTTTGTGAGAAATTTGACAAAACAAAAACGAATCTACAAATGCTGGAAAACTTGATTTTTTCGATAAATTCTACAAATACCGAACAGTATCCTAATAAAAACTGAGAATTAAGTATTCCGTCGATCAATCTCTATAACCAGTATAAGTCACGGACCTTTTTGGACAAAAAACCTGAAATAGTTTTTTCGAAAAATTAAAAATAAACGAGTTATTTACAAAGATGCATGACCATATAACCGATGCCCTTTCTGTATTTCAAAATGTAGTTAGCCTTTACTTTAGTCAATGCAAAAAGAAAAAAAAAAGAAAAATAAAACATGTCAAAATGTACTGAGTCATCCTACGACCCTCTGCTGAAACGGTACTGAACCATCCCAGCAGGGATAAAAAGCATATCAAAATGTAGGTTTTTTAGCCACACACACTCATAGGTCATAGGCAGGTCAAAACAACCTCTCTCTCTCTCTCTCTAGCGTGTTTATGAATAAGGCGGTTAGGATTATGTTGGATCATTTGAAATATTATCAGGCTGCGTTCGATTAAGTACTGTATTCAATATAATCATACTTTCATTTTTGTTTAACCCTACAGTTTACGATTTAATAACATAAAAAGTAATAGAAATGTCGATACATAACACAGAACCTTTTTTGTAAAGAATTTTGTGACAAACCTTTTCCTATACTTATGTTTTTTCCCTAAGATAAAGCATTTAAAAGATATTGTAATAAAACCAGTGCGGTGTCCTTAAAGGGGGTGAGATAGGGATGAAGCTTACCCCTTAGGGGTGGGAACTTTCTTGATATGTATTCTTACACACATAAGCTAACTATTATAGACATTTCAGCTTATTATATTTTTTTCTTCTATTCCACATAAATTTGCCTAATTTCCGTGTACTATTAATACATAAAACATCATTATTTTTATGTAAAGTATGTTCTGGCATGATTAAAAAAGAAATTAACGGAAACACACCTGTATCAATTATAATTTCAAATTATTTTGATATAATTACGCAACTCCCTCCTAACGGTTACTACAGTAATGATAACCAGCGTTAGGTAGTCAAATATTTTAGGAGGGAGTTGCGTAATTATATCAAAATAATTTGAAATCATAATTGATACAGGTCTTATTTTAATCATGCCAAAACATACTTTACACGAGAATAATGATATTTTATGTATTAAGTAATACATTATATTATTTATTATTTAATATGCTGTAGAAAGATAAAGCATGCCCCACTCTATCCCAAGGGGCTTGGCGGCAAAGCTTTGAGATTTTTTATGTGCCTCGTAAAGTTTAGGTCAACTATACTATTTTCATTCAAAACCTTGACAGCAAAGTAGTGCAAAATTCTCTTATGGAAACTAAGTTTTTCTTTATCTTATATATAAGGAATTACAATATGATATCCGATTCATTCAGAATAATCAGATGGTATACCAATATTGATGTTTCACATGAAAGAAAGGATACGCTAATAAATTTTAATTATGAAGTAATTGAATGTATTCACATGCAATTACTTGCACAAATCTAACTGATCTTTGATGTAACTAACAAGTTCGATACAAATTGAAAAAGTAAGATTATTGCGATAAGTATTAAATATAATTTGAAAGACGAGGCACAATTTATTTCAAACCGAATGAATTTGTGTTTGCTTATAATTATGATTTATGAGAAGATATTTCACATGTCAAAAATATAAGAACAGATAGCGGAATAATGGCATACAAATATTTATCAAGCATATCCTTCTAACAAATACTTTCGTTAACAATTATTTTTAAACACCTACGCGTGGACATAATTCAATCACCTTGTTATTGTTCGTTTTAGTGTTAATTGAAAATTCGATCACGTATTTTCATGTATTGATAAATAACAATTACTTGTATTTCTTAGTGTATTTTATTAACTTTATCTGAAGGTGTAAGCAACACAGATTACCTATGCAGGTGTGGACATTATCGAAATATGATTGAAATATGATCAGTGTCGGACTGGACAGGGGGACAAGGAATCCAGAGACTCCGGGGCCAAATTTCGAAAAAAAATTAAAAACATTTTTATTAATTTTACAAAATTAAAACCTGGGAACCTGGGTATTACTTGTTCCTGGGCTTGTCTTTTTCTGTGGATTGTAGTGGTTCAAGCACAATAACCTCGGTTAAACTTTTCATTTAATTAATCTTCTAGAATTTAATTTAATTATTATTTTTAAGATTAAAAGTGTTAACATAAGAGTGTCTTTGTACATGCGGACGTTAATATAAAATATAAATTAACATTTGTTCAATTATTTATTTATTAATTTTGTCTCAATTTGGATTGCAAATGGGCGTGGTTAAGTACGTCACTATACTATAAATGTACTTCAAGCTGTCCTGTAGGAGGGGCCGAACTATTTAAAGTATTTTTTAATGTACTTTGGTCTGCAGCTATTTATTTACGGTTCCTATTGTTTTACGATGAAACCCCCAATTTACATTACCCAACACAGCTTACATAAAATAATATCGACAGTGCTGTGCTGTGTATTGTCGGGTTAATTTGATTTTATTTTAAATGATAAAACGAAATACAGTAAAAACGAATTTTATTTTATTTTTTTTTGGTTATTTACGCTCAGTCTTCAAGTTTTAGTACCTGCTACCTGCCTTTTTTGTATGTTAAACCACAAAACCACTAGCAATGTATATACATTGCTAATGGAATATTTTTTTATTTTTATGTTTATTTACTTAACCTATTTCAAAAGTGAGTTATTATTTGACTAATTAACGTTTTGCAACATATATTTTGTTTCTGTTTATCTTACCTTTTTTTGTTCTTTTATGTAGATGTATAATAATATTTTTTAGTGCCCAATCTAGTAGTTTGTGCAACAAGAGTGGATATGATATCCATATCGCACGATAAAAAGATTTGAGTACGACGCCGTAGGCAGAGTGCTCAAATATTTCGAGTGCGATATGGATATGGATAATTGGATAATTCACTCGAGTTGTACAGTGTACTTTGTCTACGAGCAACTTGAAAAAAAACTACAAAATTTATTAAACATTAATGTATTACACAAATACACACTGACAATTACTTTGACAGCTTACGCACTTACTTGAATTTAAAACGAATAGTTGCCCATGTACTTAATACACGAACTGTAATTGGTCGGTTTCACATCATATCCATCATAGTATATGAAATAAATCCGATGAGTTAACTGGAATTGCCTAACTATCCATTCTACAGACTACAGAAAACAGCAAATTTACATAAGGGAGTAGAAAATAATTAGGCAATCCAACAGCCTGTTAAATTATTTTGGCAATATGGCGTGATGGGGTTTATTTTAATTAACTCGCAGAAATGTAGCCAAGGCAACCGAAAAACAAACCCTTTAACAAACGTTTAACGAATGAAAACAAACGTTTGCCAGATGTTTGCCCACCACGCCATGTTAAAAGTCACGTGGTTTGGATGGATTGCTTAATACACACTGACAATTACTTTGACAGCTTGTGCATTAACTTGAATTTTTAAAAACGAATAGTTGCTTATGTACTTAATACTTTGGTCGGTTTCATATCCATCCTAAATGTATATGAAATATATTCGTTCAGTTAACTGGAATTGCCTACTTATCCATTCTACAGACTGTACAGATAAAAGCAAATTTACATAAGGGAATAGAACAAAAATATTCATATTATTTTCATTTAGTTTTTTTTAAATTTTTTAAATTACATAGAAAGGTTGTCGCTACAACATGGTGCTGCTACAAAGTGACTAAAATTAAATACGACCTGCAAAATTTTAAAACAATTCCTATTAAACTTTTCAGTCTGGTCAATTTTGGGTGTTTTTGAAGTTTTAATCAAATTATTTCAAATAGAACATATCTTTATTACAAAATCCAATACCCCCTAGCTCCCACTACCGTTGTCACATTCCCTGTACTTTCCTCACGATCTTTTAGATTGGCATGGCGGTACATGACCAGTCAGGTGCAACGTTTTTAAAATGCATGTCAATCATATATATGGATGAAATTACCATAAATATGCCACAAACGCAAATTTTAGGCAGTCGTCGCGTGCAGAAGGGTATGCAAATCGATTTTTTTTGTTTTTTTTTGTTTTTTTTTTAATTTAAAATGGATGCCAATAGTGCCGCTGTATTCTTTTTCACAGCTTTTCGTTTGGCACTATTGGAATCCATTTTAAAATACAAAAAAAAACACAAAAAAAAAACGATTTGCACACCCTTCTGCACGCGACGACTGCCTAAAATTTGCGTTTCTGGCATATTTATGGTAATTTCATTCATATATATGATTGGCATGCATTTTAAAAACATTGCACCTGACTGGTCATGTACCGCCATGCCAATCTAAAAGATCGTGAGGAAAGTACAGGGAATGTGACAACGGTAGTGGGAGCTAGGGGGTATTGGATTTTGTAATAAAGATATTTCCATATCCCACTTTCCCACACATCCCCACTTTCCCGCAATCTTTTCCTACCTTCCCACTGTCTTCCCTACCTTCTCATCATATTTTCTCATTTTTCTACGATCTTCCCTCCCCTCCCTCCACTCCTTCCCATACCTTCCAACCAGCTCCGATATAAAGTAGCGTATTCCTTAAGTTGAAAAATGTCTACTCGTGAAAATAAAATTACGAAAATACTTACCTTTACAAATTATTTATATAACCACGTTCACAAAATATTAATTCATGGCCGTCACGTAACATGCCAGAACAAGCACAAGAATCAATAAAGGTATTAAAAGACACCTTTTGTAACCGTACTTTTTATACTAAAAGCTACAAGTCTACCTATTCAGCCTTTAGCCTTTACAGATCATTGTTTTTTGTTATTAACAATTAATAATAAACAATTTATATTCGAACAGCTTTTACAGTTTAGTAAATTAGTGAAGGAAATGTACTAACTACTCTTTCACTCTTTGGGTTTTTTGGGCTTTTGAGGTTGCTAATTTCGAATTTGAGGCAACTAATTGAAAATTCAAGATGGCGTATCCAATATGGCTGCAATACCTGAATAATTGTAAATAAAATTATAAAAATAAAACAAGATGTTAAAGTTATAAAGATGAGAAAGATGGAGAACTTCAGAATCTCATGACATGATAATTTTTTTGAGTGTTTTTTGTAATAAATGGTATCTTCTTCTTCTTAAATGGAAAGATTCGTATTTGGAAAAATATTGTCGATCAAAATTTAATTGAAGTTAGATATAAATCATAAATTTCTTAAGAAAAATTGTCATTTCTGCCGGTAACGATTACACATTACGGAACTTTTGGTACCGTTTAACCCCTACTAAATAGAGCTTTCTGAATATCCATATCATAATATTTAAAACAAATGAGTCATTTTGAAAAATGTGATTTTAATGAGTTTAGTACCCTGTATGATGTACTATTGGACATATTGACGTTTTCGTATTTTTTATATGAATTACATTGGAACAAAATTAATTTTAACATATTCGCAGCCATTTAGATTGATAACTAAAATTCGAATTATTTTTCGTGCAACACTGTATAAATTGTTGAAAATAGTATAAATGTATCGAAAATGTGATCTTTATTTCAAAAATGTAAAAATATACAGGGTGGTCCATTTAGAAAAGACTATTGGGGCCATTTCCGGTGAAACCGGAAGTGGTTAATATGGCAAATGGGTCTCAAAAAATTGAAAATCTTACCTAATTTCACCATACAAAATTTTATCCCGATATCTTTAAAAACAAGGAAGTTACAGGGGTGGCCCACTATTCGTTTACACCCGGTATATAAACTTCTTTGTGATGCATTTACTTCCAGATTAAAAGAAAAAACCGAAATTTAATACATATAGCAATCTTTCTAAATTACAATATCTAGTTACTGTAAGTACTTGTGGCACTAGTGAGTTTCAAAAAATTTGTCCCTCGAGTCTCAGTGGCGCTTATTGACTGAGTGCGTTTGTGTTTATCTCTTGACAATTTAATTGTGAAATTAAAGATCGAAGACGCATTTTTTGTATAAAAATGTTTTCTTTTTCTGTTTTTGAGTTTATTTTGCGAAAAATACAAATTATTGTTCCTTCTGGCCAAAAATTAAAGTAATTTTTAGTTTTGCAACAATTATTTGTTTAAACAATTAATTTATTATAAGCGTATGACAGGTGAACTGCAGTTTTTAGCATAAAAAAAACGCTACAAAAACTTTCAGACGAGTTCATCCTTCTTGGTCGAGCTCCGAGTTTAAGACCCTCATCGACTCCACCATATATTTATAAACTGAATAATAAAAGCAAAAAATAATATAGGACTTGAAATAAAACAAAAAGAAAAAAATGCGAATATGCTCTAGTAACAAGGCTAAAGATTACACCTACCCGTATTTTATTCTTATCGGAAGTAAGAACTGTGTAATGTAAGGCAAGCCGATTAGATACCTATAAACAGGTTATTAGGTGTTTCCCAACCATTTGAATGTAAGTCATTAACGACAAAGTATAAGTACAATTACCCATATCAGCATATCAAACACTTGAAAAATTCGCATGGGAGTGTTGGCTAGTTTACTTTTACTTATATCCACAAGATTACCGCGATACAACGTTGGTAGCAAATGGTAGGGAATCTAGCGCTCCCTAGGATGGATTTTAAAGGAAGTGGGGTCGACAAATTATATGAAAAAAAAGAACTTTTTGAAAATATCTTTTATTATTATTTAGGAGTATTAAAACGAAAAAATAAAATTAATAATAATAATAATAATAATTTATTATTCGTTTAAGTGCACAATGTATGTATAAAATAAATTATTTTTATGGGACACGCTGAGCTGCAACCGGAGAAAAAAGAATATCTTTGTTAAAGCTAAGAAAAGCATGAAAATAAATACATTTTTATTTGTCACCCAGTATCTCATGTACCGTTAGAGAATTGTTTTCAAATTTTATGAATGTCTCTGGTCTACTTCTTGGTAGTTGTGTGAAACAAAATTACTTTACCAAGCCATTTTTTTAATAAAAATATATAAACTAATAAGTACATGTACAAAAATGCAAAAAAAAACATTGTGAAATATAGTAAGCGAGAAACATTTTATTATTAAAGATAGAAATGGTGTAGCGACAAAATTAGTAATTTACGTTACAAGACCGGAAAGAGGTGTTTTGCAGGTCATCCCAAGGCGAGCTGCGAGCCGACACTGTCAAACAAAATCAATTTTGTGTAATTTTTTTAATACATTTTCTAACAAAATACGACAAACAGTAATAACCAATTCAATAAAATATTTTTACGACCAAATCTCTTATACAACTTCAATTTTTATCATTTCTTAATAAATTTTTTAAGAAAAATACAACTACAATCAATAATTAACTATAGGTAATCACTTGTGAATTGACTTTTGAAAACTCGTAAAACCATTACCACCCTACCGATATGGCATATCGTTTTATGAGTTTTGTGGTTAGTACAGTAACTAGAGGTTTTAACTTCGGAATAATGTCATATGAAACGAATTTCGTCCATTTTTGGCAACTTAATAGTAAATACATCAAGGAAAAGTTTCTATATTGTGGCGGCTTGCTAATTTATAGGGAGTGGGATGCCACCCCTTTTCATAGGGTGGCAGCTAAAAGGAAAACAAAAACGTTGGAGCTGAAAGAGAATCAAATTTTAAGAGGAAAAGATTCTATGCAACTTTCAAATTGATAGTCTTTCAGTTATAACGACTAGAAAATTGGAATTTTAGCTTAAAAAAAGAGTACTACAAATGGGTTTTCGTCAAATAACTCGAAAGCAGTGGGGGCTCGTCAGAGGAGGCTGAGCCTTCTCTAGCAGCATATCCAGGGATGGTGAAGAAATGTACAAATTGTAATCATATTGCAAGTTAATTGTCTTTTCAATATCAAGCCTCCTCGGCACATAATATCACGAGCTACCATTGCTCGAAAGGTATTATATTGAGCGAAAACATGCTAGAGACAAATAAGAAAGCTACTAAGTTGAGGATGAATTTCGTTGTTTTTTTTTTAATTTCTGTAGAGTTAATAGTTTCAGAGATCTAGAAGTATAAAGGTGGCGTTCAAACATTTATAACGCGTAGTATTTAGTTTAAATGTTAATTATCTTAGAAACTATCACACTTACATTAAAAACGCTAATAACCAAAATGAAAGACTATTAATTAAGCTTTCAAATGATTTTTTGTCTATTTCTTCAGTTTCTATAGCTTAAAAAACAAAGAAGTTATGGCAGCAACAATGCATTCTTTTCACATTATATTTAATAAGAACGTCGCCATTTTGTTAATGTAAGTAAATAGTAATTAATTAAAAAAATATACTACCATATACTGTTTTTCGTTAATATATAGTATGATCTAGCCAGTGGCGGATCTAGTGGGAGGCACGGGAGAACGTGAGCACGTGCCCCCCCCCCCAGAAGTGTGAAATATGCCATGTTAAGGTAGCCATGTTCAAGAAAGAGACATCAAGAGAGAAGAACGTAAAAATTAGAAAAAAGTTAATAAAAACAACAATCCTCGAAACGCTGTATCTAGGTTTCTATTTGTCGTAGAGACTTTTACCAGCCACCATTTGAACCGGCGTAAACGTACTTCTGACGTCATCATGAAGACGTCAAATACACGTTTCTTTTAGGTCATTATTTTGTCGTCATTAATAAATGACGCACTAGAGACATCCCAGGTAGCAAGGGTACGTTATAATGACGTCAAAATCTGGTGATTCTGGTCAAAAAGACGTCAGGGCACTAAAAATCGACGACAGAATGACGTCTTATAAATGACATTAAAATGACGTGCTACACATCACGTCATATTGTCGTCTTTTTTCGGTGTTAAATTTATTTATATTTTATCGGATTACAAACTTTAAAACTCGCTAATGGCATTTTGTTATCGTAAGCAGAGTGTAAAGTTTTAAAAAAAATAAACCGTGTCGTGAGGGATAAGTATTGGAGTTTTTATTCGAGGATATAATGTTTTTTAATATTATCCAAAATAATTTATATTCGAGAGAGTTTGCAAAGATTCGGCAGTTTATTTGTTTAAATTATATTTCTATCTATTCTTTTAATAATAAAATTAGATTAAAATACATTAAAAAGCAAAATCTATCCGTTATTGCGTGTTCCAACTATAAAGTCTTTAGGTAAGTACCCTCAGGAAGGTTGGTGGCCGAGTGCTTAAGGCGTCGTCTTCCCAACAACGCTAACGGCAACACTCTGTTTGATTATATCAACAATCATAATGTCGTTCTGCAGCATTATGATGAACCTACTCATTTTCCAGATAATGGAGGCACACCTTCAACCATCGACATAGTGGTCAATAAGGGTGTTGGCAATTCTACTCCACCAGTGGTACTAGAGGAGCTAACATCTGACCACAACCCAATTCTTTTAGAATTAAAAAATATGTCGAGGGAAGATAGTACACATAAAATCACATCCTATAGAGACGCTGATTGGCGCCACTATAAGAACGACATAAATACAAATTTAACACTCACAAACACTATTGGCACCATCGCCGATCTGGAAAATGCGGTGATGGAGTTCGCGAGAGTGCTGCAGGATGCCAAACGGGGTGTTGCAACCACCATAACAATAAATCCATACAAAGACCGACTCGACGAGGCGGTCAAACGAGACATCAGAGAAAAAAATAGACTTAGACGGCTTTGGCAGCGAAATCGCGATGTCGACGCTAAGATCGATATGGGCATACTGCAAAGGAGGGTTCGAGCCGCCATAATCACCTGGAGAAACCGGAAATGGGGTGACAAGCTAGAAGCTCTGAGTCCTCGGGACAACTCGCTGTGGAAGCTGACTAGAGCGCTTAAAAATACGCGGGAAGCCATACCCACATTGACAAATCAAAACGGACGTACGTCTCCGACTGACGCGCAAAAAGCCAATAACCTAGCCGACCACTTTGAACGGATACATAACGAACACGCACCTAACGATCAAGACCACGACCGCATAGAACACGACATTAACGATGTTATTGGCCATGACATCCAATTGACAAGACGTGAATTTTTAAAAGTCATGGTCAAACCCTCTGAACTAGCAAAGCTTATCAGGACCTTACCAAACAATAAAGCGCCTGGAAGGGACTGTATTGAAAACAAACTTCTTAAATATCTTCCAAGGAAAGGTGTTGTTCAACTCATGTACATTTTTAACGCGATCTTACGACTGCAACACTGGCCTAGCCAGTGGAAGTGTGCTGTGGTCGTACCCATCCTGAAATCAGGCAAAAATGCCAAGTACGCAGGCAGTTATCGACCTATATCGCTGTTGTCGGCAGTCTCAAAATTGGTAGAAAAGGTCATCCTGGACAGATTTAACTCTGCCCAGGAGGAACTTCATATTGACGATGAACACCAGTTTGGCTTCAGGAGGGGTCGGAGTACAGTGCAACAGGTCGTACGAATCGTTAACGATGTGAAAGTGCAATACAATCTTGGAAAAAACACCACCATGGTGCTCTTAGATGTTGAGAAGGCTTTCGACACGGTCTGGATTCCGGGTCTACTATATAAAATGCACACATATAATTTTCCGCGATATATAACGAAACTGATTCACTCGTATCTGAGGGGCAGATCGCTACAAGTGCGAGTGAACAACAAACTGTCAACACTGCGGGACATTCGGGCGGGCGTCCCGCAAGGGTCGGTTCTCGCGCCTAAATTGTATAACCTGTACGTTTCTGACTTTCCAGTTTTCCCTAATATTAAACTGGCCAAATACGCTGATGACACTGCCATGTATGCACATAGTCACAACGCTCAAGCGGCAAATATGTTACTGAAAGCCCACATGGTCCGTGCCGCGGCGTTCTATGACCGGTGGAAGATTCGGGTAAACGTTGAAAAGTCGGAAGCGATAGTCTTCACGCGCAGGTTCACTGAAAATAAAATTTTAACACCTATTTCGGTCAGGGGAAACCAAATTCCAACTAGAAACTGCGTGAAGTATTTGGGAATACATCTGGACCAACGACTGACATTCAACAAACATATGAACGAAACTATACGAAAAGTCTATTCTATGTCCAGGAGTCTGTACCCGCTCCTGGCCAAAAATAGCAGACTAAGTCGACAAAATAAAAAATTGGTTTACACTGTTGTAGTGAGGCCGGTCCTAACATACGCGGCACCGGTGTGGTGCAGTGCATCGGTCACGACTCTAAAGAAACTAAAAGTGTTGGAGCACAAGTTTATGCGCCTCATTTCAAATTCTTCAAGATATACCTCCCTCAGAGAATTATATGCACGTTGCCACGACATAACACCACTAGCGGATTACATCCAACAAATCTCTCAAAAATTCTATACTTTTAAACTGGGTGATAGTCCGCTAACAAACAACATTACCCAGATCAGAGAACATAATGCCCCCTTTAGAATAAAACACACGTTGCCATACCAGGCGTTGCCTATTTTTAGGCAACCTATCTAGCCCTATATTCTCTTTTTAATCCTTCATTAACGATAACATTCATTCCTTATTTTCTGTTCTGTCCTCTTTTCGTTTCTTTACCATTGTTCTAAATTATTCTTCCTAATTATAATCTTTATTTTATGTTAACCTCCAGATTTGTTAACATTTTAAACTATACATTAAGCGGCTTGGCATCCGCTTCGTTCAGTAACCACCATTATCTGAAGCGGGTTTTTTGGTTTGGTTCTTTTTCCCGTATTAGCATAGGTATCATAATGTAAAACAGTGCGCTTTACTTCCAGTTAATATTAAGTTTTATAATCCTTTTTTTTTTGGAAATTTATCTGTTAATACCTTTTTTAATTTGCCCCATGGTGAAAGGAGTTCAGGTCAAAGTTTTATTTTTTGAAGTTGACCAGAGTCCGTTCCGTCCTGTCATTCCACTGTCACGGAGCGTATGACAGTATTCGGACACGGGTGTCTGGGATATATTGTAATATATAATAATAATAAAGTTTGATTGTATTGTATTGTATTGCGTCGTCTTCCAGTCATGAGGTGGGCGGTTCGACACCTGCTCATTCCGTTTTTTTTTATTGCGAAAAAAATTTTAGTTGTTTTTTTTAAGGTAATAATTGCTTATTGGTTTTTTTCAATTTTAGGTCTGTTTTAGACCATTAAATATTCTATTTATGTTGTAGATGACGATATTACACCTTTACCGTTTTTTCTCCAACACGCTTCCCAGGTTTGTACAAGTACCCCAACTTAAAACTTTAATTCTTAAAATAGTTGACTCCTGACTTCCCCTCCACCGCTCATTAAATTTGAGATAAGGAAAATTTTTTTTTCGGATTTCTCCCTCTCTGCTCTTCAATTTCGAGATCTGGGGAAAATATATTTTTTTTAACGAACCGCCACGAATACTAATTAATGTAATAATTACATGTTCAACAACTACTCGTACTTCTCAGGTGGCACTGGTGACAGTTTAATTAAATTAAATAAGTTCTTCTTAAGAACTATAAATAAATAAAAATACTAGTAACTCGAAGCGAGAACCTGAAAGATTTTCATATATTTTAAATAAGGCAAGAAATTCAATTTCACATAATAAAGACTTCATTCACCACCATAAATACTGCTTTTAGCATCCGAAATAGCGGTCGCCAAGCTAGCTCAGTTGATTGAAGCGTCAGTACTGTAATACGGACAACGGGAGCCATGTAGGTTCGAATCCTACGGACCGAAATTGGTAAAGGTAAGTAAAAATGAATTTAATAACTTAATAAACATTATAATTTGCAGGCAACCCTTGTGAGAAAAAGCTGGAGTGATGGTAAACAATATTAGATATGTTAATGTAAATAAAATTACGGATGGCTAAGAAACAAATCCATTAGGACAAAACTTATTTATGCATTAATTATTTTATTTTTATCAAGTAGATTACTAACTAGTATGTAGTTTTATATATATGTTCCTATTACTAAAAACCTGTGGGGGGATTACAAAATATAACCTGAAAAAGACGTCATTCGTCTGAGACATTAGGAAGTCATTTTCACGTTTCATTTACGTCATCTAACTCGTCATTTCTCGTCACTCCTGACCATTTTTTCACGTCATTTTGACGTGCCTTTGCTACCTGGGATGATATTTAAAACGTACTTCTGACGTCACCATGAAGACGTCAAATACACGTTTCTTCTAGGTCATTATTTTGACGTCATTAAAATGACGTCATTTTGTAGTCAAAATTGGTCATTTGGTTCACTATATATATTCATATATTCACTATATATATGTATATAGAGATCTTTGACCAATCATAATAGCAATATATTATTACAATAAAAACGTACATATAGAAACATCAGTATGTTTTGACATAGTTGTCGAATATATTTTGCAACCTGAAATTTTAATTTAAAGAAATCATTATAAAATAAAAATAAATAGAAGTATTCACTGACTAGTTCAATTTTTGCCACATACTAATAATAATTTTGTTTTACTATTTCTAACTAGGTATACAGCTTTTAATCATATTTAAATAAAGATGTTCAATGGTTCAGTGAATTAAGGCGCTGCGCGCCGTGTATGTCTGACTGGCTCCGGGACAGTTTCCGGGAAAACACATTTATAATTTAATTTAAATAAAGTATTGTTTGATTTTGATTTTGATTTGTTAGGTTGCGAGTCAAGAGGTCGGCGGTTCGATCCCTGCACATTCCGGTTTTTTTTTTCGTCAAAAACTTTATTAATATTTGTGGAAAAATATTATGAGAGGTTCGCATCCCTTATCGCAAAATTCACTGATTACCAATACGTCATATTGGCGTCATATGTATGACGTCATTGGGCTGTGACATTGTGCCGTCTTTTTCACGTCATTTTTACGCCATGCTGAAGGTGAAATTGACGTAATTAATGCCGAAAAAACGACGTCATAATGACGGCACCTTGCTGCCTGGGTAAATTCACACAGAAAAAAGTTACAGGACGAAGTTTGAAAAAAAAATAGTAAAAAGTTGCAAAAAAAGTTAAAAGTTGCAAACTTTGAAACGCTATATCTCGGTCACTATTAATTGTAATTTTTTTTTAAAAAATCTCATTTTAACGGGTAAAATGCCAGCTTTTTTGATGCAGCAATGTCTATGCCTAAATGTACCCGAAAAAAAGTTACAGGCTAAAATAAAAAAAAAATAAACAAAAAATTTCATTTTTTCGTATTTTTTTTTTTTTGTTTTTTGGACGTATTTTTTGACTTCTGAAGGTGTCACTTCGATTGGAAATTAAATTCTCTACAACTTTTATATTGACGTGTTTATAGGAAAAATTCATAGTTTTCGAGCAAATCTCAAAAATGTGAAAAGTGGACCTTTTTATTTCGATCTCAAAAACGTACCCCTTTAAATGGTAACAACACTCCGCGGTTTTCTCATATTTTGCGGTCAATTGAACATAAGAAACAATAAAAACCCTTTAACGTTTTAGTTCCTTTCTACAGTACATAGACAATAGACTATTAATAAATATTAGTTTTAGAGAAAATATTGTGGACATCAAAAATGAAGCTTATAAACTGAGAATGAATTTGTTTTTTTTTTTTTAATAATTCTGTAGGGTTGATAATTTCAGAGATATTTAATCTTATGTATGGCATTTAAAAGCATCCGATCATTTTTAGAACGAAGTATTTAGTTTAAAATGTTGAATATCTTAGAAACTGTGACACTTCCATCAACAATTCTAAGGAAAATTGAAGATACTTAATCAATCTTTAAAACGATTTTTTGCTTGTTTCTACATCACAAAAATAAAGAAGTTATGGCCAATAAAATGTGTGTTTTCACATTTTTTCTAACAAAATGTTACCATTTTGTGATTATAATTGCTCAGTAATTGCTGTTTTTTGTTCATATGAGGCTGTTCTGCTATGAGACTGTTCATATCACCTAGATGCTCAATTTTTTTGTCCTTTTAAAACACTTATTTCAGAAAAAAAATTTCATCCGCCATATAAGAGCCGCCGTTTTGATTTTTTTAATTTTCACTCCAGATTCGTAATTAGTGATCCCAAAAACATTACCATCCTACATTTAAAAAATAAATTAGTAATACTTTTTCAAATATTGAATATTTAAATTTAGGAGTATTTTTCACCCCTTGAGGGTAAGAGCAAGTATCCGGACCATATAGAAACTGAAGACAATACCTTTTATTACTACAATAACAACCCTTAAAAAAATTCATGTTTTTTGTAATTTTTACAAATAAATGCTATTTTCTCCAATTTTGCAATTCCTAACGAATTGGCGAACCCAAAATTCGGCAGGAAATTTTACACAAGAATCTGGTCTTCGTTTTTGTATACCCTGTAGTCGATAGATTTTGGGACCACAACTAAAAAGAAGCGATTTTCAAATTTCATTAAAACCGATTTACCTTAAAGATTACAAAATCAAGTGAACCAGGTGTAGTACAGGGTACCGACCGTACCTGGCGATGCTGTGTTGTGTAGCTTCTTTCTTTTATTTTGACTCTGCTGGCTGGCTAGTTGTTTATCTGCGGTGGCGCTGCGAGCGGAACACTTGCCGGTAGGTACATAGAAAAGATGAAAAGAACAGTCGCGTCGCGTTCGCCTTGTAAATGGGACGTTGGACCCCGTTAAGCCATTCGCAGGTAGCCATGCATTCTTCATTTTGTTAGTTTTCTGTATAAAAATGAAAACAGACGGTGTTGAAATACTAGAGTTGGTTTTTACTCATCCATGATATGCTTATGCTCCGCCGATTCACTTTTATTGACACTGTTTCGTTATTTTATTACCGGTTTTCTTGTCACTTGACAGGTTCAGTTTTGATTTCAACGTTTATTTCAAGTTCAACGAATGTTTGTGGATGGGTCCTTTTGTGATATGAAAATTGCACGTGTTTCTTGCTTGCATATATTGTTTTAATTGTGTTTGTGAAAGTGTAGTGTTGTTTGCGCAGTTTAAGAAGAATTTATCGTTGAGATTTTTAAAATCGAATCAGCTGATTACGAGATTCTTGGTAACTTTACCCTTTACCTTCTCATTCTTTTCTTTACAATTTATTGTATGCTAATTACCTACTGAGTACTGATATGATTTGTTTTGTGTATACGCTCGGTTGTTATGAAAGCCAACAGCTAAGTACCGAATTTTTGAAAGATCAATAGGAAATGTACAATAATTGAATTAGTCTTGACCTTGAAACACAGCTGACCATATTGATTATCACTACAAAAATATTTTGAAATGAATAGATTTTAGATCAAAATCCGATAATTCCATTGATCTAATTATTTACTAAATATAAGTAGGTGTAGATGTATTCCACTAAGTAAGTACATATAATATATCTACCTACCTAAGTAGGTCTTACAAAAATAAACTATGAGCATAATGCATAAATTTTTTTGACGTCACCGAATAATAGATCACTAAAAAGCGTTATTTTCTATGTATTTTTTATTTTTTTTTTATCGGAATTAAAGGATAAAAAAATAATTAAGTTTCGCTGAGAATTTAGACACGTTCAAACGAAGCAAGTTTCCCGCCATTTGCGTGTGACGTCATCCGGCATTTAGCATTGGCAATGTTTATTAGTATTATTTTCAACAGATATTTAATCTATGTACTTAGTGGTGGCAAACTATTTAATACAAAAAAGTTATATAATCTGAGACGAAAAACAATAGTTAATATTGATAAAAATATTAAAATAATGCATTATGTTTACATATTCTGAGGTTAGGTATCTAAATCTAACTGCAGTAAAAGGATAAAAGTGAGCGTAAACAAATTTATTGTTACGAACAATGAATGATGCATCCTTGTCGCTTTTCCACCTCCAATTTCTGCACTGATATAATCGGTATTATTACCAAAAAATTGCTCATCATAAACACGTCGATTTTCGGTAAATTGTCACTTTGAGCTTGCACAAAGTCGCTGTTCGTCATTTTTACCACTTAGATAAATTAATACACTAATAATTTTTACAAAAATAAACAAATCGATATTTAAAGGTCAGCAGACTAAAATTTAACATTTAATTAACACACAATTTAATATTTCAGCACTAGCAGATGTAAACTGTCAAAGCTATTAAACTTGTCACTTGTCTCCGTACTTTTCTAAATTTACCGCTGGGTGGATAAAATACGAAGCTGATTGGCTGTGTTTTTCAAATTAGTCAATCATATAATGTTATTTCTTACTGATGCGCTCCACCGGTGAATTTAGAAATCTGCGGTCTATGGATGAAACTAAAACGTTATGCCAGATGACATCAGTACCGTTTCTAGTCACGTGGTTTTGTTCCGATAAAATTTGAAATTTAAAATGATTTTTTTTTACAAAATAACTTTTTTTATAGTTTCCTTTTATTATATACTCGGCTTATATAATATGTATAATGAAAAAATAATAAATTAATGCATTTTTAAAATTCATGCATCTTGCTCATTGTTGTATAACTAAGTACACTTCAGGTGTTAACTTTGGCTTGCCTTACAGGCATATAAACATTCTCTTATTTTTTTACACGGAACACGAAAAATACCTAATATTTGTCTGGAACACAGCAGCTTACCTATACGTTTTACACAATAGGTATTTGGAGATTACCAATAAACAGGCCGGTGGAGAGCCGGTATGGGCCCCTGGGTAAAATCAAATTGGCGGGCCCCCCTCGTCTGGGACACATCAAAAATACTAATTTTCAATACACATAATATTTCATTTGAAATACAATCAATACAAAAATGTATTTAACAGTGATGATGCCGGGCCCCGGGGCTGCAGTCCCGACTGCCCCCCCCCCCCTGTCGTCAGCCCTGCCAATAAATACTTAATTGTTGTTGTTTTCCGGTAGGTATTGCTGAAAATCCTGCAGTGTAGGGGATCATTAAAATTTTCGGGAAATTTTGCAGGATACACTGATTTGGGGTCGTAGAATACGAATCTGAAATTAGTTTTCATGTTTTCAAGGCAAATATATGCATTGGACAATGGTCATTGTTAAGAACACCGATTTTTCGATTTTCTCCAATTTTTTTGCAAAGATGTGTTCACAGACGTTATAGTAATCGTTTATGATAGTTGAAATGTTGTGCTTATTTTGGAAAACTACCCCCTAAAATTGGGCAAGTTTTGAAAAAAAACGCGAAATGCCGGAAGTAGTATACCTGTTGTCCTTGCATTAAATAATTTTATTTGGGCAAGGACAATAAAAATTAAGAAAAAATACCCCTATTGTAGGGGGCAGTTTTCCAAAATAAGCATAACGTTTCACCTATCAGAAACGATTACTATATTGTCTGTGAACACATCTATGCAAAAAAAATTGGAGAAATTCCAGAAGCCAGTGTTCTTAATAATAATAAAGTACCCATAGTTTAAAAAAAATTGAAATTTTCCACCCTCTCTTATTGAAAACATTAAAAACATCTTGAATTTCGTCCGATTTAAATCTCGGTTTCACAATGTACCTTAAACAGTGGCGGACTGGGATGGCGGGACGCCGGGCAATTGCCCGGTGGACTGCCAGCATCCAGGACTGCCGTCCATGTGTGCCTATGCGCGGTGCACACAAGCGCTATGATCAGGGGCGCCGTGAGTCTATTTTGTGCCTCTAGCTAATAAAAAAAAAAATTCCATCTTGCGCCCCCGCTCGTCAAAAAAATGTTTGTTCATTCATTAATTTAAAAAAATAAAAATTCCATCTTGCGCCCCTCGCTCGTCAAAAAAGTTTTTTCACCCACCTCCACCCCTCCCCTGCTCATCAATTTTCAGCTATAATATCCCAAGGACGTTAATAATACGAAATAATTTTATCACAGAAAATTTTTTGCTAGATTTTTTGCAATTTATTTTATTTATTTGTCCAAAACTATTTACCTATTAAAAACATTTATGAAAAAGAGCAATTTGTAAAATTAAATGTAGATTATTAGCCTACAGAAATTAGCATTTCACCTAGACAAAATTAGTAAAAATCTCGGTAAAAATCTGAATTTTTTCAGTCGTTCTTTGGGGTGTCCCAAACCCAAATCCACAAAAATCCCAACATGGCCACTAAAGATATTGAAGGTCAAAGTTTTTTTTGCAAATATCTAGCGTTCTATGCATCGGATACTCATGAGGTCAATGCGAATGTTGTAAAGAATTAAATTATCTACAAATTGTCTTTTTTATTTTTCATTAGTAAAAATTCAGATTTTTACTAATTTTGTCTAGGTTTCCTCGTTTTTTTGACTAATATCTGTGTAATATCTATCTAATATGTATTATGCTCGGTATTATCTATTAAGTATTTGGTGTTTTCCTGTATTATTATACCTATTCATTAAATCGTTATTTGCAGTTCCAAATCGACATTGTTAAGGGATCTTATCAGTGTAATTTTATTCTGATTGATTGTTTCAGCACACGTGATTAGAAATGGGCGAATTTAATAGAATTGCTATTTGAGCTAAAAAATTTTCAAAAGGATGCGTTTCATAGATATAGACCTTTAGATGAAAAGACAAATCCCTGGCTGCTTTCGCATGCCAATCTGTCCCTGACCCCAAGTGCTTTTCAGAATGATGCATCTTTTACGAACCGTAAAAAAATAGCTTTTAGAGATAGGTAGTACTTATTATTTACCAAAACTCTATAAATCAGGAAATGAAAGGTAATCAAACTGTCGAACTAAGACGCATGTGTCTCCGCAGGTTTCAAAGTTGTATCGAGCAAAATCACCGGTATAACATTACTTGTCAAACGGAGGAACTACCCCCTCGACAACCCTTTTATTTGAGGTTATGCTCATGATCATTGTAGCATATCTACAAAACTGCGCAAGAGGATTAACTAATAGAAAACAAATCTACTAAGTTTTTTATCAAAATTTTCAAACTGTTTTTGTATGTATTTCATAGCGCAGAGTAAATATCAACTTTGTATCTATTTTGTAAATGTTCTTGTCAATATTTAAAATAAAATACCATTTTCCTCGCCATTTTCTAAATTGTTTTATGCGAGGTTTTATACAAGGTTTTATACACCAATAAATAAAATGCGGTATTTAACCTCAAGTCCATGTACCTAGGTACACAGCTTTTTAAGACTTATTTAATACTTAGAACTAAATATATCGACCTCATACTCCAGTCGAATTAGACATAATAAAAAATTTTGCGTCCTGTGGACTTTTTTTTGTGGAAGTTGTTTAAGAGGGCATAATAAGCAAGCACAGAAAACTACACCCTGCTACACCATGTGCGTCCCCTCTATTTTTAGGGGTTGAAACTTTGAAATTTTACTTATGTGCCCATATCTTTTTCCCTATTGCCCGTAGGGCTCTTCACCAAGTTACACTTTTTGAAGATTCATCCCTCCTCTACATAATGTATATATTACACATTTGCCGTAGGACAAACGGTTTTGGCTGTACGAGGCCGGAAAGGTCGCGACGCTGTCCGAATTTGGGAGTCTTCTGTACAAGACAAACGGCTATTATTTCCAATCTACAATACTACATATACTAATGCCCTTAAGGAGGGATGATGATTTGTGAAAAAATTTTCATCGAATACCGCGCGGTTTCCATGATACGGGATGTTGAAATTTTGGAATCCCCTTTTTTAAAATAAAGTGAACCCACTTTTTTTCGCTCATTTTTTTTTTTCATGTATGTACGACCCTAATATAAGAAAATTTACGTTGGTTTCATTTCAATACATTCATTGGTTTAGGAGCTAGACAGCAAAATATGCCAAAAATGGCTATTTTGGTATTGTTGCATTAAAAAAACCAAAACCAGTATAATTCTGGTAAATGTTTTTGTTTATCCTAAAAGTCCAATTACTTAATTGCGCATAGAAAATGTATTTTTGTATTTAAATAGGATCAACACTTATTGTGTAACAACAATTTATGTCATGTGTTCTCTAGTCTCCTTTTTCACATATTTTTTGCGGCCTTATGGTTCATAGTAGGGCAGAAAGCAATATATACCTGGGCAGGGCACACATATCAGGGTGTAAAACTGGGTCTCTTGTTAAAATGCGATAGGACGTACCGTTTTCGAGTAAAACGCACTTGTTCGCAAAAAATTACTTCAGATCACACTTTTCATCGACTGACTAGTAAATACTCACCGCTGACTATGAAAAAATACAACTATGTGTCGAGTCTTGCTTTTTGTGTTTATGAGGGACATTGCCAATGAAGAAATGTAGGGACTCGGACGGAATAGGGGGTTCTCACCTCCCTATTTAAGGGTTCACGCTTGTCTCGAATTATCATTGCATTCTGTGTTTATTTCGCATTAGTACTATTCGTTACAGAAATATAATATAATAATAATAATATTAATAATAATAATAATTGTGATCTGATAAATAAATTCTACATTTTGGTGTTTTCTTTCTTAGGAGTTTGTTTTTTAAATCATTTTTCGATGAAATGGACATAGCTTGTTTCTCGAGGAAGGTAAAATTACTGTGTATTTTGTTATAGACGCAAAATAAGTTGCAATGATGATTCGAGACAAGCGTGAACCGAGTCCCTACATTTTTTCATTAGCAATGTCCCTCATAAACACAAAAAGCAAGACCCGACACACAGTTGTATTTTTTCGTAGTCAGCGGTGAGTATTTACTAGTCAGTCGATGAAAAGTGTGATCTGAAGTAATTTTTTTATTTATCGCATTTTAACAAGAGACCCATTTTAACACCCTAATATGTGCCCTGTCCAGGTATATATTGCTTTCTGCCCTACTATGAACTATAAGGCCGCGAAAAAAAAAAATGTGAAAAAGGAGTCTGGAGAACACATGACATAAATTGTTGTTGCACAATAAGTGTTGATCCTATTTAAATACAGAAACACATTTTCTATGCGCAATGAATTGGACTTTTAGGATAAACAAAAACATTTACCAGGATTATACTGGTTTGGGTTTTTAATGCAACAAGACCAAAATAGCCATTTTTGGCATATTTTGCTGTCTAGCTTCTAAACCAATGAATATATTAAAATAAAACCAACGTAAATTTTCTTATATTAGGGTCGTACATACATGAAAAAAAAATGAGCGAAAAAAGTAGGTTCAAAATTTCAACATCCCGTATCATGGAGACCGCGCGGTATTCGATGAAAGTTTTTTCATAAATCATCATCACTCCTTAAGGAAATAATAGCCGGTTTGTCCTGTACAGAAGACCCCCAAATTCGGACAGCGCGACCTTTCCGGCCTCGTACAGCCAAAACCGTTTGTCCTACGGCAAATGTGTAATATATATATATTATGTAGAGGAGGGATGAATCTTCAAAAAGTGTAACTTGGTAAAGAGCCCTACGGGCAATAGGGAAAAAGATATGGACACATAAGTAAAATTTCAAAGTTTCAACCCCTAAAAATAGGGGACGCACATGGTGTAGCAGGGTGTAGTTTTCTGTGCTTGCTTATTATGCCCTCTTAAACAACTTCCACAAAAAAAAGTCCACAGGACGCAAAATTTTTTATTATGTCTAATTGGACTGGAGTATTAAACCTCGTATTAAACCAACCCAAAAATAACATTGTTACCGTAACTTCAGTTTTCCTTGCTAAGGGCCAAACTAGACGAGCGTATTTGCGTCGCGTATTTGGCGCTGCCATAGATACGTTACATTGCGCTCGTTTAACTGACTACATTCAAAAACGAGTTCAAAAACGTGATTTTAATTTCGGCGTAGAATACGCGACGCAAATTCAACAACCTCTGAGAGCGGATGTAACAAATGTATATGTGCATTATCACGTGACCCTACCGTAACGCCCCCGCATTGGTTGCATTTGACAACAAATATTTGTCATATATTTGTTTACATACACTCTCAGAGCTCTGTGAATAGACAATAAGTACCTTTTCAAAATATGAGAGACAAAAAATCGCCTGATGTTTTGCTCGGTACCTTAGACACAACTTTGGAAACTACGGAGACACATGCGTACTAGTTTGATAGTTTGATTATCTTTTATTTTCCGAGTTATTTTCTAATTTATAGTTTTGGTAGATAAGTAATATGCTGTTTTCATTAGGAAAAAGCTGTTGGCAGTGCATAAAAGTACATTGTTCTATAAAGCACTTGCGAACACAAGATTCAAATTGGTTGAAAGCAGGAGGGTTTTAGGCCTATTTTATTTTTGGATTTAAATTTTAAAAAATAATTTTTTTGTCATCTGTCGTCAATATTTAATTGATTTTTTCCCAAACGGAAGCTCCCCCCTACTCGCACACATCTTTTCTACCCCTTTTAAGTATTAGATAATTACAATCCAGGAACGGTATCGCTAAATTTTTTTTGCATTTAAAAAGTGTTTAGAACCCTTCAAAAGTCTGTTTTTTTCAAAAAAGTTCATCTGGACTACCTTCCCCTCCACGCCTACTTTTTCACCCACACCCTTATAACTCGACTTTGACATGACATGTGGAAAATTTATCAGTAGGTTGTCCCCACCGAAAGGAGTTAAAAAAATGAAAAATTAAAAAAATATGACCAAAAAAATTACCTCCCTCTTTATCAGACTTGGGATTAACAGCAAAACTGGAGAGCTTAGAAGTGACTTTTTGGTTTTAATCAAATCACACTACAAAAATAGCAAAATACGTCGAAAAGACATTGACCCTATGCTAGTGAACTCTACAACAACAAGTAGATATAAGAGACATTTACTTAAACCCGTCGATAACCCAAAAACAGCAAACTTTGGCGGCACTTTGTACCTGCCGGTGTCCTGATTGTTCGACCGAAAACAAAAAAAACGCGGCACTTACGCGGAAAATTACAAATCGAATTAGGCGTACCAATTTTCTGGTAATATTTGTTGACAACGATATTATCGTTGCCAAACCGCAAATATTATATTACCAGAAAATTTGTGTACGCCTAAGTCGATTAATTTTTCCTTTTCATACGAAATTCGTTTAAGTGAACCATCGAAACTTCAAGTACATTCCCCACGAACGTATTTTTACCAATCTAGAGAGACTGGTGTCTGAAGTAGTTTTCAAGGTACTTACTGTATTTAAAAAATGAATAATTTTAATGGTTCCCAAGCATATTTGGCTCAGTATTCATATTTTGATGTTTGGAATCTATCGCTGATCGATCAACGTTCACATTACTTGTGAACATCCTGTAGGTGTATATTTTCACGTAATTTTCCATTACGTTTTATTCTCAGTTTCGTTAAAAGACAACAACATTAACACGTTGAAACTTTGGCCGTGGTTAAGGTCGAGACTTTGGCAATACTGACAGTAACATTTAGCTAGATTACATTTTCAAAATGCTCGACATCCTGTTGATCATTTCACAATATTTATTCAACAATTTTTAAACTTTTTTTTATAATGAAGCTTGCGAATCAAACTTCTCTTGAATTATTGTGTTCATTGATCTTCTCAAGGCTGTTGTCAGATCATAAATATCAAATTAAAAATATTAGTTTTGTACCTCAAGGTAGGTCCCACAAGTTGAAATAGGAATATAATTTATGACTTCTGGTTTTTTAACGGACAGTTCATCTGAAAGTTAAATATTTCTACACATCTATATCAATAAATAACTCGAAACAATTTTCTGTTATATCAGTAAGTGAAACGAGAAGTGAAACCTAATGAAAATATTAAAATCTTGTGTTAAGCTTTGGACAAGATCTGTTTAAGTCTATATTTAACCATATTGAGAAATAAATAAATAAAAAGCGTTCGGTATGATGGTCGGTAGGGTTTTCAATCTTTGAATCACCAATCTCGGAATTCCGGACGAATTTGTGGTCCTGAAAATCCCGGGATTTCAAAAATCAATCCCTCATTCTTCAGGACTGGAGTATGCTTGGAATTCTCGGAAATATTGTTGGAAAATATGTCGTAGAGATGCTAATTTGTATACAGCAGATACTGCTCTTGCTCAGACAAATTGAAAGTGTTAACTGTGCTTTAAGCACTGAGTTGGGATTGTCACTAAAACGCAGAATTTCTCAAAGAAGGACTGTTCTGTCCGGAGTGTTGTCATACCTTCATAATCCGCAACCATTGCAACCGCAAGCATCTGGCAGTAACAATAACACTGACGACTTTGGAGGTTTATTCAAACTGCCTGAACGCTCAGAAATAATAAAAGTAATTATTAAAGTAATACACAGAGTGATGAAGATAAAAAAAAGTGAAAATCCAGAGTCAGAGTATACCAAAGATGATGAGGTAACCATTGCTGAGTTGAAACAAATAGCAAAACAAAAAAGCTTGAAAGAAAAGCTAGATGAAGGAATTCAAAGCAGTATGAAGCTGAAGGAAAGAGCGGTGATAGAACCATTAAGCATATAAACAGTTGTACAACAAGAAATGGCGTTATTTGAAATTGTTTTTTTTTTTTGGAAAAAATTTAAAAATTGCATATCAGAATTTAACACTTATACCTCCTACCTCCCACAAGTGTAGAGTCGGAGAGGGCCTTTTCTATTGCTGCCTGCTGGTGGGCTCTGTACAAAGATCCGGTCCACATTACTTAGTTCTTCTATGATCCTTTTTTTAAAATAAATTTTAAACTGTTCATTTTTGGGTCATTCTACAATCAAGATACCTTTCGCCGTCCCAGACATTTTACATTTTTTAAAACCAAAATCTTAAAAAATAAAAAAATGAATAACAATGCATTAATAATACTCATTGTTTTGTAAGTATATTGACATTTTTTATTTAGTATTAAATGTAGTAATTGGCAAAAAAATTTTAAATTCAGCTGTTGATGTACCTCAAATATAATTGTCCCAAGTACATACTCCTAACAATTTCTTTGTTTTTTATAATATACAGTACCATAATAATACTTAATTTAAATATATTCTCAAATGCCTTTATTTTTGTAATTAGCATTGCAAGATTGGATTATAAAGTTTAATTCATATTTCTGTATTATAATGTTGCTATACTGTGTCCCACAATGCTATCCACTGCGTTACTTCCACTATGTTACCGTAATAAATTACAAATAATTTTATGTAGATGGCGTTCTGATGATTTATATGCTAAAAAAAAACAGTCCTGTTTACCATAAACAGTTACAAGTTTGAATTAGTTGGTAGTACTGCACGTTTTAAATGTTAAGTCTATTGATGTTGGTGGGTGTGTTTATTTCACTTCTACTGTGTTACCTATATTATATGAGGTAATATTTAATTATATTTATATTTGCATGTTTATTCAGCAATAACAAAGAGTAAAGAAGAAGTAGTCCATAGATAGTTAAAGTATTGTATATGTTTACCATGTGTTTGAGCAAATTTAGGTTATGTTTTCCACTGTGTTACTAGTCCACTAAGTTACCAAGGCATTGGTAATGCAGTGGACAGCTAATAACAAGAGAAAATATGTACCACCGAAACTCTATTAAAAGATTAAATTAGTGTAAACAATGCAGATTATGGCATTAACTCCTGCCGAAAAACAACGCCGTTACAGAGAAAAACGAAAACAAGATGCTGATAGAGAAAATGAGAGTAAAAGAAAAGCAAGAGTTAAATATCATGCTAAAAAGATTTTGATAAAGGATAAGTTGGCCAGAGAGCAGAGATTAACAAGAAGAAAGGGGCGTTCCTATAAACAACAAAGAATGCGAACTCTAAACAACAGTTTAATAATACTGCTGAAGGTAATGCTGTACGATGACGTAAAAAAATGCGTCGCGATAGAACAAAACTGTATAAAGAAAACGTGAAATTAAAATCTGAAATCACGCAACTGCAACGACGAGTTGAAAAATACAGAAAGAGAATTTATCGAAGCAATGAAAGAATAAAAAAAAATAAAAATATGTCCCCACTTACAAAAACTAAGCATATGGTGAAAGAGTGTTTTACTGGTTCAACTGCACCCCCATCAAAAAAAATATAGTTGCTAGAAACCTATTTAAATATCACACATTAACGCAGGCTATGCAAGAGCAATATAAGATAATGAAGAAAAATGAGAAAAGAATTATGAGAAGAATTTTAGAGTGCAAGTTGATTAAAAAATATAGATTATTACAAGAAGTAAGGAATGACACTGTTGGTGTAAAATATGCATGGAGAACGAGAACAATAAGAAATACCTACAGTAGGTTAATTAAATCTATAGAACAATTTTACCTGAGGTAAGTAGAGCCAGTGCTGGAAAGAAGGAAACAAAAACCAAATTTAAATTAAAAATGCAGAAAAGATATTTACTTGATACAATCAAAAATTTGCACAAGGCTTTTTTGAGAGAAGGTCAAAAATGTTCTTATGCATATTTTGCAAAACATCGTCCATTTTATGTCGTGGTACCATCAATAGATGGTCGTGATACATGCGCTTGCAGAATTGACGTAAACATGACCTATAAAATAGCTGCTCTTAGGAGACTGAACATTATTGATAGTAATAACATGAGTGTGATAATTCATTCGATAGTGTGTAATGTGAACTCCAAAGCATGTATGTACAACGAATGTGCAATTTGTAAAAATAAAACTTTCTCTTGCAGTACTGAAAAGTGCGCCACAATTCAGCACAGCCTAGAATGGAATGAATGGGTACGAAAAACCGAAATATATGAAAAGGAAGGAAAAAAGAAGAAGGTCACGAAACACAGTAAGAAAAAGCTGAAGGCCCCGTTGAACATCTTGATTACAAAATTTCACGAGGAACTGATGATATTAAAGAAACACACATTTATTATAAGAAAGCAATATCAAGCCTATAGAAGTGCAATTGATAGTCGAAAAAATAATGAAGTGGTAATACACGTAGATTTTAGTAAAAACTATAATTGCAAGTTATTTGAGGAGGTTCAGTCTTTTCATTTCGGGGATCTCGAGAACAAATAACTTTACTTACTGGTGTCTTGTATGCCGGAAATAATTCGAAATCGGCACTATCATTTTGTACAATTTCCTCTTTGAATGAACACAGCCCATCAGCTATTTGGGCTCATCTGCATCCCATTTTGAACCTCATTAAAGATGAGTATCCTGAAGTTGATACAATTCATGTTTTTTCAGGTGGCCCTGACAAAAGTAGAATTTTTTTCTGTTCTCAAGAAAAATATATGAATACGGTTATAAACGTGCAAACTGGTCTTTCTTTGAGGCAGGCCATGGAAAAGGAGCTGCTGATGGAATAGGCGGCGTATTGAAGCGGACGGCAGACACTATAGTATCACATGGAAATGATATAGCAGGTGTACAACAGTTTTATAAGTTAGTTCAAGAAAGAACTTCAGTTAAATTGTTTATAACAAACGAGGAAGCTATTCAGAATGTATCAAAAGAATTGCCACAAAATCTTTTAGTTCTTCCAGGAACAATGCAACTTCACCAGATATTCACAGAAATCACTGGACTTTTAAAATACAGGGATTTAAGTTGTTTTTTCGAAAAGGAAAGGAAAGGTAATAGAGGATTTTGCAGTTGTTACGATCCGAAGTCTTACTTTCCTGTATCTGAAAGGAATGCAAAAAAATGTGATAAAAAGAAAACTAAAAAAAAAAAAATGAGTAAGAAAGATAACTATTACTATAAGGTGTACAGTACGTCATCTGATTCCGAAGAAATACCAACAAATTCTGGAAGAGAAATTTCTTCAGAAGAAATTCACCCAAAAAATGTTAATAATGGTATTTACATTTTGATAAAAATAATGGGTGGTATAAAAACAGATACAACATACAAATATGTTGGAATTGCTCAAGGCAACGTAGAAGACGATGGTGAAGTAAAAGTCATGTTCCTCAGAGCAGTAGACGAAAATTGCAGAACTTTTAAAATTGAAGAGGCAGATGTAGCATATGTTCAATTTGAACAAATTATTGAAATTCTAAAAAATCCAGCAATTACAATGAAAGGCAACCGCATTTATTACAAATTCGACAAAAGTATTGACGTGTTTGAAAAGTAGTTTACTTTTCAAACACGTCACTTTGTCACATACATTTTCAAATAGAATAAATTTTTTTATTATGTTTTTTTGTATTATATACATTTTTAGTTTTTGTATTATATACAGTTTTAGTTTGTATATTTTATAATACAATAATACTAACAGATGATTAAAAAAATATATTGTTGCTTCTAATGTCTCCTGCGTTACCCTCGTTCCACCGCGTTACCAGAAGATTTTCTTACAACTGAGCAGAGGGAATTTCTTCTTTTCCTTTTTTTTTAATCGTGTAAATAATTCGTCTATTCAATTTACGAAACTTGAAAAAAGTTTGAATCAAAGGAAACCTTTTATATTGCAAAATTTGAATAAGTTTACTATTAGCAATTAGATAAAGTAGGAGACTGACATTGCCACCCAAAATTTTTTTAATAAAAACTAATCATTGATGGTCTCTCTCTATTCACTCAAGGTTAATTATATTAATGATAAAAAACAAAATCAACTGAGTATATTTTGAAATATATATGTTTTATAACTGGTAACACAGTGGACACATTTCAAGATGTCAGTTGCATTTATTACTTCAAAAAAAATGCATTTCATTAAAAAACTGCGCTGCTGATGCATTTATATTGTTCCTAGATGATGGTTCTAAATAAATTCATCAAAATTTATTAAATTATTATCATTTAATTTTTTCAAATTAGGATTTTCAGAATGATACGTTATTTGTAGAATGACCTTTTTGTTAACTATTTATCATTATTTCATTCAAATAAATAAAACACATTTAAAAATTGTTAGTTTTAATTTTATGTTAATATTTGACAATGTATTTTGAGTTTGGCAATTTGTAATCCCGAGATTCCAGGATGGTTGGTTTTCACTTTTTTTCATCTTCGGCGGGTCACGTCCGCTTCGGAATCGTCTGATTTTGGCTGGGGTAATTGGTATTCTCCTTCTTCTTGCCCATGGCGTCTTGGAAGGCGTTTGTGATATTTTCAAAGAGATTTTCAGGGATTTCAAAATTGATTTCGGGATTTTGAGGTTAAAATTCATATGTATTTCGGAGTGATCATCCCCTCGGGCATTGATCTAAGTGTGCAACTACTTACAGTTTTTTTTTTCAAAGGAATATACTCAAAATATACTCGAGAGTTCGAGTCCGAAATATATTAGGTTATATTCTCGGGGTACGTTAATGTAATGTTGGTATTTTCAAGTTTTAGTACAAACTGTATGTAAAAGACGGCAGATGTACATTGTACATATACATCACCTACGCATTTCAATGGGGAATTATTCTTGATTTACTTTATAGATATTCCACGCCATTACCGTTTTATTATATAAAATGGAGAAGTACGAGATAGGAATAAATTAGCCATAAGTGAAAATGAATAGAAATATCCTTTTGTTACTGTGATAAAAGTTGTCCATTACATTCGAAAGCTACTTTAAATCCTGTTTTCCTATTTTGAATATGAATTTATCGAAATTTAGAAAAAATGTAGTGGAGTTAATTGCTTTAAAATTGTAATAAGACTTTAAAGCTGTTCATGTTTCTATTCATGTCCTGGATGACCTGTGAGGAATTTGTAAAAGTGAGGCTCGAATAGGAGTTTATAAAAGATTTTAAAATGGATATAATTCTAAGAAAATTGCATAATTTACCGACATGGTACTCGAAGTCACGGGTGTGAAATCATCCACATCCACATTTTAAAGTAGGACTATAATCGATAAAGTCGTGGATTTAAAGAATAATTTGATTTTTGTTGTAGAGTTTTAATTTCAACGTGGTGTCATTATGTAAGATCATGAATCAGAGAAATGTACTGAATTTATTTAGGAGCCCGTCTAGTAGGGTTGAAATAATTTAAAAATTATTACTTATTTTATCATCAGCTATATAAAAATTAATTATTTTAACAACACTTGTTGTCGAGCTATAATTTTAATGAAGTTTCGTTAAAAATAAAGAAATACATCTGTCCAGTGCATTGAAATCATTTTCCAGCCCGTCTTGCAGGGTTAGAGGAGGTAAAATTATTTAAAAATTACTAATTTTACAACAGTTGTTGTCGAGCTATAATTTTAGTGAGGTTTCGTTAAGAATAAAGAAATATATCAGACCAATGCATTGAAACCATTTTCCAGCCCGTCTACGGGGGTGAGCGGGGGTTGAAATACTTTAAAAAATTACTTATTTCAGCAACTGTTGCTGTCGAGCTTTAATTTTAACGTGGCATTGTTAAGAATAGAGAAATACATCTGGCCAATGTATTGAAACCATTTTCCAGCCGTCTAAGGGGGTGAGCGGGGGTCGAAATACTTTAAAAAATTACTTATTTTCGCAACTGTTGATGTCGAGCAACTGTTGATGTCGAGCTTCAATTTGAGCGTGGTATTGTTAAGAATAAAGAAATACAATGCATTGAAACCATTTTCCAGCCCGTCTAGGGGGGTGAGCGGGGGTTGAAATACATTAAAAAATTACTTATTTTCGCAACTGTTGATGTCGAGCTTCAATTTTGACGTGGTATTGCTAAGAATGGCGAAATACATCTGGCCAATGCATTGAAACCATTTTCCAGCCCGTCTAGGGGGGTGAGCGGGGGTTGAAATTCTTTAAAAAATTACTTATTTCAGCAACTGTTGCTGTCGAGCTTTAATTTCAACGTGGTATTGTTAAGAATAGAGAAATACATCTGGTCAATGCATTGAAACCATTTTCCAGCCCGTCTAGGGGGTGAGCGGGGGATGAAATACTTTAAAAAATTACTTATTTCAGCAACTGCTGCTGTCGAGCTTTAATTTTAACGAGGTATTATTAAGAACAGAGAAATACATCTGGCCAATGCATTGAAATCATTTTCCAGCCCGTCTAAGGGGGTGAGCGGGGGTCGAAATACTCTAAAAAGTTACTTATTTTCGCAACTGTTGATGTCGAGCTTCGCTTCTGACGTGGTATTGTTAAGAATGGTGAAATACATTTGGCAAATGCATTGAAACCATTTTCCAGCCCGTCTAGGGGGGGTGAGCGGGGGTTGAAATACTTTAAAAAATTACTTATTTTAGCAACTCTTGCTGTCGAGCTTTAATTTTAACGGGGTATTGTTAAGAATAGAGAAATACATCTGGCCAACGCATTGAAATCATTTTCCAGCCCGTCTAGGGGGTGAGATGGGGTGAAATTCTTTAAAAATTACTAATTTTAGCAACAGTTGCTGTCGAGCTATAATTTTAGTGAGATTTCATTAAGAGTAAAGAAATATATCGTTAAGACCAATGCATTGAAACCATTTTCCAGCCCGTCTAGGGGGGTGAGCGGGGGTTGAAATACTTTAAAAAATTACTAATTTCAGCAACTGTTGCTGTCGAGGTTTAATTTTAACGCGGTATTGTTAAGAATAGAGAAATACATCTGGCCAATACATTGAAATCATTTTCCAGCCCGTCTAGGGGGTGAGATGGGGTGAAATTCTTTAAAAATTACTAATTTTAGCAACAGTTGCTGTCGAGCTATAATTTTAGTGAGGTTTCGTTAAGAGTAAAGAAATATATCAGACCAATGCATTGAAACCATTTTCCAGCCCGTCTACGGGGGTGAGCGGGGGTTGAAATACTTTAAAAAATCACTAATTTCAGCAACTGTTGCTGTCGAGGTTTAATTATAACGTGGTATTGTTAAGAATAGAGAAATATATCTGGCCAATGCATTGAAATCATTTTCCAGCCCGTCTAGGGGGGTGAGATGGGGTGAAATTTTTTAAAAATTACTAATTTTAGCAACAGTTGCTGTCGAGCTATAATTTTAGTGAGGTTTCGTTAAGAGTAAAGAAATATATCAGACCAGTTCATTGAAACCATTTTCCAGCCCGTCTACGGGGGTGAGCGGGGGTTGAAATACTTTAAAAAATTACTAATTTCAGCAACTGTTGCTGTCGAGCTTTAATTTTAACGTGGTATTGTTAAGAATAGAGAAATACTCTGGCCAATGCATTGAAATCATTTTCCAGCCCGTCTAGGAGGTGAGATGGGGTGAAATTCTTTAAAAATTAATAATTTTAGCAACAGTTGCTGTCGAGCTATAATTTTAGTGAGGTTTCGTTAAGAGTAAAGAAATATATCAGATCAATGCATTGAAACCATTTTCCAGCCCGTCTAGGGGGGTGAGCGGGGGTTGAAATAGTTTAAAAAATTACTTATTTCAGCAACTGTTGATGTCGAGCTTTAATTTTAACGCGGTATTGTTAAGAATAGAGAAATACATCTGGCCAATGCATTGAAATCATTTTCCAGCCCGTCTAGGGGGTGAGATGGGGTGAAATTCTTTAAAAATTACTAATTTTAGCAACAGTTGCTGTCGAGCTATAATTTTAGTGAGGTTTCGTTAAGAGTAAAGAGATATATCAGACCAATGCATTGAAACCATTTTCCAGCCCGTCTAGGGGGGTGAGCGGGGGTTGAAATACATTAAAAAATTACTTATTTTCGCAACTGTTGATGTCGAGCTTCAAATTTGACGTGGTATTATTAAGATTGACGAAATACATCTGGCCAATGCATTGAAACCATTTTCCAGCCCGTCTAGGGGGGTGAGCGAGGGTTGAAATACATTAAAAAATTACTTATTTTCGCAACCGTTGATGTCGAGCTTCAAATTTGACGTGGTATTATTAAGATTGACGAAATACATCTGGCCAATGCATTGAAACCATTTTCCAGCCCGTCTAGGGGTGTGAGCGGGGGTTGAAATACTTTAAAAAATTACTTATTTCAGCAACTGTTGATGTCGAGCTTTAATTTTAACGCGGTATTGTTAAGAATAGAGAAATACATCTGGCTAATGCATTGAAATCATTTTCCAGCCCGTCTAGGGGGTGATATGGGGTGAAATTTTTTAAAAATTACTAATTTTAGCAACAGTTGCTGTCGAGCTATAATTTTAGTGAGGTTTCGTTAAAAGTAAAGAAATATATCAGACCAATGCATTGAAACCATTTTCCAGCCCGTCTAGGGGGGTGAGCGGGGGTTGAAATACTTTAAAAAATTACTAATTTCAGCAACTGTTGCTGTCGAGGTTTAATTTTAACGCGGTATTGTTAAGAATAGAGAAATACATCTGGCCAATGCATTGAAATCATTTTCCAGCCCGTCTAGGGGGTGAGATGGGGTGAAATTAAGAGTAAAGAAATATATCAGACCAATGCATTGAAACCATTTTCCAGCCCGTCTAGGGGGGTGAGCGGGGGTTGAAATACTTTAAAAAATTACTTATTTCAGCAACTGTTGATGTCGAGCTTTAATTTTAACGCGGTATTGTAAAGAATAGAGAAATACATCTGGCCAATGCATTGAAATCATTTTCCAGCCCGTCTAGATGGGGTGAAATTCTTTAAAAATTACTAATTTTAGCAACAGTTGCTGTCGAGCTATAATTTTAGTGAGGTTTCGTTAAGAGTAAAGAAATATATCAGACCAATGCATTGAAACCATTTTCCAGCCCGTCTAGGGGGGTGAGCGGGGGTTGAAATACATTAAAAAATTACTTATTTTCGCAACCGTTGATGTCGAGCTTCAAATTTGACGTGGTATTATTAAGATTGACGAAATATATCAGACCAATTCATTGAAACCATTTTCCAGCCCGTCTAGGGGGGTGAGCGGGGGTTGAAATACTTTAAAAAATTACTTATTTCAGCAACTGTTGATGTCGAGCTTTAATTTTAACGCGGTATTGTTAAGAATAGAGAAATACATCTGGCTAATGCATTGAAATCATTTTCCAGCCCGTCTAGGGGGTGATATGGGGTGAAATTTTTTAAAAATTACTAATTTTAGCAACAGTTGCTGTCGAGCTCTAATTTTAGTGAGGTTTCGTTAAAAGTAAAGAAATATATCAGACCAATGCATTGAAACCATTTTCCAGCCCGTCTAGGGGGGTGAGCGGGGGTTGAAATACTTTAAAAAATTACTAATTTCAGCAACTGTTGCTGTCGAGGTTTAATTTTAACGCGGTATTGTTAAGAATAGAGAAATACATCTGGCCAATGCATTGAAATCATTTTCCAGCCCGTCTAGGGGGTGAGATGGGGTGAAATTAAGAGTAAAGAAATATATCAGACCAATGCATTGAAACCATTTTCCAGCCCGTCTAGGGGGGTGAGCGGGGGTTGAAATACTTTAAAAAATTACTTATTTCAGCAACTGTTGATGTCGAGCTTTAATTTTAACGCGGTATTGTAAAGAATAGAGAAATACATCTGGCCAATGCATTGAAATCATTTTCCAGCCCGTCTAGATGGGGTGAAATTCTTTAAAAATTACTAATTTTAGCAACAGTTGCTGTCGAGCTATAATTTTAGTGAGGTTTCGTTAAGAGTAAAGAAATATATCAGACCAATGCATTGAAACCATTTTCCAGCCCGTCTAGGGGGGTGAGCGGGGGTTGAAATACATTAAAAAATTACTTATTTTCGCAACCGTTGATGTCGAGCTTCAAATTTGACGTGGTATTATTAAGATTGACGAAATATATCAGACCAATTCATTGAAACCATTTTCCAGCCCGTCTAGGGGGGTGAGCGGGGGTTGAAATACTTTAAAAAATTACTTATTTCAGCAACTGTTGATGTCGAGCTTTAATTTTAACGCGGTATTGTTAAGAATAGAGAAATACATCTGGCTAATGCATTGAAATCATTTTCCAGCCCGTCTAGGGGGTGATATGGGGTGAAATTTTTTAAAAATTACTAATTTTAGCAACAGTTGCTGTCGAGCTCTAATTTTAGTGAGGTTTCGTTAAAAGTAAAGAAATATATCAGACCAATGCATTGAAACTATTTTCCAGCCCGTCTAGGGGGGTGAGCGGGGGTTGAAATACTTTAAAAAATTACTAATTTCAGCAACTGTTGCTGTCGAGGTTTAATTTTAACGCGGAATTGTAAAGAATAGAGAAATACATCTGGCCAATGTATTGAAGTCATTTTCCAGCCCGTCTAGGGGGTGAGATGGGGTGAAATTCTTTAAAAATTACTAATTTTAGCAACAGTTGCTGTCGAGCTATAATTTTAGTGAGGTTTCGTTAAGAGTAAAGAAATATATCAGACCAATGCATTGAAACCATTTTCCAGCCCGTCTAGGGGGGTGAGCGGGGGTTGAAATACTTTAAAAAATTACTAATTTCAGCAACTGTTGCTGTCGAGGTTTAATTTTAACGCGGTATTGTATAGAATAGAGAAATACATCTGGCCAATGTATTGAAATCATTTTCCAGCCCGTCTAGGGGGTGAGATGGGGTGAAATTCTTTAAAAATTACTAATTTTAGCAACAGTTGCTGTCGAGCTATAATTTTAGTGAGGTTTCGTTAAGAGTAAAGAAATATATCAGACCAATGCATTGAAACCATTTTCCAGCCCGTCTAGGGGGGTGAGCGGGGGTTGAAATACTTTAAAAAATTACTAATTTCAGCAACTGTTGCTGTCGAGGTTTAATTTTAACGCGGTATTGTATAGAATAGAGAAATACATCTGGCCAATGTATTGAAATCATTTTCCAGCCCGTCTAGGGGGTGAGATGGGGTGAAATTCTTTAAAAATTACTAATTTTAGCAACAGTTGCTGTCGAGCTATAATTTTAGTGAGGTTTCGTTAAGAGTAAAGAAATATATCAGACCAATGCATTGAAACCATTTTCCAGCCCGTCTAGGGGGGTGAGCGGGGGTTGAAATACTTTAAAAAATCACTAATTTCAGCAACTGTTGCTGTCGAGGTTTAATTTTGACGTAATTGTTCAGAATAGAGAAATACATCTGGCCAGTGCATTGAAACCATTTTCCAGCCCGTCTAGAGGGGTGAGCGGGGGTCGAAATACTTTAAAAAATTACTTATTTAGCAACTGTTATTGTCGAGTTTTAATATTCACGTGGTTTTGTTTAGAATAGAGAAATAATACATCTGGCCAGTGCATTGAAATCATTTTCCAGCCCGTCTAGGAGAGGGTGATGGGGCTGAAATGTTCTAAAATTTAACTATTTTATCAACAGTTCTTGTCGAATTTTAACGTGGCTTAATTAAGAGTAAAGAAATGCATCAATCAGAAAAATTTATTGAATTTATTTTCGGCCCGTCTAGGGGAGTGGGCGGAGGTTGAAATAATTTAAAAATCAAGTATTTTATCAACAGCTATACTCAAACTTTACGTGATTTTGCAATGAAGTTAGTTCCAGCCCATCCAGGAGAGTGAGCGATTGTTGAAATTATTTAAAAATCGCATGGATGGGCAACACTTATTGCCGTGCTTTATTTTAACTTTGTTTTCTTAGGAATGAAGAAAGTCATTAGATCAGTGCAATGAAATTATTTTTCAGCCCGTATTTTTCAGCCCGGTGGTGAAATGATTTAAAAATCGATTGCTTTAGCAACAGCTATTGGCGAGCTTGAATTTTAACGTGGTTTCCTTAAGAATAAAGAAATGCATCAGAAAAATGTATTCAATTAATTTTTCAGCCTATCTATGAGGATGAGATGGGGATAAATTATTTAAAAAAATATTAAATGTAAAAAAAGCTTTTTTAAAAACAAGCTTTTATTATTGTTTAGGTGCACTAACACGAAACAAATAAGTTATGTTGAATTATTTGTCTTAGAAGCTTGTCGCGCACGAGAAGTTTATACAGGCATAGAGTATTTTTTTCTATTCGCGCGACAAGCTTTTAAGACTATTAATTCAACATAACTTATTTTTTTCGTTTTAATGCACCTGTTTTTAAAAAGTTTTTTTTTCATTTAATTTTATTTTAAAATTTTTAGTTACGTCTTAATTATTATATATTTATTGTTTCGTCCTTGCTTAAAATAATACCAGATCCTTCGTCATTTCTTAGAATACAACGCCTGAGTGAATACATTATGCGATCAAATTATAGGATTAAAACTAAAAAACACACTTTTTGGTATCGTATTATTGTATGGTCACCATACATACAAAGCAAGTTAATTAAAAAAAAACTTTTTAAAAACAAGCTTTTAAAAGCGTTATTCAGCAGTGTAACCGTCCGCAATATTGAATTTAGTGTGACGTCATTTTATTTTTCGTATTCTTCTCAGCAAACCCTTTCATTTGATGGGGAGCATAAAAAATAACTGGTCCGCCATCTTTGGGAGTCCGCCATATTGGATTTAGAATGACGTCACTTAACTAACCATGCATTGTCATCCAAACTAAACGTGTATGCAAAAGACCGCTGCCCAAGGAATCACTACTTCCATATCCAGATTTTCTATCCAAGTCACTCACAACGAAAAAATTTTGTATGTGGAAATAATTGCTTATGGAACTTTAATAATATAATATTTGAAATCCTCTACCCCAAAAACCTATAAAACGATACCCCACATCGGTAGTGGGATGGGGGTGGTGATAGGGGGGTGGTAGTGGGGGTGGATGAAGTAAAAAAATATTTTGAGGTTTCTGGTTCTTGTATACATACACTAAATCACAATTTTTTTTCATCCCCTTTAATAATGGGGTGGGGGTGGTAATGGGGGTGGCTAATGCCAAAAATTTTTTGGAGACCTTAGCTTCTCTTTAATATACTAAATACCAATTTTCTGGACTCTTACCTGCTTAATTTACCTATTTACCCCAAATTTACCCCAATTTACCCCCAACCCTTCGATGGAACAAGATGAAAATATAATCTAGTTCCAGATCATGTTAAAATACATAAGTGTACCAAATTTCAAGTCTATATCTTAAACGGTTTCAGAGTAGGTAATTATGCGCACAAAAAAAGTTATAGACCGACAGGCAGAAAATTTTTTTCGCTTAAACTTAAAATATCGACGTTTCATGACATTCTAAGCCTATTTGAACAATAAAAATTTTCAAAATTTTTTTGTCGTTACTTCTACTGGATGTAGAAGTAATAAAGCCTTTGCAAATGAAACAAACTTTACCTGTCAGATATCTATTGCAACATTGTTCTCTTCTAACCACGATAATTTGTTTGGAGTACAAAAAGGTTCGAGAACTCGTCGTTTGTCAAAAAAAAAAAAAAATTATTGAGGTACATTTTCAAATATTTTGTTTTTCTATTTTTGTCAATAGAATGTTTCAATTCTATTGCAAAAATTATTATTTTATTTTATTATTTAAAATTACATGCAATCAATTTTTCTCAAGACACATACAAGTCTAAATTCCAATTTTCGGAACTGTTACTTGCTTTACCATTGACTCCCCAACTCTTCAACGAAATAAGATCAAGTTATAATCTAGTTCAGATCTCGTATGTATTATACACACGTATACCAAAATTCAAGTCAGTACCATAATCCATTCCAGAGCAATCGTGCGCACAAAAAAAGTTACTGACAGAACGACAGACAGAGCTTTTTTTTCACGTGATATTCTAAGCATATTTGAAAAAAAAAATTTTTTCACAATTACTATTATCTCCACGATGTGAAAGTAATTAAAACACGACAATAATAATAATTAGAAAACAGCGTGAAAAATTAATTCAATACATTTCTTTATTTTTAATAAAGCCACGTTCAAATTAAATCTCGACAATAACTGTTGTTAATATAAGTGATACTTAAAGTATTTCAACCCCGTCTCACCCTGTTAGACGGGACGAATAATAAACTCAATACAATTTTCTGATGCATTTCTTTGCTCTTAATGACACCACGTCGAAATTAAAACTTGACAAAAGTTGTAGGAAAGATGGTTGATTTTAAAGTATTTCAACCCCACCTTGCCCTCCCAGACGAGCTGAAAAATGATTTCAATGCATTGGTCAGAATCTATTTATTCCTAACAATACCAAGGTAAAATTAATGCTCGACAACAACAGTTGCTAAAATAAATAATTTTTTAATAATTTCAACCCCCGCTCACCTTCAAAGACGGGCTGAAAAATGGTTTCAATGCATTGGTCAGATGTATTTCGTCAATGTTAATAATACCACGTCAAATTTGAAGCTCGACATCAACAGTTGCGAAAATAAGTAATTTTTTAATGTATTTCAACCCCCGCTCACCCCCCAGATGTATTTCTCTATTCTTTACAATACCGCGTTAAAATTAAACCTCGACAGCAACAGTTGCTGAAATTAGTAATTTTTTAAAGTATTTCAACCCCCGCTCACCCCCCTAGACGGGCTGGAAAATAGTTTCAATGCATTGGTCTGATATATTTTTTTACTTTTAACGAAACTTCACTAAAATTAGAGCTCGACAGCAACTGTTGTTAAAATTAGTAATTTTTAAAAAATTTCACCCCATATCACCCCCTAGACGGGCTGGAAAATGATTTCAATGCATTAGCCAGATGTATTTCTCTATTCTTAACAATACCGCGTTAAAATTAAAGCTCGACATCAACAGTTGCTGAAATAAGTAATTTTTTAAAGTATTTCAACCCCCGCTCACCCCCCTAGACGGGCTGGCAAATGGTTTCAATGAATTGGTCTGATATATTTCGTCAATCTTAATAATACCACGTCAAATTTGAAGCTCGACATCAACGGTTGCGAAAATAAGTAATTTTTTAATGTATTTCAACCCCCGCTCACCCCCCTAGACGGGCTGGAAAATGGTTTCAATGCATTGGTCTGATATATTTCTTTACTCTTAGCGAAACCTCACTAAAATTATAGCTCGACAGCAACTGTTGCTAAAATTAGTAATTTTTAAAGAATTTCACCCCATCTCACCCTCTAGACGGGCTGGAAAATGATTTCAATGCATTGGCCAGATGTATTTCTCTATTCTTTACAATACCGCGTTAAAATTAAAGCTCGACATCAACAGTTGCTGAAATAAGTAATTTTTTAAAGTATTTCAACCCCCGCTCACCCCCCTAGACGGGCTGGAAAATGGTTTCAATGCATTGGTGTGATATATTTCTTTACTCTTAACGAAACCTCACTAAAATTATAGCTCGACAGCAACTGTTGCTAAAATTAGTAATTTTTAAAGAATTTCACCCCATCTCACCCCCTAGACGGGCTGGAAAATGATTTCAATGCATTGGCCAGATGTATTTCTCTATTCTTAACAATACCGCGTTAAAATTAAACCTCGACAGCAACAGTTGCTGAAATTAGTAATTTTTTAAAGTATTTCAACCCCCGCTCACCCCCCTAGACGGGCTGGAAAATGGTTTCAATGCATTGGTCTGATATATTTCTTTACTTTTAACGAAACCTCACTAAAATTATAGCTCGACAGCAACTGTTGCTAAAATTAGTAATTTTTAAATAATTTCACCCCTCTAACCCTCCAAGACGGGCTGGAAAATGATTTCAATGCATTGGACAGATGTATTTCTTTATTCTTAACGAAACTTCATTAAAATTATAGCTCGACAACAAGTGTTGCTAAATTAATTAATTTTTATATAGCTGATGATAAAATAAGTAATAATTTTTAAATTATTTCAACCCTATCCCACCCTACTCTACTAGACGGGCTCCTAAATAAATTCAGTACGTTTCTCTGATTCATGATCTTACATAATGACACCACGTTGAAATTAAAACTCTACAACGAAAATCAAATTATTATTTAAATCCACGACTTTATCGATTATAGTCCTACTTTAAAATGTGGATGTGGATGATTTCACACCCGTCTCGAAGTCAACGATATTAAAAATGACATCACTTTTCAGTCAAACTTAACATAACTGGGTGGACTAGGGATAGGATTACAAACACAGCTTATTAGCTAGGGAAATAGTGGCAATATGAGTGTATATGATTTCATTTTACTTATTTAACAATAATATGGAATGAAGGTATTAATATAACAGATCGATTAGAGCAGCTAACGAGATTGGTTGCTGCTGATTTTTTAAATAAATGAATTTCAAATTTGCAAAAAAAACGCTCCCATATTACCTATTCAAGGTTCGGACTCACATGGAAAACCTGATGAACCTGAAAAATTCAGGGAATTTTAAAAATCCTAAGAAAATCATGGAAATCTCAATGAATTTTAAATATTTCGTAAAAAGCATGGAATTTTGAGTCACGATATGGAAAACAATAAACTACGAGCTCCTACTATTTTTTAAAATTATTTTTAAATTGCAACCTTCTATTCGTTTTAGGGTTTGCAATCCCGAAATCTCGAAACCGAAAATCTCAGGATCACGGCAATATTTGGATACCGCAAATCCCGGGATCGTAGTCGATTTTTGGGATTGTAAAACAAGATGAAATAGTCTTTTAATGCAATGGTCAGCTTAAAAATGCCGCTTTTGACACTGGATTCGGAATATAAACTTCGGGGATTTGGTTAAATTATTGGAACTACTTAAAGTCACAGTGGAGGCACTGAGCTGACGTGATGAGAATTTATTTATCAGATGTCTCTTTAAAATGCATGGTAAAGCAAATTATACAAGTTGACATGCCTCTTAGTGCACATTTGCTCGATGCACTAAGGGTAAGAATCGCCCAACTCAGAAATTGTTACCCGGACATTCTCCGATACCTACTTGCACAATTTTAATGAGCAAGAATCGGACGCACTATTCGAGGTTCCTAAAAAAATGTCATTAGGGAAATATTAGAGAATCTTATAAAACGTTTCCAAAAAATTCCAGAGGTAATTGATGAAGAAGACCACGAATATTCTCCTCACAGCACAGAAAAATCATTGGAAAACATTTTTACCAAAATGTTAGACAAACGCAAAGCACCCAATTCAAATATGCCCTGAAACCGATTTGATATTATCAAATCAAAAAAAAACTGACCCTTTTCGAAAATGAAGGCAACACGGATATTCAGCTGGCATATATAATCATCTGATAACGATACCGCCTTAGAATCTGGAAAAAATTATATGTAAAAAAAAAAGTCTTAAAACAAGCTTGTATTATTATTTACGTGTACTAAAACGAAAAAAAAAATAAAATAAATAATTGCCTAAAAACTTATCGCGCACGAGAAGTTCATACAGGCATTAATTTTATTTGGCAGAGATTGTAAGTATTTTTTTTTCAATACATGCGATAAACTTTTACTTAATTAATTTTATTTTTTTCATTTTAGTACCCCAAGTAATAATAAAAGCTTGTTTTTAAAACGTTTTTTACATATAATTTTATTTTAAAATTTTTAGTTCTATATTCATTGCATCGCGTCGTCCTTATTTAAAAGCACCGAATCCTTAGGCATTTCTTAGAATGTAACGTCTGAGTGAAGACACTATCCAAATTATAGTTTAAAAAACATACTTTTTGGTACCATATTATTGCATTGTCACCATAAACCATAACTACACGTGTGAGCAAAATTTCAGCTCAATTGGACGTCTTTAAGTCGTTCAAAATTGACTTGCAAGATTTGATTGCCCTAAACATATTAACATACAAAGAGGGCAAGTTAAATAAAAGCTTATAAATACGTTTTCCGTAACTGGTAACATTTGTACGAAAATTAGATCTTAATTTGGAGTTAATACCCTTAATGAATTGTTTTTTTTTTTATGTTACTGGTTTAGTCAATACTGTCAGTAATAAACATTCTGCCAATTTGTGTTCATATATTCATGTATTCATTATGTATCTACTATTTACATTATTATTACTTTTCAATTCCTAATCTCGATCCCGAAATCCCGGGATTCCCGGGATCGTGTAAATTTGATCCCGAAATCGGGGGATTGTATTATGACTCCGGAATTGCAAACCCGAGTGCAAACCCTGATTCGTTTGCCTTCTTAATGACGATTTTATACCACAAATTATTTTTTTATCAAATCGAAAATTAAAGTAAAAATTATTTGTTTACTTAGAATTATGTTTAACATAATAATAATTATTAATATTATTTCTAAATGAAAAACATTTTTTTGTCAGGGAAAACCTGAAAAATTCAGGGAAATTTTTCAGCTACGTAAAGTCTGTATTTTATTATTTCAGCCAATGCTGTAAAATTGTTCATTTACCAAAAATATAAGTAAAAAAATGGTTGGCTGAAGTCCATGACATGATTAATTTTTAACTAATTGTTAACTTGCAAGAAAAAGCGGTATTAAGTCTTTTCATTGTACTTCGCATTGGTTTTAATTTGTTAGTTTTTATATCTGTAAGTAGAGAAAAATATTGGCTGACGACTACGTTGCTGATTTTCAGAAATATTCCCAATTCACCCCAAAAAATGTCAATGTAAGAATATAAAATCCAATCATCGAACACGAATTGTCATCCATTGATATCTATATGCATTTTTGACACCTTCTTGTAGCATTTGTTGTATTTCTAATCATGACAATGTACCTGAAGTTTCGAACGTTCATTTCAACGAATTTTAGATGAAAAAGAAGAGTTAATAAATACCACACATTGATTTAGTCGTAAACCTCGGCGTAAACACTTAATTGCCACATTTGCTGACAATAATATCGACAATACTTAAGTTTTTACGCCTAAATCAAAGTAAGGTTTTTATTGATTTTTCTTTTTCTTGTAAAATTCATTCAAGTGAACGTTCGAAACTTCAGATACATTCATGACAGAGGTAAAATAATATCTAAATAAAATTAGCTGATGTTTATTAATGTCTAGTTAGCCAAATTAATTGTAACAGTTACACAGCAACTTATTGATCAATAGGATTCTTCATTTTACTTCCACATCCAGTGGAAGTATAGTAACGATAAAATTTTTTTAAAAAATTTGTATAGTTCAAATAGGCTTAGAATGTCATGAAACGTCGAGATTTTAAGTTTGAGCGAAAAAAGATTTTCTCTCTGTCTGTCGGTCTGTCTGTAACTTTTTTGTGCGCACGTTTACTCTGGAACCGTTTGAAATATTGACTTGAAATTTGGTACTTTAACGAGATCTAGAACTAGATTATATTTTCATCTTGTTCTGTCGAAGGGGAGGTAAATTGGGGTAAATTTGGGTTAAATAGGTAAATCAAGCAGGTAAGAGTCCATAAAATTGGTATTTAGTATATACAAGAGAAGCTAAGGTCTCAAAAAAAAAAATTTGGCATTAGCCACCTCCATTACCACCCCTACCCCATTATTAAAGGGGGTGAAAAAAAAATGTGATTTAGTGTGTGTACAAGAACCAGAAACCCCCCACTACCGATGTGGGGTATCGTTTTATGGGTTTTTGGGGTAGAGGATTTCAAATATTATATTATTAAAGTTCCATAAACAATTATTTCCACATACAAAATTTTTTCGTTGTGAGTGACTTGGATAGAAAATCTGGATGTGGAAGTAGTGATTCCTTGAGCAGCGGTTTTTATACTAAGTAATGGTTAACTTAGCTAAGCAAGAGTAATATAAAATTTCGTATGACATATACGTATGACCTGGGACGCCATGTTATCATGTTGAAAATATAATCTTTGAATTTGCCCTAGAGGCATATTGTCTACAAACGTCTCTATTTCTTGTCGTAGAGTGTTAATATCGAGGTTAATATAAGTTTCGGTATTCAAATTAAGTATCGCCAAAAATCTGGTAGTTGATGAAACCACACCATACACCTAATTCAAAATCACCCTTGACGATTAATTGTGTAGTGGTGTTGCATGGGGATTTTATTGAGCCTAATGGTGATTATTATGCCGATTAAAAAGTCTAGCACTGCTTATATGGGCCTCGGCTGTCCATATAGTACTTCAAAATCTGGCACTTCATTGCACTGATGCAAAAACCACTTTGAAAATTGTGTGAATAGAGATGATTAATCCTAATTTTGTAGAGTTTGAATTTTTTTTAGGCAACGCAGCCCTTTTATTTCCGAGGTTATTTCGATTTTCTATTTTTCCATATCCTCTTCAATAATATCAGAAATGAGATATAAATATGCACTGGAAACAATTCGAATATTTACTCTAATTCAGTTTTTTTCTATTTCTTGCAAATGTATTTTATATTATAAGGTTATCAGCAATGGATTCTACTCAAGAAGAGGCCTTAAGAATGTGTAACTCGTTTGTTGATTTGCCACTTAGTAATTGGGGCACGGAGATCACCCAAAAATACCAATTTTTCATAAACTTTCTTTAACTCGGAAGTCAAAACTCTCCCAGAACACCTACAACAGTTTTTTTTGTCTCAAAGTTTTAGAAAATATCCCAGATTCCATCGTATTTCGTTCACCTTGTACAGGGTGGGGTTTACCATGTCTTAGATCTTTGATATGACTAATTTTCGATGCATAAAAACAATAGAATAACAATTTTGAATAATTAAGTGCTTGATAATAATATTAATTTTATATGTATTTGCATAAAATAGAAATGTATTTTTGCTTGGTAAAAAAGTTTCCCGCATGCCCCGGAGCAATTTCCTGAAGGAATGTGAAAATATTATTACAATAATTGCAGCATTCGATAATACTTTGAATAAAATAATTCCAGAACTGGAATTTTAACACCTACGTATAAATGATTTGATATCGAGCAGGTTACAATTATTATTATTATGCATAACTGTAGGTGACTCTTGAGGCACTTATAAATCATTCCAAATAATTAACATAATGATAGCTAAATAAAAAAAATGATAATTTAGTTAAGATAAGGAAATTCACACAATAGTTTGCTGCTAGGTACATTTTACTTCTTTTCGTTTATTGTTTGACCTTGGTTTTTCTATTTTAATTATTTTATTCTAATTCTACTGTGAACCCAATAAAATGATTCACCAATCAAACTCGACATCAAATACCAGTGACAAAAAAAATTATCATGTGTACACATAACTTTAACTACAAATAACCTTGAAAATAGCAAACCCAATACTGAAGAGAAAAGTTTATAATTATTGTTGTTAAACAGCAATTATTTTAATTATAATTAATTATATAATTATTGTAAGAAGGAATCGTTTTACAAAGAAAAAAGTTTATATCTAATTATTATATAAATGTCTGACAGATGAGAGCGACAGATAAAACACATCAGTGTAAATGTAAAAGTTCTGTTTGGTCTACATCGAGGTCTACATTTGACAAAATAATAAGAAAATGTGTTAATAAAGGACCCCGCACAAAGCCAATGGTAAGGACAAATCGGCCAAATCGTTTCAAACTTCGGGAAAGAGTACTTCATACAACCCCAAAAAATGAACAGTTTCCAAAGTAAGGGGGGTGAAAGGTTGAAAATTCGTCTGGACGAGAAAAACTCGCTGGCAACAAGTGAATACTCTACAAGTCTTTACTGAGGCAAATAATTAATCCAAATACCTCCATGGTGAGTTTTGCACCAGCCCGATACACCAACCCCAAATCACCCTTTTATATAATGGGGTCATTTAGTCAAATTTAATATTGCACTTTTTATTACAGTTGGGCGAAGTAAATATCAAATAATTATTACACTGAAAATTTGAGCTCGATCCGATATGTAGTTCTAGAAATATACTGCTCCACAGTCCTACCTCGCTTACATAATAACCTTGCCCACCGCAATCGAAGGTCAGTGTTAGTATTATAGTACAGTACCTAGAAATTTTCGTCGAAAACCCGACATCTAAACATACTCATATTATTATCAAAAATACGATACCACGACGCTCGTACCATGTCGATACGGAAAGAGGAAGACTTGTAGTTAATCCGCATCGTAAATCGCACGCCGAAATTCGAAAATTCGGCTCGACACGAACGAATCAAAATTGACATTTTTGGCATTTTTCTACGAGTTTTTCTATTAACCTACATGTTATCTTTTATATAAACTATTTCTTATCTGAATAACAGATGAGAATATTAATTTCTTATGCCGGATCTTAGACCACTAGGCAAGAAAGTCAGTTACGTCTACGTCTCCCGATGCGATAGAGACATTGACGTCACACAGCTATAACATGAAAGCGCCACGTGTTGATTTGTTCTTGATTAATTTTGAAGCCTATAGAGACCCTAGAAAATTCTTTTTTTTTGCATTTCTCTCTAGAATTAATAGATCTTTCAGAAAATGTAATAAAAAAAATGCTAAATGAGCCCATTGCAAATAAAATGGATCGGCTTGTAGCAGGTTATTCGTGACAATGCTAATGACTTAATACACTATCGGAAAATGTTCGCTTTGGTACGGGCAATAAGAGCAAGCGAGAGCGAAGGGGCGTGTTATACTTTGCTTCTGCTAAAGTACTGGTAGACGTCTTTATTGTGGGCGGTCGGTTAATAGCGCAATGCCAAATGCTCGACTTTCTGATACTGTATAACGTTTATCCCGTCATATTGAGTAACTCACCTTCGAACAGTAAAAGCAGCCCTTACTCAGTCACCTTCAACCTATCCTGTAGTACGATATTATACGATATTATTTGAAGAGACTTCATTGGTTAGTGTCCATTGACTTTTAAGCCGTTGATTTTGAATTCGACGTCTGATGTCCAAATACATTATTTTTTCTTATTTGTGAACCACCTTTAATATCACCTATCGCCCTCATATACTACCGTACTCAATAAAAGTGAAATAGATCATTTAGTTTGAAGTCTGTTAATTCGATGCTTGTTACTGTGAATCTCCTTGCTGTTAATTACTGAGCTTTGAACCATGTTTATCACATCTTACCATCCAAAGTACCACAGAGTATATGGGTTATTCTTACAATAGGAGCAATTTGGAGTAACACAATTTAAAAGAAAAAAAAAAGGTTTTGAAAAATTTTGGAAAAAGACTATTTGTTAACTTAAAAGGCCGTACAGTAGGATGTGATGATTTGTAGAGCTCAACATTTTATTTTTAGTTTCAAAAATTCATATCCACGCCAATGACCAAAATGACACGCTACTGATTAACTGATAAGTATATTGTTTTAATTGTTTATATTCATACTAAAAACATATTCAAGAACTAATGCAAAACCGCTGCCCAAGGAATCACTACTTCCACGGGTGTGAAATCATCCACATCCACATTTTAAAGTAGGACTATAATCGATGAAGTCGTGGATTTAAATAATAATTTGATTTTCGTTGTAGAGTTTTAATTTCAACGTGGTGTCATTATGTAAGATCATGAATCAGAGAAACGTACTGAATTTATTTAGGAGCCCGTCTAGTAGAGTAGGGTGGGATAGGGTTGAAATAATTTAAAAATTATTGCTTATTTTATCATCAGTTATATAAAAATTAATTATTTTAGCAACACTTGTTGTCGAGCTATAATTTTAATGAAGTTTCGTTAAGAATAAAGAAATACATCTGTCCAATGCATTGAAATCATTTTCCAGCCCGTCTTGGAGGGTTAGAGGGATGAAATTATTTAAAAATTACTAATTTTACAACAGTTGTTGTCGAGCTATAATTTTAGTGAGGTTTCGTTAAGAATAAAGAAATATATCAGACCAATGCATTGAAACCATTTTCCAGCCCGTCTAGGGGGGTGAGCGGGGGTTGAAATACATTAAAAAATTACTTATTTCAGCAACTGTTGATGTCGAGCTTTAATTTTAACGCGGTATTGTTAAGAATAGAGAAATACATCTGGCCAATGCATTGAAATCATTTTCCAGCCCGTCTAGGGGGTGATATGGGGTGAAATTCTTTAAAAATTACTAATTTTAGCAACAGTTGCTGTCGAGCTATAAATTTAGTGAGGTTTCGTTAAGAGTAAAGAAATATATCAGACCAATGCATTGAAACCATTTTCCAGCCCGTCTACGGGGGGTAAGCGGGGGTTGAAATACTTTAAAAAATTATTTATTTCAGCAACTGTTGATGTCGAGCTTTAATTTTAACGCGGTATTGTTAAGAATAGAGAAATATATCTGGCCAAAGCATTGAAATCATTTTCCAGCCCGTCTAGGGGGTGAGATGGGGTGAAATTCTTTAAAAATTACTAATTTTAGCAACAGTTGCTGTCGAGCTATAATTTTAGTGAGGTTTCGTTAAGAGTAAAGAAATATATCAGACTAATGCATTGAAACCATTTTCCAGTCCGTCTACGGGGGTGAGCGGGGGTTGAAATACTTTAAAAAATTACTAATTTCAGCAACTGTTGCTGTCGAGGTTTAATGTTAACGTGGTATTGTTAAGAATAGAGAAATACATCTGGCCAATGCATTGAAATCATTTTCCAGCCCGTCTAGGGGGTGAGATGGGGTGAAATTCTTTAAAAATTACTAATTTTAGCAACAGTTGCTGTAGAGCTATAATTTTAGTGAGGTTTCGTTAAGAGTAAAGAAATATATCACACCAATGCATTGAAACCATTTTCCAGCCCGTCTAGGGGGGTGAGCGGGGGTTGAAATACTTTAAAAAATTATTTATTTCAGCAACTGTTGATGTCGAGCTTTAATTTTAACGCGGTATTGTTAAGAATAGAGAAATATATCTGGCCAAAACATTGAAATCATTTTCCAGCCCGTCTAGGGGGTGAGATGGGGTGAAATTCTTTAAAAATTACTAATTTTAGCAACAGTTGCTGTCGAGCTATAATTTTAGTGAGGTTTCGTTAAGAGTAAAGAAATATATCAGACTAATGCATTGAAACCATTTTCCAGCCCGTCTACGGGGGTGAGCGGGGGTTGAAATACTTTAAAAAATTACTAATTTCAGCAACTGTTGCTGTCGAGGTTTAATGTTAACGTGGTATTGTTAAGAATAGAGAAATACATCTGGCCAATGCATTGAAATCATTTTCCAGCCCGTCTAGGGGGTGAGATGGGGTGAAATTCTTTAAAAATTACTAATTTTAGCAACAGTTGCTGTCGAGCTATAATTTTAGTGAGGTTTCGTTAAGAGTAAAGAAATATATCAGATCAATGCATTGAAACCATTTTCCAGCCCGTCTAGGGGGGTGAGCGAGGGTTGAAATACTTTAAAAAATTACCTATTTCAGCAACTGTTGATGTCGAGCTTTAATTTTAACGCGGTATTGTTAAGAATAGAGAAATATATCTGGCCAAAGCATTGAAATCATTTTCCAGCCCGTCTAGGGGGTGAGATGGGGTGAAATTCTTTAAAAATTACTAATTTTAGCAACAGTTGCTGTCGAGCTACAATTTTAGTGAGGTTTCGTTAAGAGTAAAGAAATATATCAGACTAATGCATTGAAACCATTTTCCAGCCCGTCTACGGGGGTGAGCGGGGATTGAAATACTTTAAAAAATTACTAATTTCAGCAACTGTTGCTGTCGAGGTTTAATGTTAACGTGGTATTGTTAAGAATAGAGAAATACATCTGGCCAATGCATTGAAATCATTTTCCAGCCCGTCTAGGGGGTGAGATGGGGTGAAATTCTTTAAAAATTACTAATTTTAGCAACAGTTGCTGTCGAGCTATAATTTTAGTGAGGTTTCGTTAAGAGTAAAGAAATATATCAGACCAATGCATTGAAACCATTTCCAAGCCCGTCTAGGGGGGTGAGCGGGGGTTGAAATACTTTAAAAAATTACTTATTTCAGCAACTGTTGATGTCGAGCTTTAATTTTAACGCGGTATTGTTAAGAATAGAGAAATACATCTGGCCAATGTATTGAAACCATTTTCCAGCCCGTCTAGGGTGGTGAGCGGGGGTCGAAATACTTTAAAAAATTACTTATTTTCGCAACTGTTGATGTCGAGCTTCAGTTTGAACGTGGTATTGTTAAGAACAAAGAAATACATCTGACCAATGCATTGAAACCATTTTCCAGTCCGTCTAAGGGGGTGAGCGGGGGTTGAAATACTTTAAAGAATTACTTATTTTAGCAACTGTTGCTGTCGAGCTTTAATTTTAACGTCGTATTGTTAAGAATAGAGAAATACATCTGGCCAATGCATTGAAATTATTTTCCAGCCCGTCTAGGGGGTGAGATGGGGTGAAAATCTTTAAAAATGACTAATTTTAGCAACAGTTGCTGTCGAGCTACAATTTTAGTGAGGTTTCGTTAAGAATAAAGAAATATATCAGACCAATGCATTGAAACCATTTTCCAGCCCGTCTAGGGGGGTGAGCGGGGGATGAAATACTTTAAAAAATTACTTATTTCAGCAACTGCTGCTGTCGAGCTTTAATTTTGACGAGGTATTGTTAAGAATAGAGAAATACATCTGGCCAATGCATTGAAACCATTTTCCAGTCCGTCTAAGGGGGTGAGCGGGGGTCGAAATACTTTAAAAAATTACTTATTTTCGCAACTGTTGATGTCGAGCTTTAATTTTAACGTGGTATTGTTAAGAATAGAGAAATACATCTGGCCAATGCATTGAAACCATTTTCCAGCCCGTCTAGGCGGGTGAGCGGGGGTTGAAATACTTTAAAAAGTTACTTATTTTAGCAACTGTTATTGTCGAATTTTAATATTCACGTGGTTTTATTTAGAATAGAGAAATAATACATCTGGCCAATGCATTGAAATCATTTTCCGGCCCGTCTAGGAGAGGGAGATGGGGCTGAAATATTCTAAAAGTTAACTATTTTATCGACAGTTCTTCTCAAGTTTTAATTTTAACGTGGCTTAATTAAGAGTAAAGAAATGCATCAGAAAAATATATTGAAGTTATTTTCGGCCCGTCTAGGAGGGTGAGCGGAGGTTGAAATAATTTAAAAATCAAGTATTTTATCAACAGCTATACTCAACTTTACGTGGTTTTGCAATGAAGTTAGTTCCAGCCCATCTAGGAGGGTGAGCGATTGTTGAAATTATTTAAAAATCGCATGGATGTGCAACTCTTATTGCCGTGCTTTATTTTAACTTTGTTTTCTTGAATGAAGAAATTCATTAGATCAGTGCAATAAAATTATTTATCAGCCCATTTAAGAGGGGGTGAAATGATTTAAATATCGATTGCTTTAGCAACAGCTATTGGCAAGCTTGAATTTTAACGTGGTTTCCTTAAGAATAAAAAAATGCATCAGAAAAATGTATTAAATTAATTTTTCAGCCTGTCTATGAGGATGAGATGGGGATAAATTATTTAAAAAAAAATTAAATGTAAAAAAAACTTTTTTAAAAACAAGCTTTTATTATTGTTTAGGTGCACTAAAACGAAAAAAATAAGTTATGTTGAATTAATTGTCTTAGAAGCTTGTCGCGCACGAGAAGTTTATACAGGCATACAATTTGTTTGACAAAGATTGTAAGTATTTTTTTCTATTCTCGCGACAAGCTTTTAATACAATTAATTCAACATAACTTATTTTTTTCGTTTTAATGCACCTAAATAATAAAAGCTTGTTTTTAAAAAAATTTTTTTTCATTTAATTTAATTTTTAAATTTTTAGTTACGTCTTAATTATTATATATTTATTGTTTCGTCCTTGCTTAAAATAATACCAGATCCTTCGTCATTTCTTAGAATACAACGCCTGAGTGAATACATTATGATGCGATCAAATTATAGGATTAAAACTAAAAAATACACTTTTTGGCATCATATTATTGTATGGTCATCATACATACAAAGCAAGTTAATTAAAAAAAAAAACTTTTTAAAAACAAGCTTTTAATAGCGTTAATTAGTTAATGGTACTCCTCACTCAGCAGTGTAACCGTCCGCCATATTGAATTTAGTGTGACGTTATTTTATTTTTCGTATTCTTCTCAGCAGACCCTTCCATTTGATACCCATATCATGGGGGTGCATAAAAAATAACTGGTCCGCCATCTTTGGGAGTCCGCCATATTGGATTTAGAATGACATCACTTAACTAACCATGCATTGTCATCCAAATTAAACGTGTATGCAAAATTTCAGCTCAATCGGTTGAGGATAACTGTTTTAAAATTCAGTTGCAAGATTTGACCTAAACAAACAAACATACAAACATTGCAAGTTAAATAAAAGCTTGTAATAAAAGCTAGTATTAGTTGCCGAGTTCGTGTATTGACGCAGTTAGTGTTGCAGCCTAATGCTGCGGTATTTTCTCTTCTATTGTTTGAAATAAAATAACACTTCTGTGATAGTTGTGGACTGTATATTGTTGCAATAAATACAAGAGTAACATAAATAATTTCCGTACAGCTCTCGTCTGCACGGTTAATAGAACGACAATGACAATGACGACACGGGCTTCTCGCAGAGAGCACTAGCGTCTTGTTGCCCGCGCAGTTGTACTGCCGCTTGCTTTAAAGGGACATAGAACTAAGACCTAATTTACCGACACCCGACAGTTAGTTCTATTCTAAATAACGATACTTCAGAGTCGGCGTTCCAGACAAAAACACTATCTTCGAAAACAGATAAACAATTTGTCGGAATTTTTTCTTAATTTCTTATAATTATTACTAATTTTAAATAACAAATATGTAAAGATTTATTTAAATACTGAGAAGCAAAACATGAAAAAATTATTTAACGGCACCCTGTAAATAACAGTTTGTCATATATAGTGTGTTTCACTTGAAATGGTAATAGTTTAGGTGCCCGCGTACATAAATGCAATTTATACATATCCCTGTATAACTTATTGTACAGCATAATTGCGCCTAGTCTATCATTTTTTTCCTCTGCGAAAATTTTCGTAAACGCGGCGTTCCTTCTCGGCATGAAAAAGACGATTTCCACGCGTCGGACTGGAGAATCGGCGAATATATTTTGTCGGACAATTTGAGAATTGGATTCTATATTTGTATTCTATATATTTCTACAAACTGTCCGACAAAAATTTTGGAACGTTAAGGGTGTCTACCACCTAAACATAACATAACATAACTTTAAAACATTTATTGATAACTAGCTGATTTTTTCAAAATTGCTTAATAAAAATATGTAGAATCCAATTTTCGAATTGTCGAACCAAATATATTTGCCGATTTTCCAGTCCGACGTGTGGAAATCGTCTTTTTCATGCCGAGGAGGAACGCCGCGTTTACCAAAATTTTCGCAGAGGAAAAAAGTGATAGACTAGGCGCAATTATGCTATACAAGAAGTTATACAAGGATATATAAGAGGTTTATACAGTACGGTGTACGTCACTTATTATCGATTTTTTAATATTTTCTGTAATTTCTGCGAGGAACTGGTCATTTCATCTAATACTGGTACTAATGAAGTATCCATGTATTAAATTCAATCTAAATCGTTGGTCGTTTCAGTGTTTCAAAAAAAAAATATTTAATTCTTTAAACCCGACTCCCTACAGCCTCCCTCCCTCCATTTTCTATGGTGCAATAAGTCATGCTGTATCAAACTGGTACTGTTCATGAACTGAACTAGCTCAGTTCGAGCAACGAGGAGCAGCAATAGGCAGCTTTCAGCTAGAACCTGAAGATGGCAGATGGGGTTCTGCCGAAACGTCGTTTAGACAACTGTGGTTCCAGGAGGAGCCTATCAACTACGCGGGAAAACACCCCGGAAGTACACCAACACTTCGTATATAATATATTCCACTTTTTTACCAACTTTCAGTGGTCTGCTCACTTCGCATTTGAGTTGGGATTCATTTTGCTATTTCAGAATTAGGTGTAACCGCTCTAAACAAGTATGCAAAACTTGATCAAAACCGATTTTTAGTGGTTTGGAAGTTTGGACTATGTGGGTGCGACAACGAGAAATTAATTTTTAAAACCACTTTGTAGGGTTGGAGAACTACGTATAAATCCATCAAAAATTTAAAATTGAATGTATGCATGATCGCAATAATTTTCCTACGTAATCCGGAAAGTATAAAAACTATAAAACATACCCGAGATAGTAAAAAAATTTTGTAATATCTTCAAAAATGTTTCTGTTTCTTATTGGGATGCTCTGCCACATGTATTTTCTTCTAAACAATGTCGCGAAATCTACAAAATAATACAATTAACCAGTATTTAAATGTTTGCTTTTTGTTTAAAATACCTATATATTTCTCTTTCATAAAACCGCTGCCCAAAGAATCACTATTTCCACACCCAGATTATTTATCCAAGTCTCTTACAACGAAAAAACTGTTGATACCATATTTGCAGTCCACTAGGTGGAAATAATTGTTCACAGAACTTTAATAATATATTAAAAAAATGTTATGCCTTCTGGGTCTTGTAGATGCACTAAATCGCAATTTAATCTTTTTACCCCCTTTAATAATGAAGTGAGGGTGGCCGACGCCAAAAAAATGTTGAGACCTTGGCTTCTCGTACATACACTAAATTTTAACTTTATGGACTCTTACTTGCTTACTTTACTTATTTACCTCCAGTACCTCCATTTACCTTCCAACCTTTCAACGAAATAGTATCAAAATATAATCTAGTTCCAGATCTCGTTAAAATACATATGTGTGTTATTTTCCCGAAGGAACTTTCGAAGATTGGCTGAGCGAGGGCAAGAAGGCGGCAAAATCCATGAGGATATATCAACCGCTACTGATATGAAGAAAATTTTGCAGGAACACGAAAATCAGCGGAAATATTATCCAGAAGAAGCGTTAGCTTTATTTTTCGAATGTAAACTAAACATTCTTATAATTTATTAAGAAACAGTGCACTTGGGGCATGTCACAATATGTATTCCCCCTACAGAATTTTCAGAAAGCACAAAGGGCTTGCAATCCTTGCAATGTTTTGAATGATTTGAAATTAAGTTATGTTAGAAAATTAAAACATTGGCAAGAAATTTTTTGAAACTTTTTTACATACTTTTAAACTGTATTTATTTTTCAATCCTCTGAAATCCAACCCCTCATTGCTTGGATTTTTTTTTATTTTCAGCGAATTCATGGATCTAATATTATCATGTGCACAAAGTTTCAGAATTTTAAAATAATATTTATCTTTCAACCCCCTCAAAAACGACCCCCCTACTATTTATAATTTTTTAACTATTTTTGATATATTCACAGATATCATATTATTATATTCACAGAGTTTCGAGACTTTAGAAGCAAATTTATTTTTCAACCCACTCAATAACCACCCCCTTAATCCTTAAAATTTTTTCACGATTTTTCCTGTCTTCTAACAACTATTTTAAGGTCATTTAGAAGTTTCTAGAATTTTGTCCACCTAGAAGTTGCAAATGGCCCACTGTGAGACGGGCTGGAAAATGATTTCAATGCATTGGCCAGATGTATTTCTCTATACTTAACAATACCACGTCAAAATTGAAGCTCGACATCAACAGTTGCGAAAATAAGTAATTTTTTAATGTATTTCAACCCTCGCTCACCCCCCTAGACGGGCTGGAAAATGGTTTCAATGCATTGGTCAGATGTATTTCTTTATTCTTAACAATACCACGTTCAAATTGAAGCTCGACATCAACAGTTGCGAAAATAAGTAATTTTTTAAAGTAATTCGACCCTCGCTCACCCCCTTAAACGGGCTGGAAAATGGTTTCAATGCATTGGTCAGATGTATTTCTATATTCTTAACAATACCAAGTTCAAATTGAAGCTCGACATCAACAGTTGCGAAAATAAGTAATTTTTTAAAGTAATTCGACCCTCGCTCACCCCCTTAAACGGGCTGGAAAATGGTTTCAATGCATTGGTCAGATGTATTTCTCTATTCTTAACAATACCGCGTTAAAATTAAAGCTCGACATCAACAGTTGTTGAAATAAGTAATTTTTTAAAGTATTTCAACCCCCGCTCACCCCCCTAGACGGGCTGGAAAATGGTTTCAATGCATTGGTCTGATATATTTCTTTATTCTTAACGAAACCTCACTAAAATTATAGCTCGACAGCAACTGTTGCTAAAATTAGTAATTTTTAAAGAATTTCACCCCATCTCACCCCCTAGACGGGCTGGAAAATGATTTCAATGCATTGGCCAGATGTATTTCTCTATTCTTAACAATACCACGTTAAAATTAAAGCTCGACAGCAACAGTTGCTAAAATAAGTAATTTTTTAAAGTATTTCAACCCCCGCTCACCCCCCTAGACGGGCTGGAAAATGATTTCAATGCATTGGTCTGATATATTTCTTTATTCTTAACGAAACCTCACTAAAATTATAGGTCGACAGCAACTGTTGCTAAAATTAGTAATTTTTAAAGAATTTCACCCCATCTCACCCCCTAGACGGGCTGGAAAATGATTTCAATGCATTGGCCAGATGTATTTCTCTATTCTTAACAATACCACGTTAAAATTAAAGCTCGACGGCAACAGTTGCTGAAATTAGTAATATTTTAAAGTATTTCAACCCCCGCTCATCCCCCTAGACGGGCTGGAAAATGGTTTAAATGCATTGACCAGATGTATTTCGCCATTAATAATACCACGTCAACATTGAAGCTCGACATCAACAGTTGCTGAAATAAGTAATTTTTTAAAGTATTTCAACCCCCGCTCACCCCCCCTAAACGGGCTGGAAAATGGTTTCAATGCATTGGTCTGATATATTTCTTTATTCTTAACGAAACTTCACTAAAATTATAGCTCGACAGCAACTGTTGCTAAAATTAGTAATTTTTAAGGATTTTCACCCCATCTCACCCCCTAGACGGGCTGGAAAATGATTTCAATGCATTGGCCAGATGTATTTCTCTATTCTTAACAATACCACGTTAAAATTAAAGCTCGACAGCAACAGTTGCTAAAATAAGTAATTTTTTAAAGTATTTCAACCCCCGCTCACCCCCCTAGACGGGCTGGAAAATGGTTTCAATGCATTGGTCTGATATATTTCTTTATTCTTAACGAAACCTCACTAAAATTATAGCTCGACAGCAACTGTTGCTAAAATTAGTAATTTTCAAAGAATTTCACCCCATCTCACCCCCTAGACGGGCTGGAAAATGATTTCAATGCATTGGCCAGATGTATTTCTCTATTCTTAACAATACCACGTTAAAATTAAAGCTCTACAGCAACAGTTGCTAAAATAAGTAATTTTTTAAAGTATTTCAACCCCCGCTCACCCCCCTAGACGGGCTGGAAAATGGTTTCAATGCATTGGCCAGATGTATTTCACCATTCTTAACAATACCACGTCAAAAGCGAAGCTCGACATTAACAGTTGCGAAAATAAGTAATTTTTTAAAGTATTTCGACCCCCGCTCACCCCCTTAGACGGGCTGGAAAATGGTTTCAATGCATTGGCCAGATGTATTTCTCTATTCTTAACAATACCTCGTCAAAATTAAAGCTCGACAGCAGCAGTTGCTGAAATAAATAATTCTTTAAAGTATTTCATCCTCCGCTCACCCCCTAGACGGGCTGGAAAATGGTTTCAATGCATTGGTCTGATATATTTCTTTATTCTTAACGAAACCTCACTAAAATTGTAGCTCGACAGCAACTGCTGCTAAAATTAGTAATTTTTAAATATTTTCACCTCATCTCACCCCCTAGACGGGCTGGAAAATGATTTCAATGCATTGGCCAGATGTATTTCTCTATTCTTAACAATACGACGTTAAAATTAAAGCTCGACAGCAACAGTTGCTAAAATAAGTAATTTTTTAAAGTATTTCAACCCCCGCTCACCCCCTAGACGGGCTGGAAAATGGTTTCAATGCATTGGTTAGATGTATTTCGCCAATATTAATAATACCACGTCAAATTTGAAGCTCGACATCAACAGTTGCGAAAATAAGTAATTTTTTAATGTATTTCAACCCCCGCTCACCCCCCTAGACGGGCTGGAAAATGGTTTCAATGCATTGGCCAGATGTATTTCACCATTCTTAACAATACCACGTCAAAAGCGAAGCTCGACATTAACAGTTGCGAAAATAAGTAATTTTTTAAAGTATTTCGACCCCCGCTCACCCCCTTAGACGGGCTGGAAAATGGTTTCAATGCATTGGCCAGATGTATTTCTCTATTCTTAACAATACCTCGTCAAAATTAAAGCTCGACAGCAGCAGTTGCTGAAATAAATAATTTTTTAAAGTATTTCATCCTCCGCTCACCCCCTAGACGGGCTGGAAAATGGTTTCAATGCATTGGTCTGATATATTTCTTTATTCTTAACGAAACCTCACTAAAATTGTAGCTCGACAGCAACTGCTGCTAAAATTAGTAATTTTTAAAGATTTTCACCCCATCTCACCCCCTAGACGGGCTGGAAAATGATTTCAATGCATTGGCCAGATGTATTTCTCTATTCTTAACAATACGACGTTAAAATTAAAGCTCGACAGCAACAGTTGCTAAAATAAGTAATTTTTTAAAGTATTTCAACCCCCGCTCACCCCCTAGACTGGTTGGAAAATGGTTTCAATGCATTGGTTAGATGTATTTCGCCAATATTAATAATACCACGTCAAATTTGAAGCTCGACATCAACAGTTGCGAAAATAAGTAATTTTTTAATGTATTTCAACCCCCGCTCACCCCCCCTAAACGGGCTGGAAAATGGTTTCAATGCATTGGTCTGATATATTTCTTTATTCTTAACGAAACTTCACTAAAATTATAGCTCGACAGCAACTGTTGCTAAAATTAGTAATTTTTAAGGATTTTCACCCCATCTCACCCCCTAGACGGGCTGGAAAATGATTTCAATGCATTGGCCAGATGTATTTCTCTATTCTTAACGATACCACGTTAAAATTAAAGCTCTACAGCAACAGTTGCTAAAATAAGTAATTTTTTAAAGTATTTCAACCCCCGCTCACCCCTCTAGACGGGCTGGAAAATGGTTTCAATGCATTGGCCAGATGTATTTCACCATTCTTAACAATACCACGTCAAAAGCGAAGCTCGACATTAACAGTTGCGAAAATAAGTAATTTTTTAAAGTATTTCGACCCCCGCTCACCCCCTTAGACGGGCTGGAAAATGGTTTCAATGCATTGGCCAGATGTATTTCTCTATTCTTAACAATACCTCGTCAAAATTAAAGCTCGACAGCAGCAGTTGCTGAAATAAATAATTTTTTAAAGTATTTCATCCTCCGCTCACCCCCTAGACGGGCTGGAAAATGGTTTCAATGCATTGGTCTGATATATTTCTTTATTCTTAACGAAACCTCACTAAAATTGTAGCTCGACAGCAACTGCTGCTAAAATTAGTAATTTTTAAATATTTTCACCCCATCTCACCCCCTAGACGGGCTGGAAAATGATTTCAATGCATTGGCCAGATGTATTTCTCTATTCTTAACAATACGACGTTAAAATTAAAGCTCGACAGCAACAGTTGCTAAAATAAATAATTTTTTAAAGTATTTCAACCCCCGCTCACCCCCTAGACGGGCTGGAAAATGGTTTCAATGCATTGGTTAGATGTATTTCGCCAATATTAATAATACCACGTCAAATTTGAAGCTCGACATCAACAGTTGCGAAAATAAGTAATTTTTTAATGTATTTCAACCCCCGCTCACCCCCCTAGACGGGCTGGAAAATGGTTTCAATGCATTCGTCAGATGTATTTCTTTATTCTTAACAATACCACGTTCAAATTGAAGCTCGACATCAACAGTAGCGAAAATAAGTAATTTTTTAAAGTATTTCGACCCCCGCTCACCACCCTAGACGGGCTGGAAAATGGTTTCAATGCATTGGCCAGATGTATTTCGCCAATCTTAATAATACCACGTCAAATTTGAAGCTCGACATCAACAGTTGCGAAAATAAGTAATTTTTTAATGTATATTTCAACCCCCGCTCACTCCCCCTAGACGGGCTGGAAAATGGTTTCAATGCATTGGTCTGATATATTTCTTTATTCTTAACGAATCCACACTAAAATTATAGCTCGACAACAACTGTTGTAAAATTAGTAATTTTTAAATAATTTCACCCCCTCTTACCCTCCAAGACGGGCTGGAAAATGATTTCAATGCATTCGTCAGATGTATTTCTTTATTGTTAACAATACCACGTTAAAATTAAAGCTCGACAGCAACAGTTGCTGAAATTAGTAATTTTTTAAAGTATTTCAACCCCCACTCAACCCCCTAGACGGGCTGGAAAATGGTTTCAATGCATTGATCTGATATATTTCTTTACTCTTAACGAAACCTCACTAAAATTATAGCTCGACAGCAACTGTTGCTAAAATTAGTAATTTTTAAATAATTTCACCCCCTCTAACCCTCCAAGACGGGCTGGAAAATGATTTCAATGCATTCGTCAGATGTATTTCTTTATTGTTAACAATACCACGTTAAAATTAAAGCTCGACAGCAACAGTTGCTGAAATTAGTAATTTTTTAAAGTATTTCAACCCCCGCTCACCCCCCTAGACGGGCTGGAAAATGGTTTTAATGCATTGATCTGATATATTTCTTTACTCTTAACGAAACCTCACTAAAATTATAGCTCGACAGCAACTGTTGCTAAAATTAGTAATTTTTAAATAATTTCACCCCCTCTAACCCTCCAAGACGGGCTGGAAAATGATTTCAATGCATTGGACAGATGTATTTCTTTATTCTTAACGAAACTTCATTAAAATTATAGCTCGACAACAAGTGTTGCTAAAATAATTAATTTTTATATAGCTGATGATAAAATAAGTAATAATTTTTAGATTATTTCAACCCTATCCCACCCTACTCTACTAGACGGGCTCCTAAATAAATTAAGTACGTTTCTCTGAATCATGATCTTACATAATGACACCACGTTGAAATTAAAACTCTACAACGAAAATCAAATTTTTATTTAAATCCACGACTTCATCGATTATAGTCCTACTTTAAAATGTGGATGTGGATGATTTCACACCCGTACTACTTCCACATCCAGATTTTTTTATCCAAGTCACTCACAACGAAAACATTTTGTATGTGGAAATAATTGTTTATGGAACTTTAATAATATAATATTTGAAATCCTCTATCCCAAAAACCCATAAAACGATACCCCACATCGGTAGCGGGGTGGGGGTGGTGATAGGTGGTGTTAGTGGGGATGGATGAAGTAAAAAAAAACATTTTGAGGTTTCTGGTTCTTGTACACACACTAAGTCACATTTTTTTTCATCCCCTTTAATAATGGGGTGGGGGCGGCGAGGGGGGTGGCTAATGCCAAAATTTTTTTTGAGACCTTAGCTTCTCTTGTATATACTAAATACCAATTTTATGGACTCTTACCTGCTTAATTTACCTATTTTCCCCAAATTTACCCCAATTTACCCCCCAACCCTTCGACGGAACAAGATAAAAATATAATCTAGTTCTAGATCTCGTGAAAGTACATATGTGTACCAAATTTCAAGTCAATATCTCAAACGGTTCCAGAGTAAACGTGCGCACAAAAAAAGTTACAGACAGACCGACAGACAGACCGACAGACAGAAATTTTTTTTTTCTCTCAAACTTAAAATCTCGACGTTTCGTGACATTCTAAGCCTATTTGAACAATAAAAATTTTTAAAAATTTTTTTGTCGTTACTATACTTCCACTGGATGTGGAAGTAAAATAGACAAAATATCATTTTAATACAATAAACACATTTTGTCAACTTCCTCAGAATTTGGCACTTGCTTGGGCATATAAAAAATGTATAATTCTAAAATAAATATTAAATATTGGAAAATACCATTGGCGTGGACGTGGACATTGTGTCACGAATTCATGCTAATGACGATAAAAAATGTCCTCGCTAATGACTAAATAACCTTCAAATTTTGTTTCGACTTTAAATGGATTTATGTGGATAAATTAAACTATGCATAGCTTATGTACTCAGTACAGGTTATCAAAAAAGTCCAATATTATTTATTATACATTTTATAAAGAAAAAATTCTCACTAACACGCTAATGACGCTGAATAAACATACACGCAAAAATCGCCTAATATCTTTACACTTCAAACTTCACAGATTAACTGGCCACGCTAAAACCAATAACTTCTTTAAAATAGTTTATTTAGACTATCCAATGCCAATATTACCAACTGCTAAATTTCAGGTAGGCGGGAATTTTTGAATATTTTAACCCACGCTAATGATTTTAAATCCAAGGACAAAATTGATGATTTTTTTTTAGTTTGGTTTAAATATTTTAATCTGGCTCTTAACAAGTATTTCCTACAATTGACTATCATTGGATTATCCAGATCAAGATCGTAAGTTGCAAAATAGTGTCATGCATTAGGTGGAAACCCGTTGGGGGACATCCACGCTAATGACATTTTACATACAAAAGGAGAAAAATTTATAATATAGGAAATGTTTGTATCATTCTATTATGTATGAATGAATAGTACCAAAATCCCTCTAAACACAAATAAAAAAACGAATAAAAGTCACGTGGTTTGGCATTGCAACTTAGGGACATGAAATTGCTCATAGAACAACCCATATAATAATATACCTAGTACTAATGTAAACTGAGGGAACTCTAATAAGTTTCTAACATATTTCTTTATTCTAATCTTAACTTATAACTACGCCAAATTTTAAGTTTAAAACGTTTTTTCATCCCTAGGAGGTATTTATACAATTTTTATACAATATTTATACAATTTTTGATTAGGACCTCAAAAAATATACATACTGTGCCAAATTTCAAGTGTCTAGGTCGTCTGGAACTGGGCACGATTTTTGGACGTACAAACATGTACAGGGTGTAATGCAACTTACCCGTGCATACATGCACCTTTAAATAAGAAGTCGACTTAAAAAAAAATTAATAAAAGTCCAACACAGAAAAAGATACACATTATTAAAGTTACAAATTGATGAAAATGGTAATTTATTGAACTCTACTTAATTGAAGGACTGTTATTAAAAAAAAAAATTAAAAAAAAATTAAATTTTAAATAGTAGGTTATTTTAACATTTCCATTAATTTGTAATTTTAACAATGTGTATCTTTTTCTGTTGGACTTTTATTAATTTTTTTTTAAGAAGTCGACTTCTTATTTAAAGGTGCATGTATGGTTAAAAATTTTCGGGTAAGTTGCGTTACACCCTGTATATACATTCAATATTATATAAAGTATATATGCTTAACTAATTCCTTTGCAATATATCTAAGGCCTTGAAGTTCTGAGACAGTAAGAGATGGTCTGTAGATATCATCATATTTAGTTAAAAGTTTAACGCAGAACGAGTTCTATATTGTGAAACAATAGATACATCATGTGCGTTTATCAATATTGCAACTGTTATGTAAATCAATGCTTAAGGTGAATTTAACCTGGATTTTATAATACTATTGCTAAATGCTAACCGACTTTGATGCATATCATTTAGATTCTAATAACCGACAATATCGACTTGGATCACTATCACTTAGAGTCATTAACATTTTACCAAGCAGAAGATATTCTTTCGTAGCATTTTAATAGTTAGCCTCGTATGTAAAATACGGCGTAAAAGTATAAATAAGTATAAATTAGAAGGTGGAATGGTTGTGTTGTATTTTTTTAAAATAAGATAGCAGCTGATGTTGACCTGTTTTTGTTTTTGTATTTTATGACCGCGTCGTAAAGTTAATTTTCTTAGATTAAAATATTATTTAGAATATCACTTTTCTTTGTCAAAGTTCGACACACTTTGTTACAAACAACATTTTGGCATTTTTTTTACGTTTAGTGTCGCCATTATGCCCAAATGAGTACGTTAGTTAGTACTTTCTTGAATGAAAATTACAATAATATGCAAATACTTATATGTTCCAAGAATTTTGCATAATAAAAGTTCAGTTTATAGCAAGGACGAATTTGAAAGGTGTAAAGAAAAAACCTCACATATGGTAAATTAATTTTGCTGCATGAGAACTTCCAGGAGGTGGCTGAACTTTTTGTATAACACTGTCTCTGAAGTAGATGCCACAAACATCAAAACACTATATTCGAATACTACCACTCGACGCGTGTTTCGCACACAATGTTGGCATCATCTGCAGATGATTACAACTAAAGAGGTCTACACACGATCCAGCGGTCGGGAGCCAGCATTGTCGGTACGCTTTGAAGATAATTGGAATTCCAGCGGACCAGTTCACTTTTACGAATGAGTTCAAAGCATGCCGACAAGGCTGGCTCCCTGTCGCTGGATCGTACGAACTTTAAGTACGACCTTTAAGTACGACTAAAAATATTCGTACATTTATACTAAAAATCCTGTCATTAACTAATCTGTTTGAATTCGACAAATTGTAATCTAATAACCAATAAGCGGACTATTTGTCACATTCATACTATTTTTACATTTTGCAGTTTCCAATCTTCCAAAAGCATCCAGCTATCTACCCTTTGTTGCATGGTAACACTAGCATTTTCAATTCTTCCATTTTTGTGATGGGCTATATCGGCTATAAGTGGAGTCAATAGAGGCTGAAAATATGCATTATTTGGGAATAATTTCGGGGACCTTCGATTTTCCTAAAACCTTTTGATATCACTTTTACATATCTTAAAATAGAAAGTTATAATCATGAGGAAATTGTTTATTAATTATTTAACAAAAAAAACGTGGTTTTTTTAACAAAATTATTAGAAGTTGAAAAATTTTAAAGCAATTTAATTCGCTGAAACAGATTATGATATCAATAAAAGGTCATTCAAAATGGCTGATCCAATATGGCCGACTTTTTCATAAAAATTTCATTAAAAATTACGTAACTCGATAAATTTCAAACAAATTTCACTTGGACTGACGCTATGGGGGTTTTTTAGGTCGCTGAAACAGATTATGATGTCAAAAAGTAATGATACAAAATGGTTGATCCAATGGCCGAATTTTTGGTAAAAATTTCATAAAAAATGACGTAACTCGATACATTTCAAACATATTTCGCTCGGATTAACATATTCAATATGGTATTGGTGAGGTCTCAAAAAAATAATATAAGTACTTATCTCGATATAAAACGTAAAAATGGTTTACGCAAAATAAAAGATTTTTATTAGGTAAACATAATAAATATTCAAATTATATTGAACGATATAAATTCATTTTTAAATATAGATTTCTTCAGTTAATGGAAGTTCGATCTGCTCTTCTTGTTCCTACTCTTGTTACAAAAATATTTGACGGTTTGTGCCCACAGATCCGGCACAAATAGCCCTGTACCACGTGAATATTTTTAATGTTTTCGATATTTTAAACAGGATAGAAATTTTAGAAACAATCAACATTGAGTCGATTTACCGAAAAAACTAGATTTTTTTCAATATTTCGTGAAAAGTATAGGTTTATATATATTCTAAAAATTTTTTTACATCAGATTTACTTATTTTGAGTTCCTACTATAAACGGATGCTGGATAGGTAGGCAAAATATTTTTTTTATAAAAGTTATTAACGTTTATTTTACCTATAATTTCCCGAATTTTCGAGCAATTTTTTTTTATTTTCGTAAGAAAAAAGAGGGTTAATTTAATTTTTAATCCCCTTGAAGCATCTTAAAGTAAGTACAGATTTCAAGCTTTAAAAATCACACCTACAGAGATTTAATAACGCGATTTAAAGTTAGTTACTTATATATATCAAATTTTATCACTTTCTCAAAATTTTGAAATTTTACATCTTCAAAAATATTTTTTTTTCACTCATCGGATCTTTTTATACATTACTTCAAGAGTAAAATGTGAAAGACCCGGGTTTTTATCTTAAAAATTTTAGAAATGGTAAGGCCTTTAATGATTTCATCACAAATCTCTTTATGTTCCGACTTCATATATGTATTATTCCTACATTTCATTTTTATATTTGAAAATATAATAATCCAATAGCTACATGTTTCTTCTTTCACTTAAGCTTTTGCGAGATCAATTCCATTAATTAGTTCAAAAGTTAACAACAAATTTAGTGTGGCTTGCCCGAGGCCGTATTCCATTTTCGTGCGTTAAACAAAAAAATCTTTTGATCGTACAAAAAAATTCATATACATTTTTGATGTAAAATTTCGCACTTTCGAATGGCTCTATCAGTTTTTGAGAGAAAAAAATATTTTAAGATATATTTGACAAAAACTGATATTTTGCAACTAATTCGTTTAATAACAAATTATGCCCAAGGACTATTGTTGGTAACTTTTGGTATGTTATTCACGACATGTTCGTAGATGTATTGTTCCCGGAATTTTTTCGAAGTGAAAAGCTCTATTGACTCCACTAACAATACGTTCCTTGAATCTTGTTATAATTATACATTTCGTTTGTTCTACATATTAAAAATTGCAGTCCTTACAACTAATTTCGAATATTCCGGACTTTTCGTTTGATGTTACCCCTTCCCGGAATTTTTTCGAAGTGAAAAGCTCTATTGACTCCACTAACAATACGTTCCTTGAATCTTGTTATAATTATACATTTCGTTTGTTCTACATATTAAAAATTGCAGTCCTTACAACTAATTTCGAATATTCCGGACCTTTCGTTTGATTCAATTTTATCCTCTACAACAACTTTTAGGCAACCCCTGTACTCTTAATAGCGTAGGAAATTTGTCTTTTCCTTTTGACATGTGGCTTAATACGTGCATAATTCCGTTTTTCTATGAAACGTAATTTCCGCCCATTAAATTCTTCCCAGCTATATACTTTGCCTTAGATTAATTTTACTCTATGACTTTGCTTATATAAATCGTGACTTTACCGCCATTCAAGCAAATAATTGTTGCAGAAGCGTTCGCAAAAACTTGTTTATCAGCAAATATTAGGTGGTTTTATTAAAATCAAACGTACCGTCGGTTCATGAAAAATAAACGGCGAAATGGCCATTTAGCACATTTGGTATGCTACAAGTAGCGATATTATCGTGTGAACGTGAACGCTATTTAGGTACTATATACCTTTTGAGATGGGTTAACCGGATGTTGACTTTTTGAGGATCTGAGTAATATTAGCAAGGCTCGGAAATTTTGTCTCGGCGACAGAGATGGCTCTCATATAGACATAATATTATATTACAAACACCTACTGAAATATTCGGAAAAACGTCGATATTGTGAAATATTCAGCATTGTCAGCTACAATGTATTTTTGGTAGTAAAAACGGTAATGGTTATTACAAAAACATGTAATATATATCTAACAAATAGGAAAACAATTTTGAGTCAAACACATACTGTCCCATTCTGTTTAATATGTGTGTCGTGTTTATTGTGTTTATTTTAACAACAATTAAATATTAAAACCAATAAGCTGCTGGCAACAGAAAACATTTTTTTCCCAATAAAATAAACCATTTTTGTATAATATTAAATTATACATAACAAACAAAATTGAGGATTAATGGCATAAAACTGCCATGTACCGTGTGCATCACAAATGTACACAACGTGATAAAGTGAATTTTATTTAATTTTAAAATGTTAATACGTAACTTACTTTTATCGGAAATCTACTACATTTGTGAAACGTACTGACAATTACCTAAAGACGTAGTTGATTCTTTTACAATTGCAGTGTTAAAGGCGTTCGATCCTGACCGAGTGTCAACATTATTCCAGTGTACGGCGATACTTTTATAAGTATGTTTTTTTACTAATGCAGTTTTATTATCTCCTTTAATTAGGCAACGCCGCCTAAATTGTGAGACATTGCTTTGACAAAATCCCTTTTACTATACCTACACTGTGGCAATTCAGCGCATTTACTTCAACATTTAATAATGCCAAACTCCGAAATCGCAGTTTCGCAATCCGTAGTACAAATCTATCCATATGTATGTATGTAACTACAAAGCCTAACGGAAAAGTGTACAGAGTCGACGGTATACAAATAATGTCTTGTGCTTCTCAGGCTGCAGTATACTTGTGGATTCGCGATTTTCAAGAACTGCAATTTGATGGAACCAGATCTTTATTGTGGTAGTTGCAACAAAACAATTTCTAAAACAAATTTTAATAGACATATTTCCTCACAAAAGCATATGAGTGCTAGTGGCTCTACTGATAGTGACAGTGAGTGTTCACATAATTTGACCATATTAACTTTGGATATTATGGAATTCCCTAAAAAAAGTACAAGATAAGATCCAACCCCGATTTTGATGTCACAGAGATCAAATTCCCAAGCTCTATATTAGTGTTATGAGTTAAATCTCGTATTAAATAGCGGAATAAAATTTGTTAAACACCACGAGGCGTACTATACGACCGAATTACAACAAAGAACCCCGCACTTTTCGTATGGGAAATGGGATTTAGATCCGCGGATTTGGCTGAAACTGTGCATTTTGTAGTTGAAATGATACTGCTCGAAAGTTACATTATCACAAATCGATCCTATGGAGCGTTTTGGCACTAGGAGGACTAACAGGTCGATTATAATACTTTAATCTATAGTACAGTTCAAATAGGTTTTGAAAACTAAATGTGATTATATTCGGTTCTTTTTTTGCTTTAAAGTAGATTGAGTGTTCCAAATCATATATCGGCATGGCTTCCATTGGCTGCTTGGGGCAACATTCCCAAAAAAGGGACAAATGTCCATTTTTGCCCCTTTTGTGATTTTTTCTTTGTATATGCTTGTCATAGGTATTTGTTCTCTTAACGTTATCTAGGATCAACGACGACGACATAGCGGGTAGTGTATATGAATCATTCTCAAAATATACCGCACTTGGTAGGTAATCAATTTTAAAGTCGTTTAAGTATTATAATCTGTAATTTAATAAAAACAAGAATAACTCCTAAATAGGCTGTTTAATTCTTAGTTCAATCCTGATAATTTCATATTTTTATGTTTATTAATTTTTACGTAAATACCCAAGAAGTGCTACATAACTATATTAAAGTTCCATCTTCACAGCTTATTTATTATTGAGGGTAGTGTAAACATCAGCTTTATTAAAAGGATAAATTTGAATGTAACCCGGGATATATTTAGTTTCATCTCAAGCAACCAGAATTGGTAAATCATTTTTTATCATTAACTTGTACAGCATTTTTTTATGTAACACATTTTACTCCACTACCACTATGTTTCTTCCACTATGTTACCTAGCAATATAAGTTTAAAAATGTTAAGTGGATAACAGAATATACTTATAAAAAAACTGTTGTTTTGAATTCTGGTTTGTATTATTTTATAGCTTAGTTTTGTTTAACTGACACACCAGATATCTGTGTTGGTTCTAATTTGTAAAAATTCAGTGTCCCCTGTGTTACTTTAAATTTATTTAATTTATTTGTAGGTTTAATTAATGTAGGTATCTAATGTAAAATATGTTTCCAATATGTAGTAAATAAACAAAAACAACCAGTATGTTAAAGTTTACATAATTAGTAATTTCAACCGTAAACATACATTTGAGGTTGTTTTGTTACTTTTTAAAAGGTAAGCAGAGGACTTAAAGGACTTAGAGTGACGTACCCGACACGAATTTTCAAAAAAAAAAACCGCAGCCCAAGGAATTACTACTTCCACATCCAGATGTTCTATCCAAGTCATTCACAACGAAAACATTTTGTATGTGGAAATAATTGTTTATGGAACTTTAATAACATAATATTTGAAATCCCCTACCCCAAAAACCCATAAAACGATACCCCACATCGGTAGTGGGATGGAGGTGGTAGTGGGGGTGGATGAAGTAAAAAAATATTTTGAGGTTTCTGGTTCTTGTACACACACTAAATCACAATTTTTTTCCATCCCCTTTAATAATGGGGTGGGGGTGGTAATGGGGGTGGCTATTTTTTTTGACACCTTAGCTTCTCTTGTATATAGTAAATACCAATTTTATGGACTCTTACCTGCTTGATTGACCTATTTATCCCAAATTTACCCCAATTTACCCCCCCCAACCCTTCGACGGAACAAGATGAAAATATAATCTAGTTCTAGATCTCGTTAAAGTACATATTTGTACCAAATTTTAAGTCAATATCTCAAACGGTTCCATAGTAAACGCGTGCACAAAAAGTTACAGACAGACAGAAATTTTTTTTCATTCAAACTTAAAATCTCGACGTTTCATGACATTCTAAGCATATTTGAGCAATAAAAATTTTTAAAAAATTTTTTGTCGTTACTATACTTCCACTGGATGTGGATGTAATGATTACAAATTTAAAGTTATCAGTAGCTTCTCTTTTATAAATGTATTTGTAATTGGCAATATACAATTTTAAAGTTTGATAACATAGTGGACAAAAATTGTTTTCCATTTTCTGCCAAAAGAATACAAAAAGGACAAAGGTGTACTGCTACTGGTCAATAAATTATTATAAAACCACAGTAGTTAATACCATGTGTATAATTTGTAAATTGAAAAGAAACAATTTCTCCGAAATCTAAAAGTGAGGTCTATTTTTTTTGAGAATGACTCATATACCTTAGTGTTCGTATGAGTCTGTATATGCTTGGGGATCAGTTACCCGCCATGTCCCCGTTATTGGGATAATGCCCAATGTCTTACTGATTTAAAGCAAATAACGTTAGAATACCAAGACAAGACCATGAAAAGGGCAACATGGCCATCTTTCTTTTTTTTGAGGATGTTACCCCAAACATCCTCAAATCTGCTCTTATAAAAAAAAAGAACTGAGTGTTGTGACATTTCGTTCTCACAACCTATTCCGACTGGTCTATATAGACTAATTCTATAATTGTCCTTTCAAACCTCCTAGAGCAAAAACGGTCCATAGGATCGAGTTGTGACAATGATAACTTTTGACCAGCATCATTTGAACTAAAAAATGCCGAAGTTTCAGCCACATTTCCATAAGAAAAGTATAGGGTCCTTTGACTGCGCCATATTTGTAAGATTTACTAATTATTTTTATAGTTTTTTTAATGAAAAACATGAACACCAAGAAAACATAATTTTTAATGATTTTGAAAGATTCCTAATTCTTTCCGAAATTTTCAAATAGTTTGAACCGAGGTTTTCACCTAATTTCCAACTGATTTTCTCGATTTCTAATTGATTTTGCATGTTCTCTTGAGATTTCTCAGGAAATTTATACAAAATTATCAGCTCGATCACCTCCACGCCGCCGTGCCACAGATAACGAGTGTTGTTTTAAAGGCACACATCTTGAATGCAGGGTGTATACTTTATGGAAAACAGGGGAAGCCTGGAAAAAATCAGCGAATTAGGTTTTAATTCTGAAATCAAGGCAAAGTCAGGGAATTTCTAAATTTATTAAAAAAAGCCAGGGAAAATTTGTTTATTTTTTAATAATATACTTTTAAAAAAAAATTTAGTATAAGAAATAGTAGATTGTAATACAAGTGTGGAAAGGGCTTCATTGCAAAACGATGTAGGAAAGCTGCGCTCGTGTTCCTATCATACGAGTTTTGCAATGATGCTTGCCACATGTGTGTTACATACTATTTTTTCTACGGTTGTGAAGTGATGTCCCTTTTTTAGTCTTTCCAAAATTTTAAATTTGCTGCCTGTCAGATTTTATTTAAAGTGACATTTTCCGCAGTCATTCTGAAGTTAGAAAATTTGACTTTGTAATTGCAATTCATGTGTAATTAATGTACATTTATAGAATTTAATTGTTATTACCAGTAAGTAATATAAAATTCTTTAAGGTAAACACTATTTTATTCCGGTGTGCGAAGATATAATCAAGGCGTGTGTCAAATTCTTTGCCGCACGGCGTGCGGCAAAGTGATATTTTCTGCAGTCATTTTGAAGTTGACTTTCAGCACGATCGTAGAAAAATTAGTTTGATACTAAACCGGTAAAGAATTTAATATTTTTTTAATTATATTTTCAGTACAGTACTTACCTAGAGGTAAAAAAAATGAAATCTAATTCATATAACATTATTCCGAAGTTAAAACCTGTAGTTACTGTACTAGCTTTTTAAAATTATTTACTAATAATATAAAATTATGTTTATTCTTTGATAAGCTAAACAAAAATCTTCTGGAATTTTGATTGAAATGTCCTGAAAATCCTGAAAAGCCAGGGAATCTCGAAATTATTATTAGTATATACCCTGTGAATGGGGGGGGGGGATGCGTATTTTAAAACATGAAATATATTTACCTATTACCTAAGCACTCATTTATCATCTAAAAAAAAAAAAACATTCCCGGATGGGAATCAGCTCGGGAATCAGTAGTCAGTTTGCTAGAGGGAGTTATCTAGATATTATTAAAATTGTTGGTGAAAAATGCGAGATCATCAAGAGACTCAGCTCGCGAATTTAATAAGTATAAGATATCCAAATCGTCCGCCGGTTAATGTCACACTTTTCGAGAAATGTTTTAATGGTACTCAACCCTTGTGCACCATAATTATTATTATTACAAGCAGAAGTTTAAATAAGTAAAACCTACAAAAATTGACAAAAATAGATATTTTTTCACGAAATTTGATACAAACCCATTTGAGGGGTGCCGAATCCAGTGGTCTACTTAGATTTTAAATAAATAAATCGCTAAGATTTCGTCATTGTCCCACGAAAACACCTTTTATGTTTTATAAAATTTAATATATCACAAGAAGGCACTTTTATATGTTTAAAAAAAAACCTTATCCAAATCGTAACTAAAAAAAACTTTTTGTGGGGGTGGTTTCAAGCAAAATGGGCCTCACTGTAGAAAGAATGGGTGTTTTTTTTATACTGAATGTTAGATACTAACCTTATGAAAGAAATTGATAAGTTCTTAATTATTCCACACGATGGTAACCGTGCACGCGTCGCAGCTAAGGCGTTTTTTTTAATAGATATGTCACATGACTTAATATAGGTATTATGCGTTAAATGAATAATGAATACGTGCTTTAGGCAATTGTTTAATTAATTTATACAAAACTATAAATAACAGGTCCAACTCACCTAACGACAGTAGGTATAATAAACAATTGGCGGATATTTTAGAGGTAGGCGTTTTATTCCTTTGTTCTGGCTGCAGAACTTTTAGACAACCGAATCCGATCCACACCACAATGTGTAAATATACGAACAACATAATTAATGAATTGTTTTCGTCGTGTCGTGACTCCGATTTGGTAAAGTAATACTCCGAAATAGCTATAATTACCGTTACCTAATGCTTTAATTAAGACGATAGGTATAGTATTTTATGTATTCAATTACTATTAATCATTTAATTTCAATTAGTCTGAGAAAATTAATTCATTATAATCAAATAAGTGTTGGCCGAATAGCGGATCTAGTTCTGTCGAGAATTTGATAGTCCTACGGTTTAGAAGACGTACTGTACATTCATTTCGCAATTAATACATTTTTTAGTTATTAAAATATTGGATGAAGTTATAAAAGTGTGAATATTGTTACGTGTTTACACCCCTTTTGTAAACACCCTGTATCGTGGATCCTGAAATTATAACACCGGGGTAACACTAAACACTAACTTATTAATTTACGTACCTACTAATTACAACAAATAATTACTTTACTAATATTACACTGATACTATAATTTACTACTCAAGTCACTTGATCACTTTGTTTACTTATTAATGTTTCTCAAATCACTAGCTGTACTAAAAACTAAACTGTCTTTGCGCGGCCACTTTCTCTGCTTTTATAGCCTTGGGTAACTACTTCTGGAAGATTGAAGAACTTTAGACGATTCTAGATGCCGCGCCATCTCTCCGATGATTGGCGAACTAGTCAATTAGCTTAGTTTCTGTTTACCTTTTGAACTTAGAGGGAACGCTCATGGATGTGTCTGGTGTAGAACATGTCACAATATTTCAAAAAACGATTAAAGACAAGCGATACTCTTTCAGGGCGACCATCCAATCTCCTAATCTGACGGTGATATTGCAGTCAATTCGCCAGAAACAAGTGAATACCACCAATTTTACGTATCTACGTGGTTTCATAAAATATTATTGATCCCGAGTTACCTAATGTACTACTTAGTTTCCACCCTATACAAACTGCATTTGCTGCATATCTTATCTGCTTTCCTAGAATACTCTGACAATTTATAAATCAGCCAATGTTTTTTTTTGTATTATATGTTTCAGTTCTGATTTTAACTCTGTAATAGTCACTTGCAATACATGTTTTAATCACAATAATTATTGTGGATAATTAATTGTTTTTTAAAAACCGCTCTTTGGTTCTAACGTATTTAAGTAGCGCAGTCGGTAGGATTCTTTTCGTAAGTAATCAGTCAATCATTTTGGACAGTGCTTTGAGTTTAAACTTTTAAACAAAAAAGTGAACCTTAAAAGATATACCAACTGCGCCACTTAAATACATCAGAACCGAAGAGCAGTTAAAAAAAAACAATTATCCACAATGGAAATTATTGTGATTAAAACATTTATTGCAAGTGGCTATTACAGAGTTAAAATCAGAACTTATACTTAATACAAAAGAAGCATTTGCTGATTTATACATTGTCAGTGTATTCTAGTAAAGCAGATAAGATATGCATCAAATCCAATTTGTATAGGGTGAACACAATATAATTAGTGCCGCGATTAGATATCAAAAAATAAATATTTGCACATTATTAAATTGAGAAATTTAAAATTTCTTACTACATTTTAGTAATAATAATATATCAGCCTTATTTGATGAAACTGTCAATATTCTTTCGTCATTAATCTTTGAAATAATCGTAACTTATTTTGGAATTCATCATACATATAATATGCATCCTTATTTTTTTTGCGCATCAAGGAGGGGCTGTTGTCAATTTCCATTTCCAACATCCTCTCTGGTTTTTTTATAATAAATAACGAGTGAACGAAAGCAACTGACGAGAAATCAGGAGCAAACGATTCATACTAAAACTTCTATTAGTTTGACCTGTAACATTGTAAGCAAATTTTACAACTCACTTTTCACCCACTTCTAGATGTTGTATCCATTTGAGACTTATGCAATTCTGGTGACAATACAATAATATGGTACCATCGACCTTGTATGGTGGTTATACCTCTCAAAGTTCCTCGGTTTAACAATTTCGATTGTTTAAAATGATAAATGATATGATCAAATATACAAGCATTTTGAAGATTCCTTATAGGGGTTTAAATTAGCTGGCCGGTAAACAGTATCACACTAAGAAATACATGATAAAATTAATGAATCAGTGTATTTCAGAAGTTTTACTCGTTTTACTTCTGTACTGGGAATATCCTTATGCACATACAACAGTTTAAGTTTACTGACTATTATTATTATTAGAGTATTAACATGTTTTACAAATCTTAGATCTGGTTCAAACCAACCATCAAGGTTCTTACAGGCATTGATTGCTCTTAAGTGCTGATTATTTGAAACTAATCTAAAATTGGGATTATTGATAATGTAAGCCTTGTGCTTATCAAACACCAATAATTTCGTTTTCGCCCCATTTAAAACCAAACCATCTGAAAATTTAAATATCTCATCTAGGTCAGAGTTAATATTTAGCATGGCAGTTAAGTTAAACAAAGAAAAGGAATAGTGACTGAATATCATCCGCGTACTAATGTGAAGAGCAAAACTGGTGAGCATTGTGTGTACACAGAAAATAAGAGAGAGAGAGAGGTGCTAAAGCACTACCTTGTGGCGCATCGTTTGTAATGTATTGTATATTTGCAATGTTATCACTTTTTCACTGATCTGTTATTTTCTTTTAATTGTTAATATGTATTCTCGACTCTCGTAGTAAGTTTTATATCATATTACTATCTATAAGTACTGTATTGCATGTTGCGTCAGTTGACATATTTATATACTTTTTCAAGACTAATAAATGATTGTTACTATTTCTATGTAAAAAATGACAATTTGACGAAGATTGGAAAGCAACACCATTGACGCTGTATATTACATTAGGATATCGTCAAAACCAGCATTTATAAAAACAAAATGTTTAAATATCTGAAAACTTACTTGGGTAATACACACATTATGTAAGAGACGTTCCCTTCCTATTGACAGTTAAAATGTTAAAATGCATAAAGTAGGTAAAAATTAGCATATAATAAATTGTATAATTTTATGAACCAACTCAACTTCTATAGTAATCACTGACGCTTTAAAACCAATCGTAAAGGTGAATTGCATTGACTATATTGCCTATTGCGACAGGTGATTTATATACCATTCCGCAATTTTTTTTAATGAACCTGCAAGGAAACGTTCAGTAGTTAACAGTAAGGAGTCGTGGGTTTCCTTTATAGAATAGTGTCAATAAAGGCTGCAATTACGTTATGATTTGAATAGAATCATGAAAGCAAAACTTCATTTTGAAGGGGAGAACCTGTCCCAAAACGCCTTTTTCGATAATATCTTATAACCAAAGAGGTGTACAATCATGGAAATTATTTAAAAAAAAAATGAAAATGAATATGTGTTATAGTTGGGTCTTGGGTCAATGAATCTTGGCGCGTAGGTGCTAACCAGCTGCAATAAGAAATGGCAAGAAAACAATATTTTATCTATTGTTATTAAGAAATTCGTGTCAAATGGGAGACGAGTGTGTGATTTCATTTTGCCACGTTGTTAGTATAGTAAATCTGGCTGGATATAGGGACGAGGTAGAAGAAACATAGTCACAGGTGATCTCAGCAGAAATATTTAGACCTTTTTAACCTGTCAAGAGTGCCATTCTTTCCCAGTGTGGGGAAGTTGGAAGAAAATGGCAGCCATCTTAATTTTGTCTGTTTTTTTTAAATACTTTAGTGTAGTCAAATTAGGACTAAAAAATGCGCAATGTGAATTGTCTGCATTTTTTTTGTTTTAACGTATACAGGGGATCAAGTTAAGTTCACAGTTTAGTTTTGCAGTTTTTGCGAGGTCGGCGTAGGTATTGTTTATTTAAACAATTTAATTTTTTAGGCCGTGCTTTCCATCGGTTTTCTTTGAATATCTCGAAATCTATAAGTCCTTTGGAAAACAACAAAAAGAAGGAAAATATTCATCATGAGCTGTACAATAAAAGTACATTATAAACTATAATTAATTCCAATTGTTATTATTATTCTCGTTATTATTTTAAAAAAATTGAATATTGCAAAATTATGCGTTCCTAAACAAATCATTGTTCTTTCAAACATAATGGATAATATTCAATGAAATTTTGGAGAAATGTAGGCTCTTATAAGGTACAATCGCCACTTAAAATTTCAAATCAAAATGATTATTAAAACAATTGTTGCTAAAACTTGTGAAATCCTGCCATCAAAACCAAGAAATGTATACGAGTAGCTTTTTATAAGTACTTTAAGATCACGGAGAGAGAATTTTTTTTTCAAAATTTAAACCCTTTTTATTGCAGGTGTTCATAATTTTCGAAATTGTAGTTATAAACAAATAACTCTGGTTCTTTTATGAAATCAAAAACGGTAAAGGAGCAATGAAAGTAGAATAAAAATGTCAACTTAAAAAATATATATAATGCTCTACTTACATTTATTTGGACCTGAGATTTTTACGTTTAGGCCACTTCTAAATAAACAAATCGATATTTCTTATTGAAATTTGGACTGGTAATTCTCCAATGTCTATTATTTTGTCTACTCTGCTACTTGAAAATAATCCAAAGCTACATCTGTTAAAAGATGCTGTATAGAAGCCCAGAAGTCGGGTCTTTAGCGACTTATTATTATGTTTTTACAAACCGGACTTAAATCGCTAGATAGCCCAGTGGATAAAGTGACTTACTTTTTATTCTGGATGCGGACGTCTCGGGTTCAAATCCTGCTCCCGAAATACATATTTTTATTCTATTAGTGGTATTAGAAGTTTTACAAAGCTGTATACATGAACATAAGGGTAGTTGATCAAGTAAGGTTGGTTTTCCATTTTCGTGACAGAAAGTAGGTATTTTCATAATAAATAAAAAAGTATGTAAGTTGTGATTTGCATAATACCTAAATAATATTCTCTAAACATGATAAAAGCAAATAAATAAAAAATAATTAATTGTAAAAAATTAAAAAAGTTATAAAAAAATTGAAAATGTGCATTATGTTCTTAAAGCCGCTATTCGATGTTATTTTGACAATTGTAGCTTTGGATTGTCTACAAATAGCAGAAACAAAATAATAAGCATTGGAGAATAACCAGCCCAAATTTCAAGAATAAATATTGGTTTGTTTATTTATAAGTAAAAACTAACTTATCTCAACTCCAAATGCAAGTAGAGCGTTAATTTCTTTTTCAAAAGTTTTTCTTTTTTAATCTACTTTCATTACTTTTACCCTTTTTGATTTCATGAAAAAACCAGAGAATTTGTTTATAACCAAAATTTCGAAAACTATAAACAACTGCAATAAAACGGATTCAGGGTGTCTACCAACCGGGAAAAACGGGAAAACCGGGAAAATGACGGGGATTTAGTCCATCCGGGAAAAAAACGGGAAAAAGACGGGAATTTCAAAAAGTAATCGGGAATTGCAAACGTCGGCTAATAACTATAGGTATATTTGCATTCGCAAGAGTAGCTTATACTGTACTGTAGTTCCCCATATGTTTGTATACATTATCCAGTAATATGAGAATATACAGTGTGTCCAACTAAGTCGGCACCATATGGGAAACTTTTTTATTATTGGTTTTATGAAAAAAAGTTGCAGTAACTAGAGGTTTTTAACTTCGGAATAATGTCATATTGAACAGATTTCGTTCTTTTTTGACAGTATTATAGTAAATGCTTTACAGAAAAGTTTCTATATTGTACGGGGGCTTGCTAATTTATATGGGGTGGATGCCACCCCTTCTCAGGGCGGTGGCACTTAAAAAATATATATATTTATTGGAGATGAAAAAGAATCAAATTTTAAGAAGAAAAGGTTCTATGCAATTTTTCACATAAATTGATAGTTTTTAAGTTATAACGACTTCATAATTGCGATTTTAAAAAAAAAAGGTATTTCCAAACGGCTTTGGTCAAGTATCTTGAAAAGTATTACTTTATTGAAAAAATATTACGGACCAATTACAGAAAGTACAAACTGGGAATTAATTATATTTTTTGTTTATTGATGTAGGATTAATAATTTCGGAGATATTTAAGTTTATATTTTGCATCCAAGTGTTTTGAAATTACCTTTAATGTTTAAAATGCATTTTTTTTTTTAAAACAAGTACTTTAAATGAGCAAAAAATTTGAGCATCTAGATAATGCTACATTTTGACGAAAAACTGTATTTGAGATTATTTTTTTAAAATTACTAGCTAATTAGAGTAACAAAATGGCGACCATTTTATATAAAAAAATATAAATACGCACATTTTTCTGTCATAACTTCTTTATCTCTTATGCTACAGAAACGAGTAAAAAATAATTTGAAAGCGCAATTAATTGTCTTTAATTTCATTTCTTAGCATGCGTGACGTAGGTGACACAATTTCTGAGATATTTAACATTTAAACTGCATTTTTCGTCTCATAAATGTTTGGACATCATTTGTAAACTTTCATATCTCCGAAACTATTAAATCTATGTAAATAAATAAAAAACCGAAATTCATTATCAGTTTATAAGCTTTATTTGTGGTCTCTACCTCTCTCTAGCTTTTTCAATAAAACTAATATTTATTGAGATATTTGGAAAAGGAAAAAAAATTACGTTTTATCGAAAATACCTTTATACAGGGTGTCCCGAAACTCCCGCCTTCCCCTTTAGGTGCTAATTCTCCATGCAAAAATAGTAAGAAAAGTTCCTATAAACATGTGTCCGGAAATGCTTCCTAAGGGAGCTACGGCCCTCTAAGGATGGCGCAAAAATACTTTTGCTAATTATCTCGGAAATTATTTGGGACAACTTTATGAAACTTAGTTAACTTTTTTCGATTAATAAAGGTTATTGTTTTAAGCCTACTTTGAAAAATAAATAATGCGCATTTAGCAAACGAATACGCAATATTTCGGTTAGACCGCTTTTACTCGAAAACGGCTTGCCATATGGCTAATTGTAAAGAGGCCCTTTTTTATGCAGAATTAACCAGGGAATCATAATCAGGGATTAAAATACTAAAAATGTCAAATGGCAAAATTAATATGTATAAACAAAGAACACCGACCCCTCGTTTCTCCGCCCCTGTGTAAAATTAATTTTGGCTAATACTATAAAACAATAACCTTTAATAATCGAAAAAAGTTAACCAAGTTTCATAAAGTTGTCCCAAATCATTTCCGAGATAATTAGTAAAAACACCTATTTTTGCGCCATTCTTAGAGAGCCGTAGCTCCCTTAGGAAGCATTTCCGGACACATGTTTATAGGAACTTTTCTTACTAATTTTGCATGGAGAATTGGCACCTAAAGGGGAAGGCGGGAGTTTCGGGACACCCTGTAGTTTAAACTGTAATTTTTTCTAAAGCAAATGCTGTATACAAACGAAAAAAATTTGAGCATCTGCTTCATGCTATATAGTAATGAGAAACAGTGTTTGAAATTCCTTTTTTTATTTACTGGCTAATTACAGTAACAAAATGGCGACTTTGTTATTAAAAACATGTGAAGACGCACATTGCTTCGGCCATAACTTCTTTGTTTTTTATGCTACAGAAACAAGTTAAAAAACAGTTGAAAGCTTAATTAATAACCTATTATATATTAGCATTCTTGACGTGGGTGTCACAGTTTCTGAGATATTTAACTCTTACTCGAAATAATTATCTTACGAACACTTGGATGCTAAATATGAACTTAAATATCTCCGAAATTATTAATCCTACATCAATAAACAAAAAATATAATTAATTCCCAGTTTGCACTTTCTGTAATTGGTATATAACATTTTTTTGATAAAGCAATACTTTTCGAGATATTGCACGAAAGCCTTTTTTTTAAGCTAAAATCGCAATTTAGAAGTCGTTATAACTTAAAAACTATCAATTTATGTGAAATATTGCATTGAACCTTTTCTTCTTAAAATTTGATTCTTTTTCAGCTCCAATAAATATATTTTTTTTAAGTGCCACCCCCTATAAATTAGCAAGCCCCCGCACAACATAGAAACTTTTCTGTGAAGAATTTACTATTATACTGCCAAAAATGAACGAAATCCGTTCAATATGACATTATTCCGAAGTTTTGCATATTTTTTACCTCCAGGTATGTATTATTCTTGATAAAAAGTTTTGCGTGGCCTAAAACCGAAATGAAATAATCAGATATCAATTTTTTGCAGTCGTATACGAGGTTTGTCGAAAAATGTAAATTTTGCTCAAGAGTAAAGTACCTTTATTTATTACAATATTGATAATCGTTATTTAGAAAAGTTGATCCTAATTGAAAACTACGGTCAGATATCGAATATTATCCATCTACCACGAAAGAACAGATCGTTTTTTTATGGTATATTGAAGGTTGGAAAAAAAAGCGAGAAAATCGGGGAAAAAGTCCGGGAAAAACCGGGAAAAAGTCGGGAATTTCCACGTCCGGATTTGGTAGACACCATGGGATTAAAATTGTGAAAAAAAAATGTTCTTCTCCGTGATCTTAAAGTACTTATATAATGCTACAATTTGAGCCATCGAACACATTTCTTGGTCTTGATTTTACAAGGGTGCAAAGTATTAGCAACAATTGTATATTTGAGCCGTTTTAGTAATCATTTTGATTTGAAATTTTAAGTAGTGATTGTACTTTGTAAAAGCGATATTTTTCCATTTCATTGAATATTATCCATTATTTTCGAACATTTTCCTTCTTTTTATTGTTTTCCATAGGACTTTTAAATTTCGAGATATTCAAAGAAAACCGATGGAAAACACGATCTAAAAAATTAAATTGTTTAAATAAGCAATAAGCCGACCTCGCAGAAACTGCAAAACTGAGCTGTGAACTTAAGTTAATCCCTTGAACACGTTAAATTAGAAAAACTGTCCTCATCAGACAATTCACATTAAAATTTTAATTTGACTCCACTATTTTGGTAACTATGAATTTTATGAAAAAAAAATTCAAGAGATCTTTTCTGTGAAGAATTGAAAAACAAATGTTTTTCACTAGAATATTTTTTTGTAAAATGGAAAACAAAAAATATAGTAAAAAGAATCTTGAATTTTTTGTTTTTTTTTCTAATATCTCGTTAAATACTAGTTTTACGAAAGGAAATCCAAAATACCTTTATTATTTCGGGTACAAAATTCTTCGTTGCCCTTGTTTTCTTGCACTGATCAACTAGTGTCATGATATTGGCCACATTTCGAAGAACATTTCAATGCCATTTTACTGAACAATTTTTGACAAAATTAATTTCAATAGACCTGAAGGCGGCGCTTTTTGAGTAGATTGAATAGGAACAAGATGACCGTGGTCATCTCTTTTCCACACATACTATAAAGGATGGAGATGGTTGCCAATCCATTTCTTTATCTAAAACTTGATAATAATAACATAGTTGCGCGAAAAACATGTCACAGTTGTATCCGAGGATACAGATATAATTCAATTCCATTCTAAAGACGAACATATTTGCATGCTTTTCCCGGACAAGGCGGTAAAAGGTGACAAAGTAACCAAAATATTTGACACACAGGACAAACAGTGTGTATTTATGTATAAAATCACGCCACACCGAATATCAGCTCTTAAATCGCAGTACTTACTTTGCAATAAATAATTAAAGTCGAAATCCTCACGAAAAGCACTGTGATGTCACCGGGTGAAACTGGTCTCGCGTGGTGTCCAACAGATGGCGTACTTTAGCCATTCACCCTAATTAATAGACTGGGCGGCGATTGGCTTTGAGACGTCCGCATATTCGGTCATAAGTCTTTTGTTTTTTATGTTAGAGAAAAAATAAAAAAAGTGTCGGAAAGCTCAATTAATTCTCTTTACATAAGCTGTCTACAAATTTTTCGAAAAAAACGATAATTATCGAGATACTCGAGGAAATGTAGGAAATTACACGTTTTCCTATAGAGTGTATGTAAATCTTAAAAAAATTATGTTTTTCAGAAACCTTTGTTTCGAAGGGCCGAGATTAACGGAGCGTCAAAATAGTACATGATATTAAGTGAACATCGTAAATGAGATCGATTTCAGCTAATTACCGATTAATTACGATGACAAAATGGAGAAATATTACCGAAAAAAAAAGTCCCAAATCCCGCGCCCTCTAATTCCGTAATTTTTATCGGAATTCAACAAATAAAAAAAAGTTTTAGCAAATTTAATTATGTTTAAATTAGCTAGAGTAGTGTTTTGGCGTAGAAGCAAAGATTAAAAAGTTGCCAAATGTAGCAGCTCAAAATTTGCGATTTTTTGCCGTACGTGGCCGACATTTCTGTAGTTATCTCCGAAACGAAAAACAAAATCAAAATTCTGGTGATAGCAAAAGATTCGTAGTGGAAAATACTACTTATTTTTTATTTCGAGCTAACTCCAACCGTTTTGAAGATATAGCAAAAAACAGCTTACATTTCGGAGCCGAAAAAATTGCAAAAACATGCAATCTTGACACGTTCATATTTTTCGAAAAACACCATTGGGACGTCTTCCAGATAAACCTGATCGTAAATTGCACGGCAAAATTCGAAAATTCGACTCGGCACGAACGAATTAAAAGTAGCATTTTGTGACATTTCAGAATATTGACGATGTTTTTCCAACGAATTTTAGGTTAGGTTGTGTCCACTGCATGTACCTGAAGTTTCGAACGTTCACTTCAACGAATTTTAGATGAGAAAGAAACGTTAATAAAACCCACACATCGATTTAGGCGTAAACACTTCATTGCCATATTTGCTGACGATAATATCCACAATACTTAAGTTTTTACACCTAGGTAAATCGAAGTGTGGCTTTATTAATTTTTCTTTTTCCTATGAAATTCGTTCAAGTGAACGTTCGAAACTTCAGGTACATGTCCACTGCTAGTTGTTTCTGACAAATGAACATGCGAAAGCAGAATCGGTGTCGCTTGATGCCGTCATCCGACTTTCACCCTGTGACGTCACGTTTCAGAAGTGGGTAAAATCCGGCAGATTTTAATCACTTATATTTCTGGAGGAATTTTTTATTTTTTAATTTTTTGTTGTCTATGGGGTTTTCAATGATGTTAATTTACGATTTTGAGTATTTTAATTCAATTTTATTTTTTGGGCAAGTTCCCTATTCACGCTGCCTCACGACACAATGCGGTAACGCATCTCACAAATACCTACATCTCCCATCCCACATCCCCTTACCATGCATGCGCCATGTGGCTCTCGCTGCTGGCAACAAGCAGGACCCTAATCTGACCCAGCGTGGACGTAGCCGGCCCAGCTGTATAACTCGGGGAGGTGCAGCAATGCCTACCGCACGCTGGTAAATCAATCAATCAGTCAATCAATAAAAAAATATATTGCCTGTCTCTACTGATAAAAGACAAAGAATTACGTCAAGAAATTAAAGTGTTTTTAAATAAAACTGCTGAAAAATCTAAAATGGTGAAGTCAAGACTTCACTGAAGACAGGTACTAAAATCTGCATTCAATTGGGTTAAGTTGCCTTCTACTGAAAATAGTGAAAACTCATGAAATAAGTGAATTTCCCGCAACTACTATATTATCAACACCAACTTCTTAGGTTCCGAAATGAATTGGCAACCTTTTTGATATCTTAAAGTATGAGTGGAAAAAAGAACCATGGTCATCTTGTTCCTATTCAGTTTACTCAAGGAGCGGCCTTCAGGCCTATTTAAATATTTTTTGCAATTGCCAACAAAGTTATCGTGTCAAAAATTGTTCATGCACTAAAATAGGATTGAAGTTTTCTCCGAAATGTGACCAAGCTTTATTACACGCTTCTTAACCGAATCTTAAGTCAACGTATATTCATAAAAAGATGTTTATTAAATGCCGTGTTTATTGAAACACATACATAAACATTATATACCTGAAGTTTCGAACGTTTACTTGAACGAATTTCATATGAAAAAGAAAAATTAATAAAAGCCGCACTTCGATTTAGGTGTAAAAACTTAAGTATTGTGGATATTATTGTCAGCCAATGTGGCAATAAAGTGTTTACGCCTAAATCAATGTATGGTTTTTATTAACTTTTCTTTTTCATCTAAAATTCGTTCAACTGAACGTTTGAAACTTCAGGTACATTAAACATTTATATCTCCTTCAGTTTAAAAGCTAGAGAGATAAGGATCTTGCACCAAAACATAGAATTTTGTACCCTGAAGAATGAGATATTTTTGATTTTTTCCCCTAAAAAATAGAACGAGCTTTAAAAAAAAACAAAAAAAATCAAAATGAAGGCCATCCAAAATGATGGCGACCATTTTTTTTTAACATCTCCCACTGGGAGCGAATCAAACTTTTGTCAGGACGTCATTATCTAAATATCCAGGTAAGATCAACTTGTCACACCGAAGGTTTCAGCCCCCTCCAGGACCACATTGATAATAACTTATGGTTCGTACATTTCTTTGTTTTGAGATATAACGAAAAAATCGTTTTGAATACATTTTCGCCCTCCCACATAGTGAGCCAACTGCCTGCCCTTGGAGTCAAAAGTTAATATATTAGATGCATCCATTTTTTCCCCGTTTTCCACGACAAGACCCAAATCGACTGGGCTATCTTCACATGTAAAACCACTCGCCGTATTCAACACCGTCTGGGAGCAAAATCACACAACACACTTTTAAATCTATCTAATCTTTTTTCAATTAGGTGTCTCCCGTTCAACATGTGACAAGCGTCAACTCCAGCCGTTATAAACTGTCGAATTGAGTTGTGTGCACTGTGGGGTGTAGTAGTGTATTTATGCATTGTTTGGTGAGGTGTGTGTTTGCATAATGTCACTGACATGTCGAGTTCAATATCTGAACGACATCGATCCATTCTCTTATACTACCAACTTCCCGGATCCAGCAAGACCGCCGCTACACACTTTCAGCGTCACGCTGCCGCTCATCAACCAGCTGGCCGCTATTCACCGGTTGCTGAAGTCTCCACACAGGGTAAGTAAAGATAGAGGTCAGAGTACAGAGGTGGAGGTGACAATAATATTCTCGCAAAAATGAGGCTATACCATCCTTCTAATGGTGGGTTGTTTTTTTCAGGAAAATGTATTTCGGAACAAAAACGAAAAGCAAACATAACGAGAAATTCTTTTTTTCCATTTTTAATAATGATAGTACAGTCAACTAATTTCGGCTTGGAATTTTTTAATTTTTGCGGATTCTTAAACTTTAGAATATCAACTTCAAATATTAAAAGGGAGTAGATGTGCTTTTACTCCTAAGTGAGTGAAAACCACCCCCAAAATCAAGAAATAAATAATTAACGAACTACCGATAATAAATTAATGAAAGTACTATTTAATTAAAAATTTTATGTTGCACCCTCAATATGGCCGATATAAAAGCGGTAAAATGAACAAAGTAATTATTTTTTGTTTATTTTGAAAAATTAGCAGATTGTTATTGAGACATGAAATTTATCCCCTAATAAGAAAACTAAAATAAATAAGAAAACTAATTTCTCTTACCCCCAAAGTTAAAAAAATAAGTATACAGGAAGTACTGGGAATTTATTAATGAAACTAATATTATTTATGATTTTGGGGTTGCTGATTACGAATTTGGATCGAGTTTTTGTGTTAAGGTGTATCAAATTAATAAAACAATACTTAATTCATATTTTTCAATTTTATTAACTAACCTAAATTTAATATAATTATTCATCTTCATCAATGTTTGAGTCATTTTCATCTTTATACATATTTACACAAGTACATACACCCATGCGATGTCCAACGACTTAAGAAATATGCATGAATATCAAAAAAGTATAAAAAAACCGCTGCCCAAGGAATCACTACTTCCACATCCAGATTCTCTATCCAAACTTTGTATGTGAAAATAATTGTTTATGGAACTTTAATAATATAATATTTGAAATCCTCTACCCCAAAAACCCATAAAACGATACCCTACATCGGTAGTGGGGTGGGGGTGGTAGTGGGGGGTGGATGAAGTAAAAAAATATTTTGAGGTTTCTGGTCCCTGTACATACACTTAATCACAATTTTTTTTGGGCCCTAGCTTCTCTTGTATATACTAAATACCAATTTCGTGGACTCTTACCTGCTTGATTTACCCATTTACCCCAAATTTACCCCAATTTACACCCCAACCCTTCGACTGAACAAGATGAAAATATAATCTAGTTCTAGATCTCGTGAAAGTACATATGTGTACCAAATTTCAAGTCAATATCTTAAACGGTTCCAGAGTAAACGTGCGCACAAAAAAAGTTACAGACAGACAGACAAAAATTTTTTTTTCGTTCAAACTTAAAATCTCGACGTTTCGTGACATTCTAAGCCTATTTGAACAATAAAAATTTAAAAAAAATTTTTTTTCGTTACTATACTTCCACTGGATGTGGAAGTAATTATGATTATTCTTTTATAATTGAAAATATTGTGAGATTTTACCGTCAAACGAGCAATATCGTAATTGCTAAAACGAGGCGTGCTTCTTATTTCGGTCATATCTTCTTTGTAATTAACACTAAAAATCATCCATCATCCAAAAGCATTTTGAAGGCCTCTTGATCCTCTTTAAGGTCAGGTTGAAACAGTACAGAGGTTGACAGTTTTTCTATATTCATCTTAAATGCGTCAGTTTAAAAAAAACGTTAAGAAGTAACTTCAAACACTTCTATCTAACAAAACATACGTTGTGGATTTTTTTGTTTCAATTTGGAATTTACTGGAACCCAAAAATTAAATTACATATTTAAAAAAAACCCGGACACAAAAATATCGACTAAATAACTAATATAAAAAAAATTAACACAACTTTAAGAATTATGAAATAATTTTGATTCCATAAACGAACTCTTACGATTTATTTAAATCCAGCTTACATTTTCTTTATGTCCTCGAGATTTGCTTTCTTATATGCATGAATATATCGGGAGCTGCTGTTTTGAATATAATTATTTAGTAGTTCGTCTTTACAGCAGCGCCCGACATATTCATGCGTATAAGAAAGCAAATCTCGAGGACATAAAGAAAATGTAAGCTGGATTTAAATAAATCATAAGAGTTCGTATATGGAATCAAAATTATTTCATAATTTTTAAAGTTGTGTTAATTTATTTTTTTTATATTAGTTATTTAGTCGATATTTTTGTGTCGGTTTTTTTTTTAAATTTGTAATTTAATTTAATTTTATACTTTTTAAACTGAACATATACATACAACATAGCGTATTATTATATCACGAGTCCCATACAAAACTTTTTAACCTTTAAGCGGACGCGGTCCAATTTTGTATTCTACTAGTCGCACATGGTCTACAAGACCGGTTCTATTATAAATATGTTTATGTGTTATATTTAATTTTGATAAAAACTGCATCAAAATCGAATCTCCCGTCGAAGAGATATAAAGCCACAGACAGATAGACAAACAAACATACAAACATACGAGTCAAACTTATAACCTCTTTTTGGGTCAAGAGTTAAAAAATTGAACATTTTTAAAAACTCCTGACCAATGTATCTATTCGTACCAGTTTCATATGACCGAATCAAAATGAGGCAGAAATCGTATTCGGCTACCATAATTGCCTGCACATTTTCAAGTTTACTTCAATCGGACAATTTCTAGAGAAGTTCAACATGGCGAATTCAAGATGACGACCAAACATCAAAATCTAATATGGCCTAAAACCTTCTCGACAAAATACTCTTTAATACTCTTTCAAATAAAAAAAAGTGCATCAAAATCGGATCACCCATTAAAGAGATATGAAGCCACAGACAGACAGGCAAACATACGCGTCAAGCTTATAACACCTCTCTTTTGGGTAGGGGGTTAAAAACGGATACTTTTTTGTGTAAAAAATAAAGTTTTAATTTTACTTAATACTTGAGCAGTCGAAAAGTTTTTTTTTTTAAATTTTCATTATTTAATTGCCTATCGATCTATCACACCAGATTTTTGTCTTTGATTTTTCAAAATTTTTGATGAAAATTCAAACTTTGGAAAATTTTGAAAAATCAGGGACAAGAATCGAAAATCTGGCTCGAGAGATTGACGAAGAATTTTAATAACAAACATTAAAAAAAAAAGATGATCCAATTTTTTTTCCACCCCACTGTGTGACGGTGAAATTTTATTTCATAATTTTTGGCTAACTTTTTTGAAGGCGATTCAATTTTTTTTTTCGATTAATTTTAACATACAAACAATATGATTGATTACGAAAAATTCACTAATTTTATAAAAAGTAGCTATTTTAAGACATTTCTCGCAAGACAAATTCTGTTACGAATTGTCATCGCCACTTGACGATTTTTTTTACTACATTTACCCACTGTATCATAAATTAAACGATCTTTTTTCGATTATTTTTATATGGCAGTATTGTTAATCATGTTTGTTTGTTATTTTATGGTTAGGTATTCCCTTTAAACATTAACACATTTTTGTTTATTTTTTTAGTAAGTAAAATCATCTTAAATATTTGTTCAAGTATTAACAATGCTCTTTTGTTTATTATGTGATTTTATATGTGTATCTTAGCGTGTAGTAAAACTTTATAAGAGTTAGTAATTAATTAAACAGTAGTAGAAGAAAAAACTTTAAAAGTTACACACCAACAGCAAACTAACTGAAGATTTATATATTAATAGTCTCTGTAATTGGAGTAAAAGTGAATATCGAAATAATTTGAGTGACCCTTATACAAGATGTTAAAATTACCGACAATTAAAAACTGACATTTGACATTTTATAAAAAAATTGACAAGTGTAACCTTTATAACTTTTTTACTTTTTGGCATGTAGAAAGACCATCAGGTGAGCTACGCTCTACAGTTTATAGAAATTCAATAATAAAAAACCGCTGCCCAAGGAAGCACTTTAACGAGATCTAGAACTATATTATATTTTCATCTTGTTCCGTCGAAGAGTTGGGGGGTAAATTGGGGTAAATTTGGGGTAAATGGGTAAATCAAGCAGGTAAGAGTTCATGAAATTGGTATTTAGTATATATAAGAGAAGCTAAGGTCTCAAAAAAATTTTTGGCATTAGCCACCCCCATTACCACCCCCACCTCCTTATTAAAGGGGATGAAAAAAATTGTGATTTAGTGTATGTACAGGAACCAGAAACCTCAAAATATTTTTTTTACTTCATCCACCCCCCATTACCACCCCCCTATCACCACCCCCACCCCACTACCAATGTGGGGTATCGTTTTATGGGTTTTTGGGGTAGAGGATTGCAAATATTATATTATTAAAGTTCCATAAACAATAATTTTCACATACAAAGTTTTTACGTTGTGAGTGACTTGGATAGAGAATCTGGATGTGGAAGTAGTGATTCCTTGGGCAGCGGTTTTTCTTGATGTTAAGTACATATTTGTTAGAGTTGTTACAAATCTAGTTTTGTTTGAAATTATTTCGAACAATCTCAATCTTTTTACAATACGCCCAATACGACAGGAAATTTGCAAACAGTGGACAAAATACGATGTTTACGATTTCTATTATTTAAACAAATATGTTCCTGACCTCGCCAAAATTTACAACTGTGCTTATTTTTATGTGTATACTTCATATTCCAGCAACTTTCTTTAAAAAAAGATTCTACTCCATCATAAATAATCCAATCATTTTGTAGTCGAAATTATGTCGACACATCTACTACAGTATTTAGCTAGAAGTCATTATTTGCTTTCATTACTTAATGTTATTATTTGGAAACAACAAGAAACATCACCAAGGTCAGTAATTAATGATTGTAATATTTGTAATGTTCAGATTAATAACAATATAGGATTAGGCTTCTGATTTTAATGTCACAGACATTTGCATTTGTTTTCGAACGCCTACTATCCTTTATATTGAAGTCACAATGATGTTAGACAATCGCGATTAAAAGTAGTAGACGAGGAAATGAACGATTCAAGGTAACAGATAAATTATATGAAATAAAAACAAAATCTTTAGCGTTGTAAGTATTGTATTATACTACAATATCAATATTTCTTAAGGCTAGCTAAGACATACAATATTTAATTACTTGAATGTGGTTAAAATGATAGTCCAATTATTTTTTACGTTGTTTTCTATACATACAATTTATTTTAATTTCTAGGTAAGCAAACTAGTTTTTTTTCTGATTAATAAATCAATTATATTTTATTCTATTGTGATAGTGTCAATTTTTCTGATAGGTACAATTGTCATTACCTTAAAACTCACCACCGTTTGAGATGCTCTCTTTCTAACATTATTTGTATTGGCGCGTTAGAAAGAGAGCATCTCCAACGGCGATGAGTTTAAGGTGATGACGATTGTACTTGAGAACCTGTAAAAGCACAAAGTACCGAGTACATGTTAGTTACAGACACTTGTTCTTCCCGGAAGCTTACGAAGATTTTTCAGTATCTATCGGATATCCCATATATTTCATGGTGGATGAGGTTTAAATTCTGTCACTCGATCAGTGAAGTAAAGCAACGCTGAGCGAGTCCGGCATTTGGATGGGTGACCCAAAATACCGTAGTTTGGAGTCCACGTTAGATTGTAGATCCCTAGGCGCAATTGTGGCCTAGTTGCCTAGTAAAAAATAGTACTATCCACTATCCATCCCATATATTTGCCCCTATTTTATTACTAGAAGCTCTTATTTAACTTGCTTTGTATGTATGTTAGTTAGTATGTTTATTTCAAATCTTGCAAGTCAATTTTTAACTACTTCACGACATCCAATTGAGCTGAAATTTTGCATATACGTGTACTTCTGGTGACAATACAATAATATGGTGCTAAAAAGTGTGTTTTTTAGTTTTAACTTCGGTTTTAACGCTACAATTTAATAGCATAGGGTATTCACTCAGACGTTGTATTCTAAGAAATGGCGAAGGATCCGGTATTATTTTTAAGTAAAGACAACGCGATGAATAAATATAAAGATGTGCTTCGTTACAATGTTGACGTTCTCTGTCGTACCTTCTGTTTTATTGTTTTTATTAATAGTTGGACGATATTTCTTTCAGCTCTTCTCAAACTTCTTCTGTTGGTCTTTGATGGCGTAATGGTTGTTGTGTGTGGTGTGTTTTTTAATGGTGTGTTTCGTCCATATTTTCATGTGAACGTTCTTCAAAAACTATTACTCCTCTTCGCAAACGATCGCAAACTAAATCGTTCTAAATTTTCAGAGTCAAGTCTGCTTACTTCACGCACGTGGCCTTTTTATGTTGTGTATTAGCGAAAAATATGAATTAAACATTGCGACGGATTTAGGACGAATGGATTTCTTGCTCCCAACACGTAAAAAGTAGTTGAATTCGTTATTTGTGCTAAATATGAAAATTTACCATGTTAAACCAAAAGTAAATTTCCATGTATTTGGTGCGGTGTCCTTTGCGCGGCACCTTCGCCAAATATGGCAAAATTTTCAACTGGAAAAATTTTGTTTTCAATTTTTGCTCACTTTGCACTAGATGTAGCTTGATGAAATTAATATGAAACCACCGTCGAGTCATACCTTACAGCTTGAGAGAGATTTGATGGAAATTACTTAGGCCAATCCTGAGTAAAGATTGTACAAATATATATATATATAAGAAACATACAGGTCAAATTAGGAACCTCTTCCTTTTTTCTATAGTAGGGGGGCGCTACCTAATGGGCGCGCTACATAATGGGCGCGGAGAGGGCAGAGTAACCCGCTATCCCCGTCCGCTAGCTACGTTACTGGATAAAAGCGATTTAATATATAAAAAAAAACCTATTTTAGTCCTGTCACTTTAGGTTTTAACTTCGAAAAATCGAAAAGAATTTTTTTTTCTGACATCTTCATTTTGGCTTTTTAAACAACCTCAAAAGTCCTCATCGAGGACCATGGCAGCAATAAAAAATTCAAAGTCAAAGGTCAGGTCTAAATATCTTCTTTTCTATCAGTCTGAGATCAATTGAAGTCACTATGAAAGTAATAGATCTTAATTTTCTCTACAAAAAAGGTTCTATACGCTTTTCACGTGCGCCGAACCGTTTGCGAAATAATGCGCCTTGAATTTTTCCCAAGAACAAGAAATTTTCGATCCAAATGAAGACGGAAAATAGTTCTTTTTTCTACAACATCGATAGACTTATCGGGGAAAATATGTAAAACAAAAACTCGCCTTGCATTCTATCTCTGTGGTGGTGCATAAATTGATACAACGTTTCTGTCACGTTCAAGGCCGGATTTATCCCCCCCCCCACATGAATTACAAAGATATAAAAAAAAATCATTGGCGAAATAAATAATTTGAAACGAAAATATAGAAATTTTATCTTTTATATAATAGCATTTATATAATATAAACAATAAAGGCTAATAACAAAAGACGAGTAACGGATTTTGTTATTTAATTAATGTATTTTACGAAGTATAAATTAAAATTTGTATTGTTTTTAATTAGTTGTTTTCCAAATATGATTTTGTTTTCATATTTTATGTATGTTTCATTTGATAAGCTGTATTTACTTTTCATAATAAAGGAGGAGTATCGATAAGCTAAGAAAATTGACCCCAATATGACAAAAAATTTAACTATATTTTTTTTCATATTTCTCATTATTTTAGTAAAATACAGGACACTAACTTAACGCTACAATAAATTAAAAGTAAAAATGACTACATTTTCTTCACGAGAAAAATCGACAAATTGAGGTCGAAATGGCTTTTTATGGAAAATTGTACCCTTTTTTTACTATATCGAGTTTTTTTAGACATGAGCGCATTTTTTTAGCAGTTTAATTTTTGTATTTTTATATTTGTTGACATCTAAAGAACAACTCGCTAAAAAAATGCGCTCATGTCTAAAAAAAAACTCGATATAGTAAAAAAAAAAGGTACAATTTTCCAAAGAAAGCCATTTTGACCTAAGTTTGTCGATTTTTCTCGTGAAGAAAACGTTGTCATTTTTACTTTTAATTTTTAATTTATTGTGGCGTTAAGTTAGTGTCCTGTATTTTACTAAAATAATGAGAAATATAAAAAAAATATAGTTAAATTTTTTGTCATATTAGGGTCAATTTTCTTAGCTCATTGTAGTTTCTCTCACTTTAAATAATGTATTTAAAACTATTTTCCCAAAATCCAGCATCTTAGAAATGCCTGGAAACCTACATTTACCCAAGTAGCACATTAATATTGATCCAATATAGCAGATATATTGGGCCAAACTAGTTTCTACATATTGGGCCAATAAAAAAATGTGGACTTTTTGGAATATTGGTCCAAGATTGTTTTCAAATTTTGGACCAACAAGTTATAAAAATATTGCCCCAACTAAAAATAGAATATTAGGCCAATATTGTCACTGGTTATTATACCAGTATTTGCCGACTGCTGACGCCACGTTGCCAGATTGTAATTTCAGATCTAGAAATTTCAACTAATATGTAACTATTTTTATTTGATTTAACAAAAAATAATATTCATCAGGTTTTTAGTGATCATAGAAGTATTGATGCGTTTATTTAAAACAGTCCACAACAGAATTTGGTGCATTTGGCTTCTTAAACTCAAACCTTGTCTGTAACTAAAATATTTTACGTACGAGTTGGCAACGGCAATGTGTCGTTGACATCTGACAGTTCGCGTACTCGACCACACTACCGCAAGACGTGCCGCTTTAATTGTAGTGCCTTAATTGGAATATTTTCAAATTTCATTGCATGCATATTAATTTTTAGTCTAAACCTATAGTGACAGAAATTGAAGAAAATTACTGGAACTTATCTCACTGAGTAGATAATAGATTGTTCTAGTTCTCTACAACATTCTTTTAAAGAAATAAAATATGAAATAAACTAGATGTAAAAGGATATCTTAGTTTTTATATAATTGTTGCACTTTGTATGAGATACTCTTCACAGTTTATTGAAAATAAATACAATTCACATTTTTATTGTTAAGAGTATAATCTGCGATCAGTGAAATGAAGAAACGAATTATTCGGCTTATTTTTGAAGATAGAAACTTCAAATTTTGTACGTATGTATTAAAATATATATTCTAGTTCGTCACGTTTTTAATTTTTTGTTTTAATCAAAAACACGTGATCAACGAAAAAATTGACGTCGAAAAATTGGAATTTACAAAAAACGAAATCGTGACGACCTAGATAGTCCTTAATTAATTACGTGGATAAAATATAACCTCTTAATTTTCAAACATAGATTCAATAAATAGTTTCCAATTTTGCCGTCAATAGATGGCACTCGCCTCGGCATTCGCATAGCTTTACACGCTCTCAGACTTTAGGGAGGAACTTGTTGTCATGGAGACCAGACGCGAATGAATGCTTGCCAGGGAAGCATTTAGGAGTTCTGGTAATTGTAATCTTAAATTTATTTATAAATTATTTTATCTTATTGGAATGACTTAATAGATGAAATTCTTGAAAATGTTAATACATAAATAAAAGGTGCCAAATAGAGAGGACCGTTTTGTATAAACACTCCTACAAATTTTATTATGAAAATTTGAATGCGGTTTTTAGTTAGGTCAGAAATCAATTTATTCGAAATTATTACCAAGCCAAATGTACAGGGTGTCCCAGTCAACGCGCTATGCTCGGTTTTCTCGGTAGTTTCTGAGATAAGTTTATGGTTCAAAATCCAGTCTGACGTAGGTTTTCCGAGGAATCTCATACTGCTAAGATATTTAGGAATCCAAGATGGCGGACGAATTTCGACATCTATGGACCTATTCGACTGAAAATCGATGTCTGGGAGTTTTCGGGGATGCGGGTTATGAATTTTTTATCAAAATTTAGGACTCCAAGATGGCGGACGAATTTCGTCATCTATGGTCCTATTCGACTGAAAATCGATATCTGGGGGTTTTCGGGGATGCGGGTTACGAATTTTTGGTCAAAATTTGGGAATCCAAGATGGTGGACGAATTTCGTCATCTATGGTCCTATTCGACTGAAAATCGATATCTGGGGGTTTTCGGGGATGCGGGTTACGAATTTTTGGTCAAAATTTAGGAATCCAAGATGGCGGATGAATTTCGTTATCTCTGGTCGTATTCGAATGAAAATCGATATCTGGAGATTTTCGGGGATGCGGGTTACGAATTTTTTTAAAAATTTAGGAATCCAGGACAGCGGACGAATTATAACTATATTTTGACCCCCCTTTATTTATGTTATTATTGGAGATAAAAAAAAGTTTCGTATAAGAGTTGTAGGGTTGTATGCATATTTTTTTAAATGCAATTAAAAAACAATTGCTTGCATATGTCACGTGATATAACAATGAGGGTTGCTTTTTAAATGAAAACCCTGTATATTTTTACATATTCTTTTAGATCCTTTATCCTTGATTTCAAACATATAAGGATTGATAGATCTAGCTGTAATATTTTTTGATATATCGGACATTAAATATGCTCCAAACATGCATATAGGTATTTTAGGGTTTCTGACGGAGCGCAGTCAGTGGCGTATTTAGGGGGGGGGGGGGGGGGGCATATAGGGGCTCTAGCGGCAAAATTCAAGGGCGGCAATTTTTTTGAAAAAACCAAAGACAAAAACAAAAAATTATTATTATTAATATGTTCTATCAGAACATATTTAATTTATTTGAGAACGTGTTTTTTATATTAACTAGACTAAAGTTCCTTATTATAGTTAACAGTACAGGGTGGTTGTGCAAACGTTAGAACCTCATTTAACTTCTTTATTTTGGGAGTTACGTAAATAAGTTCAAAAATAAAAGTTATGGGATATCACATGTATTTTCCAAACATCATTTCAGCAAAACAATTCAAACAAGTCGAATTTCGGAGATATGAGCTTTACCTTGGTTTTTTTTAAATATATCTTTACACCATTTGAAAGGCCATAGAAAAATCTTTCCAATGATATATGACACAGTATTTTTCTTAAAAACTATAGTAGATATTAAGTTTTATGTTTTCTTACATTAAGTCATGGTAGTCCGAAAAATATACAGTGTGTTTCACTTTTTAATTTTTTTTTCTAATTTGAATCAAATTTTACTTAAGTATGGAACAAATTAGGATCTAATTATGACCAAAAAAATGCACCTCCTACAAATGCAAAGAGCCATCTGCGGTACCAAAATATGCGGATAAAATCAAAAAATCATATTAAGCATATTTTTATTGGAAAATTTTGTCAATGAAACTTGTTCAGAATTGTTCAGAAACCTTAAGTTCAAAATTTAATCAAAATAAAAAATATATAAATTTTTATTAAAATAATGTCAAAGTCCGAAAATATCATTTTAATGGGTTTTTTCGTTTAGAAAACTGTACTATGACAATTTTGTTTGAAATTAAACCCAAGCTGCCAGGTAGTTGTAAAGCAATTTACAGTTTTTTTTTTAAATAATTATTTTCAAAATTTTTAAAATTTCAAGTTTTTAATTTTTTAATTTTGATTAAATTTTGGCCGATTTTATCGATATTGTACACTAATTTAACAATAAAAAAAAACCGCTGCCCAAGGAATCACTACTTCCACATCCAGATTTTCTATCCAAGTCACTTACAACGAAAAAATGTTGTATGTGGAAATAATTGTTTAGTAATATAATATTTGAATTCGTCTACCTCAAAAACCCATAAAACGATAACCCACATCGGTAGTGGGGTGGGGGGTGGTGATAGAGGGTGGCAGTGGGGGTGGATAAGGTAAAAAAATATTTTGAGGTTTCTGATTCTTGTACACACAATAAATCAAATTTTGTTTTCCATCGTCTTTAATAATGGGGTGGGGGTGGTAATGGGGGTGGCTAATGCCAAAATTTTTTTTGAGACCTTAGCTTCTCTTGTATATAGTAAATACCAATTTTATGAACTCTTACCTGCTTTATTTACCTATTTACCCCAAATTTACCCCAATTTACTCCCCAACCCTTCGACGGAACAAGATGAAAATATAATCTAGTTCTAGATCTCGTTAAAGTACATATGTGTACCAAATTTCAAGTCAATATCTCAAACGGTTCCAAAGTAAACGTGCGCACAAAAAAAAAGTCACAGACCGACAGAAATTTTTTTTCACTCAAACTTAAAATTTCGTCGTTTCATGACATTCTAAGCCTATTTGAACAATAAAAATTTTAAAAAAATTTTTTGTCGTTACTATACTTCCAATGGATGTGGAAGTAATATATGTATCCTTATTTTGCCAGTTATTCGTAATAGAAATCACCCCAACATAGCGAGGATTTTTGGTAATTTTTCAATAAAAATTTTTGGACTATAAAGTAAAAAAATATTTTGAAGTTTTTGGTTCTTGTACATACACTAAATCACACTTTTTTTTGTCCCCTTAAAAAATGGGGTAATGGGGGTAGCTAATGTCAAAAAATTTTTCGAGACCTTAGCTTCTCTTATATATACTAAATACCAATTTTACGGACTCTTACCTGCTTGATTTACCTGTTTACCTCCCCATTTACCCCAATTTACTCTCCAACCCTTCGATGGAATAAGATGAAAATATAATCTAGTTCCAGATCCCGTTAAAGTACATACGTGTACCAAATTTCAAGTCAATATCTTAAACGGTTCCAGAGTAATCGTGCGCACAAAAAAGTTAGACCGACAGACAGACAGAAATTTTTTTTCGCTGAAACTTAAAATGTCGACCTTTCATGACAGTCTAAGCCTATCTGAACAATAAAAATTTTCAAAAATTTTTTTGTTACTATACTTCCACTGGATGTAGAAGTAATTAATATTCTATTTTCAAGAAAAAGAACGCCATTGCCATGTAAACCGGAAGTGATATTTAAAATTTACATGCCTTTTTTTACTTTCCTTTAATAGTCAATTAAGAACATAAATAATACGATCAATTCTTCTTTGATGTTCAATTATGTTTCTTAGCGGCATCGATTCCCCGGAAAAAAAATACTTATCTCAAAAACTACCGAGAAAATCGGACATAACGCGTTAACTAGGACACCCTGTACACTGTAAATATACATTATGTACCTACAGATAGTTTTTTCTTTTAATTAAAAACCACTGCCTAAGGAATCACTACAACCGCATTCAGTTTTCCTACTCAAATTACTTCAAATAAAAATTCTTGTGCACCCAACGCGAATTCGACTCTGTACGACAGAAATATATTCGAACTATTTGTCTTATATTACACAATATGTTTATCTCCGCCTTTGGGCATATTTCATTGGTCAAAGGTGCACGCCCACCCGTATATACCTTTTTCATATATATCAATGAAAATATTATGTATCCTACCGCAAATCATACTCTTAAGGCTAGGATTTTGCGGAGTGAGAGGGCAATATGCGTTTATTTTCGATTTATTGTAAATATTTAAAAAACTACACATAGTATAATCTTAAAACTGCTTTAGATACTTGCTGTTGTTCTAACGAATACAACTATATATATTTTTTATTATTTTCTGTTATATTTAAATATCGTAGTTTGTCAATGAAAATAGTCCCGAATTTCATTATTAAAGTATGGCATTTGACTATATACGAAATTAATGATAAAAACTATATATGGTTGTATTCCTTAGAGCAATGGGAAGTATCTGAAATTATTTTAAAGATTATATCATTTATGATTTTTTAAATATTTATAATAAACCGAAAATAAACGGATATTTCCCTCTCACTCTGCAAAATCTTAGCCTTAATAATACAAGAACCTTGATGGATGGACAGACGTTTTGAAATTTGTTCAAAATTCGATCAGCAACACAGTGAGACCAACATTTTTACTCTGCTAGCGATTTACGATTTTAGAAATGTGTCAACCAAATAATGCAATATACTTTTCGTATCGTATTGGCGAAGAGTATAATAAAGAAATTCAAAGGATATAATATTGAATAAACTTAGATAACTAATAATTATTAAAAACTGTTTTATTGTAATAGAGATGCATTCCCAGATTGACCCAATATTTGTTAAATATATGGGCCCTATAGTGAATAAACAATATTGAAAATATATGTAAATGTCAATATGCTAAACCTACAATATAAATAACATATAGGGCCAATAAACGGCTATAAGTAGCCAACCAATATTGGGATAATATTTGTTACCAACATTACATTTATAGACCAAGAGACAATATTGAACCAATATTGGCACAATGTTGATTTATTAATAGAAATGAATCGATATTGTGCCAATATAGAAACAATGATCAGCCAATATATTGTGCTACTTGAGTATGGAAAACAAACTAGTAAAAAATATATCTACTCGTCTACTCCTACTATTTTAAAAAATAATAAAATAAACGTTTGGAAAAGAAAATGTTTTAAATTTTATTTATTGCTGAATTTTAATGCCGCATTTATTTAAAAATCGTACTCATCCGGGAGTTTACCCCCCTTGACAAAAAGCTAAATCCGCCCTAGTTCACGTTTTATCAGATGAAAATCTCAAGAACGGTTCGGCGCACGTCAAAAATGTACAGAACTTTTTTGTAGAGAAACTTAAGATCTATAACTTTCATAATGACCTCAATTGATGTCAGACTAATAGAAAAGAAGATATTTAGAAAAAACAAATTTCCTTTGACTTTGAATTTTTTGTTGCCATCGATGAGGATTTTTGAGGAGTTGTCTAAAAAGCCAAAATAAAGGTATTTCAAGAAAAAAAATCTTTTTGATTTTTCGTAGATTATCCTTATTTCCGCCTAAAGTGACTGGACTATTTTTAATATCCTTTATATTTCAAAATAACAAAAAAATGCGATTGATCCGTATGCCTATTTTGGAATGCTGTAAAGAATTTCGCATCGAAAATCATGCTTATGCAGACACTATACAGTGTGTCCCACTTTCCACGGTAACATCTTTGTAGCTCAGTTATTAGTCACCCAATTTTAACCAAGTTTGGATGGGTATCAAAGACCTTTATTATACCTTTTTTAATTAAAACAAAACTTATTTCAGTCATTGGCGTGCATTTTTATTATGAAATGACTTTTTTTCGAAAAAAATTTCGTTACCAATTTATTGATTATTTAATGTTTAAAATAGGTAATTTTAAGTGGGCCGTATTTCAAAAATCAAAAATCAAAATGTTGTTAAATTCTGGATAAAGCGGTTCTACAGCATGCTGATCAATAATATTGCATTAGTTTTTCAATAAAAAAATGCCTAATATAATTTCTCGAAAAATCGACCCTTTTCTCATAATAAAAATGCACGCCAATGAAGTTTTGTTTCACTTAAAAAAGGTATAATAAAGGTGTTAAAGGTTAAAATTGGGTGACTACAAAGGTGTTACCGTGAAAACTGGGACACACTGTATATTAAAAATATTTGTTTTTGCAGCACGCGGAAGCGTCTACTACTCAATGCATATAATAACATTTATTTTTTTCAACATTTAATTTTAGAAAAAGTATTAAAACGGTAAATAAAAAATACTTAATACTTAGGAAGTAATAATAATAAAACTTTATGCTTGGGACTAAACGATATGGCATACCAGGCGGGACGGGGCACACCTGACCCCGGCGGCTCATAGTGTAGTCGCCTAGCACCGAACAATGGTTGGGATAGGTCAGATTAAGCGACAGCTGACGCAAGCTGTTTAAACAGGTTGGGGGTGGTTGGTTGTTGAGAAATTTCCTAATAATGCAGGTGTTGTGAATCAAAGGTTTTATAAGTTTTACTTTTAAGGGGTCTGAATTATGAAAACCATTCTCACAGCTTTATTTAAACTTCGAGAACAAGTAATGCGTTTTAGTGGGACCCCTACGCACAATTTCTTTGCAGAACGGAAGAGAGAAACCCGAGTGGTTAATCGCGGTGCAGTATGGTGTAAAATACGTGTAGTCCATTGAAATATTACATTTAACCTTGCATTTTGGGTAGGACAAGGTTTTTTTTTCGTTGTGTAGGGGGGCCGGTGTAAGTTTAAAATTGAGTTTTCGGGTTCGGCGGCCACTCAATTTTTGCCGCCGTTTTGAAAGAGTACTAGGAGTAGTAACAGTTTTTGCCCTATATCTCCGTAATGGTACATCTAACAAAATATGTATACAGAGGTTTTCTGTTTAGCATCCAATTCTCTACAACTTTACTAGAGAAACTTTGGAAATTGAACAATTAAAAAGTTATAACTCTTGGAAGATAAGAATTTGTCGCAAAATGTTCTTTTAAGCGCTAAAACTTTTTTCCTCGATTTTAACTAAAAATACATCACGTTTTTTGTAGAGGATTTCATTAATTCTGAAGGGTTTTACAGTGTTGCGAAAGGAGCAATGTGACATCATGTCTTGCAAATCGAAAGATCGGCGGTTCGATCCCTACACACTTTGGATTTTTTTCGTTAAAAACTTTATCAATAATTGCGGAAAAGTATAAATATTGTTACAAGATTAAATTACATTATATGTTAGGTGCTTATAATTATTCAGAGTTTGAGTGAGGATTGGTCACTAGATGACTCTTGGAATGTCTCACCGGCTGTAGGAGAGAAATGGGTTGACGCAGAGTGAGGTTATGTTGGCCTCACTGGAAGAGGAGCCTGAAGAGGTCCTTGAGTGCAGACTGAAGGGGGACCGCACCGGAGCCCTATGGGGGCTCATTTTGGGGGCAGAGCACCACCTGAAGTCGCCCATCACCACAGGTAACAATATTTATATTTTTCCACAATTATTAATAAAGTTTTTCACGAAAAAAAGCCGGAGTGTGTAGGGATCGAACCGCCGATCTCTCAATTTGTAAGCCATGATCTGTCACTTTGATTCCTTTGCAGCGCTGTAAAACCCTTCAGAATTAAGGACATTAATAAAAGTATAAATGAAAATTATTCGTTATGAACTCCTCTACAAAAAACGTGGCCACCGACTCCGAAAACTCAATTTTAAACTTACACCGCCCCCCCCCCCACACTACGAGAAAAAAAACCTTGTCCTACGCAAAATGCAAGGTTAACCTCAAAAAATGTAACATTTCAATGGACTATTGTGGAGTACTAGTCTAGGAAATAGCGTGCAAATTCGACGACGAATGGTTACCGTCTGCCAGTCGGTAATCGGAGAGACCATATAAGTACAAATTTTTTTTCTCTGGAACTTTTTGGTATGGTGGGGGGATAGGGAGGGAGGGGGGCTTTTTTTTCGATCGACTGGTTACCGATATCTGTCCGCATAGGTAGTTAGTATATGTACTTCTCATATCCCAATTACGCTGGCAGACGAAACTTCCGGTCGGCGCGCGGTAACTGGAAATTAAAAAAAAATTTTTAGTTACCGGACCAAATTTGGCGCAAAATTTTTGTATCGGTGTGTACAGTACTGGACTGTAGTGGCAGACATTTCTGTCGGTCGATTTTTGCGTAATTTGCGATCAAAGTGGCGAAAAATGGACCAAAACTTTAAATTTTGACAAAAAAATATCTAAAATTGAAAAAGACGTGTGCCCAGCCAGCTTATGGTTCACAAGGTACTAAAGAACACTAACCTCGGCTGGCAGACATTTTTTCCAAACCACTCTTTGAAGGGTTAATTTTTTTTTTCCAGTTTTCCGTGTCTTCATTTTTTTTATTAATATAAAGAAATCTCCTTTGGATATATTATTACAGCAGGAAATACGAAGAATTTGAGCTTCTGATCATCTTGATCCGTTCATAATTAATAGAGTTATTAGCAAAAAAAACAACTATTTTTCAATCGTGCTTTGCTCTAAATGTTGCTCCAATAGGACTGTCATTTTTTGGTTTCTAAAAATCAATAAAGGATGGAATTATGATATGCAAGTTTCATTTTATTTTTATTTCAATGGTTTCTGAGTGTTTTTGATTTTTCAAATCAGCCGGCGAGCGCTCCGCTTTCAGCTTCAAGCGGACAGTGGCACTCACTGCGCTGCTAGTCCACCACCACCTCTACCAGCAAACACAAATGGCATCTATTACATTATCGATGCTAATTTTGACAAATTCACTTGTTTTTTGACAATTGGTGTTAATTTTGGTTTTAGGCAAAAACTAGCTCCAATGTCCAAAAAAAAAAAAAGTAATTGGTGCAATTTTCGGCAATAGATTGCTAAAAATGTCAGTTATGCCAAAAATGAAAAACCTGGCAAAAAAAGAACTTTACAGTGTACCTAAGAAACTGATGTTAATAAAAAGGCGTCATTTTATAACCACAAAAATTAACTTGTTATTGAAGTGACAATTTTGATATGGTCATGGGAAGAAATGAAGAACTCAACGACGAGAACATGTTTGACGAAGACGAAAACCCCAATTTTGATAGTTACATAGATGAAGATGAAGATTTTTAACGTTTGTTATATAAAATAAACCTTAGAAAAACTTTCAATATATTTTTATATTATTTCAATGTCATTTTTTAAAATTATGTAATTCGAGTTAATTACTTCCACATCCAGTGGAAGTATAGTAACGACAAAAAAATTTTTAAAAATTTTTATTGTTCAAATAGGCTTAGAATGTCATGAAAGGTCGAGATTTCAAGTTTGAGCGAAAAAAAAATTTCTGTCTGTCGGTCTGTAACTTTTTTTGTACGCACGTTTACTCTGGAACCGTTTGAGATATTGACTTGAAATTTGGTACACATATGTACTTTAACGAGATCTAGAACTAGATTATATTTTCATCTTGTTCCGTCGAAGGGTTGGGGGGTAAATTGGGGTAAATTTGGAGTAAATAGGTAAATCAAGCAGCTAAGAGTTCATAAAATTGATATTTAGTAGAGAAAAGAGAAGCTAAGGTCTCAAAAAAATTTTGGCATTAGCCACCCCCATTACCACCCCAACCCCATTATTAAAGGGGATGAAAAAAAAAGTGATTTAGTGTGTGTACAAGAACCAGAAACCTCAAAATATTTTTTTACTTTATCCAGCCCCCACTCCCACCTCCTGTCACCACCCTCACCCCACTACCGATGTGGGGTATCGTTTTATGAGTTTTTGTGGTAGAGGATTTCAAATATTATATTATTAAAGTTCCATAAACAATTATTTCCAGATACAACATTTTTTCGTTGGGTGACTTGGATAGAAAATCCGGATGTGGAAGTAGTGATTCCTTAGGCAGCGGTTTTTTTTATTGTTATTATCATTATTATTATTATTATTAAAAAAATGTCTGCCAGCCGAGGTTAGTGTTCTTTAGTGCCTTGTGAACCATAAGCTGGCTGGGCAGACGTTTTTTTCAATTTTAGATATTTTTTGTCAAAATTTAAAGTTTTGGTCCATTTTTCACCAATTTGATCGCAAATTACGCAAAAACCGACCGACAGAAATGTCTGCCACTACAGTCCAGTACTGTACACACCGAAACAAAAATTTTGCGCCGAATTTGGTCCGGTAACTAAAAATTTTTTTTTTAAATTTCCGGTTACCGCGCGCCGACCGGAAGTTTCGTCTGCCAGCGTAATTGGGATATGAGAAGTACATATACTAACTACCTATGTGGACAGATATCGGTAACCATTCGATCGAAAAAAAAAGTTCCCCTCCCTCCCTATCCCCCCACCATACCAAAAAGTTCCAAAGAGAAAAAAATTTTGTACTTATATGGTCCCTCCGATTACCGACTGGCAGACGGTAACCATTCGTATTCGAATTTGCACTCCATTTCCTAGAATACAAGGAAACAACACATAAATTAAAAATTAATTTGGTACCTGAAGTACCATGAAATATGATCTGCATGTTAGTTCTGGCATTCTCTTAAAGTGTCTGTTTTTCCTTCTTTGATTTTTTGTCACATATGTATTATGTATTTTCTTCTAAAAATATTGTCCGTGGAATCTACAAAATAATACAATTATCCAGTATTTTACTGGAAAATAACCTCTACGCCTGTGACTTTTACATCAAAGGAACAGTTAGAGGGTGTTTTTTGACAAATAAGATGAATAAGAATAAATACATGGAAATAATGTATTTTGCTGATGTTTCGGAAACCGAATCTGTTTCCTTTCGGAGAGCTTTGTAAGAAAGTATGTTGTGCCCTGTATATTAAATATATAACTTTTTAAGAAAGTGTTTATGCTATATGCAATATCCATAGCTGCTGACTACTTACACACAATTGTTGATATAGTTGATAGTTTTATTTCAAACAGTGTTTTTGTTGTTCTTCTTTTAACATTGGCAACCAGGTTTTACAAACATCTATGGTACAATGCGACTCTCATTTAACATTATTATTGTCGATTCTTTAATTTTTTTTATGCTGTCCGCTTCTTTTGCTAGAATTTCCCAGCTTATTCTATGTTCATTCTTCCAAGCATTGTTCACATATCATCGATCTCTTTTTATTCTTCCTAATATTACACTGAAAGCTCCGGGTGATTCACCCATATAATATGTTTGTTAGCCTCACAGGGTATACTGTAAATGTAGTTTTTGAATTTTTGCTCAGGAAATCGAACATTTTGAAAGTTGTTCAAAATTCAGTGACCAACCGAATGATATGATTTTTTTTTCTCTACAAACGATATTTACGGTTTCAAGAATGTGCCTATTACATGCAACATACTCTAAGAAGACTATAATGAAGAGGAAGATACAAAGGAAGACTTATAATTTATGTTATGTTCTATCTCGGTAACTTAGAAAATCCGTATTTAATTTTTCATTTAAAGTTTGTTTTTCTACATGAAGGTACTTTCAGGTTATGCCTAATATGGGATAATTTTTAATTTAACCACTTCTCTTTTTATATGTATTATGAAAGTCCAACTTACCAAACCAAGATGGAATCCATTAAATACTAAAATTGTGACAATAATTATTAAATGTTGTATATCAGTTGTTGTATAATAATGTACTGCAAAGAACAATGTTAAAAAAGGGCTTTTTTGGCCCATCCGTGGTAAAGTGTGGAAGCCATCTTTTTTTTTACAAATTTTGGGATGCTGAAAACGAATCCGTCGCCCGTTTTGGTGAAAAATCTCGAGAACATACTAAAAAACAACCTTTATTTGAAGGTTCTCATTTTTCTCATTTTGCCAACCAAAAGTCATTTAAATAATTAAAGAATTTTTTAATATAATGTGACGTGGTTTCTTCCAGTCGCCTAGCGTATAAACGAGTGGAAGCGTCACTTTGACGCCGAGATCTACTCCGGTATTACTCGGGCGCCACCTTTACAATTTTTACGTGGGGCAAAGGTCCCACATTAGCCTCCTCACGCAGCCTGTTGCAGTAGGGCTGGGATAAACTCAGTGAAGAAACGGAAATGTTCAGAGGTCAAAATTTGAGATTAGATTTTTACTCATATTCAGCAGTAAAACAACAAATTCGGCAAAATAAAAATGTTTACTATGCAAGTAAAATTGACATCAGCAGTAGAAAAAATATATATATGATCAAATCACGGAGCAACTCATAAGAAGTTCATTATAAATAACTTCAACTTAAAATATGTCACGAGGGGTATTCCGCAGGGGAATTTTGGTGTACAAGCTCCTGGAATTAGTAGGGAATTAGTAGGAATTAGCAGGAATTAGTGGGAATTAGTAGGAAATTAGTTTGGAATTAGAGGAATTAGTAGGAATTAGTAGGCAATGAGTGTGGAATTAATACGCGGCGCGCGCAACTCGAGACATAGTAGCACTCGTACATACTAACATGCGGCGAGATATGCGCGCTCTATAGCTCTATCATATACAAATTCTGCAAATCTAGTTTTATATATGCATTCTGAGTTCAACGAGTGTAAGGAAGAGAACAGAGAAATTAGAAAAGAAAGACTGATATTACCCCAGTACAATGCGCTCGCTGTTAGAAGCGTTGACACACGACAAAGTGATACAAATAAGATTTCACGAAGTGTGGAGTGTGCTGGGAGCAGTGTATCCATCATTCTTTTCCTGATTTTCCTGATTTTCCTGCTTTCTCTCTTACACTAAATTTGCCGAATCTCTACGTGATTTGCACGTGCACCAAGTTCGCAGTTTTAAGCAAAACTAAACAAAACAATGTTATAAACAGCGACAAACAGGTGACTACAGTGAGCAAAGCTTAATTAAATCAAATCATGGTAAGGTAATGCACTGGTATATTTACCAATCTCGCAATTAGGCCGTGAGGAGAATCCATTCCAGCAATTCAAAAATTATAAACAACCACAACCTTCAGGGGTATGTTCTTAAAAGTTTAAGAAATAATTATACGAGAAGTAAGACTCATTATTTGCTTCATTTGTTTATTTAACAAATACACTTAAAAGAAACAGTTTTTTTAAATAAAACATCTCAAAAAATATTGCCTTTAAGGAAAAATAACAAAAATTAAAAAAAAAAACTCAGTCTTTCACTATTTTCGAAGAAGCGTATTTTGTCGTCCGACATAAACTGTGGGCCATACGTAAACAATGGGCTAATAAAATCAAAAGCTTATTCAATTACCTTTAATTTTTTTTTATCGCTTTAAGATGAAAATTGACTAACTTAGATTCAAAACTCCCAAAAAATCCAGAAAAATGAATATTGAATGAATATTCGTATATAACATGTTAATAATGCGTGCTATCTAAAATTTGCTTGGAATCATTTTTGTTAAATTTTTATAGATAAATTCATCAGTGTATGCAGTTTTTATAAAATAAATATCTTTAGCAAAAATCCCTTTGGTTGACAACAATCAAGGTTTTTTGTACAATCTGTTATGAACAAATTTTTTGTGGCAGACAATTAGTTAATTTATGTTCATTTTCTTAGCTTTTATAGTAGTTTAAATTATGCCACAATGTCTAAGCAAACTGCGATTTTCATACATATTGCAAAAAATATACAAATTTTTGAAAAAATATTTATGGTTTTATTTGCTCATTTTGTCGAAATATGTTTTCGAAAAGGGCATATTTAATCATTTCCGAAAGAAACAGGAAATTTTTTGCTGCCAAACTATTGGTTTTACAGAAAAATGCCAAAGGACATAAAATTCCCTTTATTATACTCTTTGCAAATACAAAAACGAAAAGTATATTGCAATTTGATCGGCACATTTCTATACTAATTGGAGAGAAAAAATGTTTATGTTAGTGATCTAATTCTGAACAACTTTCAAAATATCCGTCCATCCGTCACGTTTTTTGTAAGCACGACAACTTAACTAAAAGTCCGACTGTGTTGGAATTTGGAAGGTAAGTTAATGCAGGAAGAATCGTGTTGTTTTTTTACAAGCTTTTATTTAACTTGCAATTTTTGTAACTAGGTATTTCCGGTTCAAAATTAGGCAGTGTGATACTACCGGTGTTAGCTATTTATGGATGTATTGCATTAGGGGAATTGCTAGGGAATTAGAGGAATTACTAAGGAATTAGAGGAATTAGTAGGGAATTAGGGGAATTATTATCAATTTTAGGAATTAGTGTACACAATATTTTTCTGCGGAATACCCCTCGATATGTCATTTATTATATCATTTAATAATTTCCAAAATTATGAAAATGACTAGAGTTTGACTAAAAAGCGGTTTAAAATCTGACTATACGGAAAGAAGATTTTTACTACTAGTTACAAATTAGCAGAAATTCAGAGGTTTTGTAACTTCGGACGCCATTTTGTTACGTGGACAACCAAGCGGGGAGTAGGTTTATACTACTAGTTATAAATTAGCGGAAAGTAACTTCGGCAACAGCGGTGGTAAGCAAGCGGTTCTCAAGATGGCGAATGCGCCAGCATTAAAGCAGTAGTAAAAAATTAGCAAAGAAAGTAATCAAGCAGCAAGCAAAACAGGCAGTGTTTGAATATCAAGCAATAGCGTTACAATTATTTACAGTAGTTAACATGCAGGCGGTGATTCTGCTTCGGAATAATCAGATGACGTTTATGTTGGCAGGAAAGTCAGGTGGTATTATCAGAGCGGCTAACACGTGTTGAATATATAGAAATCTTTAATTTCTAGAATTTCCGATTTTCGGATTAAGTCCCCGTACTATAACAAATTTTCACTAAACCTTTGAAAATTTCAGATTTTACTTTACTTCGTAAAATATACTAATAACTAAAATAAAGTGGGCTTAAAAAAAACGTTTTTATCAAACCGGTAACAAGACAGTTTTTCGGTTTTATTTTGATTTTTAGCTCATTAAAATTTTATACACGGTTTAAGTTTAAAACAAGCTAAAAACGTACTCTTCGCCTGTTCACTGAACTTTTTATATAATTGATACACATTCTATAGGGTGCTTTTCGCAGTTTTTTCCGTACATAATGTTAGTTTTAGACATTTTTAATTTTATAGTACGAACTTAGTTGGTAAAAGACTCAGGGTAAAATAAAGTAAAAATAGAAAAAATCATACCAAACTCCATTTGGGTTTCGAACCCGGAACCCTTGGATTTCGAGTCAAAAGCGTAAGAACTACACCACCTCCTTACACGTAAAAAAATGTAAATTTTTACATTATGAGACACGAGCTAAAATCATATTTTCACGCTTGTATATTACATTATGAAATGTATATTTTTAAAATATATAAATATTTAGATATTAAAATGAAATATCAATCCACCAGATTTCTATTCAATTACAAAAACATAAAAATCAAATTTTTTTTTTCAAATTTAAATAATTAATAACATTTTTATTTACCGATCGATTTTGTTCAAAAACAATAGGATTCTTCCTCTAGCTAACACTAACTTAGTGACCAAATTTCAGTACAATCGGATTTTTCTTTCTTTAGTTATCGTGCTTACAAGAAACGTGACTGACAAACGGACATTTTGAAAGTTGTTCAGAATTCGTTCACTAACACAATAATATGAACATTTTTTGTCTGCGAGCGATATTTACGGTTTTAGAAATGTGCCTATCAAATGCAATATACTCTTCGTTTTCGTATTTGCGAAGAGTATAATAATCTGAACGGTACACGGTTTTCAAGTATTCCCCCAAAATATCTGATATGTTTCTTTTTTTTCTAGGCTTCGGCTCCGAGAAAAAACTACTGGAAACATATAAATTTAGACAAAAACTCGGGAATTTAAAATTATCAGTATCATTTAACTCGTTAAATTGAAGAATCACGGTACAAGTTAAAATGACAAACACGGAAGAAATCTAACTTTCTGGTATTCTTTCGAAATATCTACTAGGCTCCCTTTCTAAGGTTCGGACCTAAAGAAAATTACTTGAGCACAACCGTTTGGATAATTCTCAAGATTGCAATACTCTTACTCGAGTGTGGCTATTTTAATAAACTATAATTTCAGTGATAAATACACTAACAATTCGGAAATCGGAAATAATATTTTAATTCTTTTAAAATATAATGAGTTTAAAATTCACTTTATACAGAAAAACCTAGTACAGTTATTTTATCGCGTTTACACAAAAACGGACTCCGTTTGCGGTGTCAAGCTGAAGAGATGATTTAAAAATTGCTTGCTTACCCTTAAACGGCCGATGAAGGACTCGCGTTTTCAAAATGCTCTTTTGGGAATCTGACCTCCGTGACTCAACCCCTACTCCCGGAGTGGCAATTAGCGCCTCTGGTAATTAAAATCACAAATAATACCTTCTTGCGGTTTGGAGGATTTACAATTATAGAATCCTACTTTTATTGTTTTTCGCGTATTTGAACCTGGTTATAGTTCGGTAGAGGTCGTCAGAATGCACAAATATAAATATTTTATTAAATTTGAAATTAAATCGGGACACATAACGAAGGCGAATAGTAATTGAATGCATTTTAATATTGCCCAGAAAACGCTTCGTTACAATAAAAAACAAGTAATAATTTCTGGATAGTGTATACCGTATACCAACCCCAAAAGGGAGGGTGAGAAATATTTATCTGAACTGACTAAATCACCTTATTATGATAAAAAAATATCAAACTGGGTGATTAGGGATTTCTTTTACAATTAAAATCAATAAAAACTCTAAAAAGATAAAATCCACCACCTTAATTGGTGAGGATGGGTTTAAGAGTATTCAGAATTAATCACATTATAACCTGATAATAACCATTTAACGAGGAGTTTTGGTTTTTTAAAAATAAATAAATAACTGTATATTAGATATTGTAACTTCTTATGGGTGGTGAAGGGTGAGGGAAACGAGGGGGGGGGGAGGTGAATTTAGAATTTTTGCTTCTTTTTCTGCTTACCTAACGAAACTGAGTATTTTGAAAGAATTTCCTGCACTAAAGAATATAACCTTTTGTTGCAAGTATCAATTTAAATGCCACCCCCAAATAAGGTTTACTGTCTTCCCGATGTTTTTAGCCAATTCGGATGACAGATTCGTATTCAGCACTATGAAATTAGTATATAAAAAAGACGATTTCCACACTTTACCACGAATGAGCCAAGATAGGGACAGTAAGAAACAACCCTTATTTGGGGTGGCATTGAAATTGATATTAGAACTTGAAACAAAAAATCATTCTTTAGTGCAGGAAATTCTTTCAAAATACTCAGTTTCGTTAGGTAAGTAGAAAAAGAAGCAAAAATTCTAAATTCACATCCATAGGAACGGAGCAAGTTACAATATCTAATATACGATAATTTATTTATTTCTAAAAAACCAAAACTCCTCGTTAAACGGCTATTATTATGAGGTTATAATGTGATTACTTCTGAATACCCTTGCACCCATCCCCACCAATTAAGGTGTAGAGTTTTTATTGGTTTTAATTGCAGAAGAAACAGGCATATAGCCAGAATTAAATTGTAGGGGGTGCTCGAGGAATTTCAGTTGGGTTAAATAATTTATTTCATCAAATACTTAAATATATTCTTTATAATATTTATTATAACATATCCATATATTATCAGGTATCAGCAAAAACAAGGATTATAACATATGAAAAATTAACACAAAGATTCATAAAAAAAAACAGGAGAAAAGAAAGAAAAAAAAAGGATTCATAAAAAAATGTAGTATTAATTAATATCGTAGTTTGAATGAATTGCGCATCTGAATTGCGCATCTGAACCGCGCAAGTTGCATGGATTGAAGACCTTGAGTTTCAGGTTTCGTTTCAGTTTACCGCTATGTATGATAGTCGGGGGATTTAATGCTGTCGACGACTCGCCAGCTGGCGCTGAAAAACATTATACGGAAAAATATATTGTGGTCGTATGGGAGGTTCCCCTTTATGTAATCCCTCTTTGATCAAAGCAAACAGTGCAAAGCAAATTGGAAAATTTGTCGCAGTCTCGCAGTTGCGAGTTGCACCTAAATGTAGATTCTGGGCGTTTCTGCTATTTATAACAATCTGAAAAATTTTCAGAATACCTAATCTTTTGAAGGTTCTTTTCATAACAGCGCATTTTAATTATTGAAAATAAATAAGAAATATTAACTAAAGTTTTCTCGGGTTGTCTCCGGTTTTAAATAAAAAATATATTTAAAAAAAATAAACTGGTAATGTGGAAAACTCTCCAGAGGGTGCTCAAAGTCTTTCAGGGCACCACCCTAGCTACAGGCCTGAGAAGAAATCCCTAATTATCCAGTTTGACTTTTTTTTATCATAATGAGGTGATTTAGTTAAGATGAATATTTCTCACCCTGAATATGGTTGAGGTGTACGGTGTGCATATCACTATCCAGAAAATATTACTTGTTTTTTATATTAAAAAATTCTTTAATTATTTAAAATGGTTGAGAACATGAGAATCTTCACTTTATGTCACCCAAATAAGGGTTGTTTTTTAATGTGTTCCCGAGATTTTTCGCCAAAACCGCTGACGGATTCGTTTTCAGCACCCCAAAATTAGTAAAACAAGATGGGCCAAAAAAGACCTTTTTTAACATTGTTCTTTATAGGCTAATATCTGATGACATTTTTCATATCGGTTAAGGGTTTACGAGACAGAAATTAAAACTGAAGAAGAACTATCCCAAAACTACCTTTGGGGTTAGTTCTCCTCACCACCGTAAGATCGATGGAAATTCACAGGATGTAAGGGGCACTAATAACAAGGGATTCTGCAGTTTGCAGCCTATATTCTTTTCAGGTTGAGGGTAATTTTGACCTAGATTTACATACTTATGTAAATGTTTGTTGACGAATTATATGCGAAAATACCTTTACGAATATATATTTTGCCATCAATACCAAAAATCAACTTTTTGCTTTTCTGCACTAATGGAAAAAAAAAATCATTGTGTAATCTGACTGGTCTGTAAATCTTCTTGAAAGACTTTAATGTCCGCTTTTAGACATCTCATTAAGCTCGACAAATATATGTTAATTCGAATTAACAGAGTCATTTTACAAGCATCTGAATTCTTGACGTTTACTATCTTTAATTTGTATATGTGTATGTTATTTAAGTGGTAAAATAATTTGATTGCAATTCCGAGATTAGTTTCCTATAAACAGTAATAATTTCATAACGGTTCATTTTACTAGTAGCACAGCATTGCAATTTAAAAAATTCCCAATTGAGTAACGTATTTAACCTATCTCTGGTAAATACACTAACTATGACAATATAATTATTCGTTTCAAAATGCAGTTACCTTTCTATAAAATAGCACGGGTCTGCGAATAAAGGGGATCATGAATGTTGTTCGGCAGCTGAGGGTCATTTCCGAAGTAATTTTTCGCCTCAGAATTGGCCCATCACGTCAGGATTTTGAAGTATTTAAGGTTAAGTACTTAAAAAATAGCTTTTTTGGCAACTTTTGAGGTTATGTATAGAACTCAACAAATTTTCAGCTTATTTTTAATAAATACATCATATAGTACCATCCTTTATCTTCTGGGGGGCGAGCGTAGATGTGTCTTCAGTGTGTATGTATCTCGACACTCCAGTGAAGCAACGTGTAGCGCGGTTAATACTTGGATGGGTGAAATTCATCTTGGGAAACACAGCGATCTCGTCCCACCTTCTAGCGGCTTGTATATCAGTGTATACGCGGAAGGTGTGTAATTTCAAGACGTAGTGGACATACCATCCTTCGGAGGGGATGTAAACCAGGCGCTTTCTTGTCTGTTAAATGTTAGTCAAGTAAAAGATTCCTACTTTTCTTACGAGAACAGGTTCGGCAAAATTTCCAGGTTGGGGGTAGCTCGTCTCCTGGCGTCGGTGATAGCCCCTGGTAGCGGAAATAGGCCGACGTTAAATAAATAGATTAGAAAAAAATCCTTCATCTTTAAATGAGCTTTCAAATGGTCATCATGATGTTTCCTCGCAAAGTTATAGCCATTTTAAGGTGACATGAATTTGAAACCATGATCCCCTACAACCCAACAGTCTTAACCAAACGACTCTAAACGAATCAAAATTTAACACAACAAAAGGGAAAACATACCGAGCCCTTAACCAAACGACTCTAAACGAATCAAATTTAACACAGCAGAAGGGAAAACGCAACAATCTTAGTCAAAGGACAAATTGTCCTATTTTCGATTACAAAATATAGATCTTTGGAGCAACAACCAACGCATCCAACCCGAATTGTATTGTTAAATGCTGCTTGGGAGGGTGAAAACTATCCTTATGCAATACCAAACTACCTACCTAGCTTTCACCCTAAAGGGAACCGAAGAAAAATTTAACATTAGAACATTTAAAAAGTCTTTAACATTAAGCCCTAAAGATGAAAAAACCCAAAATCATAAACCATACTTCCAAAATTCAAAATTCTAAAACCCAAACCCGGAATCTTATGAATTTTTATGAAATCTCTTTTTCTTGTTTTCCAAAGACCTTGTATCAGAACGCTTTTTATAATGAGCATTAGGATTATCACGTTGAAGAAACCAGCAAAAGTTAACTAGCATCGAAGTAGACCATTCTCCTTGATATCTTCTTTCCATCTCTTTGATGTCCGGATTGAAGCGCTCCCCTTCTTCGCTAATATCGCCTAGAGTTTCTGGAAACCAATCCAAGTGAGAGTGCAAATAATGCAATTTTATGCTCATATACCAGAAAAGTATATATTCAAACTATCTGCAACAATCCAATGCATTTGCGAGAGATTTTTTTTAGCTTCAGGCTGCTTGAATAGTTTGTATTTGAACAACAAAACGGTTGAGGTGAATATTCGATTATAAGCTCGATTATAAGCTTGTGATGTTTGCCTTTCTGTTGTGTTATATTTGTTTCTTTTAGAGTCGTGTGGTTAAGATTGTTGTATTAAATCTTGATTCATTTAGAGTCGTTTGGTTAATAGCTCGGTATTTTTTCCCATCTGTTGTGTTAAATCTTGATTCGTTTGGAGTCGTTTGGTTAAGATTGTTGAGTTGTAGGGGATCATGGTTTCAAATTCATGTCACCTTAAAATGGCTATAACCTTTGCGAGGAAGCATCGTAGATGGCCATTCGAAAGCTTATTTTAAAGAGGAAGGATGGCACTAAATAATGTATTTATTAGAAATAAGCTGAAAAAAATTTTGAATCCTATACATAACTTCAAAAGTAGACAAAAAAAAAGTCGTTTATAAGTACTAAACTTCAAATATTTCAAAATCCTGATGTGGTGGGCAAATTCTGAGGCCAGATTCGGATTCAGCGCGAAAAACTACTTCGGAAATGACCTCCATTTTCCTAACAACAAAACCTCGCAGACCTGTGTAATTAATTCATTGTTTTTTCAATTACGAATGAAATATATGAAATACCCAGTTTTGCATTGGGTGATCTAGGAATATACAAACATTTTCGAAATCATTATTGAAACACGTCTGACTTCTCTGAGAATAACTCATTACTAAATGAAAACCAATTTGGTTTCCGTAAAAATAAATCGACCATTCAAGCAGTATCTAAAATTGTGGATGATACAGTCCGAGGCTTTGAACTAGGCCTACGTACGTCTATAACGATCCACGATCTTCTAAATAGTTATCTTAACAGACCACAGTGTGTCGCTTTAAATGACCAGGCATCAAATACTCTTCTAGTCAGACATGGTGTACCTCAAGGTTCTGTCCTGAGGCCTCTACTCTTTGTTATTTACATCAACGATATATTGACATACCTTTTTCCTGACTCTTGTGTATTATTCGCCGTTGAATAGCCCAATAAAATCTTTTGAGGTATAACAAAGGGTAGGCTGTTATTTAAAAAATAATGTTGGGGTGGCTTGCGATGGGGGTGTGGAAAACTAAAAATTATAAATTACGCCAAAAGTTGCGTAATTGAAAATAAAAATCGACCTGTCCAAGGGTTTTTTTCTGCAATACTCTTTACACAAGCTGCGCGCTGTATATAAAAAATGCTACGGTTATTTTTTATAATGCCGATTTGTACTTTTTTAAAAATCTCCATTTTTCATAGTTTATGTAATTATTATGCACTAAATTTAACTTTTGATGCTCTCAAATATTTTTTTCTTTATCCTAAATAAATAAACTTCCAAAAGAAAAATAATGTAGAAATTTATTTATTTATGATGGAGAAAAAAATATTTCAGAATATCAACAGTTAAACTTAGTGTGTAACAATTATATAACTAAATATAATGAAGATTTAAAAAAGTACAAAGTCGACACTTTAAAACATTTTTCATATAGGTATGTTTAGTCATATAGATGCCCCTGAACCTCCCTGTTCAAGGTTGGCATAGCACTACCAAACACCCTGTATATTAAATACAGAGGTTTAGGAACATGTTTATATTATATGCAATATCATATCCATATATCATTGCTATGTTGTAATAGTCATTTGGGTAGGTTTGCAAAAATAAATATTTTATTTGTTTTAATAATTTTGAGCCAAGTATGGAGCCTTCAGGTAACATCATGCTATTAAATCGAATATAGAAGCAGGTTTTCTTAAAAATATATTTTTAAATAATATTGGACCAAGTATGGATCCTTGAGGTACACCACATTTTACTAAATATAGATAGCGGGTTCTTAACAGTTATTTACACAGACATATATAACATGTATAGAATTTCGTGTCTGGGCGAGTGTAGTTCTTGGCTATAGTTGTGCTCGATACAAATTGGTAAACAACAGTAGTCGTGGCTAGTATTTGGATGGACTGTCTCTAGAGAGACACAGCGGGCTCCGGAAGAAAATAGCCGAGGGGCGATTTTTTGTCCCTTACCGAGACGATCTAGCGGCGATCCGGGGCGATTTAAAGGCGATCCGGGGCGAATTATAATAAGATAATAGAGGTCGATTCGAGGTAATCCACTGACGATCTGGGGCAATCCGAGGTAAAATACAGGCGATCTGAGGCGATCCGATGGATGATATTTTGTCCCGCAGTTTTCGCGTTGAGTTACCCCTCGAAAATAGCCATCTCGCTTTACTTTATAACTTCTTGTATATTAGCGTAAACGCAGAAACCATTCAATCTTAGTTGAGGATTGCATTGCGGATAGCCATCCTGGAGATATAAAGCAGTCTGCAAAATGTCCACATGTCCACATAGACCGAAGCACAGTGTGGCATTCTTTGTAATTCAACCAAAATCAATCTAGTTTTGCTCAAAATTTTCGTAATACTGAGCACTTTAATGAAGAACTGCGAAAATTGCAATCCAGCTTATTTTTAACACATGACAGCTGTCAAAAATCTGTAAAAAATGGGAAAACTCTATAAAGGCACAATCTAGACACTGTTATTTCCTATATAACTCCTTCCATCAATATCATATTTTATCATGATTTTTGACTTGCAGAATCTGAATTTCAAGGTTGAAAAGAGCCAACAATAAATAAATAAATACTATAGGGGACTATTAGAGGGGTAAACGGAGAAAAAATCCGCCGAAAAAAAAATCCGCGGAAATAAAATTCTGGAAAAAAAAAGCCGATGGAAATAAAAGCCGTTGAAAAAAAAAGTCGAGGAAAATAAAGCCGCGGAAGAAAAGACTGCTTTACAGAAAACAAGGTTTCTTTCACTTCGACGAATCTAGGAAAAAAAGCCGCGAAAAAAAAGCCTAAATTCTGCGACAAAACAGAGTAACATATAGCGAGTTTTCTAACTCGTCTGCAAGTTTGTGATAGAACATTGTGAGTGGTGTCACTTTCTTCGGTATACGGTACAGAATGTGAAAAGTGATGAGATTCGCGACTGGTGGGGAGTGGGTTAACATTTCGAATTGTTAATTATTTTAAAAAAAAATACAACTAGATAAAAAAAGTCTATAATTATATATACTATAAAAACTCATCAATACTGGTAGATACTAGAGATGGGCCCGTGACGTGAATTTCACCGTGTCACGCCGTGTCACGGCGTGAGCGTGTACATTTAAGGTACCAAATCACGGAAGATTTCGTGAGTGTGCGTGAGTCAAAAGATCCCGTGCGTGAGATAATATTCACGCCGTGACACGACGCCCCATCTCTGCTTTAAAACTTCAACCTGTCGTGTCGTGACATAAGAAGCAAAGCGATAGACGGAAGACGGAACACGAGCGCGAGAAGGGAGGGAAAAGGACAGGAGACAGAATGAATGACACAACATTCAAATCAAACTGCGTAATTGCAATCTCTCTCTGCTGCATTCGCCAGTCGCCTAGCCCTCCTGGCCTGGTCTGATCACTCTGGTCCAGAGATGGGCACGTGACGTGAATTTCACCCTGTCACGCCGTGTCACGGCGTGAGCGTGTACATTTAAGGTACCAAATCACGGAAGATTTCGTGAGTGTGCGTGAGTCAAAAGATCCCGTGCGTGAGCTAAAGGTTTAAAGTCGTGAGCGTGAGTCAAAATCGACTCACGCGCCCATCTCTAGTAGATACCATATGAGAATTTACAATTAAAACACATTTCAAATACACACATCAAAAATTATAAAAACTTTTTTATAAGTTTTTATAAGGATTTTTGACAGGGATAGCAAGTGTGGAAACTAACTAAACTTTCTAAAAACGACGATTTTTTTTCACATAATTAACAATTATAAATATTAACCTCTCCTCCTACCCAGTTCCAGATGTCCACCATGACTTTACACATTCTATACAGCATATGGAATAAAATATACTCTCTCCCGAACTTGCGCACGGACCACCAAAAAATGAAGTTAGAGAATCTACTAATATACATTTTTTTATTTAAAAATTTTCTTACATATACATTAATTTTATATATCTGTTCTTGTACGATGAAAACAATATTTATGTCCTTGTTGCCTGCCAAAAAATAATTCCTACATCCTTCACTATATCGACTATTGATATGGTATCAAGTAGTCAAGCAAATTGGCATATGGAATGCAGAAACTAAACCTAGACGAAATATATCGATAATTACAAAGTACTAATATTTGCAATTTTATCAATATTTTCTTTCGATTTTTTTCACAAAATTTGAAAAATACGCGTTAATATGTATTTCAAATGTTAGGAATAGTATAGATAGAGGCATTTGGGTGTTATTAACCGAAAACTAGGGTGGAATTGAATCTGAGCTCCCATGAGCCCGCACGAGCGAATTAAGCATTTGGAATGCGAGTTAAAAATCACTCTCTTAAAGAAGCTCTTTGTACGAGTCTTTACCGTTGCCATAATTCTATTTTTTGCATATCTTGTTTCATCGTTCATAAGTTTTTAACGTAGCTTTGCTATCAGCAGTTTTTTACGCGGCTTTTTTTCCTCGGATTTTATTTCCGCGGCTTTTTTTTCCGTTCCCAGGGTCGAATCTGTTTACATATTTGATGGTTTCTTGTGTCAATGTATTTTGTGTAGAGTGGTTTTTTTATCCGCGGATTTTTTTCCCCGGCTTTTTCTTCTTTCGGCTTTTTTTTCCAGGATTTTTTTCCTAGATTTATTAGAGGAAACTCAAAAAATTAAAACTTTAACCAATTAACGAATCTTAACAAGTTTATTTAACTTTCTTTCTGAGACACTTAATAATGTTCCGCTCCAATACATATGTTATATTTTAAAACTTTATTATTTCATTTCAATAGAATGGTTCAAAAAATTCTAAATTTCTGCCCTTATAGGGTTTTCACATTTTTTACAGGCTTTTGACAGCTGTCAAAAATAAGCTGAATTGAAATTTTCGCAGTTCTTCATTAAAGTGCTCAGTGTTACGAAAATTTTGAGCCCAAATTTTGGTTGATACAAAGAAGGAGTCGAATTTTGATCTAAAAAATTCGTAAATGCCACACTGTGCAACGAATTAAAAAATAATTGCACCTACAATTTTAAACTGGTGAAAACTAGACCATCGGTTATCACATATTATATGCAAAGTAGCATTTTTATTCCAAAATAACGTTATTACATTCGGAGAGCTCAGGAGCTTCCAAATATTAATTCCAAAAACGAACTATGAATTTTTTCGCTGTTAAATTTAATTTAATTAATTACTACCAGATACCACTGTATACATAAGCCGTCCGCACTTATAATTTAGATACAATCTAATGTTATTAACCTGTTAAAAAATGCAAATGTAATTACCCAGCAATTAAGTCACGAAATGAAATAAAATGTGACTGTTTAGAAAGGGAATGAAACGAAAAAAGCGGCATCTGTAGATTTATAGTAAGTCGTGACATATTTAATGACAGATGAGTAAAAATGTTGATAAACTCCGTAACAAGTAAAGTCCCTCTTCGTACAGACGGTAACAGGCAACGTCTTCATTTGAAAAGACAGAATATATCAGAAGGCCGTGGGAATAATAGTACCGGAAAGACGCTTTTCTTCACTTTTAACATACGGGACGGACATGTAGTGTAATTTATTTTAACATCGCTATCTTGATGTATCGCGCAATACAACTAATAATTCAATCTACTTATTAAGATAAAGGTATCCATTGCATTTTAATGGTGCAACTCATTATACCTTCCTCGCCAAAAGTATACATTTAAATAATTATAGACAGTAGCAAACGTCTTTAGCAGCTAAGTGAATGTGATTTTAATTTTATATGGTTTGCGCATTTCAATAAACCCGAATACCGCATTCTGTGTAAAATTAGCATACACAAATTTCTAAATATACACAAAATTTTCTAGGGGACAAGCCAAAAATTCAGAATAATCATTTGTTTGGTGAACCAATATTCTCGTAAAGTATTTATAATACATTCAACATTGCGAAATCTTTATTTTTTCTCAAAAAATTTAAGTGAAAGAGTGACCCCAAAAATCGCCCACTTTCCATCCCTCGAACTTTCAAACTAAGTGCTAAATTATTGTTAATAATGGAAATATCCTGAATACAAAATTTCAAGATGAGCATATGTTTGGTTTTTGAGATATGAAAATGATATGATATATGATATGATATATCAAAAAATACACAGCCTCACAAAAAATGAATACTCATCAGCTATGGCAGAGTAATATATTCTTAGTATTTTTCGACGCAGAATTCATATTTAATATCGGCGAATTCGTATATCCATTGATTAATTCAGAAGAACCAAAAACATCCCCTATATAAGGATGAAAATAGGGAAAAATGATGCTATTGAGTTATAGAGCTTGCATGAACAGAAATATAGTATAAGTCTATTAGCTGAATACATGAACGAAGGTGTTGACTAGTGCTTACACAAAGTAGTTTGAGACACACCCGCAAGAGGGTGAAAACTACCCCAATATTATACAAAACTGCATAAAAGCTCCAATAACTGGCGAAAAAGCTTGAACTCTAAGCTTTATTAGTAGGAATGAACCATAAATCTGTTATGACCTAGTTCACGAAAACTACCCATCACAGGATGCAAAGCTATGAATTATGAACTTGAGTCAGTGAAAAGATAGTGAACGTACCAGATATTGCATTCTGATTGCAGTGTGTCTGGATCTCGAACGATAACCAATATTCCCACAATAGTTTTTTTACACACTTATGAAGGGGTGAGAAAACAACGCACATTTATATAAGCGATCTCGCTGTGAGAATATTACATTAAAGTAAATTCTGTCACAAGGATAATAAAGGGCGCTCTTCATAAAATTAATGTCCTAATGGTCTGTTTTCAAACTTCAAGTGAATTTTACAAGAAGGTGGGGGTGCGAGGGGTGAATATCAGAGACATCGCAATCGCTGTATCATATTAGAGAAAATCCTGTAGCAAGGGTTTTCAAGAGTGCTATTTAGGAATGACATGCCCTCGTGATTCTTTTTCATCGCTCTAGAGAAATTCACAGGGGTTAGAGGGTGGAAATCTGAGCAATTTTACAATCATTATATTGTATGGAAAGAAAATCTGACATAAAGGTAAGTATCCCTTTCCCGAGCGACATAGTCTACAGGTTCGATCTGCACCTTGAGCTTGGGGGGGGGGACACTGAACGCAAAATTTTTTGATGAACAGGGGAGAGAAATCCGAAAAATACTTTTTCGTCTCAAATTTTTTTTTTAAGAGCGGGGGGGGGAGAAATCAGAAAAAAAATTTTTCATCCCAAAATTTTTTTGAGGAGCGAGGGGAGAAATCCGAAAAAATTTTTTCGTCCTAAAATTAAAAAATAAAATTTTTAAATGAAAGTTATTGACTTACACAATCTTGGGGGTTAAAATGTTTTTTCTTCCCAAAATTAACAAAAATCATAACATTTTAAAACAAAAGTTGATGGTTTACAATCTTGGGGGGTAATTACCGTTACCCCCCATAAATCCGCGCTTGGTTGACTATAAAAGCTGATGAATAACCTACTCAACTTACGCGGGAACTAGATTAGGATAATGGCCACTGCAAGTCAAGTAAAATATAAAACAATTGAATATCTCAGTGACATTTCGCGGACCACCTGTTGGGAATCCCTGTTTTACTCCATCGTAGGTTATGTCATAAAATAGTTACAAAAATTCTAGTTATTGTCCCACATCCATACCTACTGCAATCAAAATGCGATATCTGGCACATTCACTATTTTTTCCCTGACTCAAGTTCATAATTCAAGATAAGAGGTGGTTTCTGTAGTGGATTGTTTTCGTGTACTAGGTCGTAACAGATTTATGGTTCATTCCTATTAATAAAACTTAGAGGATTAAATCTCTTTCGCCAGTTATTGGAGCTTTTATGCAGTTTTGTATAATATTGGGGTAGTTTTCACCCTCTTAAGTGTGTCTCAATTACTTTGTGTAAGCCCTAGTCAACACCTTCATGCATTCAGCTAATAGACTTATACTATATTTCTGTTCATGGAAGCTCTATAACTCAATAGCATCATTTTTCCCTATTTTCATCCTTAGATAGGGGATGTTTTTGGTTCTTCTGAATTAATCAATGGATATACGGATTCGCCGATATTAGATATGAATTCTGCGTCGAAAAATACTAAGAATATCTTGATTGCTCTGCCGTAGCTGATGATTATTCATTTTTTGTGGGGCTGTGTATTTTTTGATAGCATGATGCATATCACAACTTCAATCTCTCTATCTCAAAAACCAAACATATGCTCATCTTGAAATTTTGTATTCAGGACGTTCTCATTATTAACAATAATTTAGCACTTAATTTGAAACAAAATTCGAGGCTAGAAAATGGGCGAATTTTGGCCTATTTTTCGGATCACTCATTAACTCTAAATTTAAACAAGTGCCCCGCTAACCTTCCCTAGCTATGCCGCTGAATGTAACAGGCAGCGGCGGATCTAGAATAAATTCAGGGGGCACAACCATCAAAAATTCGCCGCAAGCGCAAATTTGGAATTTTCCAAGGTTAAACGCTCTAAAATGAAAAGTCAGAAATTTGACTGTCCTGCGACGGAGCGTGCTACAAAGTGAGAGTGCTGTCGTAATCGATCGAAACCGACGGATGCGGACAGTCGTTTTCGTTTTTAGAGAGTTATTGGGCGCCTAATAAGGACAAGTAGTATTAAAGTCAGCGTTATTTTGACATCTATGCCTGCGCAGTTTGATCCGTAAATATGAGATCCCTTATTGGGGATACTGCTTGTCCTTATTTGTGAAGGGATACTGCAATGCGTTAAGTTTACCGTATTTTGACATTTGGCAACTTTGACGTTTGATGGCTCACATATTACTGTTTGTTTAAATAATCATAACTTTATTTTTCCAGCCCTATACCTGTTGATTAAAACCGATTAATAGTACAGTACCTAGATGTAAAACATATGCAAAACTTCGGAATAATGTCATATTGAACGGATTTCGTTCATTTTTGGCGATATAATAGTAAATGCTTCACAGAAAAGTTTCTATATTGTGCGGGGGCTTGCTAATTTATAGGGGGTGGATGCCACCCCCTCTCAGGGGGTGGCACTTAAAAAAATATATATTTATTGGAGCTGAAGTAGAATCAAATTTTAAGAAGAAAAGGTTCTATGCAATTTTTCACGTAAACTGATAGTTTTTAAGTTATAACGACTTCAAAATTGCGATTTTAGCTTAAAAAAAAGGTATTTCCAAACGGCTTTCGTCAAGTATCTCGAAAAGTATTACTTCATCGAAAAAATGTTACAGACCAATTACAGAAAGTACAAACTGGGAATTAATTATGTTTTATGTTTATTGATGTAGGATTAATAATTTCGGAGATATTTAAGTTTACATTTGGCATCCAAGAGTTCATAAGATAATTATTTAAAGTGAGAGTTAAATATCTCAGAAACTGTGACACCTACGTCAAGGATGCTAATAGGTAGAACAATAGGTTATTAATTAAGCTTTCAACTGTTTTTTTATTTGTTTCTGTAGCATAAAAAATAAAGAAGTTATGACCAAAGCAATGTGCATCTACACATTTTTTTAATAACAACGTCGCCATTTTGTTACTGTAATTAGCCAGTTATTAAAAAAAAGGAATTTCAAACACTGTTTCTCATTAATATATGGCATGATGTAGATGCTCAAATTTTTTGGTTTGTATACAGCACTTGCTTTAGAAAAAAAACAGTTTAAACTATAAAGGTATTTTCGATAAAACGTAATTTTTTTTCCTTTTCCAAATATCTCGATAAATATTAGTTTTCTTGAAAAATGGGAAGAGACCAAAAATAAAGCTCATAAACTGATAATGAATTTCGCTTGTTTATTTATTTACATAGATTTAATAGTTTCGGAGATATGAAATATCGGAAAAGGCGTCCGAACGTTTCTAAGACGAAAAATGCAGTTTAAATGTTAAATATCTCAGAAACTGTGACACCTACGTCACGCATGCTAAGAAATGGAATTAAAGACAATTAATTGAGCTTTCAAATTATTTTTTACTCGTTCCTGTAGCATAAGAAATAAAGAAGTTATGACGGAAAAATGTGCGTATTTATATTTTTTTATATAAAAAGGTCGCCATTTTATTACTCTAATTAGCCAGTAATTTAAAAAAATTATCTCAAATACAGTTTTTCGTTAAGATGCAGCATTACCTAGATGCTCAATTTTTTTTGCTCATTTAAAGCACTTGCTTTAGAAAAAAATGCATTTTAAACTTTAAAGGTAATTTCGAAACACTTGGATGCCAAATATAAACGTAAATATCTCCGAAATTATTAATCCTACATCAATAAACAAAAAATATAATTAATTCCCAGTTTGTACTTTCTGTAATTGGCCTGTAACATTTTTTCGATAAAGTAATACTTTTCGAGAAACTTGGAGAAAGCCGTTTGGAAGTACTTTTTTTTTAAGCTAAAATCGCAATTTTGAAGTCGTTATAACTTAAAAATTATCCATTTATGTGAAAAATTGCATAGAATCTTTTCTTCTTAAAATTTGATTCCACTTCAGCTCCAATAAGTATATATATTTTTTAAGTGCCACCCCCGGGAGGGGGTGGCATCCACCCCCTATAAATTAGCAAGCTCCCACACAATATAGAAACTTTTCTGTGAAGTATTTACTATTATAGTGCCAAAAATGAACGAAATCCGTTCAATATGACATTATTCCGAAGTTAAAACCTCTAGTTACTGTACTATATGTATAATACTATGTGTAAATACTATATGTATAATAACACTGAATAAACAATATACAATATACAATAAAACATTGTCCAAAATTGCATACTCAATATCTCATAATTTGCCCCTCCTGGGATGACAGCTTCCAGATTGTTCCATATTGAATTTAAACAAAATAATACTCATCAAGTACCAGAGCACAAGGATGGAAAAAAATATATAAAAAAATTATTTATTTATTGTTTTTGTTAGGTTAGGGAATGTAGTGCACAAGCGTCAGAATTGCACAGAAATAACGACACGAAAACCTAAAGGCGCCGTTACACGGCGCGTGGTTCGACGAACCACGAACCACACGCCGTCTGACAGGGGTGGTTCGCTATTAGTTCGCGGTTCGTGGTGCGTGCTGCCGCGATCCATCGGATGTCCGTAAACTTGCACGGACCAAAGGATACAACCAAATGCGTCACAAATCTGAATGAACTACGTACCGTATTGACACCCTCAATTTAAGACGAGGTTACACGGCGCGTGGTTCGCCGGACCACGCACCAGGTTCGTGGTTCGGCGAACCACGTGCCGTGTAACGGCGCCTTAAGGCCTTCCAATAACTTAAAGGCGCCGTTACACGGCGCGTGGTTCGCCGAACCACGAACCTGGTGCGTGGTTCGGCGAACCACGCGCCGTGTGACGGCGTCTTAAATTGAGGGTGTCAATACGGTACGTAGTTCATTCAACTTTGTGACGCATTTGGTTGTATCCTTTGGTCCGTGCAAGTTTACCGACATCCGATGGATCGCGGCAGCACGCACCACGAACCGCGAACTAATAGCGAACCACCCCTGTTAGACGGCGTGTGGTTCGTGGTTCGTCGGGCCAGGTTCGGCGAACCACGCGCCGTGTAACGGCGCCTTAACATTTCGTTGATGAAATAAAGTTGATGCACTAATAAAATCCACAAATCCACCCCCTACGTCATTATTCGCGCTACTGGTAATATGTTCTAGTTATATGTTCATGCACAAGTCTTTGGTTTACACGATTTTTCTCCCTTTTCGGCCACAAATATAACCATATTTTCTTGTAATTTATATATAGTAAAATATACGTATTCTTTTAAATATTCAAATAAATTCATTTCTTCATTCATCTCTTTTGAGATCACCTTCACGTTTATTTCTGGTTCGCTTCGAATTTGTTTGATATGAATAACCAAACAGACTGTAAAGTACGCGTTGTAAATATTAAACTGATCATAAAACGGAAATATATATTATGTAATGTAGTGGTTTATGAAAGTAAGTTGAGAAAACTGTATAAACGCAAAAATTTAAGGCAGTTCTAAGAAGTGGTAAACAAATGTTTATTAAATTCTTCTAGTTAGAAGGATTTAACGGTAAAATATGCCAATTTAAACCAATTTATCAACTAATCTTAGTCCTCTTAAATATATACAGAAAATCTGACATGTTTTTACCTCTTCTATGTTGTAGGATGATCAAATTCGCAACAGTTATGTCGTTGATGAAAATTGATGGCATCGCCTATGCTTTGTAAAAGATTCAGATAAGAAATATTTTTTAAACTCATAAACAATTTATTGTGTTCAGTTATGTCACACAATGTGCTTTACTAGTATATGTTGCCTATAGGTGTGGATGTGGGTATGTCCGAAATAGTATACGACCGGGTATGATCTCATATTATACACCTTTACAAATCCTAATCAGTATAGGAAGCAGTTTTCATACTATTTACAAGACGAGTAGGTACTGCTGCATACTAAAACAAAGGATTTATGCTCTTTGCACACGTAAGACAGATAATGATGCATTTCAAAGGTATTTACTTGCTAAATTGTTTTTAAACTTATACCTACTATTATTGAGTTGAATGAATCCTCTCTATTATTAAATATTTTAATTATTTAGTATAGGTCACTGATTGATATGTTTTATTTCTGTTTGAATTATCTGATCTTTGAGGTACTAGGAGGAAATAGCTAACTGAATATCAGCTGTTAAATATGTCTAACATAGTCGATACATAGTCAGTAAATCACAGTTGTACAATTTTATTATTAATATTAATAGTATATAAGGAACCATATTATTCTTCTCATCTCCTTCCTTCTATGATAATAATATTACATGGTGGTCCTACGTAAAATTTTCGTTCATGCCTCAATGCAACCTTTAAAAATTTTGTATGGAAAAATTTAGTCTTGTAAGTTTCTCACCCTCGTATGTTGTGTAGGCAATTAATCTATAAGGCAAATTAGGTACAATTTTTTATCAAAACACAAGAGGAAACGCTCAGCTCCCTGAAAACAGCAGTTTTTTAACGCACTTTCCAAATTTTCTACATTCCGCATTTCATTGTACTTCTAAAAATTTCTTTCTATCTCTGTTGAAACCATTCCACCATGCTTTCCACTTCTCTGACATTCAGTACATATAAAAAACCGCTGCCCAAGGAATCACTACTTCTACATCCAGATTTTCAATCTTAAGTCTCTCAACGAAAAAATTTTGTACGTGGAAATAATTGTTTATATAACTTTAATAATATAATATTTGAAATCGTCTACCTCATGAAGTAAAAAAATATTTTGAGGCTTTTGGTATACGTACTAAATCACAATTTTTTTCATCCCCTTTAATAATGGGGTAGGGGAGGTAATGGGGGTGGCTAATGTCAAACATTTTTTTGAAACCTTAGCTTCTCTTGTATACACTAAATACCAATTTTATGGACTCTTACCTGCTTGATTTACCTTTACCCCCATTTACTCCATTTTGCCCCCAACCCGTCGACGGAATAAGAGGAAAATATAATCTAGTTCCAGATCCCGTTAAAGTACATACGTGTACCTTTCAAGTCTTAAACGGTTCCAGAGTAAACGTGCGCACAAAAAAAGTTACAGACCGACAGACATATTTTTTTTTGCTAAAATTTAAAATCTCGACGTTTCATGACTTTCTAAGACTATTAGAACAATAAAAAATTTATTTTTTTTGTCGTTACTATACTTCCACTGGACGTGGAAGTAATTACACACCCGTTATTTTACTTCCACATCCAGTGGAAGTATAGTAACGACAAAAAATTTTTTAAACATTTTTATTGTTCAAATAGGCTTAGAATGTCATGAAACGTCGAGATTTTAAGTTCGAGCGAAAAAACTTCCAATTATGAACAGTTTCTCGGATAGATGGCTCCAAAGACTGGACCTACCCCTACATACTGTAACAACATTTCTTAAAACCAGGTATTGCAGGTATTGAAATGATAACTGCTGGAAATGAATAATTATACTATTTACCATTATTTGGTCTTAAATTCATTTTAATACCTGCAGTAAGTTTTGAGAAATGATACAGTATCGAAGGTTAGGTCCAGTTTTTGGAACCATCTATCGAAAACTGTCCATAATTTGAAGTTTTGCCAAAGGAACTTATTGTTTCAAAAATTCATCGAATTTGACAAGCCCCCAATTTACCTATGAAAAATATATCAAATTTATAAGCTTTTTTTATTGGTATCTAGCATTTTTTCGTTAAATATGAGATACTTTCCGAGTTATTCGACGAAAGTCGTTTTGCGATACCTTATTCCCTAAGCTATAATGCCACTTCAAGTCGTTATACATAACTTAAAGATTATTAATTTGTATGAAAAATTGCATATAACCTTTTTTTCTCTAAACTTGATTCTCTTCCTTTTTTAAATAAATATTTATATTTAAATTTCTATAATATGGAAACGTTGATTTTTTTTAAAATCGTTTATTTTGGGAAGAAACGCCTTTGTGGCCTAGAACCCTATAAATGTAAACCCATCGTTAACAAATTGTTCTTGCTCAGATGAACTTGTTTCGACTAACTCATTGATATTCATCTAGCATTATGGTTGTGTGGGAGAAAACATAAGATTCTCGAACGAGGATTCCCTCAACGCTTTTAAAATATTTTTGTATGTAAAAATTTAATATCTCTTCTCTCAGAATGTTTGTGTTGTTCAAATTCCGAACGACACTAACTGCCCTAGATTCGTTACATTATTATTAAACTAAACAGTTGATCTATTGTGACTTACCTGCAATAGTTAAATCAGCAGGGGTCAGTAGAGATGTAGACAGATATTTCAAGACTGTCCTAAGTGCACGATAAATCATGAGATAAAAAACCTATTTACTAATGTTAAACGGTTTATACGTCCCTATAAGGTTCAAACTTTCTAAAAACAGTACCAGTACAAAGTGAATTAGTTAAGGTTCCGGTCAGCGCAATTGTACGTACTAGGTCTACAATTTATGTGTTTTCAATAGGTATGTTTGTTGTTATGATAATTACACCCAGTGTTCCCATATAAATGCATAATTGTCTTCCTCGAAGCGGCCTAAGCCATTGTTTTGCCTCAGGCCTCCTAGAGGTTCAATATTACTCCATATTTATTATTGTACAAAATTATTTATGCCTAAAAGCTAAATAGTATTATTACTGCGTATTATTATTAATTTTAATTGCAACTTGCAAAGTGAGCAAGTGAAAATTCATTAAAAGGTGTAATAGAAATAAAATAGCTATCGTTAAAAAAAAAAGAAAACAACGGTGCGAGGAAATTTCATTAGATATTTGTCTTACCTTAATTCTGATAATATGATACCATTGAATCAGTCTGGCTTTAGAGCGGATCATAGTACGACAACTGCAATGTTAAAAATTAATGATGATATAGGTAAAAAACCGCTGCCCTTCCACATCCTGATTTTCTATCCAAGTCACTCACAACGAAAAAATTTTGTATGTGGAAATAATTGTTTATGGAACTTTAATAATATAATATTTGAAATCCTCTACCCCAAAAACCCATAAAACGATACTCCACATCGGTAGTGGGGTGGGGGTGGTAGTGGGGGTGGATAAAGTAAAAAAATATTTTGAGGTTTCTGGTTATTGTACTCACACTAAATCACAATTTTTTTTCATCCCCTTTAATAATGGGGTGGGGATGGTAATGGGGGTGGCTAATGCCAAATTTTTTTTAAGACCTTAGCTTCTCTTGTATATACTAAATACCAATTTTATGAACTCTTACCTGCTTGATTTACCTATTTACCCCAAATTTACCCCAATTTACCCCCCAATCCTTCGACGGAACAAGATGAAAATATAATCTAGTTCTAGATCTCGTTAAAGTACACATGTGTACCAAATTTCAAGTCAATATCTCAAACGGTTCCAGAGTAAACGTGCGCACACAAAAAAGTTGCAGACCGACACAGACAGAAAAATTTTTTTCGCTCAAACTTAAAATCTCGACGTTTCATGACATTCTAAGCCTATTTGAACAATAAAAATTTAAAAAATTTTTTTTTGTCGTTACTATACTTCCACTGGATGTGGAAGTAATTGCGACACTTGTGATATTGGACTACTCTAAAGCATTTGACACCATTAATCACAGATTACTTCTTATGTCAAAATTAAGATATTATGACTTTTGCATCAATTCCCTCAATTTAATGAGGTCTTATTTTACTAACGGGAAGCAAAGTGTAATTCTAAACGATTCAATTTCTAAAGCAAAACGTTATGGAGCTGGGGTGCCGCAAGGTTCAATATTGGGGCCTTTACATTTTATATTATATGCTGTTGACTCTAAAAATAAATTAACATGTTGTCAATCACATTATTACGCAGATGACACGCAAATATAGTTAACCATTTGAAGCGGGAAATATTGACCAGTTAATTACTAGAATTTTACTGATATTGAAAATCTTGTAGAGTATTCTCTGACGCCCTGCCTTAAAATTAACGCGCCCAAATCGTCTGCATTTATTTTTGGAAATGAAAAAATATGTAAGATAATTTAGGACAATTTCGGAATTTACGTACAGGATCAAAAACTATCATTCTTGAGCCGTACCAATAATCTTATAATAGATAAAAAGCTAAAATATGATGTTCATGTTAACCATTTATTTAAAAAACGTATTTTGTTTTAAAACAATAAAGTTTTTGTCGCGAAATATTAAATCAAAATCTCAAAAAACTGCTCCTTATTTAAATGAATGTCTATTTCCATGATCGGCTTATCACTACCGAAATCTTATCATGTTAATAATGCAAACATTCCTCAATATAGAATGACATTCTTTGAAAAAATCTGCATATACTGCATGTCCCTTTACAACTCAATTCCTCCTAATAAAATTTTTCACTTAACTCATTGAAACTCAATTATAAAAAATATTTATTAACCCATTGAATAAATGATGTGTACTGTTTCTTTTTATTTAATTAAATAAATAAAAAAAAACTTTTTAAAAACTTTATTTTAAAACCGAATTGAACAAAAAGGTAGAAAATGCATTTTTTTTCAACTTTGCGAACAGAAAACCATTGGGCGGGCATAAAATATTTCTTCGTCTAATCAAAGCGCCATAACACAGGCACACAAAAAAAGTTGTCTGTGCTCCTATCCCTTGTATTTTGAGCCTCTGAACATGAATTTGACCTTAGTTTTTCCCCAGCATGTCAGTTTTTTTTTTAACACTAAGAAAGTCTGTTGGGTCGTAATATTGCTTACTCAGTTCATTTAAATCAGACTCCAAAAGTGATTCAACTTTAAAACTTTAATCTAATAACATTGTGGTACTTCAGTACTGACCACATAACTCAAAGGAAACTATAAAACTCCATAATCCTTGGAATCCGATGAAAATAGTGGCGAATTTTGATTGGGGAGTTAATGAGATTGTGACCTCGGATCCTTGTGCTTGAGTATCATACATCCACAACCTCATTGAGTATCATACATCCACAACCTCATAACCTAAGCATCCCATAACTCCGTAATCCCTTAACTCTGAAGATCCAACGAAAAAAAATGGAGGTTCTAAGTACGTGCCATTGTGACATTAGAACCTTGGAATCAAGCACCCTATGGCGCCATAGCTCTTCAGCAGCAATCCTTCTATCCTCATAGCCCCATAACCCTGAGGATTTAATGAAAAAATAGGAGGCTCTCGATTAGGGAATCAATTAGATTGTGCCTTCGGAACCTTGTTATCTTGTTACCAATTAAGCCTATTCCAGCAGAAAATCCTTCTACTACATAACCCAGTAACCCCACGAACCCATAACTGCATAACTCCGGCAATATAATACAAGCATGCGAAGAATCTGAACAGGGGAATTAATGAGATTGTGTTCTCGGAATCTTGAAATCGAGTAGCTCATGATCCCTTAGGTCTCGAACAGCAATACTTTTAGCCGTATAACCCCGTGATTCTGAGTATTCAATAAAAGCAAATTAGGGAATCATAATTGGGGATTTAGTGAGAATGTAACTTTGGAAGTGGACTATCTTTTCAGGTGACTTCTGTTTAGGTGACTTCATTTGATATCTTGCCACCAGTGATTGATGATTTATAAAGTATGTGTTTAATTTTAAAATATTTGTTTACTTTCAATATGTTCCACTCACACCAGGAATTTAGATCACCAGCAGAGTATGCAATTGTGAAAAGCTATTGTCAAATATACTCAAAACGTACAATTTTAATTCAAAATCAATTGTTTTTGACACATACGAAGGGACTAAGTGTAGTGATGATTCACCATTTTACCTTGTCTTCAATCTCCAATATTGCCACTCCTCACAGTTGGTAAATTTACAATTAAAACACAGGTCTGCAAAAAATATTTTCTTTTCAGCTGCATGGGATGTTTTTGGTAAATATTATGTTTTCTAGTCTGCTGAATCCAAAAATGATATCTATTTCCTCCGTCACGTACAGTTTTTTTGCAAAATACAAGGTGTTTGGATAAAAAAAGCCTAACACTAATGAAAAACTCACCATTTTATTACAATGAACAAAACAATATTTCTCGTAATGAAACAAACAATTTCTTCATGAAATGTACTTTTTCATGTTTATTTTTTGTTTTGCCTATGAAACCTTTTCTTCTTCTCTTTAATACTTCTCCGAACACGCATCCGCTTTCCATTTTTTGTTTCCCGCTTGAGAATCCAACAGTAGTCAGCTAGCATATTGACATCCGATCTTCCTTGGTAGCGTCTCTCGATATCACGGACATCCTGCTGAAATCTCTCACCCTGCTCTTCAGGGAAGGCTCCCAAGATTTCGAGAAAATAGCCTACATGGGAGTGTAAGAAATGAACTTTTAAGCTCATGTTGCATCCTTGAGCTTTATAGGCAGCCAACATGCGTTGTACAATGGTTTTATAGTGAGGGTTTTTAGTATTGCCCAAAAACTTGTACACTACGTCTTTGAAAGAGTCCCACGCTTCTTTTTTTTTTTCTCCCATTGTTTCTGAAAAGAGGGGATCGGATAACAGTTTTCTTATATCGGGGCCAGTAAAAACTCTCTCTTTCAACTTGGCTTCAGACAGTTTTGGGAAGTTGGAACACAAATATCTGAAACATTCCCCATCTTTTGGCAGTGTATAGCAACCAAGAATAGGATACCAGATTTCGGGTTAAACTGGCGTGTCACTCTAAATGAAACTACAAACATGAGTTTTGCAAGAAAACCTGACGTGATGGAATTTTTCGAGTATTTTTCCCGGTTTTAGTGAGTAAAAATTTATGAGAAACAGTATAAAAATCCAATGCAGTTTTTTTGTTGCAGACCTCTGAAATTAACTACAAATTTAAAAAATAATAATTCAGCCAATGAACGAATGTTATGCGTTTACTTATTGGATAAAACAACTCCCGGGATGTGTATTTTTAGTTTTATTCTCGGTTTTATCAATGATTTTGGTTTTGCTAATAACACGTATAACCTTGAAGTCGACGCAGTTACAGGAAAATGTCGCAATATGTGTCAACGTACGTGCGTATTGAATTTCTAAAGGTATAAACGTTCACCTTTTAAGACTGATTTTTCTTGAAATTGATCGCATACAAATTACTCAAGCTAGGGTACCCTGTATTTAAAAGATATATGGAAGCTGAAACTCATGCATGAATGGCAGTGGTTACTTAACTGAATAATATACGCTGTAACGTATATTACTCCTTCACAACAGAATTAATTTCCACGTTTTGATTTATGGTTAACGCCAAAGAAAGAGAAAAAATACCTTGCAACTGAAATAACAGGGGATCTAACTCGAATACCCGCGGGACATCTAGATCATTTGTTCGGCTTTTAGATAACACGTAATTTATTTGAATTGCAGCAGTATAAATCCTTGCGGATTGGATGACAGTGTACTTATAGCTTTATGTACGATTGTGAGAAAGAAAATTCAATGAGCGCATAGCAGTTTATTGTAACGCAGTTAAGTTAAATAATTGCGACCGTTTTGTGTGTAAATAAACAATAGCATATTATTAATTATAAGTTGGCGTGGGAGTGGGCTGATCTTGTGTACTAGTGCGGTGCGGCTTCAGTGAGCACAATGACTTCTTCAATCCCATCGAGATTTTCTTTACCTTACTGTAATCGGTGTGTTTAATCTGCACGAAATTACTGTATGAACTTAAAGTTACGGAATTATTAACCATTCTAACAGCAAATCGGCCAATGACAAGGAGAATCATCATTTGGAAAGGGCAAATTATTTCAAGTAGTTTTTGTTCGCCTATACAGGGGACTTTTATTCTTTCTCTTCTTATTCACGTCTTGTCAGACGTTTTGTGATTTATGAATTATTGTTGTTGGCTTCCGATTGCTGTATAACACGTCTGGAGGTATCGCGCTGTCTGTCGTGGTTATGTGTTAGGTGCACAGTTTCATTGGAGCTCTGTTTCATTAAATATTTGGTGGGATGCCAAGGGAGGGCATCCTCTTCGCTTCTTGCCTTCTGGTTCTCCCTGAGCTATCAAAGAGTCTATACGGTCTTCTCTCCTGCTGATGTGGCTAAACAATGAGAGGATTCGGGAGAATGCTGGAGAGACGGTTTTTGGGACATATTTCTTGGAGAACCTAAGTATGATGTGCTGTTAAGAGTGTTAAGGAAATTCGTAACAAATGTCTCTGGACTCACATCTCGGAAGCATCAATACGAGTTCTGTCTACCTCCCTAACAGTTCATGTATCAGATGGGGGAAAAGAAAATGGGGAAAACTAGGGCGTTAACAAGTCTGACTTTGTGCGGCTCGTGATATTTCTGCTATGTCAAATTTTGCTCATCTGGCAAGTTGCCAATCTTTCCATCATTCTTTCAAGAACCTCATAGCCGCAATCGCCAGTATTGTCCACAAGGGCTTCAAGATCTTGTTTATTACTTCAGAGTCACCTATTCGTAACGTGTCTGAGTGGTTATTATTTGCTCGGTCTACGATCATAACTCTCGTTTTATTGTTTATTTTGTTTTATTGTTAGAAGCCTGTCCAGCAGATGTATGAACTCACCGTCGCCTGTTGTAACTAAGGTGGTAACATGTGCCAATCTCAAGTTACGAATCTTGCTCCCACCTATAGCTACTCCATCCTGCTGATCCTCCAAGACACGCCGCATCACGTCTTCACTATAGATGTTAAAGAGGATTGGTGACGTAACGCAGCCCTTCACGTTTTCTCTATAGATGTTAAAGAGGATGGTGACATAACGCAGCCCTGCCTGACGCTTTCTCCATTTTTACATTTATCAGAGTTATTGTTGCATGCTTTCAGCAAAGCAGAATTCTTATTATACAGGCGGCGAATAATAAATATAATAAAATATATAAAATATAATAAATAATATTTGGATGTCTCCATCTCCAATAATTCAGCCCACAGTTTTTCCCGTTCTACATTGTCGAAAGCCTTATGGCAGTCTACGAAACAAAGGTCAAAAATCAGTCAAAAATCAGCCCATTCCAACAACTGTTTCGCGTTGGTAAACTATTGACCAAAAACGCGATCGGGGTCTCCTATCAGGATTAGTCTCTCTAGACCTCGAAAAGGCGTTTAATAAAGTCTGGCACCCTGGGTTGCTATTCAAACTCAATATCGCGAGTATTCCTAATCATATCATTAAACTGATACATACCTTCTTAATCGCCAATTCCGAATAGCAACCAATCCAGAGTGCACCTCCTTAAACCCTCTCTGTCCGGCGTCCCCCAAGGGTCAGCCCTAGGCCTAGTATTGTTCTTGCTTTATATTAATGACATGTCCAAACTGAAAGACTCACTCTAGCTATATACGCAGATGATACGGCGATCATCACCACCTCCAAAAAACCTGATCTCTTGGTAAAACTATTACAAAAACTAACAGAAAAAGTTATTACTTTTTTCGAAAATTGGGGACTGACGCATTGACCATAACTAAAAGTAGACTCCTCCCCCACCCGGAGAGCAAATTAAATATTAAAGGCCACGACCTTGAGTGGTCTCCCACAATAGAGTACCTGGCCATTCACATAGATAGAAAACTCAACTTTGACATCTGACTCTAATCAGTAATAACCAAAGCACAAGCCCGCACATCCCAATACTTCTAAAATCCCCCCCACCCATATCGCTTCCCTGCTGTATAAATCATACATTCGCCCTATTTTAACATACGCATCCCAAATGTGGTACCCGCTATTAACTCCAACACGACAAAGAAAGCTACAAGTAGCCCAAAATAAAAACTTACGAATAGCAGCAAGATTTCCTCGCTCCACAAATACTTCATTTCTGCACAATGTCCATATTGGGCCCATTAACTACAAAATTTGCCACTGCCCCAAAATCTTAAATTATATTTATAATCCCAACCCCATAAGTTGTGTTCTCCCCCATCCGCCTTAGCTCACTTCTGCTTCAATTATTATAAACTACTATTCTGAAAAAAAAGCTCTCTGTAAAAATGTACTAACCAAAACATTGTAATACCTACCTATCCCCCACTATATCCTGACATGTTAGCCGCAAAGAAGAAAACATCACAAACCGCGGAAAGCGCCCTTTTGGGCGGAAGCCGCAGCCATGGCGCATCTGACTAGTGCACACTGGGCCCAGAGATCGAAAAGGTTGGCTAAAATTCTGAACATGGTTAAATCGCCTAAAAATGAGTACATCAATCATAAAAAAATATTTAAGAAAATTAAAAGCGATGGGGGTGTTGTTTGCGGGGGTGTAAACATTGAAAAAACGTGATAAAAAAATGACAATCGACAAATCGGCTAAAAAGAATGCGTTAAGCATAGAAAAATATTGAAATAAAATAATTTTATTACGAAGGATGTTTTGGGGGTGGAAAATGAGAAAAACGTAGCAAAATAATTTAAGAATGGGCCAGTTTTCTAAAAATGAGTATATTTAGCATGGAAACATTATTAAAAAAAAAATACAAATTTTATGAACTCTTACTGGCTTGATTTACCTATTTACTCTCATTTACCCCAATTTAGCCCCCCAACCCTTCAATAGAATAGGATCAAAATATAATCTGGTTCTAGATCTCGTTAAAATACATACGTGTATCAAACAAATTTCAAGTCAATATCTTAAATGGTTCCAGAGTAATCGTGCGCACAAAAAAAAGTTACAGACAGAACGACAGACCGAAATTTTTTGTTTGCTCGAACTTAAAATCTCTACGTTTCATGACATTCTAAGCCTGTTTGAACAATAAAAATTTTCAAAATTTTTTTGCGTTACTATGTTTCCACCTCGGTTTCCACTGGATGTGGAAGTAATAATGCGAGTAACTTGATTTTTTAATGAAATAAATTTTTAATTTTCACTTTCAATCCAGGGTGGGGCAAGGCAACACAGTCAAATAATGAAATATTTTTTCATTAAAAGCAAACTTAGTTTTATTAATATGATGACAAATAATTGTAAACAAAGTCGCATTCGGTATTCGGTGCTAGCTAGAGGGAGGCAAGCGCCCCACCCTGCCCCACCGTGACTACGCCCTTGCTTTCAACTCATTTTTCTAATTTATTTGTAGTAATTTCCATGAAAAAAATTAAAATAGTCATTCGAAGCAGTTACCGAGCGAGGGCCCGTCGTCGCGTCATACGTATATTTTCAATTTAAGACCTCGTACTTGACCAAATTATTACTCATTACTTCCAAACCGGGTTGAATCGGGTTCTAAATTTTGTACTATAATTTGAAAAAACTATAAGAATCCGACCAGTAAAAGAATCATGCTTGGAACACGTTGCGCTTTTTTTGTAGCTCAAACAAAAGGTACCCATTAATTTTTATTTCTTTATCTTTGTAGTACCCCGCTTAACACAATTTTATGACCGAATGTATCACATTTCACAAGCAATAAATGTATGCAAAATAAAATACTTACTTTATAGATTGTCTTGCTAAAATTTCACTATATTTTTGTTGAAATTTCACAAATTACAAGAATATCGACTAGTACGTTCGAATGTGGCAAGCAGCTATTCACAACTGTACGCTAACAGAACGTTGTGTTTCTTATGATGTATCAGGTAAAAATGGGCAACAATACGGTTGGAATTTGCGGTACGTAATGAACTGAATATTTCTGTCTACAAAAATATTACTTTGAATACAATTAAACCTCTTTCGAATTTTGGCTTTTTGGCCAGCTTTTTCGGATTCTGGCCCACTGTGTAGTGGACACATATGCACGTAATATTCTCTTGCCTTCTCGATAAGTTGTCGTAAATTCAGTATTTGCTCTCTGGTACTGCATCCTTTAACAAAGCCTGCTTGCTCAGAAGAAAATATTTCGGTTGTAGTTTTAGTTTCGAAATGATATATACTTTTGCATATTTGTGCGGGAAATAGCTATTTGTGTATTAAGAGCACAAAGTGCTTTATTACGAAGCACGCCAAATACTCGAGGGTGACAATGACAGTGCGCTCGAATTACACACATGATTTTTTTGAAACACTAATATATCAGTAACATTGACGGGGACATAATAATTTAAATAACACACCAGTCTAACCTCTTCATTTTTGTTTTCAATTGCTTTTGGAGTCTGTTTTTTACGCATGGTATACCTTAGTAAAATGAATATAAAATTAAAGAAACAATATCGATACGTCTCGATGAAATTAAAACAAGTGGTTCATAATCTTTTACGATAGCTCTATAGCACTAAAGTGTGCTTTGATTCGTAAAAAAAAAAGAAGAATGGCATTTCCTACCTGACTCGTTTTTTCTGCATCAAAGTTTCAAGGTTTTCGATATACTTCGATATATTAGCTACTTGCTAAATATCAGAAATAATATTCTTCATGATATGTAAAATTTTAAACTTATTAGTGGTGTTGAAGTTCATTTTAAACTGTCATGTAGTACTTTTTAAGAAGTTTTGATTAATGTGGATATTTAGAAATTAGAGCAAAAGTGTCATGGCGCACAGTATAATGGTATCACTGTAATTCACTGCACATGTTGACCAACTCGTCTAATTTCCAAACTTTGCAACAATTAAATACCTATAATATAATAATCATAACATAATTTTCATTATCTTTAATGTTAAACCTACTTCCATTGAATATAGATCATCTTTATTAGGTTCTTTCGTAGTCTACAATATTTAAAAAATGTCGAATTATGCAATTTGTCAATCACTGCTGCCAACTTTTCTAAACTGAGAGAGTTGGAAACAGTGTTTGACAAATTGCATAATTCGACATTTTTAAAATATTGTAGACTACGAAACAACCTAATAAATATGATTTATGTTCAATGGAAGTAGGTTTAACATTAAAGATAATGAAAACAATGTTATGATTATTATATTATAGGTATTTAATTGTTAGAAAGTTTGGAAATTAGACGAGTTGGTCAACATGTGCAGTAAATTACAGTGATACCAATCTAGACACTTTTTACCAAACTTTCTTTCGTGCAAATCGTCAATTGTGATATTTTTTTAAGAGTGGAAATGGTGCAGGAACACAGTTTGCATACGTTTCAACTAAGATTTTTTTAAATATTAATAATATACTCAATTAGTTTATACATTTGGAATTTGTAAGTTTGGTTGATATAGTAAAACCAATGCGTAAAGGTCGCTTTGCAATACGAATATAAAATGTAGAAATTGCAGCTCGAGAAGTAGTCGACACATTATACAGTGTCCGCCAAAATGTTTGCACCATATGGGAAAATCTGTTGTTATTGATTATCTGAAAAAATGTATTATTGGTAAAAGTTAGTGCATTTTCTTAAATAAAAAAGAAACTCCACAAATGTGTGTTAGTCCTGGAACTTAGGTCAGAAAATTAATTTTTTTGAAATTGTCTCAAGTATAAACTACGTTTATTTTTGAAGATATCGAGAAATGGTATTTAATGAAGTTGCTTATAATCCGAAGTTATATCCAGATTATCAAATTTGGCTGTTCTATTTTAAGAATAAAAATTTTCCGTCTTTTTACTCATAATTTCTGAACTTAAGTCAGGACTAACACACATATGTGGAGCGTCTTTTTCATTTAAAAACATGCACTAACTTTTATCAAAAATGAAATTTTTTAAAAAGTCAATAACGACAGAGTTTCCCATATGGTGCAAACTTTTTGGTGGACTTCGTGGCGGACACTGTATATTAAAAAATCTTAGATAAATTTTACAGCATCTACTACTTTTCTGAGACGACTCCTTTCACGTATTGATCATTTAGGTTTAGGTATGCCTAAAGGAATCACTAAAAGAAAACGCTGCTTAAGGAATCGCTACTTGCATATCCAAGTCGTTTACGAAAAAAATGTTGATAATATCAGTGCACTCCACTATGTGGAAATAATTATTCATAGAGCTTATATAAAATAACATTTGAAATTATCTACCCAGAAACCCATAAAACGATATTCCACGCGGTAGTGGTGGTGGTAGAAAGGGAGGCTGATGTCAAAAAACTTGGGACCTTTAGTTCTTGTACACGTCGTAAATCACAATTTTATTTTTTACCTTCTTTAATAATGGAGTAAGGGTGGCTGAAAATTTTGATGCCTTTGGTTCTTGTGCACATACTAAATCACAATTTTTTTATCATTGTTAATGATGGGGTGGGGGTGGTAATTGGGGTAGTAGAGGAGTGCCCGACGAATTTTGTACACACATTAAATCACTCTTTTATTTTTTTACCCCTTTAAATGGGGTGGGTGACGGTGGTAAAGGCGTGGCTGGCGCAAAAAAATGGGGCTTTTGGTTATTATTTACGCTTAATCATAATTTTATTTTTTTACCCCCATTAATAATGGTGTAGGGATGCTAGAGGGACTGGCTGATGTCAAAAAAATTTTGAAACCATTATGTCTCGTACATACACTAAATCCCAATTTTTCTACTCTTGCTTGCTTTATCTATGTATCCCCAACACTTTAACGGAACAAGATCAAAATATGATCTAGTTCCAGATCTCATTGTAATACATAGGTGTACGAAATCAAATCAACAAATAAACCGTTCATAAACCATTCCAGGCTAATCGTGCGGACACAAAAAGTTACCCACAGACAGAACGACGGACATAATTTTTTCTCAAGCTTAAAATCTCGACGTTTCATGACATTTGAAGTCTCCATTACTATACTTCCACTCCACTACGTGAATGTGGAAGTAATTTACAGAAGTGATGGCACGCGTCAATAATAATTTCACCACTATTGTTAAAGACATTTATTACTTCGTGGTGCATTTTTTTCTGCGTATTAGTCCAGGAATTTCGCTTATTTACGCTTAATAATGGTGTAGGGGTGCTAGAGGGACTGGCTGATGTCAAAAAAAATTTGAAACCATTATGTCTCGTACATACACTAAATCCCAATTTTTCTACTCTTGCTTGCTTTACCATGTATCCCCAACCCTTTAACGGAACAAGATCAAAATATGATCTAGTTCCAAATCTCATTGTAATACATAGGTGTACCAAATCAAGTCAACAAATAAACCGTTCATAAACCATTCCAGGCTAATCGTGCGGACACAAAAAGTTACCCACAGACAGAACGACGGACATAATTTTTTCTCAAACTTAAAATCTCGACGTTTCATGACATTTGAAGTCTCCGTTACTATACTTCCACTCCACTACGTGGATGTGGAAGTAATTTACAGAAGTGGTGGCACGCGTCATTAATAATTTCACCACTATTGTTAAAGACATTTATTACTTCATGGTGGTGCATTTTTTTCTGCGTATTAGTCCAGGATTTCGACCAACATCCCAACATCACCCTACACTCTCATGATTAATTATACAGGGTTCTGTTCTTACAGAAGGAAGTGATATTGATATTTTGAAAACATTTAGTATTTTGATATTTATTGTGATATATCAAGGCAAAAGAAAACGTTTTTGCCGTTTTTGGTTAATCAAAAAATTGCTAATAAAACGATTTGCATTAATTTTTTTTTATATACATATATTCTCTTTACAAAATATTTATTTGTAATAATAATCATGATATTGGCGAACTCTGGATGTTTTACAGAAATATTATATATTCAAATTACACAATTTATTCCAGCTAAATTTTCCACACTATATAAAATATACATCTTCTAAAACATTTTCTTATCAATTTCCTTATATAATTGGTAGCAAGTAATGGCAAATATACAAAAACAATTACATTTTGCTCACTGCGTCATTTTCGGCATCTGCTTTAAATTATTTGACAAATTACAATGCAATAAAAAAATCTAAACAACACCAGTTGCGGTGTTACTGATATAATTATTACGAAAAACACTTTAATAGCGCAGTTGCAGATAAAAATGACAATAAAAAGTCAATAAAATATTCGGATGTCAAATTATAAAAGTATATTTATATTAATTAAGAAAGTTTAACCAAAACATAGATTATAGGCTTGATTAGCTGCATAAATATATATATGGTAAAATTATTAATGTCTTACAGTTTTAAAAAACCTTCTGCAATGTGATTTTAGTGCATAAAAACACATGGAACACATGGATAAGTGAAGCAGGATACCAAAAGATTAAAAAATGGTAATATATTTTTTTTGTTTAGTTTTCAACCGGTGGCTGTTTCTGCTAAACTAGCCATTGTTATGTAGGTTTTTTTAATAATATATGCAGTAATATTTATGCACTTGTACTTAGTATGCCTTTTTAGAGTTCCATAAGATATTACTCTCGCTCGAGCGTCCATCTGTCTCATCACATTTTAACTTTCAAAGTATAAATGCCTATATGCATGAAATTTGGACCAATAATTATGCAAAGTAACGAGTCAAAATGAGTAAAATTTGGTTCAAATCAAAAAGAAATATAATAGTTATAAGTTTTACACTCTTAAGTTCGGCACACTGTATAAGCAAATAAATTCTTTACAAAAACAGTCAATTTATTTCAAGAAAATAATAAGTATAATGTCAGTGGCGTACCATTATTTTGTTAAAAAAATATCAGAGGACGTGTTTGCGAGGACGCCATTGGTGGAGCGATAAAATAAATTTTCGGGTATTAATACACAAGAGGTCGATATTTTACCGGGTAAATTTTTTTTTGGACGAAAACCTGTTTTCCCATGAAAATTATTCAAGAATTAAGGGCATGTAAAAATCATGACACGAAGTGAAGCGATTTTTCGTATGTCCCTTAATTCGAGCAAAATTTTCATGGAAAACAGGTTTGAGTCACTCAAAAAAAATTTACCCAAGTAGAAAATCAACCTCGTGTGTATTACAGAAGATTAATATATAATTAAAAAATATATATAATAATTATTAAAACAACAAAACTGTTTATTTAAAGTTTAAAAAATAACAATTTATGATAATAAATAATGTAAACATTTTCTAATGTTTTTTATCATGTTATAACCCCAGTCAGTCAAAATATTTGCAAGTTCATCAGTAGTCATATCTTTTTCGAGGGAATAATGCTCTTTGCAAAAAGCTTTAAATTGTTTCCATATAGAATTTTTAGTGTTTCTAGTTTTAACTGGGACACTTTCATTGATAGCTTCGTTAATATTTTCTTGTTCTTTTCTCATTCATTTTGTGCACAAAAATCAAGATGAAAACGTGAAATGTCAGATTCGAGGTCAGATTTGAATAATTTCAATGACTTTTTTAGTTTGACACATGACTACTACGAAAAAAGTAACATACATTAAATTAATTAAATAAATCCTATTGTTCGATTTTTTTGGAAATGTACGTTTTGATTGGTTAATAAAGAAGAATATATTAATCTAACTAAAATATTGTGGTATTATGTCCTATTAACACATACCAAAATTGAAATAAGATCTAAAGTACTTTCTGAGATATTAAAAAACGACGATTTAAAAAAAAATCCAACACCCTGTAGCAAGAAATTTAAGGAGTTGCGGACATATGTTAGTATGAATTTTCTTCATAAAATGACCTAAGGCATCACACCATGAAATATTGGCACGTCATTAAGGAACACCCTGTATATGTGTATTATTGCGTGACTTTAATAATAAAAAACTTTGTGGCGTGTTATATTTTACGAGGCACTTTACAGCTCTTGATCAACACGTTCGAAAAGAACTTTTCGTTTGACTATAGCTAGAGAAAAGGTTAAAAAACCGCTGCCCAAGGAATCACTACTTCCACATCCAAGTCTCTTACAACAAAATACTATATTTGCACTCCACTATGTGGAAATAATTGTTTATGGAACTTTAATAGTATAATATATAAAATCATATACCCCAAAAACCCATAAAATTATATGCCACATCGGTAATAGAGGAAGGGTTGGTGGTGGGGGTGAATGAAGTGAAAAAAAATCTTGATAACTTTGGCTCTTGTACACCCACTAAATCACACTATTTTTTCACCACCTTTAATAATGAGGTGGAGGTGGTAATAGAGGTGGCTAATGCCAATTTTTTTTTGAGACCTTAGCTCCTCTTATATTTACTAAATACCAGTTTCATGGATTCTTGCTTGATTTACCTATTTACCGCAATTTACCCTTCAACTCTGCAACGGAATAAGATCAAAATATAATCTAGTTCCAGATCTCGTTAAAATACATACTTGTACCATATTTTAAGTGAATATCTTAAACGGTTCCAGAGTAATCGTGAGCACTAAAAAGATACAAGACTAACATACAGACCGATGCGACAGACAAATGTATTTTACTCAGACTTAAAATATTGACGTTTCATGATATTCTAAGCCTATTTAAACAACGAAAATTTCCAAAAAATTTCTATGCGTTAATATACTTCAACTGAATGTGGAAGTAATACGCAGAAAATGGCATGACAAAGATATAAAAAATCGTTGTGTGCCGTAATCTACACGATAAAAGTACTCTACTTCGAGCATTTTCTTCGAGGAAACCTACTACGCATCAATACCACTGTGCATCTAATTTACTCGAGGAAAGCCACTGCGCATTCATACTTCCTGAAGTAACCCACTGCGCGTTCATTTTACTCGAGGAAACCCACTGCGCATCCATATCACTTAAGGTAAACTACTGCGCATCTATAGCACTCAAGAAAAGCCACTCTGCGTCCATAATACTCGTGGTAACCTACTGCGCATCCATTGTACTCGAGGAAAGCCACTGCGCATCCATACTACTTGAGGTAACCTACTGCGGTCTATAATACTCGAAAAAAGTCACTGCGCATCCAAAATACAAGAGGAAAGCCACTGCGCATCCATAATACTCGGGGAAACCTACTGCGCATTCATAGTAGCCGAGGAAAGCCACCGCGCATCCATACTACTCGAGGTAACTTTAACAACATAATATTTGAAATAGTCTATCCCAAAAACCTATAAAACGATATGCCACATCGGTAGTGGGGGTTGGGGGGCGGTGGCAGAGGGGTGGGGGTGGCGGTGGATTAAGTAAAAAAAAATTGAGACTTAGGTTCTTGTATACACGCTAAATTACAATTTTATTTTTTTCACCCCCTTTAATAATGGGATGGGCGTAGTAATGGGGGTGGCTAATGCCAAAAAATTTTTTGAGACTTTAAGTTCTTTTATATATACTAAATACCAATTTTTTGGACTCTTACCGGCTTGGTTTACCTATTTACCTCCATTTACCCCAATTTACCCCCCAACCCTTCGACGGAACAAGATGAAAATATAATCTAGTTCCAGATCTCGTTAAAGTACATATGTGTACCAAATTTCAAGTCAATATCTTAAACGGTTCCAGAGTAAACGTGCGCACAAAAAAGTTACAGACCGACAGACAGAAATTTTTTTTCCGCTCAAACTTAAAATCTCGACGTTTCATGACATTTTAAGCCTATTTGAACAATAAAAATTTTTTTAAATTTTTTTGTCGGTACTATACTTCCACTGGATGTGGAAGTAATTAAAGTTCGATACCTCTAATAGCAAGCGGGATATTGAGTGAGACATAATAAAATAACATTTTCATGTTTTTTTGTAATCTTTGCAAATAAATGCTTTTTTCTCCAATTTCGAAATTCCGCCTGCATTGGCGAATTCGAATCCGGCAATAAATTTTACATAAGAATCTGGTTTACGTTTTTATATACCCTCTACCCTTCCTTGTCGATTTCGAGACCGTAGATCTCCAACTATATTAGGGATACGATTTCTATAGGCTAACTGGCTAACATATAATACCTACAAAAATATGAAAATTCAGTATCATAGCAATCCACAACCTTCTAAAATTTTTATGTTACTGTCAGTGCCAAGAATAATTATTTTGTAAGATTTTTGTCTCAATATATTCTCTAATAGCATTATTTTAGTTTTTCAAAACTTCTACGTATTTTAACTAGTTAAATACTATTTTTAAAACTTTTATATACAGATTAATAGCGACATGTAAATAAACAAACCATTAACATAAAACTTGAAAAAATTACATCATCAGGCTTCTATTTGTTCGATTCAACCGTACATAATAAATATTTGTGCAGTAATGATTAATTAAGAAAGTTCGGTATATAAAATAAATCTGTCATAAAGTAAAGTGGTTTTTCTATTATGAGAGTTTCCGGATGAGTTATAAATACATATTTTAGAGTTTCCAGAAATTCGTAACAGTTTTCACAGCCGGTGTTCCCATATAATCACGCCACCAAGCACCACAATATTTATAATAAAAGATTACTCATAAAGTCATAAGCCACTGAAGTCATTTTTGTTTAGCTGCATAAAATTGTGTTTGGGTAAATGATAGCAGAATCAAAATAGGATATATGATTATTTTAAAACTGGTAGGATAGAGTAACGCAAATTTAAATAGATCATAACAAACTATTAAAGTGTATTTCCTTATCGTTATTGGCCACTTTCCAACGTAAAGATAGTTGTAAACTTTCTTTACTCTCAACCAGGTTCGATCCCCGGCCTTTGCACTGAGATTTTTTGGAAGAAGAAATAATGTCCTGCTTATTACAAGTTTGATCTTTTTTAATCTAGTACCGAATGCTCTAGAAATAGCATGATAGGGAGCATTCGTGAATTTGGACACTCTTTGGTTAGACTGTTACTACCACGATCCAAACATACATGGTTTGCTGATCCCCTGAAACTCCTTAAACGTGACGTGACGCTTAGCGACTACCGAGTCAGCTTAGAGATAGGTTTACACGAATGCGCCTTTGCCCCAGCGTGGTAGTACTACTCCCAGGACCGTTCCACAATTATGGCTGGTTTATATCAAATTCAAAGGCTAGCTTGTCTAATAACAACAGAAGCAATCAAAACTACCCAACAGCTGCAATGAAGATCATCCTTACACTCACTCCCTTGCATGTTGAAGTGGAACTGGAAAGCAGCAAGCGAGTTTTTACAAAGCTTGTGATATTCCCAGAGGCTAATTTCCCTATGTCTTCAGGCGTCAGTTCCACCTTTTCTAGTCGCTTTAGTTTTGCTTCTCTTTGGCCTGGAGTAGGACTCTTTCTGTTCCTTTTCCCATTTTTGGATCTTCCGTTGTGTCCCTTGGTTAAGCCATATAACGGGCCCAAAAAATGGGGCTTCAGCACCTTTAGCTGTACCTCTTAGCAAGTACCTTAATGTATTTCAAACAGAGGTATATGCCATCTTACTGTGTGCAGGCGAAAATCTCCGAAGGAATTTCGTTGACAAGCGTATTTATATACGCATTGACAGCCAGGCGGCTTTGGAGGTCCTCGCATTAAACAAAGTAACCACTAAGCTGGTGCTGAACTGTTGAAATATTTTTACTGAGCTGTGTGAACGCATTCAAACCAGTATGAGTGCCCCGCACGGGCGTAGCGAAGGGGGGTATAGGAGGTTCGCATAAGTTGGGCAAAAGTTGGAAATTTGAGATAACAGTTGGTAATTTTTATTTTCGGTGGAAACAATTTTTGATTTTCTACAGAGTGGTGTGAAGTTCAATGAAGGAGCAGACCATTTGACGGGAGAAGGAGCAACAACTCCTTTCCCTGCTCCTGAGTCAGACTTCGGTTTGCAAAAAAGTCAGATCCATAGTTCAGCAATTGTTGAGTTCAAACCTTCAGAATGAGGTAGTCAAGACTCGATATAAAGGAATCTTCAACTGACTTCACCGTAAAATGATTGCTTGGATCCAATAGAGAAAGAATGATACTGATGGTAGACCTGATGACAAAACGCTATCCTCTGAGCAAGCATCTACATACAATGAGGTTGAACGATGTGGGGGATAAAACCATCACTTATATTCTATGCAAGTACTAGAAACTTTAAGGCATAGGTGTATCGAAAGTAATTTTTTATAGCCGGAGAAACTACGGGATCCACCCTGGAATAGACTGCCATTCTTCGTGTAAAGTACTGGTCATTTCTCGGATATCCTGCATGTCGCGATTGCAGAATGGGTGGACAGCCTCGAGTATTACGAATCTTAAAATCTGCTTGTGTGGTTTCTAATAACACAGCCCCACAAAAAAAATAAAACTTCAGACCAGCGAACCAGACCCATGAATTCCTATGTATTTTCGGTCGCTGAATCCGAATCCGAGGTCAAAAAAAATCGTACACCCCCAAAATCATTAGCTAGAGCCAAAAAACACCCCTGGAATGGGGTAAAAAGAAGATTAAGCTACGAGAATAGTTGTTACATCTTAATCAATCGAATTATACAAATTAAGGTTAAACAGCAGCATACATACAATAGATATGTAACACACCCCCAGGGAGGAGCAAAAACTACCCCTCATGTATAAGAAAATCGATCCAAAACAGCAATGACTGCTGAAAAAGCTCGAAATGTCTAAATTTTATTAAAATGATAAGAAACTGTATCAGACCCGACGTAATCTTCATAAACTACCCTTATAGAGTTGAGAACAACCACCCCCAAGGACACGAGAAAAGCAATAAAAACGTTAAATCCAACAGGATTCCTATTTTCATGGATGCTATGATTGGCTGAAATTGCGTAGTACTCTAAAATAGAACTAGAAACTTCCATACATCAACGTCCTACAGTGTCAAAGGGTGCGAAAACTACCCCCATTCAAGGTTCAACTTGAAAATAGCTGCAGTGACCCTCGAAAAAGCTCGAAACTCCGTAGGTTTGTAAAGGTAAGAAGAGTCTGCAGTAGTTTTGACTCAATTATTTGAAAAATACTCCAGCAGCGCTGTCAAATATCACTCCTTATCTTAAATGACACAGAAAAAACAAGACAAAAACAATGATCCAAAATTATTTTCATTTTTATGCATACCATGATTGGTAGTACTCAGAGTTAGACTTAGAAAGTCACGTACCACTGTTGTTATTTAATTTCACTCCCCTAGGGGGTAAAAACTACCCCCTGTGTAAGAAACAACTATAAGAAGTTACAGTGACTTCTGAAAAACTCGGAACGTCTGCGTTTTGTGGGGGTTAGAAGAAATTAAACTAAGTTCGACACTGTGCTTTAAACCTCCCCCCTCCCCCTACAAAACAAAAGGAAGAAGTTCTTTTTATAATATATTTTTTTTATTTAGAGTCTAATGAACGTCTTACAGACTACCGTTTATGTTTTTCACTCGTTTCTCTTATAAGAGACCAATAATATAGCTTTTTCAGTAGTCACTGCAACATTTTTTTCGTTGCATCTTGAATGACGGTAGTTTACATCCTTTCTGGGGGTGTTACTTAATAACATTTATAGGACATGAGTTCCAAACTCTAAGTGTAAAACACGATGTTTGCCAATCATTGCATCCATAAAAATGTAAATCCGGATAGTTTCTCTCTATTTTTCCAGCATCCTACGGATATAGAGGTGGCATCTCGCAACCACGTGGGGGTGGTTTTCAAGCACAGCATCGAACATAGTCTAGTTTCGTTTCACTTCCACACAACGCAAGTGTTTCAAATTTTTATAGACGTTACTGTAACTTTTTATAGTTAAACCTTACATGGGTTGTAGTTTTCACATCCTCTGAGGGTTGACACTGTAGAGCGTTGATGATACGTAAGTTTCTAGTTCTATTTTAGAGTACTACGTAATTTCAGCCAATCATAGTATCCATGAAAATAGAAATCCTGTTTTTATTGCTTTTTTCATGCCCCTTAACCTTGGGGGGTGAGTGTTTATGAAAATTAGGTCGGACCTGATGCAGTTTCTTATCACTTTTAACAAAACTTAGACATTTCGAGCTTTTTCAGCAGTCATTGCTGTCTTAGATCGATTTTTTTATATATGGGGGTAGTTTTTGCTCCTCCCTGGGGGTGTGTTTCATGTCGATTGTATGTATTTAACCTTAATTTGTATAATTCGATTGATTAAGATGTAACAACTATTCTCGTAGCTTAATCTTCTTTTAACCCCATTCCAAGGGTGTTTTTTGGCTCTAGGTAATGATTTTGGGGGTGTACGATTTTTTCTGACCTCGTATTCGAATTCAGCGACCAAAAATACATAGAGATACATGGGTCTGGTTCGCTGGTCTGAAATTTTTTTTTTTTTGTGGGGCTGTGTAATAGCTAGAAAACCTGGAAAAGTCAGAGAATTTGAAGTTGATCTGGGAAGTCAGGGAATTTTAGTAATTTTCATGAAAAGTCAGGAATTTGAAAATAATTTGTCACCCCCCCCCCCCACTTATCAAAAAAATTGAGTTTAGTACTTCTAGTTTCGTGCCGATTATTTAGTGACGCCGCAGTGTGTCTCCCCCCGCTCATCAATTATTAGACCTGGAAAAAACCTTCCAGTAGTGCTGGAAAACCTGGAAAGTCATAGAAAAATTTCTATGAACCGTGTAATATTGATTTCTTGAGAAGTGGAAAGTTTTTCGATTTCAGAATGTTTTTTCTGGAACAACACATTTTTATTTGAATCACACATGAGGTGTGATGAAATGGTGAGTGGACCTACTCGCACTGTGAATGTTTCGAGAACTCAATGACCGTTTTCTCGATTTTACTGTGCACTTTAAAGCCATTATGAACGTTACCTTCGAGATGGTAACGAATTTCCGCTAATTAGGCGCTACTGAAAAGAAAAAGGTTCCGAAAGACCAAGACATAGCGCAGAAGAATAGGTCGACAATGTTAGAGAGGTGTGATGGAAGACGATCCTTCTAAATCTTTAAAGTAGTGAAGACAAGAGACGTACATGGACATTAAACTATTTTAAAGCAGTATGTGTTATTTTCTTCCTACAATATTCATTTACAGTATGCACTTCGTTATGCGAATAAGTTTTCGTGAATGGCCCCTGAAAAATTCAAAAAATTTACAGTCACAACACGGCAGCAACATGTGTTTGTTTTCGAAGAAGTAATTCAACAATAAATAACTTTATTATTATTACTTTCGATCTTGTCCCAAATCAATCTACTGATGTAAATAGTCATGACGAAACAATAAAACTTGGAACGTTAAGATCATTTTGACTTTTACACCCCTTCTTGGGTAATAATCTTTTGTTTACTTTATCGTCTTGTCGCTCTTTTACAAACATACATTTTCCAGCGTCCAGCATAGTTGAATACAGTCTGCAGTTTGCTTTGAACCGCAATTGAGGTGACAGGCTGCCAGGTGACGTCTACAAATAGCTTTTACAATCCAACCATATTCTTTACAGAATATAATCGTTTACCTATACAAGACTAATTTATCATTAAGCTGTCAGTAAAACATTTTCACTGTTACTGTATTTTCGGTTAGAAACACATTAATATATTAATTAATGTTAATTTGCTTATCTTTAGGAAAAAAGTTCATTTAAATTTAAAAACATAAATCAGATCCATAATTAGTATAATCACACATCAATCAGTATTTTTCAGTACATAACTGTAACTGTTTGTGTTAACCTACGTGTATCTGATATGCAGGTTTATTGGGTACTGAGTTTAGGAGCCCAGGCTTCCGAGGGGCCCACCAGAGATTTTGACAACTTTTTTTAATTTATCCCCGCTCATCAACAATTATTAACCGCGGGGGCCCGCCAGTGAATTTGATACCGATGCCCATGAATTGATGTGGGGGACCTGCTGATATGTCACTATGCATATTTAAATATATCACAGGCCCATGCCACACTTACTTAATTCGAGTGTCAAATAAAATACCGTTTCTACATTAACTCTACGCAAAAACTGTGAACTGTACATGTCTTTCCCTTTTTTTTTTTTTAATAAAAACACTACATATAGTAGACTACCCCCAGATCCAAACCTGAGGAGGAGGTTACATATTTGGAAAAACGCAGATATACATCCATACCCACCGATATTGTCAGTGCCGCGGCTGGGGATCGAACCCAGTACTCGGTAGATAGTACGTGCAGCATATTCGCCACATAATACGCTTTAGCAGGATAAGCTACCGTGCAGGTAATGCATTCTCAATAACTTCTTGTTTATACCTACGAAGAATGAAGAATGGTTAACTGTACTACTCACTCTAGTACAGGGTTCATAGCGATCTGGAAAACCTCAGGGAATTTGGAAAATGTAATGAAGTCAGGGAATTTAAAAATAATTTTTCATAAAAAAAAAATTGAGTTTTGTACTTCCGTAGTTTCGTGCCGTTTATTTAGTGACGCCGCATTGTCCCCCCGCGCATCCATTATTAGACCTGTAGTTCTGGAAAACCTGGAAAAATCAGGGAATTTAAGTTTGAAAAATTGCTATGATCCCTGTAGTAGGTACATCTACAGTATGTCCTACTTTTCATGAAGCCACCCTCATATCGCTCATCTGATATCCGAATATTTTGAAATTTTGATGGTGAATATATACCAGTAAAGTGATTCCTTAGACGTAACCACATATGATTTTAGTCAGAGGCGTCCGATTCTAGGATGGAAAAGGGGGGTCAGTTTTAAAAAAAAAGGTATTAGCGATTTTTTTAGAAAAAAATAGTAAGATATTCTTAATTAGCACCTTTAGAAACCCCTGTGTACAAAATTATATCGTAGTGGGTTTAAAGGTTTAAACCCACTACGATATAATTTTGTACACAGGGGTTTCTAAAGGTGCTAATTAAGAATATCTTACTATTTTTTAGAAAAAAATAGTAAGATATTCTTAATTAGCACCTTTAGAAACCCCTGTGTACAAAATTATATCGTAGTGGGTTTAAAGGTGTTTGAGAGGGGCCGTCAAAAAAACATTTTTTTCAACTGGAAAGGAGTTTTCAAATTAAAAAAATGCATTCTTCATTTTTCAGAATAATGTATTGTACTAGTTTGAATTGATTTTACTGCAAAATAATTATTTATTTAATAAGGCAAACATTTTAATTCGTACTTACCTACTTACCATTTTTCTAACAAATAATCTTCAATAAAGTCGTAAGTAAGCCATGAAAACAAATTATTGCAAATGTCAATTTAATAATATAATTCTTTGCGTTTCTATGTAACCATCATCATTCCCAATACATTGCTCAATTCATTTTGCCTGTCTGCCAAATTCTGATCACTAACTCTTCTTGGCTACGTGGTCTGCTCTCATACACTATATATTTTTTTAAATAACCCCACAAATAGATATCAAGTGGTGTCAGGCCCAGAGGCCTAGGGGGAAACTCCTGCGCTTGACTTCTTAGACCTATCCATCTACCTGGAAAATTGTCTTCTAGCCAACCTTATGAGCTGAGGCACCATCAAGTTGATAATACAAGCCTCTTCTGACATCTTGCGGCAGATTATTGAGAAAGGGATGAATTTCATTTTGCAACAAATTTGAATACGCCTCCCCATTCAATCTCGGAATGAAAAAAGGCCAATAATCTGACCGTTCTATAAACCACACCAAATATTAACTTTTGACCCATATTGCCTTTTAGTACTGATAAACCGGTGGGGTTTTTCGTCAGCCCAAAAACTGCAATTCTGGGAGGATACTATCCAATTGGTGGTAAATATTGTCTCATGAGTAAATTTGACGTTCCTGTATTGTTGAAACTGTTATTGATGGTTGCTACCAATTTATGGCGAATGGGAGGCTGAAGGTCAGGTGCCGTAAATTAAATTCAACAACAGATTGTCTAAATGATCTGGCATTATCTCCAACTAAACGAATCAACTCCACTTTTTTTTCGCATTAAAACGCTCAATCATATTTATTACACAAAAATTTACACTTCACTTATTATCGAACATTAAACCAGCATTCTCATGAATTTTTAACTGATTAACTTATTTACGTTCAAGAATAAATTCACTTGACTTGCAATAACTTTTGTTTTCGTGGTTTACTTAGATCTTTATTGAGGCTTATTTGTTAGAAAAATGGTAGGTATGTACGAATTAGATTTTTGCTTTATTAAATAAATAGTTATTTTGTTGTAAAATCAATTCAGACTAGTATAGTACATTATTATTCTGAACAAAAAATGAAGAATATATTTTTTTCATTTGAGAATCCGTTTTACAAATAAAAATTATTTTTAGTTGAAAAAATTATTTTCTTGATGGCCCCTAACTCAAACACCTTTAAACTCATTACGATATAATCTTATACCAAGGGGTTTCTAAAGGTGCTGATTAAGAATATCTTACTAGTTTTTTTCTAAAAAAAAAAATCGCTACTTTTTCTTTGAAAATCGACTCTAGAATCGGCCGCCTCTGACTAAAATCAAATGTGGTTACGTCTAAAGACTTACTTTGTAGGTATACAATGTGTCCCACTTTTCATGGAGCCACCCTCATATCTCGCTCACCTGATATCCGAATATTTTGAAATTTTGGTGGTGAATGTATACCTATAAAGTGAGCTTTTAAACGTAACCACATTCGACTGAAGTCAGAGGCGTTCGATTCTATGATGAAAAAAGAGGTCGATTTTTGAAAAAAAAGTATTAGCGATTTTTTTAGAGAAAAATTAGTAAGATATTCTTAATCAGCACCTTTAAATACCTCTTTGTACAAAATTACATCGTTGTGGGTTCAAAGGTGTTTGAGATATGAGCCGTCAAAAAAAAATTTTTCAACTTAAAATAATTTGTATCTGTAAGACGGATTCTCATATGAAAAAAATGTATTCTTTATTTTTTGTTCAGAATAATGTATTGTACTAGTATGAAATGATTCTATAACAAAATTACTATTTATTTAATAAGACAAAAATTCTAATTTGTACATACCTACCATGTTTCTAACAAATAATCTTCAATAAAGTAAGTAAGCCATGAAAACAAAAGTTATTGCAAGTGTCAATGAATTATTGAACGTCAATAAGTTAATACGTTAAAAATTTCATGAATGCTGGTTTAATGTTGCATGATAAGTGAACTGAAATTTTTTATGATAATGGCTCGGCGTTTGACAATGCAAGAAAAAGTGGAATTGGTTCGTTTAGTCGGAGATAATGCCAGATCATATAGAAAAGCTGCTGATGAATTTAATTTACGGCATCCTGGCCATCAGCATCCCATTCGCCATAAATTGGTAGCAACCATCAATAAAAATTTTGACAATACAGGAAATGTATGTAAGTTAAGACCAAAGAATTATAATTTACAAAATCGTCAAAATCACTACCTACATTTTACAATATTTTAGAGAACATCCAAGATATAGTATAAGGCAAGTAGCATTAAATCTAAATATTAGTAAGAACATCGTTTGGCGTTGCTTGAAAAAACATAGAAAAAGAGCATTCAAGCCAAAATTTCTACATACCCTAGAAGAAGGTGATACTGACAGAAGATTGGATTTCTGTTTTTGGGCCCAGGGTGAATTTTTAAACAATGTAAATTTTCTGAAAAACGTCATATTTACTGATGAAGCAACATTCACTACCAATGGGGTAGTATGCTCTCAGAATTGCCGTTTTTGGGCTGACGAAAATCCCCACTGGTTTATCAGTACTAAAAGGCAATACGTGTCAAAAGTTAACGTTTGGTGTGGTTTATGGAAAGACCAGATTATTGGGCCTTTTTTCATTCCGAGATTGAATGGAGAAGCGTATTTAAATTTGTTGCAAAGAAAAATTCAACCCTTTCTCAATAATCTGCCTCAAGATGTCAGAAGGGACTTGTATTATCAACTTGATGGTGCCCCGGCTCATAACGTTGCAAGGGGTTGGCTAGAAGATAATTTTCCAGGTAGATGGATAGGTTTAAGAAGTCAAGTGCATGAGTTTTCCCCGAGGTCTCCGGACCTAACACCATTTGATTTCTATTTGTGGGGTCGTCTAAAAAATATAGTGTATAAGGACAGACCACGTAGCCAAGATGAGTTAATGATCAAAATTAGACAGGCATGTGTTGAAATCACTCCAGCCGAGATTAGGAAAGTTGTACTCCATGTAAGAAAACGAATTGAGCAGTGTATTCGGAATGATGATGGTTACATAGAAACGCAAAGAATTATATAATAAAATTATTTATGTAGATTATTTGTTAGAAACATGGTAGGTATGTATGTATGTATGTATGAATTTTTGCCTTATTAAATAAATAGTAATTTTGTTATAGAATCATTTCATACTAGTACAATACATTATTCTGAACAAAAAATAAAGAATACCTTTTTTTCATATGAGCATCCGTTTTACAGATACAAATTATTTTAAGTTGAAAAAAATTTTTTTTTTGACGGCTCATATCTCAAGCACCTTTGAACCCACAACGATGTAATTTTGTACAAAGGGGTTTCTAAAGGTGCTGATTAAGAATATCTTACTAATTTTTCTCTAAAAAAATCGCTAATACTTTTTTAAAAAATCGACCCCCTGTTTCCATCATAGAATCGAACGCCTCTGACTTCAGTCGAATGTGGTTACGTTTAAAGACTCACTTTATAGGTATATATTCACCACCAAAATTTCAAAATATTCGGATATCAGGTAAGCGAGATATGAGGGTGGCTCCATGAAAAGTGGGACACACTGTATATATTTACCACCAAAATTTCAAAATATTCGGATATCAAATGAGCGAGATATGAGGGTGGTTTCATGAAAAGTGGGACACACTGTGTATAAAATATTAAGAGGAAGAATTTTTGACCAGAATTTATTTTCATGTCCCTAATAGCATAACAGGATGCTCTAATTCTTTCTACTTAGGAAATCCTATCATATCATGCCTCGCACCAATAAATTTTTTAATTGAAAATTATTTCCTACAATTAATTATTTACTTCTATTAGTTTCAATTTAACCACCCGGTATTGGAAATGGTTACGATTTGAGATAGATATTAAAAAGGAAACACCTTGCCTGTTGAAAGTTACAAAACTGTCGCATGCATAATTGCATATATTGGAGTGGCAGTGCTATTGTTTCAGTTTATTTTCGTCTCCTGTCTTAACTGAGAATTTTACTTTTTATGAATAAAGTTACAATACGTACAAATCTAAGAATATACCCGCCTTTGTCAAGGTTTTTGTAATATTAAATTAATAATATTAAATGAAATAACAATAAATTTAAATGAAAAAATCATTAATACCTTTCCTTCCTTGTATAAAAAAAGGGGAAGCAATTGTACCATGAAGAAATGCAACATTAAGTCTGCTAGCTAGCGCAAACAATCGTTTTAGACCATAATGAATAAAAAAATGTCAGTAATAAGTCAGGAAGTGATTTAATAAATTTAAAACTTTTTGTTTTTATTTTTTTCTTTCAAGAACATACGAGGAACATTTCAGGAGAAAAATTAATTATGGAAAATTTCACGGCTGATCGGCACACCAACATCATAGAATTTTATTCTGACAATAATCTTTCAATTATTTTAATTCAGGGATCAAACATTCGTCAACTATATCAATTTATCTTTTATTGAGAACTTTTCGACAGCAGGAAGCAGTTTGGGACTGTTAGTGGACTACGTTCAGTCCGATAATTATTCAGTGGAGTCTAAATAACACTATAATGTGCCCACATTTTCGAAAGAGTTTTTGGGTTCTTTGAAAAATTGGGTATCATATATGATATGTTGGGTCTTTAACACGAAAGAATGAAATAATTTTAGGTCTCAAATTTATTTATGGAATTTAGAAAAACAGTTTCGCTGAACACTACAGCATAAAAATTAGAGATGCAACGGATAGTGTTTTGGCCGGATACCGAATACCGAATATCCGGCGAACTTCTTGTACCGGATGCCAGATATCCGGCCAACTATCCGGCTTACATAGAAAGTTGGATTTAAAGCTTGTTTTGACAACCTCGACGACAAAAAATACTTACTGCCAACTCTTCTAGACCCCAGATTTAAAACAAGTTTTTTTGATGAAAATCAGGCTGAAAACCCCTGTCAAATTATTCTGCTGGAGGCTCTAAAAAATAGTAATGATTCATATTCAAGCAATGATGGTGAAGATGGTTCTCCTTTCCAGTAAACAACGTAAGAGAAGCCCACAAGATAATATAACTGTTGATATTCGCAACACTTTTTGGAACTGTTTTGACGAAGTGGGTAAAGAAAATAATAGCGTTAAGGATAGGATTTTACAGAGAAGGAAATATGCATTTATTTTTGGATTATTATAAATTTTTAAACAATCATATACAATTTTTATCATAAATTAATATATAGTTAAATGCCATGGTCTAATAATGAAATTAGGAATTATTTCCACTGACAAACTACAATATTCAAATACAACAGAAATTTACAGTAAAAAAAATAGTTGTATTCGTTAGAACAAGTATCTAAAATAATTTTAAAGATTATACCATATTTGGTTTTCTAAATATTTATAATAAATCGAAAATAAACGCATATTTCCCTCTCACTCTGCAAAATTTTATCCTTAATGAGAACATTTCGGAAAATTTCAATGGCCAAGGAGATTGATTTATTATTTGAAAGGAGCACGGATTCAAAGTAATAGTTACGCATGGTGATATACTAACTCCAATCAATATAATAAAACTGTTTCATTTTTTATACCACTTATTTTTTAACTATCCGGTTTTTGGCCAGATATCAGGTCACTATCCGGCGCTTAGCCGAATAGTAATAAAGTGGCCGGATAGGCCGGATACCGGATAGTAACCGGATATCCGTTGCACCTCTAATAAAAGTACATTACAAACTTTACATTTTGAAAATGTCAGGTTTTTGCAGCCCGCATATCTGCACTTTGACCATCGATTCTTGATGGGTTGATGGGTTTTGGAATATTTTCTGGCAACAACGGGGTTTGAGCAGGGGTTGATATTTGTCCAGTTTCGGTCAAAAAGTTGTCTTCTTCCATATTCTTTTTTTTTTCCTTTTGAAAGTAATTTTATCAACGGTTCGTCGTCATTGTACTCGTCTTCACTTTCCATGGTGTCGTCACTACCTACATTTTTACTTTCTAATACTATTTCCTCTTGATCTTGGCTGGCTACGGTCCAAGCAAAATCATCCTCTTCTTCCTCCTCATCTCAAAGAAGATTATCATCCACCGCCGAATCATCCAAGTCTATATTATCGACCAACGGCTGCAGTTCTTCCTGCGTGAGCGAACCTAGAAGTAGTTTGCAATATTTATATTTTTGTATTGAGAGGGACCCAAGGTATCAGTATTGATAACTTAAGTTCAAGTTTAAAAAAAATAGATTTCAGCTAAGTCAGTCAAATGCAACATATTACTATCCAGAACTAACATTATTTCATTCAATTTGATAACTTAAATAATAATAATAACAACAGGTTTTTATTTAGGGCGAAGTTCGCTTGTAATGCGCTATTCCACTTAACCCTTAAATATAGACTACTTACGTTTCAAACGATTTATTTCCTTAATGGTTGCCATTACTAAAGTGTCCACTCACATAAACAAACCAATATTGAGGTTAAAACTCGTCCGATTCGCATGCAAAATTTTCTGCGCAATTTTGGGCGCATATCATATATGATACTCGCAGGCACAATTCATGATTCCCAACTATGAGCCGAGAAAAAAATTTAGTACCGATGTATCATATATGATACCTGAGGTCCGAGGAGGTAAACAAGTTGTTTAGCATCAGTTTGATTAATAACGCCATGCTGCCACCATATTAGATTTAGAAAAAATGGCTCCTATGCCACCATTTTGAAAAAAAATGGCAACGTGTGATATGTCGTTGAAAAGGGAATTCTAATCTCTATCCAACTGTATAAAAAAATATACAGGGTTCCATTTAAAATTCTTGACTCCGGAAAAACCAGAAGTGGTATTCAATTATTGTTTTTTCATGGAAAATATGAGCCTCAATGAGCAATATTTACAAACCAATTTTCAAGCTTCTACCTTAAAAGACAATTAAATGGCGCCTTGTAAAACGAATCCGTTGTCATCCGGTATAACACAGGCTGCGCTGAAATTTTTACTACAAAAATACACAACTTTGAACTAACACGAAACATGACACCAAGACAATTATGTACGCACGTACGCACACTTATTCATGAAACTACCTATTTATAACGAACGAAGAACATAACTAACTGACCCGCAGAAAATCTGCACCCCCGTACTTCCTATATCAACATATCCCGTCAACTCTCTATTGCATGATTTTTTCAAAAAATTGTAATATTCATTAAAAGAATATATTTTTATTGGAAAATGTAAATGTTATGAGTTTAAAAGTAATAAAAAAGACATTGTTTATTTTAGTTTTATTTTTTTTTACAAAAATAAAATTGTTCCCATTTGGGAACACTATGCATACAAGTAAGTTATAAACATGATTTAATTCAAATGAAATGCTACAAAACAATTCATTTTAGAATGAAAACATAAATGTATTTTGCATTTTTTGCAAGTGACTCTACTTTTACCATTACATCCCACCTTTTTACACCTTTCTCTGTTTTCGGTCCATTCAGGCCAATGGTCAAAACCATCTTGCCTTACGCGACTGCTTGGCCGAGGTTCATAGCATCTTCTGCTTCTGGGGCTTTCTACATTTTGAGCTGAAGATGGCCTTCCTCTCTTTTTGCCACTTTTTCCAATATTTCCATATCAATGATTTACTTGTCGATTCAACACTTGTAAGAAGATTGACTAGGGGGCTGTCCTCATCACTCTTAGAATCTACTTCTTCAGTGGCAAGTATGTCATCATATTCAAGGTCACTTCCCAAACTATTGTGAAATGTTTCCATAGTTTCTAACAATTAATTAACTGATCAAAAAAACTGTTAGTGAATACAAATTATTTTACAGACCTTCAAGATTTTCATCATCGTCTAAAATAAAGTCTTCATCTTCACTGTCCGATGGAATATCTCGTATACATAATTGTTCTCTCGTTTTATTACCATAAAAAGTTTTTATTTTAATTTCAGCAAATTTGTCTGGGTTGATATCCATATTTAGGATTATTCTTCAATATCTAGAAAAATATCATTCTGTATACTCACATATTTTTATTATATCCATTTGCATGGTGTTCCCGAATGGGAACAAACATATATCACAAAAAAACTTGATGAACCATATGAAAAAATACACCGTTAAATTTTTTTGTTAGTTTAGAAACATATTTAGTACATACCTAGATTTTTTTCACGAGAAACTTATACTTTTTTCACATAAAACAAAATAACCAAAGAGGTAGCAAAACTGACCAGCCGGTTTGGCCAGGCAAACAACAAAACAATATTTTTAATTTTGTTATAGCATCTGCCCTCTATATGGTTTTTGACTAACCACATAGGGGAATGTTACCAAATGAGTAATATATGCAACCAATACCACAGAAAGTTAAAGCAGAATGCATAATAATGTTTTAGTTTCATGTTCTCAAAAGAGAACAATATGCGATAGAGGGTTTTAAATACTGCAACCAAAATAATAGAACTAGTGAAACTTTCATCTAAAAACAACACCCTGTATTTAAACATGGCAATACAGAATTATCCAAAGGCTTTTGAAACGTTTCCTATGTGCCCTACAGTAATTACTATGATGTCAGTTAAAACAGTTCCAAAAATACATATACAGGATGGGGTAATAGTGTGTCGGACTTCGATATCTCGAGTTGTACGATAGCTAGAACAAAAAAATACAAATAAACTAAATGAAAGAGTCTATAACCGGAAATTATTTTCGAATATACAGGGCGAGCCAAGACGAAATTACAGGATCAAATTACTTTTTTTAAATGGAATGATATATGTCAGTATATTTTTTGAAGCCTCTCTCTAGACTCCATTCATTCCTATATTATTATTGACTATCTCCCAACCACTTGGATGTAATGACTTTTTTGTTGAAATAGCACTGCAACTGCATACTGAAAAAATCACCAGTCACAGTTACGTGTTTTAAGAAAAACTTATGTGAATGCTAGTTACGAGACATCTAATTAATGTTTTTGAATCATTATACAGGGTGGTCAAAAATAATATTTCAATTAAGAATTCAATTTAGAACATTTTAAATTGAATTTTCTCATTTTTTGCAAATGGAACACCCCATATATTTTTCGAGCAATAAGTTTGTACTAAATTCGAGAATAAACTTAAAAATAGATGTTTCTTCAAATAATTCATTAGAAAATATTATAATAAGTGCTCCACATGTTGCCCATTTTGATCGACACACATCTCTATGCAATCTTGAAATGAAGTTTCTACTGTTCCTAAAATTGCCGATGTGATAGATCTAAAAGTAGTTATTATCCTTTCCTTCATATTTTGCACTGTTGTTGGTGTGTCTTTATAAACAATTTCCTTCACGTTCCCCATAAAAACAAATCCATTTTTGTAAGATCTGGGGATCTAGCAGGCCATTTAGTGGGTCCATTTCTTGCAATCCATTGAAGTGGGTAGGTATTCTTTAAGTGGTCTCTAACTGCATTTAAATAATGTGGTGAAGCACCATATTGCTGAAACCACATCCAATTTCGAATCATTTCAGGAAGATTTACCAATAATTGTGGCAGATAGTTTTACAGAAGATAAATAGCTCCAGTTAATGCACCGTCAAAAAATGTGGCCCTACTACACGTTCTCCAATAATCTCCCTAAACGTTTATAGACCATCTGCACCGGTTATCAACTTGCCGGTTATCAACTCTGACCAATATGGGGATTTTCAACCATTGCCAGCACCACAGAAAACTCATATTCTTCATTCACAACACGTTTTATTCTTTCACTTTTTTTTATATTCGACATGTCCAATTTCCACAAATCTATCTCAGGGATCTCGGCGAATTCATTAAAGTCATTAAAAGTTATTAATTTTTTTTCAGTCAATAAAAGTCATTTTTTTCATTAAATTATCATTATTGTCATTATTTTACTTCATTTACAGTCAAATCAGAGCCGGCATACACAAAGAAAAAGCTCCAAGTCATCAAGATTTTTTCGTCATATTATTGAATAAATTGACAGTAGGAAAATTTGGATTCAGCGCACCAAAATACGTGTAATAAAATGATATTTTCAGATTTTATTTTATGTGTGTCGGCGCACGGCATACACAAAAAAAATCTAAACTGTTTACCCGACATATCATTTTATATGTATTTTGATACGCTGAATTAAAATTTGATGATAAAAAAGCTCTAGATCATTATTTTTTCCTACTGTCAATTTATTGCTCAAATAAAGAGATATTTGAGGAATAAATTGACAGTAGGAAAGTCTTGATGACTAAGGGCCGGTTTTATAGGTACAGTTTAAACCTAAGTTTAACTAGAAGATTCTATTGAGGTCCGAAATAAAAGTAAATAGCGTATTTAACAAGGTGTATATTAGACACATTCATCAAAAATAGGAAATTATTAATTAAATTTGAATAAAGATTCTGTGGTATTGATAGTTGTTATTGTGTATATAACTCAATAGTTATCGAACTCGTTATCGAATAATTTTTGTAGTAAAAAAAACTGCTGTGAGAAGCGTCTTTTTGAGTTCTTGTTAAAAGGTTCTTGTTTATTTCCTGTCTGATGAGTGTGCTTAATATACACTTTGCTAAACACGCTATTTACTTTTATTTCGGTCTTCAACAGAATCTTCTAGTTAAACTTATGTTTAAATTGTACTTATAAGGGCCGTTACTTTCTGTCAACGTTAAACGTGGTTAAACTTTAACCGTCGGCCAAATCATTGAAAGTACAATTGTTTCCATGGTAACTGAATTGGTTTGACCCACCGTTAACGTTTAATCGGGTTTAATCGGGACCGAAAGTAACGGCCCTAAAACCGGCCCTTATAGGTACAGATTAAACTTAAGTTTAACTAGAAGATTCTGTTGAGGTCCGAAATAAAAGTAAATAGCGTGTTTAGCAAAGTGTATATTAAGCCCATTCATCAAATAGGAAATTATTAATAAATTTGAATAAAGACTCTGTGGTATTGATAGGTGTTATTGACAGTTATTATCGAATGATTTTTGTAGCAAAAAAACTGCTGAGATGCGTCTTTTTGAGTTCTTGTTAAAAGGTTCTTGTTTATTTCTTGTCTGATGAGTGTGCTTAATATACACTTTGCTAAATAAGCTATTTACTTTTATTTCGGGCCTCAACAGAATCTTCCAGTTAAACTTAGGTTTAATTGTACTTATAAAACCGGCCCTCAGAGCTTGTTTGTCTCCGATTTGGATTCAGCTCACCAAAATACATATAAAATGATATATCTGGTCATCAGTTCAGATTTTTTTTTGTGTGCCGGTTATTGTATTATTCTAGGAATTGTTTTTATAATTTGTTTCATTTATGAAGTATGATTTTGTTTTTGTTTTTTATTTTTTTTTTATTTGCTAATATTGATGTTACTTAAAGGTTAATGAACAATCAGATATTGCTTAATTTTGTAGTTGTTATTAAATGTTACTTGATAAAAAAAAACGATAGATATCAATCAATCATTTGGACTTACTAAAAGGTAATTTTTTAGTCATTATTTTCAAAAAGATAGTCATTATTTTCAAAAGTTTGGGTCATTAAGTCATTATTTTTTAGTAAGGTTTATGCTGAGATCCCTGCTATCGAGAAGGTTTTGGAAGCTGCTAACATCAGGAATTCTTCTTTTAGGATACCTTTGCTTATAAATTCTAGTGCTAAGCAAGCAATTTCTGTCCGACTCGCCCAAAACAGAAGTCATCTCTACAAGTTCCGCTGTATTAAAATTCATTTTGTAAAACTCGAACTATTTTAAATTTAATACGAATGATAAGTGCGATAAATATTCATTTGTACAAGACAATTTATACCAAACTGAGGTTTTATTGCTTGTCGAATAACGAAAACAGCAAAAAAAATGACAAAAAAAATATTACAGTAAGGGACCAGTGAAATACCATTTACCCACTTCAATGGATTGGAAGAAATAGTCCCACTAAATGGCCTTATTTCAAAATTGCATAAAGACGTCTCTCAATCAAAATGGACAACATGTGGAGCACTTATAATTTTTTCTAATGAATTATTTGAAGAAATCTCTATTTTTAAAGTTTATTCTTGAATTTTGTACTTATTGCTCAATAAAACGAAAACGGTTGCAATTAGTCATAGGGAAGTACTTACAAAAAATGTTCGTTTTTCACTTCTACATCACATCGTCGAAAAATATACAGGGTGTTCCATTTAAAAAAAAATGAGATAATTCAATTTAAAAATTTCTTAATTTAAAAATAATTTTTTGCAACCCTGTTCATTTTTAGGAAGTAAAAATGATTCAAGAACATTAATTAGATGTCTCGGAACCAGAATTCACATAAGTTTTTCTTAAAACCCATAATTTGGTGATTTTTTCAATATGCATCTACAGATGGCATTATTTCAACAAAAAAATTCATTGCATCCAAGTGGTTGAGAGATAATAATATAGGAATGAATATAGTCTTGAAAGAGGTTTCAAAAAATGTACGAATATGTATAGCATTCCATTTAAAAAAAAGGCACTTGATCGTGTAATTTCGTCCTGGCTCGCCCTGTATATTCGAAAATAATTTCTGGTTATAGACTTTTTTTATATAGTTTACTTGTATATATATTTTTAATTTCTAGCTATCGTAGAACTCGAGATATCGAAGTACGACGCATTATTGCCCCACCCTGTATAATAAAACCCGATTGATATAAACATACAAAACGTGCTGCTGTCGTTTCTCAGAAAGCGCTCCCCGAAATAAGCCCGTCACCAATGAAAGTCTGGGCCATACCTCCGGCCGCTGCGAGTAGTTTCTCCCGCATATTCAGTATGTAACACCCAGGCCCCCCGTATGGGGGGGGGGGTCTAATGGGTACTGAGAGGCCCCTAGCGGGGGCCCGCCAGGAATCTTGAAAATCTTTTTTTTATCAAATTTCTCCCCCCGCCCAACAATTATTAGGCGCGGGGGCCCGCCAATGAATTTGGTATTGGTGCCCATGATTTGATGTGGGGGGGCTGGTAACGCCTACAGTTACTACTAAATTAGGGATGGGACGAATATCCGGTCCGGCTACTGCATCCGGCCAATCCGGCTTCCAAACCGGATATTCGGCTCCGGCCGGATATGAAAAAATATCCGGTCAACATCCGGCCAAATAGAAACTGTCCAAAATGCATGAAACTTTAATGTTATTAATTAATTGTCAGTTATATATCAAAATATTTATAAAATTAACAATGAACTAGAAACTACAATAAAAATAAATAACAGATATAAAAGAATAAGTCTTAAATTCTTCAATAGGCCTACATATCGTTAATATGGATGTATAATATATTAAATAACATTGAAAACAAAAGATCAAAAAGTCAAAACATCGTCGATCCTCGACTAATCGTAGGCATAGTTTGACCTCGCTCTGGGCAGGGACCCACTCAGAGTGCAAGAAAATATATTACTGACCTAAGACCGAATTTTTCGCGAATACAATAGTGGTGGTAGAGGTATGTATAGCTATTTTTCTCCATTGTATTACTAATGACAAAAACAGCAACTACTAACGATCGTGAAAAATTATTTTTTAAGTTGATGTGTAATTACACAAAATGCATGTAATTTCAAAAGACAGATCCCGGTAGCTGGTTTTTCTGAGAATGAAGTTCCTTAGAAAATCATAATATTAATAAATACAAAAACACCATAGCTGTGGATAGAACCCAGTACACACATATAAATATTTATTATTAATTATTATTAGTTCTGTTCTGGTGTACCATGCACATTTCGTGTAATTACAATTATTACTTGCAGCAATGTGCAAGATTGGCAGGACAGGACAATACGGGTGCGACTTGAATTTAATTGTAAATATCGCGGCCTGTTCGTAAAGAGACTGCTTGAAAAGGCAAGATATTCGGCCGGATTATCCGGCCGGACCGGACTTTGAACTGGCCGGATATCCTGTATCCGGTTATTCGGCCAAAAGCACATCCGTCCCATCCCTAACTAAATACTGTTCATACAATTTGAAATAATTAGACAATCGCTTGTTAAAATGTGGAGACATTAAATAAGCTGTTTTTAATGACAAAAATATATATATAATCTGGTAGAGAATCAAATTATGAGAAAGAAAGGTCTTACACACTTTTTTGCTAAAATGCACCTCCTACAACCAATATTCCTAGACGTTTTTTTTTAAATTACTCGAAAAATGTGGACATTAATAAAAAAAATGCAAGTGTACCAAATTAAAGCTTTTACGAAAACAAATCGGATGGTTTTTCTTTTTTTTTTCTCTGATGTTTAGTATTGGAAATATGGCATTTTCAAAATGGCGTCGAAACGTTCAGAAAAAATATACGTTAAAATCTAAAATTACTCAAAATCTACACTATGAGAAAAATTGTAAAAACTAAAGGTATTGAAATTTTCTTTCGATCGAAACGTATTACGACCTTTTATAATGAGAACTAAAAAAGTTACAAACAAAAAAGTAGCGCATTTAAAAATGTATGCGCTATTTTTTTTAGTCTTATTGCTCTAATTCTTATTAATTCATATTTTTTTAAAATCCTTCTGGATATTGTTAATGCATATTATTATGCTCAAAGTTTTTAGAATTTCTGAAATAATTATTTTTCAATATGAAAATTTTCATAATTTTTTTTTAAATCGAATTTTTGGAAATTGCTCAGAAAATATTTTTTTATAAAAAATAAAAGTACAAAAATGAAGCTTATAAAAAAAGATTTTTTTTTTAAATTTTCCTACAAACTGTTCCAGAGATATAAAGGTTTAAAGATGGCGCTTGAGCGCATACGTAAGAAAATTATGTATTTAAAATTGAAATATCTCAAAAACTAGAAGATTAATAAAAACATGATATAAGAATGAAATAAAGCTTATAAAAAAACGAAGAGTTTAGGTTTTTATTTTTTTTCCTACGACAAACTGTTCCAGGGATATATGACAGTTTGAAACAAGCTAAAGACGTACTCTTCGCCAATTTACTGAGCTTTTTATATATAATTGTTACACATTTTATAGGATACTCTTCGCAGTTTTCTTGTACATAATGTTAGTTTTTGGACATCCTAAATTTTGTGATACCAGCTTTGTTGTGCAAAAAAATTATATGAAAAAAAAAAAATGAAAAAAAAAATATCCAACCCGTGGGATTCGAACACGGGACCTTTGGAAAGTCAAATTAGCCAAATTATCATACTCTTTATTTTATTTAGCTATTGTTAACAGTTCAAAAATAAATCATTTATTTCATTTGACATTAAGTAAATCTACGTCACATTAACACGCCTGAGCAGCGTAGAATGACGCAGTGACCGGGTGTTGTGGTCGAAATGATTTTCAGTACAGTTATTAGTACTTGTTACTTCGAGTCCTATTGAGATTAATCGTATTTAGAGATTATGTATGACTTTACAATTTGATTCCTTTAGGGATCTGTGTCTGTTTTGCTAAGTGTTAAGGGGGTAATAATAAAAAAAAAATTGCAGGAAAATAAATAAGAAAAAACCCTGCTGAAGTTGTATAGAAAGGTTAAAATATTTATTTGTTATTTAATAACAAATTATTTCATGGCAGATAGGCTTCCAGCAAAGGGTCAGAAAAATATAGGAGACGGTATAAGAATTGAGATTTTGAGGGGGAGTAGTTTAGAGGAGGTCCAACGCAAAGCTTTAGCCGCTGCGCCACCACCTGTTGCAGGCCTGTAGCTAGAAAGTGCTTTCAGGGCAAGCAAACAATTTTTCAGGACGGGCCCGTAATAAAGTCCGAAAAATGTTTTGACGAGCGGGGGGAGAAGAAATCCAAAAAAAAAATTTTTTTTATCCGAAAAATTTGTTAATAAGGGAAATCCAAAAAAAAACTTTTTAGTCCGAAAAAATTTTACCCAATTTCAAAATATTAAAAAGACAGTTAAAATTGCCCCCATTACGATCGCCGTAGGTCGGGCGAAACTTATTCCAGGACGGGCATCGGTCGTCCTGCCCCCCCCCCCCCCCCCTAGCTACAGGCCTGATTGTCTGTGATATATATCTTTCGACAATTATACATATTTTAATTCGTACTTCTATAAAATATATAATTAGTAAAATTCATAAACAAAAAAAAATATATTATGAAAATAATATTTCGCATTTTAGTACAAGCGACAAAAATAAAGAGAATATATTTTTTTTAATTAAATAATTAATAACTTTTTATTTACTGATCGATTTTCTTCAAAAACAATAGCTAACACTAACTGACTTTCCAAATTTCAATACAATCGGACTTTTCTTTCTTAAGTTATCGTGCTTACAAGAAACGTGACGGACGGACGGACAGACGGACATTTTGAAAGTTGTTCAGAATTCGTTCACTAACACAATGATATGAAAATTTTTTCTCTACGAGCGATATCTACGATTTTAGAAATGTGCCGATCAAATACAATATACTCTTCGTTTTTGCGAAGAGTATTATAATAATATTGAAACTTTTCAGTCTACGCGCATATTAAATGTCTGTAGAGAAAGGAGCAATAGCCGTCTATTTTTTCGAAGAGTACACAGAAAAAACGGATTGCATTGCATTTTAGCATGTTTAGAGTGCAGATTAAAAATATTCTTAATTAGTTTACTTAATTGTATTAATTTGATTTATTTGTAAGAATCTGTACTTTTAATAAAATTAGACATATTTACTATACTCTTTTGTGACCATTTTTAATCCATTATTTTACTTCCACATCCAGTGGAAGTATAGTGACAAAAAATTTTTTAAAAATTTTTATTGTTCAAATAGGCTTAGAATGTCATGAAACGTCGAGCTTTTAAGTTTGAGCGAAAAAAACATTTCTGTCTGTCTGTCGGTCTGTCTGTCTGTCGGTCTGTCTGTCTGTCTGTCGGTCTGTCTGTCTGTCGGTCTGTCTGTCTGTAACTTTTTTTTGTGCGCACGTTTACTCTGAAACCGTTTGAGATATTGACTTGAAATTTGGTACACATATGTACTTTAACGAGATCTAGAACTAGATTATATTTCTTATCATCTTGTTCCGTCGAAGGGTTGGGGGGTAAATTGGGGTAAATTTGGGGTAAATAGGTAGATCAAGCAGGTAAGAGTCCATAAAATTGGTATTTAGTATATACAAGAGAAGCTAAGGTCTCAAAAAAAATTTAGGCATTAGCCACCCCCATTACCACCCCCACCCCATTATTAAAGGGGATGAAAAAAAATGTGATTTAGTGTGTGTACAAGAACCAGAAACCTCAAAATATTTTTTACTTCATCCACCCCCACTATCACCCCCATCACCACCCCCACCCCACTACCGATGTGGGTTATCGTTTTATGGGTTTTTGGGGTAGAGGATTTCAAATATTATATTATTAAAATTCCATAAACAATTATTTCCACATACGAAATTTTTTCGTTGTGAGTGACTTGGTTAGAAAATCTGGATGTGGAAGTAGTGATTCCTTGGGCAGCGGTTTTTTTAATAAATTTAGACCTCGTAATCATATTCAGCGACATAAGTATATGGATTTTCGTCAATTTTCGTCAATTTATTTGTAACATTAGAAGAATTATTAATTTTTCAACCCTTAATGTTTTCGTCCTTAATATGTTTTGATCTCATAATCATATTCAACAACTTCAAAAACATAAGTATATGGATTTTCGTGATTTTATTCGCAAAATTAGAAAACATTAATTTTTCAGTATTGGTGATTTCAACCCTTAATAATTTGGACTCATAAGTTTTGACCTCACAGTCGTGTTCAGCGACCTCAAAAGCATAAGTATATGGATTTTTGTTAATATATTCGTAAAATTAGAAGAGTTATTAATTTTTCAGTTCTAGGGGTGGTTTCCACCCTTAAAAATAAAAAGCAGGTAATGCGACAGTATCGATTTTGATGTACGTATTTTATAAAGCATATTGCAAAAAAAAAATTAAGGAAAGTCCTTTCATCGTTTTCCGGCCGGGAATTTTACCATTTTAACTGCTTCGCTTACCGTACTATATCTCCAAGAAGTGGTTCGGATTCACATAGCCTGTAATCAAAATCTGTTGGGTAAAATTTATCATAATAGCCAGAAGTGACAAATGGTTCGTCACTTTTAAGTTATTTTTGATGACCGGGTAACTCTATAGAAAAAGGGGAATATATTGAAATCTCTATGTCTATTTACTGATTACACCACTTGCCTCCATTCATAATGCTTTGCGACTAGGTATACTAGGTAGCTAAGAATAGTCTTATGAAATGGGCCATTCTTATTTAAGTGGGGTCATATAAGCTTATCGGAACTTCTAACGAATAGGCATCAGCAGGAAGGACGTCGACCCAAGCTTTATGGACCTAAAAATATTGCTATTTTCGTAACTTTAAAAGATGTTCCTAACACCTGTGACATAGGGCTATTTGTATAACTCACAAAATGCTTTATATTTCGCGACAAAATATTCGTTCAATAAATAGCTCACTCCTTTAAAAACAACACATAAAGTGTTATCTTTGACGGTGCGGCGCGCTCTTATTTTTATTTAATATACAGTATTATGAAATAAGTAGTAAAGCAATTTATTTTTATCATCCCATAATCTGAAAACTACCACTGGTAAACCCAGTTTATTTGGGCAGCGGCAATAAAAACTAAATGCAGGAGGTAGACTTGGTAGTACATTTTACCCCTTTAAACATTTTTAGATGTTGGAAACTGTAATCTCAGCTTATGACAGCTCGTGATCATATTTATGTCTTTGCAAGTATCTATCTATAACTCCGATTAAACAACTTATATCTAGATACATAATGGCATGAATTTTATGATCCCGAAAGACTCCCATTCTAAGGCACTTCTTCCCATAAGTTGCTGATTGGCCCATCGGCGTATTCGCGGCCGCTCGTACACGATCGGCTTCAGTTCGATTATCATAATCTCAGTTGACAGTTCGGCCATTAATGTCAATAAATGTTTTTCGTGTTCTCCGATCAAAAACTGGTGAAAAAGTAATTTTATTTTAAGTTGTGATTTGCTTAATACCTAAATAATATTCTCTATTCATATTTACACAGTTTAGTGACAATATATTTTGTGCAAATAAATAGTGAAGTGCTGTGCCGTTTGCAGAAAGCAGTTTAGAAAAGAAGAAAATCGATCGTTCCATAGTCGTAACATGATGAAGTTCAGTTTACAGTTATAAAGTAAATAGCAATTAAATTTTAATATCCTTTCGATACATATTTATCTTACTGTTTTATTTTACTGTAATATCGTATGCCTACATCACGTTATATAAAGAGCCGGTAATGCAGGAATTGCAATAATTAATTTTAATGAAAATATTTACCATTCTACACATTTTCTACACACACAACGCCACTGTTGCCTATGGGATGTGATGTTCATCTATCCATTTTAATGGACATATAATGTGACTATGTTGGGAGCAAACAAGGTATATAGTGAAAAGATAGCCTGTTATGTATCTAGATACAAGTTCTTTAATCGGAGATCTATAAGGACAATACGGCAGATGGCTGACATTCCTAGGCCCGCTACGTTCATCTATAGATAGTTATATTTAATCTGCAGAATAAGGTTTATCCTGAAGGTAAGGATATTTTCACCTACAACCTACACCAGATAAATATTTCTATCCCTAGGATAACCTAGACCTTCGGATAATGGCTTTATCTAACGGATAAAAATAGCCACGCCTAAGCGATATCCAGCTTCCCACGATTATGGGAAGCTGGATATCCAGCATGCTCTCCAAAAGAGCTGTACAAATCAGTGTGGGAGACGCTTCTGTGCGAGGAATGGTCGCGAGAGGCTGCCCGCAGGGAGGTGTAATATCACCACTGCTATGGAACTTAGTTCTCGACAACCTCTTGCGCCACCTCAACTCAGAGGGTTTCCACACAATCGCCTACGCAGATGATGTAACAATACTGCTCAACGGAAAATTTGAAGGAGTCCTCTGTGAAAGGATGCAGGGGGCTCTAACAATAATTGAAAAATGATGCAGAGAACACTCGCTGTCTGTTAATCCCAGGAAGACGGAGATGGTTCTCTTCACAAGAAAAAGGAAACCAGGAGCACTGAAAGCACCAGTTCTCCTGGACACAACACTAAGTTTCGCATCAGAAGTGAAATACCTTGGGGTAACCTTTGACGCCAAACTAACATGGAATCTTCACTTAGACAGAAGACTAAAAAAGGCTTACATTTCTTATGAGCAGTGTCGCAGGACCGTGGGGAAAACCTGGGGAATGAAACCTAAAGTGGTCATGTGGATATACACTGCCATCATAAGACCAATGATAACCTATGGAGCTGTGGTCTGGTGGCCTAAGAGTAAACAGACTACAGCGAGAGCCAAGCTCAGCCAAGTGCAGAGAGTTATCTGCCTAAGCATAACAGGAGCTATGCGAACAACGCCAACGAGAGCAATGGAGGTAATGCTGTGTCTGCCACCACTGGATCTATATCTAGGAGAAGTGGCCTTAATAACAATGGCACGCCTCAAGTCCGTTGGCCTACAACCAAATGTAGGCTGTGGGAAGACCAGAAGTCGCCTGTGGAATGAGGCTGTCAGGAAGACGCCTCTTCTACATAGAGATGGGTCGTTATCTGTGTAACGCTATTTTGTCGCGGTATTTTTAGGTAACGTACCGTCGCGCTACTAAATGCTAAAATAACCGGTTACTCGGAGCGAACGGTTGGTGCCTGACTGCGTCTGCACATAACGCTGTCTGTCAACGTTACCAGCGACCAACGCTTGTAAATTTTAACCAGCGACAAGCTGGAAAGATGCAATGCCGTACCAGGTAACCAGCTTAATGTTAAGCTCTTTACTGTGGCCCAACTAAACTAAGATAGGTTTATATATAGTGTTGCCAAGCGTTGTATAGTTATTCGACTTTTGCATATCTTTTGCTCTGGCTGTGTATAATTTTCTATCCCTAGGTAGATATGTTTTCAGTTTGTCAGAAAAATTAGATGTTTGTTAAATTTTTATTTAAAATATGTAAGAATTTACAGCACAAATTTTAGGGCCACAGAAATGTGGTATCACTTTTCGAACTTCAAATCGTCGATATACCGGTATAGTGTTTACCATAGATAAAATACCAGTGTTTACTTTTACTGTTTAGTAAGAAAATGTAAAAACCTAATAAACCTATATATATAACCATAAATTAACAAGTAGCATTCCCTGTGCATTGGCGAAGCGCGAATAAGCAACTGCATAAAATAGATTACGTTACATTACATATCCTACCCTCCGTTTTTGAGTTTGGAAAATACCACACGTTACACGACAAACGCGATCTCTTCTACTCAGTAGGCGCGCTTGATAGAGCGAGTCGGATCATTTAATTTCTATCGCGTCGTTCCAAAGTAGCGGTATTTTGTCGCGGTATTTCTCTGGAGCGATTGCGATTGTAACGCTACATGAGTGGAACCGCTTTTCCCATCTCTACTTCTACAGGAATGCACAGATGGTATCTCTCCCCGATTTGTCTTTGACAGACCCTACACAATACAGACAAATAGTGAAAACGAGACCGCTGGTGAAGGTGTGATAAACATTTTCACAGACGGATCAAGGAAGAAGGAGGGGGCAGGATGTGGAATATATTCCAGAAGCCTGCAAATCCAATATAAATAGACTATGGATGAGCGAGCCAGCATAGTACAAACTGAACTGGCGGGCATAACCATAGCCGCAAAAGAGATTGTCCGCAGACAAACTACGGGCAAAACAATCAGGATCTACACAGACTGTAGACAATCACTACTAGCCCTGAGAAGTTACAAAATAACCACAGGAGCAGTATGGGAATGTCATCAAGCACTTGTGGGTGCCTCCAGTACGAACAACATCTCGGTATGCTGGGTGAAAGGACACGCACAGTGCAGTGGCAACAAAAAAGCCGACAAACTGGCCAAGAAGGCAGCAGGCCAACTTATCTTTGGACCAGGCCCGGCCAGTTTGTTACCGATTACGGCGACAATACAATTAATTAAGGAGAACACCCACAACGAATTTAAGAAGCTGTGGGATGAAACAAGCAGCTGTCAGCTCGCTAGGGAACTACTCACGTATCCCAACAAGAAAACAGCAATGGACTACCTGGCAATGACCAGAAGGAATCTACGTTTTATAACAGGAATCCAGACTGGACACTGGACACTGTCCGCTAAGGAAACATTTATACAATATGAGATTAAGCGAAACACCTCTTTGCAGAGGTTGTGAACAAGAAGATGAGACGGTTCAACACGTACTCTGTGACTGTTCAGCCGTCTCATCAATCAGAGAATCCATCTGGGAGAGCGTTGGCCTACCTTGGCCAATGTAAGGGAGATGCCCCTAGGCAACATCACCACCTACTTCGAAAGGGTTGGTTGAAGGGCGAGTGTCTGCCTAGATGGGGCCCAAGTGCTGTGGTTTTTGACCACCCTCCTGCTAATTCCATACTCCATAGTAATTTTGGTTTATGTAAAATTAGGAATTTTCGTGGTTTTCATTTTTTGCATGAAACCAAAATGGTAGATCATATTTGGATCTATGCAGTCTTATTCGCAATTTATCGACAAACGTATTGACTTTTTTGTTTGGCCTAATCCCATGAACAGAACCCGAGATATTTAAAAAAGAACAAGAGAAAAACATGTCAACATTAAAACTTAATTTCCAAAAAGACGCTCACTTCGCAGATTAGACAAAACTTCATGATAACTTACGGATTACGTTTCCAGAAAAAAAATTGATCCCCCCAATCCCAAACAATCGTTGAAATCGTATTTTTGATGTTCAGTTTTATTCAACTAATTAGAGAGGTAAAGGTGCTAATATATGTTTTTGTTTCAGGTAATTCGTTTCTTCTACTATTCCTGTAGTCACCTAATGGGTAAAGTACAGTTTAGTGATAATTATTAGTTATTTAGCACTATTTTTCTCATATTTAAAAAATAAGTGATAAGTTATAATTATTTTTTAAAGAGCATATTGTTTGAGATTAATTGCTTAATTGCTTATTAGTATGCTAACCATTGTTAGTATTTTCTTCTGAAGAATCTCAGCCAGTCAATACCTAATAAAAATTGTACAATTTACGACGAATCATATTTTCCCCTCTGGAACGCAAGAAATAAACTTAATCAGCACATAATTAACTGTAAGTTGTCAGAAAATCTTAAATTATAGGCAGCAGTTCTGCAGATTGTATTAGCGAATAATAATAATCGACCTTTAGTCGATATGGAAATGTTTATACCGTAATTTCACTTCAAATATCTTCTACAAATACCATTAAAAGTAATATTTTACACCAATTTTAAAAGTTAATTTATTATTGAAAGTCAATAAAATTTTCCAATCTATTTTAATTTTATGAAATATTTTTACATTTTGTTAGTACTAGTTGTGCCCGCGACTACATTTGCGTAGAATGTTGAAATTAACTAAAAAGCTTCTTTGTATACCATATTTGAGGTAGAATCACAGGGACATGTATAAAGAGACTGTTTGCGTCACTGACACGGTGTAACGTGCCAAATGTCAAATAGCATCTCATGTTACATTTCTAATAAAAATTTATTAGAAAGTTTATTAATTAACAATATTTTATTCTAAACAAGCTCCCGTACGAATACATCGAAATTATGGTATCTAAGAATTAAAGTGTTGAAGTACGCTTCAGCCCTTGGATAATAGATGGCGCACGCTATTTTATAAAAATTGTTAAATGACCAAACCAGGCTTAAATTAAAAATCTGTTCAACCTGAAATAATTGTAGAATTACCTAAACAATATATAGATCCTTGCTTTAATCGCTTTAATTTAATATTTCCATGCAAGATATACGATGATGCGTAGTCATTAAAATAGCTGTTTCACGTGATATCAAACAATATGCGGAAAAATACTTTCTTTTCGCTTGAATTGTCAACCATCACGGACGTGTTTGAAATTTTGTAAAACCTATAACGGGGATATTAAAGTAGAAAGCCTCATGGACGCATAAGGTAAGAGAGTAAATAGTTATACCGTCAAATACCTTTCAAGTATTAGTAAAATTTGTCTGTACGTTGTCACCGATATTTTGATATGGTTAAATTTCTCTTTTGTTAACCTTTGTTGTAATATATTGTTATTGTGAATTATCGTCTGTTATGTTCAACCTCTAGCTTTCCTTTCCTGATTACACTAGTTTAATCATGGCGCCCGAACATTGAACCCACTGCCTTTTTGCTCTACGTACCTTTACTGTGCTAGTCAGGGTAAAATCAGTGACGCTAACCACTTTACTCGTACTGGTGGCCTTAACTTAATTAATTTAACTTGGGCAACTAAAACCTTCTAAACAATGCCACAACGGGAGAGAGCCACATAGAGCTGGCCGTTGGAAAAGCAACTGACACTGAGGTCCACACGCGCAACACGCAGCTGGAATGTTCCAGAAGTTACAGAAGTTTATCATGAACGTTTATGCCGTCCAAATACGCTTATTGTAGAGAACAAACTGTATCTCTGGTTCTTACACTGATTTTCATAAAACTTGGCTTAGAGTAGGCCGACTTCCATGAAATAAAAATGTTACTCAAAGCTTAGATAAATTTACCTGTGAAAACCCTATTCAAATTGGTTGTAGTTTCTGCGTGATGCGCGTTCAAACAAATAAACAACAGACAAAAATTCCAAAAACTATCGTAATGTATTTTATTACTCTTACATCCCCCAGATCAGTTTTTGGAAAATATTTTCAATGTACAGACACGTCAACTTACAGATTTATTATATGTATAGACTAATGGTTGGTGAACAGTTGAAATAATTAGAAATAGCAGTTTCATGGGCAGTTCCAAAACGAAGTCACTGTTATTCTCCGAAGTTGTGGGAAGATTTTGGCACGCAATGCTCGCTCTTCTTATTTTCTAATAAGTTTCCTGTATAACCGCCTGCTACCGTACTGGACTTCTATCCTTCATGTCTTTTAATTGTAATAAGCTTAACACCAGCTGGCCGACGAACGACGGAAGCAGTGTCCAGTATAAAATAGAATATGACAAGTTCAGAAGTTCTGGTACGTTGGCCTTTATATTGTAACAGTTCAGAATTTACAGTTAAAAATATAGTAAGGAAGCAAATATATTTTAATAAGGATGCAGCAGGTGAACAATGTTATCGTTGCTTAGTTTCACTGATGCAGCGTACAGGCCTCAGTCTTCCAAACGCACTTGCCTCACCATTTTCCAAGCCCACTATGTCTGGTTACCTATTGCAACTCTGTGTCTCGCATTAAAGTAATTGTTATGTCCATTGGCACCTTACCAGAATTGTTTTGATTTTGATTGACAAATGTCAAAATTTAAGTTAGGGATTTTAATTTTAATGAATAATCTGATTTGCGTATTGACGCAATATCAGCCTTTTTTGCTTTGAAGAAGACAACAAAGGAGGAGATATTTTTAATTTGGCTTCAAAACAGGGAGGTGTTCTTCAAGTGTTAATTTAGAATCCATTGTTAAAATAAATCCAACCTAATAAGAACTAAGGTCAGTAATTCCACTTTTTTGTTTGCATGTTATGTTAAACTGGGCGTAATGCTGTTTTATTTCAAGAATTAGAATCATATCCGAACATATAGCAGATTGATGCCGGGCGTATAAACATTTCTCGCCCTGGGTGCAGAGTTTGCTTGGTATCACAATCAGTCATATAGAGTTTACATGTGGTAAGTGGAACGTTGGTTGTTATTTCACCATAGACGGGTCAGTGTTTTTCCCCCTTTTGAATCCGCCAGATCGCGGTGCCATTGCGATTGAAAGAAGCAAGTGTAGTCTTCAGCGACACAAAGGCTTAAGCATCTCTGTGTACTTGTACATTTGCCTGTGTATTGTTCGTTTACCATTTGTTAATTTATTTAATATATACTTATGCCACATTATATTCCATACTTCATCCTGATACAATTTCTCATTCTTTATTTTGTCATCGCAGGGGTACTGTGAGCCAAAACCAGCTGTTTGCGGTCCTGGAAGTAAATAACTTATATTGATATTTTTCAATGGATATATTGTTAAACAGGACATATAATTTTTATATAAATACTTACCCATATAGATATGTAGTTGCATTTGTATCTCTTGGCTACTATTGTCTGTGATATATATTATATTTAAGCGAACCACAACCACGAGTGAAACACTTCACTTGCATCGTGATATTCATATAGGTACTTTCTTTTTCTTTACATTTTGTGTTTTGTTTGCTCTTTTCCTACCTCTGCCAAATAATCTTGGCTGGCGCCCAGAAATTCACAATAATTTTCCATCTATTTATTTAATAAACGCAGGTTATCTTGTAAAATTGTATGATTGACATAAGAGACCTTGCCCACGACCCGCTGTCGACATAGGAGCTGCCTCGCAACTGAATTTTCAATAGTCACGTTGGACCGTTTAAATTTGGTCGTGTCTGTCTTCGTCGCAATATTTGGTATAAAACTAGTGTAGTTCTCAAATCTTCGATATTGTCTAAATTGACTCAGTTCTTTTTGGTGACAGGTTTCAAATATATCGATAATTGTAGCGAGGAGAGTTGATGATTTCCATATCTAGGACTTCTCTTCGAAGGATGCCGGAAACATATTCTCTCTGTACTTGCCTAATACGATCGCACCATTCCAAAAAACGATTGTAGGAAATCATACTGCTGCCTCGACTGCATAGGTAACAAATCGAAACTAGCTCTCTTTGCGGCTTCTTCAGTTTCAGTCAGAATCATTTTAGTTCTTTTGTTACTATATATTAATAATGATAACATTCTCATTAGCTAGGCAATAATACATCGCACTTTGGAACTATTCTGAAACCCGTAAAAGATTTTTTTCTTCAAATTACTGTATGGGAATGCCATTTGAAATTTTCAACTAAGAAGGAGAAATGGAACTTGTCATACAGTCATACCCCTATTTTTCTTGGCCATTATAGTGTAAAATACAATGCTTTTTTCCATTTTAAAGTAATTTTTCAAGTACATATATCACCAGTAAATGAAATGATATAATTTTGTAATTGAATCATCGGTGATTTATAGTATTTATTTCCATAAATCTTAACCTTCAATTGTGTTTATTGTTATTGCAATATAAACACATCGAATTCTTATATATTAGTTTTCAACATTTCAGTTCGTCGGTAAAAATGCATTCACTGAGTAACTAACTAGGTCTGACTGCATGAAAATGTTGTAAAATTTAAACAAATGGCAACGAAGGACCAGATCATAGATTGATCAATTGAAAATACGGAGGTACCAGTGAAATGGAGTCCACTTATTTTAAAAATTAATATATTTTGTGTCATATTTAGGCTGTGTTTTCACAAAATCGAGTCCTGCAGGCACACCAGCGGGCCAGTGCTGGACAGGACTTTTTGCTCCTACCAAAGCCATGTTCAGCATACGTTTTTTAACAATTTCAAATAATAAACTACACGCAACAAATTTTTCAACTTTAAACATTTCTGTCAACTCACTTTATTTTATTTATATATTTATGATAACTTATTTATTTATTTATTTGGTACACTATTCAACAGGTGAAACCCAATTACAGAATAGGAAAATACAAAATAATTCAATACTTATCTAGATTATGAACAAAAAGATATATAAACATTATTTATATATCTGAATTAAATTGAGTCTAATAGTTCGCAAGTCAACAAGAAAGAACAGAAATATATTTAAGCTAGAAACAATTTTTTTATGTTTACAGCACTGCAGGTGAAAATATCTAAAGAAGTATTCAAATTATTATATACATTACATATTTGCTGAATACAAGAAAATGTCTTTACATTTGTTCTTGAAAATGGCAAGTAAAATAAATTGTTGTGCCTAGAGGCCGCCCTAGGAATTTGGAAATTAAGCATACTTAAAATTTCTCCACAGTCGATGTTACCATGTAAAATTTTATATAAGAAAATGAATTGTGATCGATGTCTACGGTTTTCTAGACTGTCTAGGGAAAATTTAGAGAGGAGTTCTTGATGCGGGTAACCAATAACAGGATAGGTCCCATCAGTCTTAAAAGACGCATATTTCAGAAATCGACGTTGAAGCCTTTCCAAATTTTGTATGTGTACATTATAAACAGGACACCATACTATTGAAGCATACTCAAGATGTGGTCTAACAAGAGTAGTGTATAGTTGTTTTAATGTATTTACGTTATTAAAATGTGCGGAGTTTCTAACGACAAAACCCAGTGTTCTATAACTTTTACTAACAGTAAGTTCGATGTGGTTTACAAACGTTAATTTTCTATCAAATGTCACACCCAAGTCACAAAAAGTGTCAGGACGGGAAAGTGCGTGATTGTTCAATTGGTAATCAAAAACAATAACATTATGTTTTGTTGTAAATGTCATAGTGTTACATTTTGCTTCATTTAAAGGTAATTTATTTATTATACACCATGTATTAATAAGATCAATATTATTTTGCAATTCAAGGCAATCATATTCACACGCGACATTGCAAAATAGTTTTAGATCATCCGCATATAGAAGGCAGTTAACAGTGATATTATCTACTATGTCGTTAACAAACAAATTAAAGAAAAGTGGCCCTAAATTTGAACCTTGGGGGACCCCCGACGTAGCTAAGACTTCAATAGATCTAACACCATGATATACAACATATTGTCTTCTATCAGTTAGGTAGGATTTAAAAAGAGCAATAAGGTTATCCGAAAATCCAAAAATTTCAAATTTTTCTAAGAGGATATCATGGTTCAGTCTATCAAATGCCTTTGAAAAGTCAGTATATATAACGTCTGTTTGTATACCCTTATCAATAGTCAGAAATAAACTCTGTAATATTAATCAAATTCGTAACTGTTGAACGACCTTTGAAGAATCCGTGTTGAGCTGTTGATATTTGATGCCTTACATGGTTAAAAATAAAATGGTGTAAGATAATTTCAAATACTTTACCAAAATTATTTATTATTACTATCGGACGGTAGTTACAAATATCGGATCTATCACCCTTCTTAACCACTGTAGTGGAAATTTAGAGGACTTTAGTGATAAGTTAAATAATATAGTAAAGGGACTAGCAAAAATAGCAGCACAGTCACGTAATATGAATGCGGGGATTCCATCAGGCCCTGAAGATAATGACAGGAGTACGCCGGTCTACAATGAAAGTGGCAGGAAATAATTTTCCTTCATACTGTAATGTTAATAAAGAACATAAAGAATCTCAGCCTTTAATTAAAATATTGGTGCCAAGCGTTGTCCCGCTAACAGAATGGCAGGAGTTTGTTTTGTAGACAAGTTTCAATAATATAATCGAAAAAGAGATAAACCAAGTTCAATTGAATATAGCAACTAAGTGTCGCTGGCTTCCATACTATGTGCTTTGGACTGCAGTGGCCTCTGTAGTAAGCGTATATTTCTTACCAAAAATTTAAAAACAAAATGCTTTGTATTCATACGTTCCTCAACGATTGTTGATCGTGCATTTTCAAAATTGTTAGATGTATTAGTCAGCTTTTATTTCTCTTTAGTTCTTAAAGAAATCAAACAATCGATTGTTTTAAAAATTATTAGTATCTATTATGTTTAATTACAAATTTCAAGGCACAGACTTATGTAGCTTACCTTGCGCGTAGCGTATCAGATTTAGGTCAAATAATGCATAATGCATAATTTATTAGAAATTACTATCACATAATTTGAAATTAATGGAACATAGTTTTTGTTGGTAAATTATTTTTGAATAAATTATCTTATGCTCTGGCTGTTAACCATATTATCGACATTTCGATATTTTCGAAAGTATAAATGATATATTTTTTTACTTGCACAGTATAGGTGTGGAATGCATTAGCATATGTGACCAAACCATGACACACAGATTCCCCATCGCCGTTGAATTGGTATCTGGTAGCAAAAAGAAATACATAAGTGGGTTTATCCAGAAAGTTTTAATTTCACTGGAAAATTATTGAGTTATCCGTATTAAAAAGTTCTGTAATAAAAAAACATTTTTATTCGTAATGGAATTTATGCACTGCCCAGCGTTTATCAAAATAACTATACAATATAAATGTAAAGTACTGACAGTGGTGCAAAAAAAATTTTTCGATGCAATACGTATTTTTGAAATTAGATATCTTCGCACCGATTTAAAATTGATATTAGGTAATAGGGTAGTTCCTTGCTACTTTCCACTAATAGGTATACAGATATTTGTAAAACTAAGTGAAATTTTATTTCTTACTGTTTAGAGATATTTTTTGAAGATTTTTGAAGGCGGTTCGATTAAAAGAATTTTTCTTTTTTCAATCTTTTTAGTAGCTTCTTTTATTTATTTAACTTATACATAGCGAAGGACACTATTGTGCAAATTTCTTTATGTTGAGCACGATGTGAACGTTACCAGAAAAATAATACCCTGTTGTTTGTGAATTAATTGAAATTACCGGCGACTCAGCCAAATCTTCGAATATTCTAGTAATATGAAATCGATTAAAAGAAATTGTTTTCAATTTTCGCTCACCTTACACTAGATGTCGGTTTATAAATTTAAGAGGGGACCAACGCCGGGCCATAGCCTACAGTTTGCAATAGTTTTGACATAAATCGCTTAAGCTACGCCAGAGTAATCATTGAATATATATAAAAAACATATATATGAATTGAAGAGCTAAGTGGATAAAGGTGTTATGTGACATTTTTGAAAATTTTGAGATTTCTACACAGACAACTATTTTAACTTATAATCTATCATTTCAAGAAGTTTTTGGGATAATAAACCTTTCCTAAATGCGTTTTAATGTTTGACAAAGGTGTTATGTACATATGGTTTTTATATAATTTAATGAATAAAGGTGTCATGATCACATACCACCTTTATCCATTACTGTGCGATATTAAATTGTTTTAATCCAAAACACTTTGCTTTTAAAGTTATGTTATATTGACATTAATGTGACAAGTTGTGTTAAGTGTTTCTTACTATTATAGTAAAAATGGCCAGTCGTAGTAAACTGATATTACAAATGGCAATGAATAAACGATTTCATGAATCATGTAAGATGTTTATAAATTATCTGATATTTGGAAATAGTGCTTATAGTTTTAATCCATATATTCATTTCGTTCAATTTCGAAATGGTATGAGATGGTACAAGAGTCGAGATGGTACTAATTGCTGTAAACACATTTATACCTTTTGGCAATTCAGCAGAAATAAGTCACATAGTGGCAATTTCTTCCCAGGCAAGTTTTAATAATGTTTTAAAAACAAAACATTATCAATATAAAATGCAATAATAAAATACGAATTTACCGACGTATTCTAGCAAATTAGTCTGTAAATCAGAAATACTGGAAAGTGACGCCTTGCGGTGTTGATTTTTGTACAAACATTTTTATGCTGACAAGTAGAAGAGGGCTGGACCGTAGAAATTTTTATGACAAGAGCAAAACTGGTAACTGGTATGGCTTCTGCCCACCCAATATTTTGAAAGAGCATTAAATTGTTCAAGGCAAATCTGTCGAATTCCGAAATTCTTGCGGAAAAAATAATAAGTATAATAATTACGCCAATCAAGTCAAAGGTCATTTGGGTTTGTAAGGTTATCGTTTAAGAATTAAGGGTTCGCTATGCTTACAGCTATTGGGTTATCTGTGAAAAATCCCTGCCTACCTAATAAAAATGCTGAAATTACGTCCATGGTATTCAAAATTGTTTAATTAAGATCATGAAATGACTCACATTTTTTCCCAAATGTGATGCTGGAAATAATACTAAAGAATACGGAGAAAATTACAAACTAGCTTTCGAACAACAAAAGCGTGACGGAGCAAAAGTTACAGTAGATATAACGATTTGCTTTCTTACTTTAGATATTCAGCAAACCATGCCGCTGCCAAAATTAAGTACATCGAAAGCATTTTACCTTCGTCAGATGTGGTTTTACAATCTTGGCATACATACATTGAGGAATACTGAAAAAAAAAAACGTTCTTTTTCACATGGACTGAAGATATGACCAGCCGTGAAAGCCTAGAAATTGCTAGTTGCTTACATACCTTTTCACAAATTTACAATGAATATTTCCAAGAAAAGATCGTTCACATTATAATATGGCCCGACTCCTGTGGTGGACAAAATAAAAACTTCAATATCATTACACTTTACCAGTTGTTGATTTTAAAGAGAGAATTTAAAGTTATCGACCATAAATTTTCGGAGGTGGGACATTCATATTTAGATTCAGACAGAGACTTTGGCAGAGTCGAGAAAATTTTAAGGAAACATCAAAACATCTACATTCCGGACCAGTATCGAGAAATTTTAAGAACTCCCAAAGACGCCGTTGTCATAGATATGAAGAATCATTTCAAGGATATTGATGGAATTGCCTCAAAACTCAATTTGTACAACAGGAAGAAAAACTTGAACAATGAAAAGGTTTATTTTCGCGACGGTATAAAATGGCACCTATGGGTGCTACTATTACATCACTAGATGAAATGACTCCATTTTACAAAGTCAATATTTTAAAGAAAAGGAATATGCATAAGATAAATTCCGACGCTATTGCTCTAACGGTGTTTAATGAAAACAAGGGCAGCCTAAGTGTAGGAAAACTGGCCAATCTTAAAGAACAATTACCATTCATAAATGAATGGTAAGGCCGTATTATCACAACATACTTGGAAATGACCAAACTGTGGCTTAAAACCGTAGAACTGTCCGACTACCTAAAAATTGTACAATGTTTTAATAATAATAAAATATGTTTAATTTCTTAACACTTTTATTCACTAATTCCTTATTCATTTCAGAGAAACTTATGAACGGATAAAGGTGTTATGTACTTTAATTTTTTAAAATTTTCGAAAATAATGACAACTGACAACTTTAGTTATTTGTCTCTAAAAAGTACATCAAATGTCAATATCATCGCAAAATGCAAGCTATATAGTCGTTATAACAAAAAAGTTCTCGCCTAAAAACTTTCGAGTTAAATTACTCAATAACGTGTTTTTGTGACATAACACCTTTATCCACTTAGCTCTTCAATTGAGGACCTCCTCCTTTTTTAATTTTTTTGAAGTCTGTTAAAAATAAGCAGCGTTTCTATCAAATGAAATAGCCGATATATTTATTGAAGCGCCCACCTTTGTTGTCCCTATGTTTAAGATTATAACGGTTTCGACACTTATAAGAAATAAATACTAGACCTATAGTCGACCAAATGTGACGAATGTATGCAGGTATCCCCTTTTATGTCTATAGTATCAATGCTGGGCAATGAAATACAATAGCCGATAGGTAGACTGCCGGCGTTATGCAGTGGCGTCCCTCTGAATAGCTTTGTATATTATGTATACATTCTCTCATTGCTTCTATACAACAATAAAAACGAGCTGTGCTCACGTACATGTATATAAAATGATAATTATTATTTTATATAAGAAATATGAATATTAATTTATATTTCTTAAAATAAATATGATTAAATTCATGCTTTTGCGCTCATCTCAGACAAAAACAAGAAACTGCTGTTCTTTTAAGAAAACTTTTAATAACATAGGAGCAGAGTTGGGCGAGTACCGGCAGTAAAGCACTCGTGAGTACTTCACAACGAGTACCTTTAAAAAGTACTCATAACTACTAGAATACGAGTACTTATTTGAGAGGTACTCAAAAAATGAGTACTTTTGCAAAACTTAGAAAGTACTCGTCGAAAAATGAGTAACGAGTACGAGTACTTTATAAAGTACTAATTAGAGACTGCAGGACTGTCTGACTGATTGCACTGCACACAATGTATGGCAAACAATATCGAGAAAAAAACAAACTAAGCTCTGTCTGTATCGCGCGTCGGTATTCGTACTCAGTACTCGTCACTTATAAGCATTAGAAGAACTGAGTACTCAATAATGGAAAGTACACGAAATTTTCGAGTACCGAGTACCGTTAAAATAAAAGTGCCTGGTATTCAGTACTTTGAGAACTCAGTACAACTATGAGTATAATTTACTCGAGTACTGCCCATCTCTGCATAGGAGTATTTTTTTAACAATGGAATACGAAATCTGAGACCAAAACTGGATAATACGGGATATTTACAAAAATGTACGTAAACTTCCATAGCAGTTTTTATTATTGTCAGGATAGTTAATTGGGGGGTAACAGGTTAAAAATAAAGTACATATATAAATAACCTTGCATTTTTAAGTCTAAAAAATAACAACATAAATAAACTTTATTTTTAAAATAACGTAATTGAAAACAAAACAATGTTTGCTGAAAACCTATAGAACCAGTCATAAGCCTTTAATCACGATTTTTTTTTTGTTAAGAACCAAGTTTCAAAGTAAAAACCTAATGAAATAAATAAGTAAATACAAATACAATATAGTAAACTTTAGTAAAGTAAAATTAATACGATTTTCTTAAAGTAAAATAAATAAAATAAAAATATTTCGTAAAATAAACAATATTTTTCCAAAATAAATGATTAACTAACACTATCGCTACTGGCTCCTACAGTCCTACATTTGCAATTATTGGCTAAATTAGGTACTGTGTCAATCCGTATTCCTTATTATTTCTTCAACTTTTTTAACGTGCCCTATGCATTTTCGCCTATAATTTGCTGTAGCTTTTTTTAATTCATTACATAGATAGAAGCCTTCTTCGATAGAAGACGTCTTCTAATTTAATTTATATGGAAGCTTTCCAAAACATATTATGAAAATTGCGAAACTCGTAAATCCGCACTTCCATGGATCTGATATCATGACTTTACGTCCTTAGTATAGTGTAAATGCATAAATGTTCCTTATAAAATCTTGATAGGTATACATATGTACCAATTTTCAGATCTACATCTTATAAGTTTTGGTTTTTACTGCAATTTAACTTTTCCGCGTTTCCCATTTCTCTTTCCTTACCTTACACTTCGTGTTTTTTATCTCCGAAAGAAACGTTCATTAATTCATTAACGAATGTTAGGGCCGCAAAATGCACAATTCGATTCGAAATGAGATCGCCTTTCATCTTAGTTAATATCATTTTAGTGAAATTGGTTTAAAGTAGATTTTTAGTATTCGTGCTAGTAGGTCTTAGTAGATTTTGGCCAATCATAGAGTAGATTTGCTAAAAAAAAGTAGTCACGCTCTAAGTTGCGGCAGATGGTAATATTGTGTGTTGTGTGTGAATCCTGATTGAGTGGTGAATTAGCTATTAGTAAACTCCGGTAGGAGGTTAATATAAATAAGCCAGGGGAAAAAAATTAACGTTACAAATTTGGGTGTTGTTGTGGAACAAGTCTTTACGGTTGTCCAGACTCTAATGGGTAATTCTGCATTTTAGCGGGGCGTCGGAATTTTTGGACACATTAATTTGAGATCGTAGAACACAAATCTGAAATCAGTTTTCGGTGCAAATTCATAGTTTTTCCAAAAAAAATATAAATTTAAAATTTTCCACTATAACATTCACTCTCCGTCACTGCAAACACTAAATACCCTAAATTTAGGCCGATTTTCATGTCATGTTCAGCATGTAAAGTGTTCTTTAGAACAGACACCATAAAAAAAGCAGTAAATTATTATTTACCAAAACTATAGAAACCAGAAAATGAAAAATCATCAAACTGTCAAAATATGCGCATGCGTATCCTCACTTTAAGGTTGTGTCTAAGGTATCGAGAAAAATCGGCAGGCGATTGTTGTCTCTCTGATTTTGAACTGGTATTTGCATTTTTGCGGGCGGACGATGATGTGATGGTAACATTTTTGGGATAATTTAAAAATTCGGCATTTTTACAAGCTTTTATTTAACTTGCTTTGTATGTATGTTAGTTTGTTTGTTTAGTTCAAATTCGAGTCAATTTTAAAACAGTTATCCCCAACCGATTGAGCTGAAATTTTGCATACATGTTTAGTTTGGATGACAAGCTAAGTGACGTCATTCTAAATCCAATATGGCGGACCAGTTATTTTTTGTGCACCCCCAGGTACTAAATGAAAGGGGTACGAAAATAAAATGACGTCACACTAAATTCAATATGGCGGACCAGTTATTTTTTATGCACCCCCATGAAACGGGTAAGAAGGAAGATATATTGTTTCATTTTTGTTGTATTTAAGAATTGTTTTTTAATTTTTTTTTTTTGCAAAAAAGGTCACGGTCACAAGCATTTTTGGAAAACAAAAAAAAACGCTCAACATTAATCATATACAATGCATTTTTTTGATGATCCTTGCCCTTCTAGGAATGCCCAAACAATAACTTTCGCTAAACGACCTAGACCTATTAAAAATTAATGCAAAAAAAAATTTAAAGACAAAATCCGAGGGGCAAAAATCGCCTACTGATTTTGACACAACTTTAAAGTGAGGATATATATACGCATTAGTTTGACAGTTTGATGAATTTTCATTTCCTTGTTTATAGAGTTACGCACCAAAACAGCAATTTTGCAAGGTGCATTTTTCTGAGGAACACTTATTACATCGTGAACACGAGATCGAAGTCGGTCGAAATTGATGGTTTTTGGAGTTTACAGGGACGGAGAGAGAGTGTTATGGTGGAAAATTTAATATTTTTTTTGGTAAAACTATGCATTTGTACTGAAAACTAATTTCAGATTTGTGTTGTACGACCCAAATTATAGTATATCCTGCAAAAATGCCGATGCCCCGCTAAATTGCAGAATGAACCTCTAATGTCGTCTTTGCAAACCTTCATTAATTGCTCAAACCAATATTGGAAGAAAGTTCAAATTGTTTCGATTTATTCTGTACGATTTCAGTACACGATACTAATGTATCTCTCTAACCGATTACTGGACTTAACTCGAATTCTGCTATGCCTTATGTGGGGATTTTATTCCTTACGGCTCACATAATATAATAATAATATAATATAATTATTGATAATAATTAGAAGTCACGTTAAAAGTGTTTACAGAAAACCGTATGTTTTTAACGACTCTATGAGAACTAAATATGTTTTTTCTTCCTTATTTTTTTAACCATTTGTTTACCATGTATCAGCCAATATTTATACAGAGATTCAAGGTTGCAGCTTTATTAATTAATGGTGGTGAAATTTTATAAAAAGAGTATGTGTGAGTTAAGCTAATTTTAAATTTTACCTTGTTGCATTATTTCTGATAACCTTTCGAATGATTTTATAATACTTGCTAAATATGTTTTTTTATACATTCTCCTGTACTGTTTAGTTTATTTGTTATCACTAATTTGTAAGATAGTTACGTATAATGTTATATAAAGCACCGAAATAAACAGCAAATATCAATTATTGGTCGTATGGTAATTTTTTTTAAAGAATGTTCGTTTCTGTATTATTTAACTTATATAATTCTTTGATATTAAATAAGATAACCAGAATTATCGGGTTGTAATTAAAACAAAAAACCTAGTTTTTACTTCCTAATTTTAACTATGGTGTCGATCATTTTCAGTCTTCCCCTCCTTTTTTTTTATTAAAACGGAGTAAAACTTTTTACGGTGTTTAATGAAATTAAGATACAGCTTATAATGTTTTGGTTAAAAACTAAGAGAAATGTTGGCCTTTGTAAATAATCTTTTATTTGGACCACAACGGCATGGAACGGGTTTGTGTAATCCTCTTGGGGTGTAAGATTGTTCGTCTATTTGTCTGTATGTTTCTGTGTCTGTTTGTAACGATTAAATCGATTTAAATGCGGTGTTCATCATGAGATGTTATTTCTACAGGAAGGTTTACAAATGTATAAACTCGTGATTTCCTGTCGCCATCTTGGATCCGCCATACTGAAATACTAAAAAATTGCGAAGAAATTGTAAACTTACTTTTTACATTAGTTCAAACCTGAATTAATTTTTCGTTAGTATACGATAAGCTTTGAAATAATATTTTTTAAATTAAATTAAATTATTGTTTTCCAAATATATTAAAGAACATTACAATAACAGAAAAATTTAAATGATAAACTTCAAAGCATACCGCCTAAGTTGGCCTCAACAAGTTAGGTCGTCTTCATTTATTACACTTTAACGCACACGTTTTTTATGATTTGTGGAAAGTGTAAACCATTTTTTCTTATTTATAATTTTTACTTCCACATCCAGTGGAAGTATAGTAACGACAAAAAAATTTTAAAACATTTTTATTGTTCAAATAGGCCTCGAAATAGGCTTAAAATGTCATGAAACTTCGAGATTTTAAGTTTGTGCGAAAAAAAGAATTTCTGTCCGTCAGTCTGTCTGTCGGTCTGTCTGCAACTTTTTTTTGCGCACGTTTACTCTGGAACCGTTTAAGATATTGACTTGAAATTTGGTACACATATGTACTTTAACGAGATCTGGAACTAGATTATATTTTCACCTTGTTTCGGGGGTTGGGGGGTAAATTGGGGTAAATTTGGGGTAAATGGGTAAATCAAGCAGAGTCCAAGAGTCCATGAAATTGGTATTTAGTATATACAAGAGAAGCTAAGGTCTCAAAAGAATTTTTGGCATTAGCCACCTCCATTACCACCCCCACCTCATTTTTAAATGGGATGAAAAAAATGTGATTTAGGGCATGTACAAGAACCAGAAACCTCAAAATATGTTTTTACTTCATCCACCCCCATTACCACCCCCTATCACCACCCCCACCCCACTACCGATGTGGGGTATCGTTTTATGGGTTTTTGGGGTAGAGGATTTTAAATGTTATATTATTAAAGTTCCATGATTTAAATCACTATTAAAATCATTTTGATTTAAGTCATGTCCACCCTGTTTTAAACATCATATTATTTATGGCTTTTTAAATATTTATAATAAACCGAAAATAAAAGCATATTTTTCCTTCACTCTGCAAAATTCTAGCCTTCTATTTTTTTATACCAGTTTTTACGTTTTATTCGATCAAAAAAAATTTCGTCAATTTATTTGCATTTATTTATATAATTTGTCCACAAAGCACCGATAAACGGTAAACATTTTCACTGTTTTAAAATAACTTTATATTTTGAAGACGATTAATCTCAAAACTAAAGAATCACTGTTTTGACGTTTTTGACAATACGTTTAATGGATACAACTAACGTAAAATACTATAAACGCACATGTACTGGACAGATCACGCGCAGCGGTCACAGGCTGGCGGAACGGAACATTGGTACATTTTTTAGGTAAATAAGTCTTAAATATATATTTTTAAATTATACAATTATTCATATTTTATATGTATTCCGTGTTTCTCTATAACCTGAAAATAAAAGTCATTGGAAAAGTCATTCGTGCAATGGAAGACACGAATGTGTGTTGTTGCCTGCCAGTTTTTTTATTAGGTGTAATTTCTGTGTTCTAATCTGATTATATACAATCCAAGAGCATCCATTCCTCGAGGGATATAATTTTTTATTTTCAATCATCGAATATAAAATTAAAAATTACTTTTGGCAGTTACCATTTCAGTTGAATATAGGTATATGATAATGGCAGTTGAGTAATATTTTATGGGATTATATCACGGAACTAAGCTACTTAATTTTTTACAGAAATCACTACGGCTTTTGAACGATTTACTTTTTATATAAACTAAATAAGGCTACAATTATTATTATATCAAAAAAATAATCCCCATCTAATTCAACGCCATTAATTTTTTGCATATATGATAGCCAGCCTAATTGCCTAGTCGTAAATTGTTCTTAATATGTCCAGAATAGACCGATTATTTCTAAGTACTATGTTAATGACGCCATCTTCCTTATTGCGTTGTAAATGTAATACATACTAGTAGGTGTATTAACATTTGAAAAATATGGGTGTATAAAAAAATTAAAAACAAACTTTCATCAAAGAAGTGCAAAAAATATAAAATCATTTTTTCAGATGTCACAATATTTTTAGGCTTAAAATGTGACTAAAAAGTAGATATAATCATTATACTCTTCTCCGAATTATGGAATTTTCTATATCATTGTTGAACATTCAACAGTATACTTTTGGTAGATTTTTGAAAATAGGTTATTTTGTGGGTATAATATACTTGTAATTTTAATCGTATCCCGATGATACCATCTTGATTGTCGAAATATTCGTGAGTACACTGTACAGTATTTTTGTGTTTGCAGATTATCATCAAGGTTACAACACTTCATGTGCATTTTTTTCTTAAAATGTTTTATAACTTTTATATTTACTGATAGATTTTTTTCCAAAACAATAGAGTTCTCTCTCTAGCCAAAACTGACTGTTAAATTTTCAATATAGTCTCGGACTTCTGTGTTAAGTTATCGTATTTATATGAAATATGATGGACGGACAGACAAACAAACTACGAGGATTTTGAAAGTTGTTCAAAATTCGTTGAAACCGAATCCGAAGTCAGAACTGTCAGATTGGTTCTTTTTTCACCTCAAACACCCCAAAAAACGCCCCCAAAACAAAAATAAGTGGACCAGACCAGTGTATCTTTACACTGCCACTGGTCTTCCGGACAGACCATTTTTAGGGTGGGTGTTTTTTGGGGGTTGGGGGTGAAAAATGAACACAAGGAATACACCGATCTGGTCCGCAGGCCAGATCACTTTTTTTGTTTTGGGGATGTTTTTTGTGGTTAGGGGCGAAAAACGAGCGAATCTGACAATTCTAATTCTGGCTTTGGATTCGGTTTCAGAGGGTCCAAATACATAAGGATACACTGGTCTGGTCCGCAGGCCAAACAATTTTTCTTTTGTCTGGCTGTGTAATTAATGCATCAAAAAAACGTTTCACACATCATGAGGGGGTAGATGCCACCCTTTTCAGAGGGTAACACCAACGAAAGAAGCTATTCTAACTAATTTTGAGAAAAAAAAGTTTTTTACAATTTTTCATATAAGTGACTGTTTTTAAGTTATGACTTGAAAATTGTGATTTTAGCTTGAGAAAACGTACTTATCTCAAAACGGTTTTCGTTAAATACCTCGAAAAGTGTCACATTTAGTGAAAATATGCCAGAGATCAAAATGCAAAGTGTATAAGCTGAAGGTGGATATGATTTGATTTCATTTCTGTAGGATTGATAGTTTTGGAGATGTGGCAGTTTAAAGATGGGTCCGACCGTTTATAAAACGAAGAAAACTATAGCAGTTGCATCAGAAGTAATAAGGACCAAATTAAATAACATAAATTAAGCTTTGAAATGGATTTTTTTTGTTCCTAGAGCATAAAAAGTTTTGACAGATACATTGTGCGTCTTCAAATTTCATTAATGAAGTGTCTATTTTTTTACTGTAATTGGTCAATAAAAAAACCCTCAACCCTCAAATACTATGTGTCGTTGATATAGAATTTCCTAGATGCACTAAAGGAAATTCAACCCCCATATTGGAGCCGCCATTTTAAATTTTGGTTTGGTTTAGGGGGTAACTCAGAGTATATAATAGCGTATCACAAATTTTGTATAATTTACAGAAATTATTTCACTCATTAACGCTATAGCCAATGAGAGCCCGTTTTTTCAAAACATTGCACCAATCAAACGTCATTATTAGTGGTAATTCAAGCTAGATCGGCTTTTGACAGGACCAACATGCAAAATTTATCGCTCTAATTTTTTAGGTCGCTGCAGCGGCAAATATGCGAAAAAATTTTTTGACGTTTTTGTCGTGAAATATTTTTGGCAAATAGGGCAACTCGAGCTTTTAAGTTTTATCTATAAATATCTTCTCTAGCTTATTATTAATTGTTAACGTACTTACCTTGTAAATTGTAATATTGTATTATGTAGTAGCAAACAAAAACACACCTCAATTCCAAAGCGAATCTTGTCTGAAATATATAGGCTGTAACTTTTGCCTATCTGTAACTATTTCAGTTTTCCTAGTGTTCAATCAGGTAACAATTACACACAAAGATTGTACTTAATATAGCTCATAATACAGGAACAAGTCAAGCACAGCTTTCAATAGCTCAATAACGTAGTTACAAAGGTAAGCAAATCATTTATTATAAATGTCAAGTACACATTCGCTCTGGAACAAACTAAAAATGTATATACTTACATATGGTAATCTACCAAAAAGTAACTCGTTAAATCAAAGCTGTGCATCAAACATTATAATTTATTGTATTTAAAATTCTCTTTGCTTAACAAAGCAAACCTCAACATAATTCATAAACTTCGTAAGTTAAAAGTAATGATTAAATACATAAATATGAGTCGATGAACATTTATTTATTATGGAATATAACTTGTAGCGCTAGATGGCGCTCTCTATGTCAATCTCGGAACCATGGGTGTATATTTTATTTGGGCGAGACATCGGTACTAAAGTAGTGCTCTCTCTATCGTTCCTCGTCGTATTGCACCTCAGAAACGCCTGAAAGGTGTTAAGCCAGTCTATATATTATAATATCTAAGGTTTCAACTCGGTTTATTTACTAGTTGCCATGGAAACGTCACTAGATTATTTTAAAATATAGCGAATCTCCGTTGTTTCTACTGCGTTTGTTTGAGATTTGTTGTTTTGACAATATGAGTCGGTTTGGAAATATTTCTGTATATCAAATTAATGATGAAATTGAAAATAAAGGTCAGTAAACTCCAAAAAGTGACAAGAAAACGTCTGAAGGCAGTTAATGAGAAAACATAATATTGAAGATGTACTTAATGAATTATTTATTCGTGAAATATTCTCCTCAAATACCACTCGTGCTTTAAATTTTATCTAAAAATTTTTTCTCAAGCTAAGTCGCCCCTAGTTAATATAACTCGTGCAAATTGGCAGTTTATTATCAAAGATTAAATCCCTCCCGCTAAAGCGGTCGGGATTTAATCAGATAATAAACTGCCAATTTGCACTCTTTATATTACCAGGCAACACGCTTTCGAAAAAATTTTCGATAAAATTTTAAGCACTAGTGATATTACATACGAAAATTTTACGTTTTAATAAATACGTTTTGATTGATTGATTGATATACCAGCGTGCGGCAGGCATTGCTGCCACCTCCAGGGTTATACAGCTGGGCCTGCTACGTCCACGCTGGTTTGGACTAAGGTCATGCTTGTTGCCAGCAGCGAGAGCCACATGGCACATGGTAAAGGAATATGGGATGGGAGGTGTAGGTGTAGGTATTTGTGAGATGCGTTACCGCATTGTGTCTCTTTTTTATGTTTTTAGTTCTGGGCATCTGCCGTCTTCTTGTGAAATATGTGTTGTGTCTTGATATGGAGTGTTTATGCTCCTCTTTTTGTGTTTCTGCTTCTTCGAATCTTCTTTTTCTGAATATTCTGATTCCTCGGTTTCCGATGCTGGGTTGGATTTGGGTCGTGCTTGTTGCCAGTAGCGAGAGCCACATGACGAGGTACAAGAGTGGGGATGGGCAGTGTAGGTGTAGGTATGCTTCTGCTGTTTGTGCTCTTCTTTTCGTATTTCTGCTTTCATAAATGTTCTTCTTTTCTGAGTCTTCTGATTCCTCCTTTTTAATTCTGGTAGAGTATATATTTTTTTTGTGGAATTCATTTTCCCCTCGCTTTTCTTTCCCAGTTTGTTCATACTTCTCTCGATTGTTGTTTTCCTCGTATGACATGATTTCCCTATTTTTAGTTTGCTGCTGTTTAGTGTTAGCGCTTTCTTCAATAGTATTTCTGCTGTCCTTTTTGCTTTAACGTTCTTGATCCTTTCCCTTATCTCTCTGCTTACCAGGATATGGTCTATTTGTGAGATTGAGCTTCCATACTCCAGGTGTCAATGCAGGTTTGACTTTTGCTCCATGTACTTCTTATTTTATTTTACTTATATTTTCTCACAAATTTTGAATAATTTACAGAGAAAATTTTACGTTTTAATATATACGTTTTATAAATTATTTATTTTTAAGAAATATATCTAACATGCATTTCATATACACAATATGAATCACGGAAAAGCAACTTTAAAACAATAGTCATTTTATACTTTTTTATAATTTATGTCACTGTCATGATCATCATGAAAAACTATTTTATTTAAACTATCTATTAAATTGCAGAGTTATTAAACAATCGATATTAAAAAATACTGTAATGAAATATTAGTAGTTTCGCTATGGTAACTCCGCCACTGCTAGAAAAATTATGTAAACAATGTGCCATTTAAAATTCTTTAAAAAATTTATGAATGGGCGGTTGTCGCACACGTAAAAGACTGATTTGTGGTCCTAAACAAAGTAACAGATTATTTTATATCAAGCATATATAACTTACACATAAAAAGTTACTGGATTTTCTACATTTTTTGGATTTGCAGTTTCGGAAATTCCACACACAATACACCTACCTCACCATTATTTATTTCGTAGCAATAAACACCAAATAAAAGTAAATGTCTATAAAATTGTCTTAAAAAATCATTAGTCCGGGGTCCAAGCACTCCAAAATCAAGATGACCTGTTCCGACATGACGTACAAATGTTGATATAAGTAATGAAGAGAGTATTACCTGGGGCACTAGAAAACACTTGTCGGATTAATTTTTACTCTTGCGCAACTTCAGAAATCGCAAAAAAGATGGCGGATTGATAATTACAAAATTATGTTTTACAATGGTTATTCTCCGTTAAAACAAAAATTATGTAACCTACCGCTCTGATTTTTGGTATGTATACTCAAAAGATATACGTGATTCTAACTAAGCTATTGGTATTTTTGAAAAGAATATTTTTTTGGAAAAAAATAATTAAAATCAAAAGGTTGATATTTACGTTCTAAAAATTTCGATATCCTGACAACTATGTTAAATTTATGAAATTCTTATATACAATTGCTTACCAAATATAGTCCATATATTGAAAAAGATTTTTTAAAAAAAATCCTGTCGATAACGTATACAGTTTTTTGTTTATGATTTTTTTATGAGGCGCGTAATTATGCAGCATTAAAATAAAAATAGTCTACGCGATAATTGGTACAGTGTAACAGTAAAAAGCACTATATTGTTCAATATAATTGCAAATTTGAATTACTTTATGTTAATAATACAACAAAACGAATGAAAGTAGTAGTCGGACGTTGCCGATTGCAGCCACTCATTTAAAAAAATAATCGATACAAAGTGAATTGTGTGTTCGAGCAAAATGTTAATCAAATAGGTATTCGCAATTGGCCATGCCCGAGTACAACTTCTACTCGTTTTTATATTGTTTAAGAAATAAAACATTAGTGAGAAATATTATTTTAGGTATTTAGCATGTTTAATAGAAAGCAGAAAAGTGAGATATTTTAAATAAAACATTAATGTTGTATATTATGTAATTTTTGTGTATAACTATTGTAACATTTTAGTCAGAATCACTATCATTATAAAATGATGCATATTGCTTTTTCCCTTAAAACAATTTTCAGGAAAAGCAGCACACGAGCACGCAACTGAATACCACTCACAAGAACATTTTGTGAGCGTTTTATTTTACAGTTGCACTTTTTAAATTAAGTTCAGATAAACTTTTTTTTGTCGATATTATCGGTACCAGCTCCTGATTTCCAATTCTGCATCCAAAATTTTGTGCAAGGGGTAATTTGAATGACGGTTCACAACACTGTTTAAAATAAAGTAATATTTGCAACATGTTGTTGAAAAGCGTCTTCCGTCGGCGGGAGGGAGCGTAAATCACTTTTATTAAATTATTTTACCTTTTAATAATTTTCAAACGTAGTATGTACATTGAAAATATTTGCAAAAAACTGATGTGGGGGATGTAAGATGAGTAATGGAATACATTAAGACAGATTTTGGAAAGTTTTCTCTGTTTGTCTGCTTGTCTGTTTGAACGCGCATCACGCAGAAACTACTGAACCAGTGAGGTTCATCTAAGCTTGGAGTAACATTTAGTTCTTATTTCATCGATATCGGCCTAGACTAAGCCAAGTTTTATGAAAATCGGTCGAGTAGAACAGGAGATACAGCTTGATCTCTACAATAAGCGTATTTGCACGGCATAAACTTTTAAGATTAAACTTCTGTAATATTCCAGAAAATTCGAGAGTACTCTGGAATATTCCAGAAAATTTGTGAGTTTTCTGAAATACTCCAGAATGGTGATTCTACCTCAAACGTCGTTTATAAAGAAGCTTTTTAGTCAATTTCAAAATTCCACGCGAACGTAACCGCGGGCATAGCTAGTAAATAATAAATATGAACCGCAAACAATAATCAATCGATTTAAACAATCAAACACAAATAGTTTTTATAATGTTAAAATGTTAAGACAAATAACTTCACACTATATACATAAGTACATACATACGCCTAGTAAACTTAAACATACCAGCTAATTCCACTGTAAACTGTTTTCATGCGCTTTATGAATTTTATTAAAGCTGTCGCCTTTATTACATGCGCCGCATCATGCACCCATTTTAAAAATTCACAACTCGAATACTATATGCAATATCAACTTAGTTCTTGTCTTAAAAACATTTTCAATAAATTGGGTATGTTTGTTAGCATAGTTTATACACAAAAAATTTAAAATTGAAGTACTTGCTCGTATGTTGAAATTCTTACTACAATATTTTATAGTTACAGATTTCATATTTTTTTCCCAAAAAACTAAACATATTTAAACAGTGCCATCGAGCCTCATCCAAGCGCTTATGTCTTTAGTGTATACTATAAAAAAATTAGATGGATAGCATTCATAGTTTCTTTTACAGGACGTGTTATGTATTAAAAAACATTTTTTTAGGAATTATAATTTCGTCTCTTTTCTTATCATTTAAGAAGTTATGCAAGAGCTGATAAGAATCCGACAAGTCATTTCTGGTGTCCTATATAACCCCTTTGCAAATCTGAAGTTGAAAAATGTACGTCATGTCGGAACAGGTTACTTGGAATTTAGAGCGATTTCGTACTGTTGGACCCCAGACTACATCTACTAAATCTCAAATTAAGCTCAACAAACCACTAAATCGTTTCTAATCTACAAAAGACACAATTTCAATTCCAAAAAATGTCTTTGCTACTAAAAGCTCCCTCCTTACATATATATTTTTATCCTCTAATGGGGGTAACGGCAAATGTCGAGACCATATCAAAATTAAGGAAGATACATCTTCTAATATATAAAAATCTCGTGTCACAGTGTTTGTTATCGAACTCCTCCGAAACGGCTTGACCGATTTTTATGGAAGTTTTTGGTGTATATTTGGTAGGTCTGAGAATAGGTCGTAGACTATTTTTTATACCCCTAGGTGATAAGGGTGGCACTATCCAGAAATTTTATTTTTATTTTTTGGACAAAAATTTATAATTTATATGGCAAAACGTTTGCTGGGTCAGCTAGTTTTACTATAAAAATCATCCATAAAAAATTACATACGGCATTCTTTCCAAGTTTTGCATCTTTTTCACCTACAGGTACGAAGTATGCAACTCTAGCTTTCATGTGTTGTAAACTACTATAATTATGCTTGAGGAATTTAGTACATATTCATAACGAAGGTCGCACGCTCAAAAAAACAAAAGCCCAATTTGAAATTTAAATTTATGAGCATAGTTAAATCTTTATCATCTCACTAGCAGTCTCTGACATGGGAGCTTACATAATTTACCTACCTTTTAATTATACCTTAACGTACAGTTTGTTTCCTATTAACGCTTATTCTTTAATGAGCGGTAGCTGTAATGTAATCAAAACCTTACTCAAATAATTCATAGCTAGTAAAATTTACGCTAAGTAATCCTTTATGAAGTATACCATAAAGACAAGATAATTTAAACGCTTGATAATTTTCTGTTTAAATGATACAGTTATTACGAATATTAAACGTTATGTGTATACTTGCTGCCTCGTGTGGATATCTGTTACTTTCCAATCACATTACGATAAACAATTAAATAGATGTTAACTTGAAGATTTATTGACGTGTACTTGAAGAATACACCGAGATAAGGCAACCGAAAGGTGTCAGATACAAGGTACAGTAACTTAAATTTATGAAGGTGTATTAGTTTAGAATATCCTTGAAACTTTGCCGTATACTTGGTTGGGCCTTAGATTCCAATTTTTAATCGATACATATAAATAAGACTGTTGAGGTGGTATTTCTGTAATTTGGTGTCAAAGATAGAAAATTTTGTTTTCTGAATTTTTGGTTTCTGTCTGAATGTTTGTTTCAACATAATTCGAAAATGGTGGGCATCTTTCCAACGTAGAGAATGACCTTACTTTATATCGAAGGTGGTAAGAAGGTAGGGGAACAAGTGGAAAGGAGGGTGAGGGAAGAACGTAGGAAACTGAAGGAAGATGGAGAAAAAAGTGGGGGTAGATGGAGGGAAAATTGTAGACATATTGATAGTGTGAATATAGGAGGATGGTAGGGAAGTATTACAAGTGGTGAGAAGGTGGGAAAAAATGAGGGAAGATGATGGAAAAGCAGGTGAACACTATCCATACACGCAAAAAAAAAAACAGTTTTGAATCAACAATATAATATTTGTATATACGCAAATAATTAAATTCTTCATATGAAACAAAATGGTTTTGTTTCAAGAAACGATAAGTTTGTAATAAATAAATTTATTTCTGAATAGCTTTTTATTTCTTGCCACAAAAGCATTTGTTTCATATGAAGTATTTAATTATTTGCGTATATATAAATATTATATTCTTGATTCGAAACTGTTTTTTTTGTGTGTACATTTTCTTTAAAATGTCTCGAATTAACAAAACCGTCTACCAAGACCAAGCTAAGTATCAGTTGAACCTACCGTTTTTCCACCTCCTCCTGTTCTGTAAATAAAAGTAGCTAGTTGTTGGAGCAATTTCTAAAAGAAGCTTCATTAACATAATAAAATTCCATTTTGCGGATTATGTCTCACTTGCTTTTTCTGGCAACTCCAACTTAATTCCAGGTGACATATCCAACTCCCAATGAGAACACAAACGTTTAAAAGACGTTAAAATTAACGATAACCGAACGTTTAGTAACCATTGTACTACGGCGTTGACTCAACGCCGTAATACAATGGTTACGAAACATTCGGTTATCGTTAATTTTAACGTCTTTTAAACGTTTATGTTCTCATTGGGATCAATATTAACATTATTATTGATATGATTGGAAAACAACTGAAATAACCACGTTGTATCCCGAGCCACAAAATAATGATCTTTAATCTGATCCCTATAAAATCCGTCCATATAAATCGTTGTTCCCTGAAAGAATTATGTTTTTTAATTTCTATAAATTCATAAGGGTATAAGCTAAAGCATGACAAATTATTGCCAGTGGTTTGTATGTATCGCCATCTACAAATAACTTCTGCAACAAACTACGTGGTAAGCAGGCAAATTTAATGCATTAAGATAGATGTGTAGAAAAACGTTAAAAAAACGTCAACATCTACCATTTATTTTACTTGTAGATTTAGAACGTCAGTGTATTTTAATAAGTGGAAAGCATCAGTTATTTTAACGTTGTATACGGTTAGTGGCTCCCCCTATATTTCCTTTATATTTTAACTTATCCACTTGAAATTTGGGGTGCATAAACTACCTGTAAAAATGGATTTTTCGGCATAAAGAATGGTATAAGACCATTTCCGGTTTACCCGGAAATAACCGCAACTTTCGATTTTTAAATGGAACACCCTGTGTATTTTTATATATTTGGATTCAAGACAACATTCTAAGTATACCCTGAAATTTTCGCGAATTTTTGAGTCGATGTTCAGTTTTTTTATGCATTTTAAGACATTCGTCTCGAGTGCTTTGGAATACCAAAATTTGTTCTAAGGCAGGTAAAGTCCAAGGGAAAAATATAATTTTTCCTTTTATTTCATTAATAACTATTTACGAAGCCTCCAAAATTGAACAAATCACTTTTTTATCGAAAACTTTTTTTCTTTTTCAAATGGGAAGATGGTGGCTCCTAGTGTTCATTAAATTATAGATTTATTTCTGATTTCATTGATATACCCATTTCAAATCTATGCTATTTGTTTTTCTATTTTATTAAATTTATTTAAAAATAAAAAATCACTTTCAATATAATTCTTCTTGAACTTTAACATTGTTGTCTTTGCAAAAATCATGTCTAATAGTGAAATGTGAATAACTACCTTTTTTGTGAATAATAGCCTTTTGGTTCTCTCTTTTGTTTCTTAATAGGTATAAGTACTAGTGCAAAGTATAAGAATCAATAAAAATTATTTTGAAAGTGATTTTTTATTTTTAAATAAATTTAATAAATTAATTCAGAAAAAAAAATCTATAATTTATTGAACACTAGGAGCCACCACCTTCCCATTTGAAAAAAAAAGTTTTCGATAAAAAAGTGATTTCTTCAATTTTGGAAGCTTCGTAAATAGTTATTAATGAAATTAAAGGGAAAATTATATTTTTCCCTTGGACTTTACCTGCCGTAGAACAAATTTTGGTATTCCAAAGCACTCTAGACGAATGTCTTAAAATGCTTTAAAAAACTGAATATCGACTCAAAAATTCGCGAAAATTTCAGGGTATACTTAGAATGTTGTTTTTAAACCAAATATGTAAAAATACAAAGGGTGTTCCATTTAAAAATCGAAAGTTGCGGTCATTTCCGGGTAAACCGAAATGGTCTCATACCGTTTCTTATGTTTGAAAATCCATTTTTACAGGTAGTTTATGCTCCCCAAATTTCAAATGGATAAGTTAAAAAATAAAGGAAATATAGGGGGGAGCCACTAACCTGTGGCACCCGGTATAATGTAACTTCAATATATAATAGTTATTAATGATACTAGTTTGATATGAACATTATATAACGAAACGCATATGAAGTTAACCAGGAGGCGGAGCCGAGTGATTTTATCACACTAGTTTCATTAATTGTCATACACTTCTATCATTCAAAATTTAATACATTCATCTTTAAACTTTAAAATAATATTTAGCTTTAAGATATGGTATATTTGTCATTAATTTCTTACGTCAAAAACACGTAAAAATTTAATCATTAAATAATTAATATGTTAACGTAAAAATTGTATTTGATTTTCACACAAATTTATTTTTGATATAATTTTACAGTCAGTAAAAATGCTTGTAATAAGAGTTATTTAATAATTTACTGAATATGTAAAAATAAAATTATATTTTATAGCATGATTCATTAATATCATACGTTTAAAACTCGTCTAAACAAAACGTGTTTTCATATGTTATTTTTAACGTTATAGTCAGTGAAATTTTACGTAATTAGAACGTTCATAACAAACTTCGGTAAATAATTAGCTTTGGACGTTAAAGTAACGTCCAGTGTTAACACATGGTATATTTATCATTAATTCCTTACATTATAAATACGTACAAAATTAAATTGTTAAACAGCAATATGTACACGTGAAAATCACATTTGACTTTCACGGGAAATATATTTTTACTGGATTTTTGTCGTTTCCAGAATATCTTAAGTTTAAATCTCGTCTAACCAAAACGTTTTAAATTTGTAACGTTATAATCACCAATACATTTTTACCCAATTAGAACGTTCATAACAAACGTTGATAAACGTTTAACTTTCAACGTTAAAGTAACGTCCATTCTTAATACATGGTATATTTATCATTAATTTCTTACATTAAAAACACGTAAAAAATTAAATTGTTAAACAATAATAGGTTAATGAAAAAATCACGTTTGAATTTCACGGAAAATTTATTTCTAGTGGATTCTTGTCGTTTTTAGAACGTTAAAAATTTACTTTATTTGATAATTCACTGAATAAGTTAAAATAACGTTATGTCTTAAGGAACGATTTATTTTTCGTTAATATCTTACGTTTAAAACTCGTCTTAACAAAACATTTTTCCATACATTATGTATAACCTTATATTCAGTAAAATTTTACGCAACTAAAACGTTTAAAACAAACGTTGATAAATATTTAACTTTGAACGTTATGTAACGTTAATTTTTAACACATGTTATATTATCACTCATTTCGACCATTAAAGACACGTAAAACATTAAATTGTTAAACATTAATATGTACACGTGAAAATCACGCTTGAATTTCACAGATAATTTATTTTTAGCAAAATTTTGTCGTTTTTAGGACTGTAAAAATACACGTTATTTGATAATTAACTGAATACGTTAAAAAAACGTTAATACTTGAGGTATGATTAATTTCTCGTTAATATCTTACGTTTAAATTGTTTAAAACTCATCTAAATAAAACGTTTTTCCATATGGTATTTATAACCACATATTCAGTAAAATTTTACGTAATTAAAATGTTTAAAAACAAAGTTTGAAAAGCATGTAATTTTTAACTTTACGGTAACGTTTAACACAACGTTTTTAACGTTTTAATAGAAGACGTATTCATCATTCGTTTCTAACGTTGAAAACGCGCAAAAAATTAAATTGTTAAACAGTAATATGTTAACGTGAAAATCACGCTGGAATTTCACAGACAATTTATTTTTGGTCAATTTTTATCGTTTTTGGGACATTAAAAATATACCTTATTTAATAATTCACTGAATACGTTAAAATAACGTTATGTCTTAAAGTATGATTCATTTTTCGTTAATATCTTACGTTTAAAACTCGTATAAAGAAAACGTTTTTTTTATATGTTGTTTATAACCATATATTAAACGTTTAAAACAAACGTTGATAAACACTTAACTTTGAACGTTACAGTAACGTTTATTTTTAACACATGCTGTATTTATCATTCATGTCTAACATTAGAAACATGTAAAAAATTAAATTGTTAAATAGTAATATGTTAACGTGAAAATCACGCTGGAATTTCACAGACAATTTATTTTTGGTGAATTTTTGTTGTTTTTAGAACGTTAAAAATATACGTTATTTAATAATTCACCGAATACATTAAAATAACGTTATGTCTTAAGGCATGATTCATTTTTCGTTAATATCTTACGTTTAAAACTCGTATAAAGAAAATGTTTTTTTATATGTTGTATATAACCAAATATTCAGTAATATTTCACGCAATTAAAACGTTTAAAACAAACGTTAGTAAACACTTAACTCTGAACGTTACAGTAACGTTTATTTTTAACACATAATGTATTTATCATTCATGTCTGACATTAAAAACACGTAAAAAATTAAATTGTTAAATAGTAATATGTTAACGTGAAAATCACGATGGAATTTCACAGACAATTTATTTTTGGAGAATTTTTGTCGTTTTTAGGACGTTAAAAATATACGTTATTTAATAGTTCACTCAATACGTTAAAATAACGTTATGTCTTAAGGCATGATTCATTTTTCGTTAATATCTTACGTTTAAAACTCGTATAAAGAAAACGTTTTTTATATGTTGTTTATAACCATATATTCAGTAAAATTTTACGCAATTAAAACGTTTAAAATAAACGTTGATAAACACTTAACTTTGAGCGTTACAGTAACGTTTATTTTTAACTCATGGTGTATTTATCATTCATGTATAACATTAAAAACACGTAAAAAATTTAATTGTTAAATAGTAATATGTTAACGTGAAAATCACGCTGGAATTTCACAGACAATTTATTTTTGGTGAATTTTTGTCGTTTATAGGACGTTAAAGATAAACGTTAACCCAACATATTAGTTTAACGTTTCTTAATAGTAATTTTAACACTTTAGGTTATTTTGTGCTGTTACATTAACGTTTAAAAAACGTTCAGTTGAAAAGGCGTTTAAAAAAAACGTTGTTTTTTTAACCATTAACGTTATTTCAACCAAGGCAACGTTATTTTAACGTTTTTTTAACTATTGTGTTCTCATTGGGCTTGTTTGAAAATGTTTGTCATTAGTGGAGTCAATGGAGATTTTCACTTCGGAAAAATTCCGGGAAGCGGTAACTTTTGAGATACATCTCTGAACATGTCAGGAATAACATACCAAAAGTTACCAACAATAATCCTTGAGCATAATTTGTTATTAAACAAATTAGTTGCAAAATACCAGTCTTTGTCAAATATAGCTTAAAATATATTTTTTCTTTTAAAAAGTAATTGCGCCATTCGAAAGTACGGGGAATTTCACATCAAAAATGTATATGAAGTTTTTTTGTATAATCAAAAATGTAGGCTCCAGATTTTCTTGTTTAATGCACGAAAATGGAACGCGGAGATACGAAAGTACAGCGGGCGAAGCGTGCACGGCCTCCACCGCCCTACACTAAATTTGTTGTAACTTTTGAACTAATAATTAATGAAATTGACCTCACAAAAGCTTAGATGAAAGAAGAAACATATAGCTATTAGATTATTATATTTTAAAATATGGAGATGTATCTAGGAATATTACATATATGAATTCGGAACATAAAGAGATTTGCGATGAAATAAGTAAAAGCTCTACCATTTCTATAAAGGACCCCGCAATAATCTTATGGAAATTGGATTTCGGTCAAATCGTCTGAATTTTGGATATGTTTTAGGATCCCAAGCAAAAGTCTCAATGGGCACAAAGCTCGAAAATCAATACTTTGGCTGCTACGGAGCTTGAAAGCTCCAAAGCTCCACCACAGATTTATTTATTTGTGCAGTCTTTACAGATTTTTAAATAACTTATTTTTTCGATTTTAATGTCTAGGTTTATGTTTTTGAGGTTGCTAAATTCAAATCCGATGTCAAATTGTCCAAATTGACACTTGACAGCTGTCAATTAGCTGTCAATTGTCGAATTATTGTATAACAAAAAAATAAGATTTGCACTTTGTTATTGCACTTTGACAGTTAGCTGACAGCCTGTTGACAGCTGCCAATTGTCGAATTATTGTATTCACATCATACATGAACTGAGTTACCTAAACAGCATAAACTCATAACATAAAAATAAGATTTGCACTTTGTTAAGGCACTTTGACAGCTAATTGACAGCTGTCAAGTGTCAATTTGGACAATTTGAGATCGGATTTGAATTCAGCAACCTCAAAAACATAAACCTAGACATTAAAATCGAAAAAATAAGTTATTTAAAAATCTATAAAGACTGCACGAATAAATAAATCTGTGGTGTAGCTTTGGAGCTTTCAAGCTCCGTAGCAGCCAAAGTAATGATTTTCGAGCTTTGTGTCCATTGAGACTTTTGCTTGGGATGACGAAACCTAAAACATATCCAAAATTCAGACGATTTGACCGAAACCCAATTTCCATAAGATTATTGCGGGGTCCTTTAAACAAAAAAACTTGGGTCTTTCACATTTTACTCTTGAAGTAATGTATAAAAAGATCCGATGAGTGAAAAAAATCTCAAAAATTTATTTTTGAAGATGTACACTTACAAAATTTCAAAATTTTGAGAAAATGATAAAATTTGATATATATAACTGACTTTAACCACCTATTTCTCTGGTTTAAATCGCGTTATTAGATTTCTATAGGTGCGATTTTTAAAGCTTGAAATGTGTACTTTAAGATGCTTCAAGGGGATTTACCTTAAAAATTAAATTAACCCCCTTTATTTTACTAAAATGAAAAAAACATTTTTTTGCTCTAAAATTCGTGAAATTATGGGTAAAATAAGCGTTAATAACTTTTATAAAAAAATGATTTAGCCTACCTATGCAGTATACGTTTATAGTAGGACCTCAAAATAAGTAAATCTGATGATGAAAAAATGTTTGAAATACATGTAAATCTATGTTTTTCACGAAATATTGAAAAAAAAAATGAAGTATTTTCGGTAAGTTGACCCAATATTGAGTGTTTCTACAATTTTCATCCTGTTTAAAATATCGAAAACATTACAAATATTCACGTGGTGCAGGGCCATGAGTCAAATTATAATGCTTGAATAATAGAAAGAGATTGAAAGTAAAACAACATTTTCGCAGTCAGCAGTACGCATCACCTGCCCGGCACGCTGCGCTGTGTGTGTGTCCGCAGAGCATTGTAAAAGTAGTTTGGGCACTTTTCCACAAATCATCTCATAATGCTATGTACAATATCACGTTTTCTCAGCTTCATTTTTTATGTGAATATTTAAATTGTGTGTGTGTGGATGGTGTTTTGAATTATTTTATTGCTTGATGGAAGTCGGCCATATTGGATCAGCCATTTGGAGTTACCTTTTTTTAATATCATAATCTGTTTCAGCGACCTCGAAAACTCCATTATATGTCAATTTGAATTAAATTGCTTTAAAATTTTTCATTATAATAATTTTCTTAAAAAAAGTTTCTTTTTGTTTAAATAATTAATAACCAATTTCCTCACGATTATATGTTTCTAACTTTTTATTATAAGCTATATAGAAGTGATATCAAAAGGTTTTAGGAAAATCCACTACATGCTTCATTTAGAAGCTCACTAGAAATGCAATATTAGTAAACTTAAGAAATCGAAAAAATTCCTCCAATCGGCAGAAAAGTCGAAAACATTTTTAATATGGATATTTCCTTAGAATACAGTTTTGTCGGTACAATAAAAATGTCAATTATTATTCCCCATGCAATAAATTCAAATTTTTCCAGTCTACCACGTTTTTCAGGAACATTTTCGAAATTCTCTATTTGTTGTAAGTATACCCTTCTTAAAATAATTGAATACGTGTAATAACAATATTTAAGTATGTGCGTCTTTTTTAATTTGAGACACATAAATAATTCAAGTCAGGTTGACATTAAGATTTAATTTATTTGATATTGATTCAGAGAAAAAAGATGCAGTCACAGTGTACATGGTTCTTTATTTTCGAGTGACACTAGCTAGGAGTGAAGAAAGTATTGTAATCGTCCAAAAATTTAACTCGACTTTTTAACGAATTTTGATAAAAATGTCTGTGTGTCCGCTGCTTACCCTAGCACCGATACCAACTGAGGTACATTACAAACCTAACAATATGCTATTAGTGTTTTTCCCCAAAACATTTCACAAATAGGTAACTTACTGATGCGAAAAAATTTTAAAATCTCGATTTTATCAAACACGGCTTCAACGATTTTTATCAAATTTTGTACGTTAATATACCTCCGATACACACAAATTCACCAATATGTGAGAGCGATTTATATATCATGACAACCGCCCACTATATAAATTTTTCCTTATACGTGAATTCCTTTGTATCGAAGGTAAATCCCTACTGGGTTCATTTGTTTGATTTTCGCGAATTGGCTTTTCCAGGAAAATTCACATAAAGGTAGTTTATTGATAAACAAAAAATTTTCAGTCACGCGAGAAAGTAAATTCGGCGTGGCCGTACCATTTATTATAAATTCCTTTTATCATACAGTGACATTTACATTAATTTACACTTAGTCGGTGCACTTATCATTGTGTGTAGATGATTGTCTTGGGAATATTTGTTTACATCAGTTTATAACTGCATGTTTTTAATCATGTTCTAATTCTGTGCGTAAATAATATTTATACAGTATTGTAAGTTTACATTTCTTTAATTGGCAGAAGAAGTTGAGCTGAAGCGCAGGTCAAAGTGCCTCGTTTTTGCGCTGGGACAAAACAACCAGCCTGCAGGTATTATCTGACATAGCGGCAATAACGAAAGATGACGATCTTTATGCTTTTTGTGTATAGACTATACAGACGATCCAAACCAACCAACCGACCTTCCCGGTACACTTTGAAGTTTGCCATACGAACTCCTAAAACTGCTGGAGCCAACATTGTCGGTACGCTTTGAAGACATTGGAATTCCAGCAGATCAGCTCACTTTTACGAGTTGTCATGGCAGTTTTCAAAGTGTACCGAGAAGGTTGGTTGGTTGGTTGGTTGGTTGGTTGGTTTGTTTGGTCGTCTGTAGACCCCTTTAGAGTCGAGATCAGTATTTAAATAAGTCGGGTGACATTTATCTGGTGTTTTTTTTACGTCCTTTTTTTATTCATGCATTGCCCATTAAGAAAGTATGTATGTCGCACAAAGACCTTGAGATTGGTTTAGTTACAGTTACAGTACAGACTTAGTCAATATTATAGTAGTAGTAGTAGTAATAGTAGTAGTAGTAGTAGTATTTTATTGATGCATTATACAAAAAAGTATTTACACAAGTCAATATTACAATGTAAAAAAAATGTATAAAAAAATGTATGAATGTATAGCTGGTATTTGGTCAGAAGTTTTCAACCACTTTTGTTAAAATTTGTTTTTATTTAGTTTCTCCATAACTGTAGACTTTCGACCTCATCTTATATACGATTTTTTGTTCGTGTGGTCGTTTCCCACTGCCAGTTTTTTTTTAATAACGTGGATATAATTATACCCTGTATAACTGGCACGGTGGCGCGGTGGCGAGTAAGCTTGGTCACTGGTGTATCGTGTAGAGTTCGATCTTAGGTTACCTCCTTCCATACAGCCTTGGCTTTGGTTTTGGGAGTCTAAAGCCGCGCTCTCACCATGCAACATGTTTATAAAACATTTGTTTTCAAACAATTGTTTTGAAACTCCAGGGTTTCAAAACATGTTTAATAACATTTGGTTTCAAAACATTCCAAAAGAAGTGCCAAACTATGTTTGAAAGCATTTAGTCATCATGGCGTCTCCAAGCGATGATGGTCTTATTGCAGCTGCAATTTGTGTGGTGTTTAGTTCCAAGAATAAGAAAGAGACGATTTTGGGTTTGTTCGTCGTTATAGGTCAGGAAAAAGTATAACAGCAGTGACCTCTTGAGTGATCTTCAACGTGACGACCGAGTCCGTTAGCTGGAGAACTTAAAACTGATGGTAGTTTTAAAAACTTTCTTAGAATGACAAGTCAGGACTTCGAGTATTTGATTACTTCCATTGGTAGACACATTGAAAGAAAAGACACAACTTTTAGAGATGCCATTCCTGTCCAACTCACGCTACATATCATGCTTTTTATTCCTATTTTTGTAATCTTCTACCGTCGCGTCGGGTCCCACAATAATTTACGGTCTTTGTACATTTCGATAAGTCTATAGACATCAGCCTATCTCCACTTCATAGTTAATTGCTCTGAACAGATTACAGTGACTGAATGCAGACGACGAAAATGACAGGTGGCAGCACCCTCGTCAGTGTTTTATAACATGTTACAGTTTCTAAACAGTTTTTAAAACAAGTTATCGATTTTCTTTGATGTTTACCGACACAGTACGGGAACAGTGCAACTCGTTACAAAACACGAAAATTGTTTTAAAACGTGTCTGTTTTAAAACATTTTCCTTTTGAATTCGTAACAAGTTATAAAACTCTGTTTTAGAACAAATGTTTTATAAACATGTTGCATAGCGAGAACGCGGCTTAATATGTGTGGTGTGTTTACGGTTTATGTTTATAAGAATTTTTTTTCTATTTTTGCGTGTAGAATCAACTTCTTTACGGACGTGTGGGAATTTGGGACACTGTGTATAAAAAGTGTAAAAGATTTTTATTTGCTTAATGTAACGTTTTTGTAATCATGAGCGGCTAATAAATGAGACAGTAATATGTATTTTTAAACGTATTTGTAAAAATAGTTAACCACTAAATAATTTGAGCAGGGCAAGTCGTAAATATGCAAATACTTATTGACTCCTTTTCGGAAAATGCCATGTCTTTTTAACAATTCATTGAACACAGTTTATGTTAAAATCAATGGACCAGGGCAAGTCCAATGTCCTGAAACCAGGCCGATTAAATTTAAGTGTCATCTTTTCTTTGTGTCCGAAAACCAAATCATAATAACTGCTCTCGAGCCTTGCTGGCTATGAATTCTTGTTTAGTTCACATTTTCTGAGACATGTCACATAATTTAGTTTAGTGTGTATTATTAACATTACAAATTTACACTTTATTTTAGTTTATTTTGGTGCGCGGTAAAAAAGGTTTTATAAAAAACAGTTTCGCAACTAAAATAGAGAAACATGCAAAGCTCCAAGGTTCGGTCTTTTTTTTTAAATTACCGGATCAACAAATTAATGTTATACATGTAGGGTATTGTCTGTCTAAAAAAAGAGGGTGAAAGGAAATAAAACGTTAAAGGGTTTTTATTGTTTCTTATGTTCAATTGACCCCAAAATATGAAAAAACCGCGGAGTGCTACCATTTAAAGATCGAAGTAAAATCTTATCTTATTTAACATATACCTAAATGAGGTATTCTCAGTCCAAAGCTGTGGTAAAATTGTCTCCTATGCAGATGACACAGCTATATTTTATACAGGCGACACATGGAGTTCATTAAAAAATGCTGTCGAATTAGATCTCAAAAAAATTAAAGATTTTCTTGATCATAAGTTACTTACTCTAAACACCGAAAAAACGTATTACTTACCTTTAAGCTGCAATAAAACATTATTACCAGACTTCGAGTACCTCAATATAAATAATGAATTTACCATAAATCCTACTAAAGAAGTAAAATATCTCGGAATAATGATTGACCAACACTTAAAATGGGACGTACATATAAATTACGTCATAAGACTACAACATTTAATTCATACATTCAAAAAGCTTAGAGAAAGTATCAAAGATATTAGATACCTAAAAACCATATATTACTCCTTAGTAGAACCCCATATTAGTTACGGCATCTTAGGTTGGGGAGGTGTTGGTAAAACAATTTAAAAAAAATTAACACTAGTACAAAAAAGAATAATAAAAGTAATCTTTAACAAAGAAAATACTTATCCCACTGACTTATTGTATAAAGAGACTGGTTTAATGGATCCGCGTCAGCTCTTTTACATCCAATGCAACGTCAAACAATTCCAGAATAAAACATTATTAAAGAGAAATGAACACACTTACAATACAAGACATAAAAATGACTACTTATCTCCATTTATGTATAAAACAGTTGGACAAAAAAGTTATTATTTCCTTGGCCCAAAATTGTATAATCATTTACCAGTTGCAATAAAGAATGCAATACATCTACAAGCATTTAGAAAAAGAATAAAAATATACCTGCCTACAGTGCGGCGATTAGAAATACACGAGCTGATTGACTAAAAGTAAAAATTAGCTTTAATGTTTCTATTGATTTTTTTATTAATATTTTATTACTTTGTTAAATTTTTATTTTTTTAATATTTTTATTAAATTTTATTGATTAATATTTTTATATATTCAAATTATAAGTGAATTCAAACTAAGGATTTTCTAAATTGTGGTATTTATGACTAGTACTGTTCTAACATTTTCACGTATTAAGTGATTAACTCTCCACACAGCTAAATCCTGAAACGCCCTCTGTGCAATTTCAATATAAGAAAAATATGATTGTGTGGATTTTACGCAGCTTAAGCAAATTAGCATATAATTAATATCAACTAATTAGTTAATTAATAGTACCTAATTTTAATTTTAATAATGTAGGATTTTGAAAATTAAATAACTTCAATTACTGACTGTATGTAACATTATAAATATAATTTGATTTTTTTTTGTCATTAAATTTTTTACTTTAAGAGTCTATGGAAGTATTTAGTTACTTTTTAGACAAATTTCTATGTTTGTTGTAAGTTCCTTATGTAAAATTATTGTCATTATTATTCTCTTTACAATAAACAATATTATTATTATTATTATTAAAGGTCCACTTTTCACATTTTTGAGTTTTGCTCGAAAACGATGCATTTTTCCTATAAACACGTCAATAGAAAAGTTGTAGAGAATTAAATTTCCGAAAAGGCACCTTCAGAAGTCAAAAAAATGTTTTTTTTACAAAATACGTCCAAAAAACAAAACAAAAAAAATGAAAAAATTATTTTGTTTTATTTTAGCCTGTAACTTTTAGGCATAGGCATTGCTGCATAAAGAGAAAGCTGGCGTTAAAATGAGATTTTGTAAAAAAATTTACGATTAATAGTGACCGAGATCTAGCGTTTCAAAGTTTGCAACTTTTAACTTTTTTTGCTAATTTTTACTATTTTCTTTCAAATTTCGTCCTGTAACTTTTTTCTGCGTGAATTTAGGTATAGACATTGTTATATTAAAGTGAAAGCTGACTTTACGCCCGTTGAAATAGTGGCTGGTAAAAGTCTCTACAACAAATAGAAACCTAGATACAGCGTTTGGAAAATTGTTACTTTTATTAACTTTTTTCTAATTTTTACGTTCTTTTTTAAATTTCAGCCTATAACTTATTTGTCAAATACTTTAAGTACAGATATTGCTACATTGAATGTACTCGCAGCATTCTTGTTTAAATCGACTTTGATTTTGAAAATATGTTAAATCCAGCATTTGAATAATTTCATAAATAATGTACAATTAGAAACATAAATAATGTATAACAGGTATACAATTATGAATACATTAATTTAATCTATCTTTTCTAAGTTGTTATTTGAACAAAAAAAAAATTACATGATATAGAGTTTAGAAGTGGAAAAATGTAAAAAGTTATTTTTTAAGTACAATAATCTATTATATCTAGACTGTATCTTGGTTACTATTGATCACATAAACTTCTATTGCAGACCATTTTAAACAAGAATGCTGCGAGTACATTCAATGTAGCAATATCTGTACTTAAAGTATTTGACAAATAAGTTATAGGTCGAAATTTAAAAAAGAACGTAAAAATTAGAAAAAAGTTAATAAAAGCAACAATCCTCGAAACGCTGTATCTAGGTTTCTATTTCTCGTAGAGACATTTACCAGCCACCATTTCAATGGGCGTAAAGTCAGCTTTCACTTTAATATATTAATGTCTATACCTAAATTCACTCAGAAAAAAGTTGTGCTACTATTTTTTTTGTCAAGTCAAAATTTAGACTTCATAATTTATATTTATGCTTTATTTTGGGTTAATACAATACAATACAATTTTGTCCAAAATAATAAATAAAGGTACTTCTCTCTTGAGGCATTTTGATGTTTTCTTAATTTATTAACGCCCGGTACATCTGATCTAAGATTTTTATATGGTAAATTCATTTTTTCGACAAACAGATTTTTTTATAAATAATGACGTTTCGCCGTAAAATCAATAATAGAGATGTTTTTCCTCTTGTCAACTCCATCCGGGGACACACTGTATATTGCACAGACAAAAAAAAAAGTGAAAAGTCAAAATCTGTTTCTGGGACTCCATTGTATTTCGGCTGAATATGAATCCGTTCCGTTACCCACCAATTTAGTAAATCGCGAAAATAACCTAAATTATTAACCATTTTATTAAACGTATCTGACATCAATAAAAGAAACTTTATCTTTTATCTTTTGGTAATAAAGGGTAGTAATTTTTGTTTGCACAGTTGTTGTTTTAATGAAATGGCGGAGGATCTGGTCATTCTTAAAAAACCTTTTGAAATGTTTATTCCCCTATTTTGTGGTCATAATGAATGATATAATGTATATATATATATATATATATATATAATTATTTGTGGCTTTTGCTCCTTATGTGAGAGAAACCTACAGTTAAATCGGGCCAATAGGTTTGGAGGATACATTCCTTCATATGAATAGACATACATCCGAATTGAACCTTGTTTTTAATGTAATAATATAAGACAGTATTTACAAATAATGCCATACTGTCAAAATTTTGTAAAAAGTGTAGGGATGTGAAAAACAACCAAAGTTATAATTTTATAATCGTCTATTAGAAAGCACTGTTCCCCTTACTAGTGTCAGTTTATAATGCAAATAATATAAATTAATTAAAATGAGGGTGGTAGTAGTACTATTTGTTTTAATTATTTGGGTACGTAAATAAGTAACAATAATAGTATAATCCTTTAATTCTATAATTTCACATTTTGCCAGGTTTTTTAAAACTTTCCCACTGTGCGTTGCCTAGCACACTAACTGACGAATTCAGAGATTTTTTCAACTTGAAATTAAAAAAAAGTAGAAATTATGTATCTTAGAAAACATATTGCCAAGAAAACGAATTTAAAACGTCTAATCAAATAGGGAAATTATTTATTAAATTCGGTAATTTTTACCGAAAAATGCATCTATACTTCTTAATTTCGTTCGTTTCATAACAGAAATCTGGTATGTAAGGTGGCATTTGTCCAATAACAAGCATAATTCAGTTTAGCTGTTTTCCCCGTAGTTGAATGTACATTTTTATTGATTGACCCAATGTATTTGTGCCAGTAGACAAGATGTCTACAATGCAATTTCCAATGTCGCGACAAACGACTCTTGTACTTGGCGTGCCACACTTGAAGTGGAAATTCGAACCTTGGTTGATTTAATTCGTCCGTGAATTGTGTTAATTAGGTTAAACTAAGTTCAGATTTAACTTCAAAGAAGAATTAAATTAACTGTAAAAGTATTATTTGTAATAAAAATTCCACTCACACTCCTACATTACAGTTTTATTTAGATAAAAATGGAGATACTGGTTTAAGTACATAATTAAATCAAACTTGTAATTATTTGCTGTTTAAAAATAGTTTTACTTTGCTTACAAACAATGGCATTGTGTATCTTACGGCTATTGAGTTGCGTTGAGCCATATTTCAAGGAAACTAGGGCACTTATTTTTTATTTACTTCAGGTAACTTGGCGTTTGATCGATCGATAATTTTCCTCGTTATTTCAATGGTGAAGTGGATGTAATAATGCGGAAATTATAATGACTTGTAATAGCTGACAGGAAATCATAATTTTTGCAAAATGTTGAAATGTTACTATTAAACGCCTTCTCGGTAATGTTGACCTTTTTAAAAGTAAATGATGATAATAACTGTTGTAAGTCTTGAATATATTAGTTTGCTTAAGGTTCTTGTTTTAAAATTGGTCATCCGTAAAGTTAACAATAATAATAATTGATTATGTTTCGCAGACACATTAATCATAAACATTTTAAATTAAAGATAGCTGAAATGCTGTAAATTTTCTGTCTGAAGTCACCTAATGACAAATCACCATTAATTATTTCTATATTTCGAATACGTCTACAGGGTGTTCTAAAAATAAGTGACCGAATTTTCACAGTAAACAGAGGGACTCAAAGCAAAAGCGAAAACTGCATGAATATTTGGTGAATATCACATACAGAAGGAGTTAAATCTTCCAAAGATGAAGCCATTGTTTTGTTCTGTTAACTCAGAAACTAAACTCACATTCATATATAAAATAATAATAATATTCATATTTCATAACATGAATATTTTTTTCACCTATCTCAGCCAAAATCTGGTGTTCTTTTAAGGATACTTTTAACGACATAGGCGAGGACCAACAAGGAGGTGTGAGCATATCCCTTGCTATGTCCTTTACATATCGTCCCCTTCACTTTTCCCTATGTTAAAATTCTATAAACCTTTGTAATTCAACTAAAATCAGTCTATTTGGGCTCAAAATTTTTGTAATACTGAGCACTTTAATGAAGAACTGCGAAAATTGCAATCCAGCTTATTTTTGACACATGGCAGCTGTCAAAACCATGTACAAAATATGAAAACCCTATAAAGGCAGAATCTAGACACAGTTATTTCCTATATAACTCCTTGGAAGTCCATCAATATCATATTTTATTATGATTTTTGAGTTGCAAAATCTGAATTTCAAGGGTCCGAAACCATATCGAGTGACTCTGCCAATAGGGACACTCTAGTAACTCTTGAATGGGCGAATGGATTTTTTTCAAATTTGGTGCAGTGATATGAGATGAAGTTTACAATTATACGACGTAAAGAACCAAAATGGCCAACCTCTGGTTTAGATGCAATTGACATGAAAATCAAATTTTTAAATGGAACAACTTGTATACTTTAGCATATTTGTATCCTGCTGGTCAAAATACATATGAGCTGACCCTCAAATATTATTTTGATTTCAAAAAAATAGATTTTTTTAATTTAATTTATGTAAGGCTATAATAACTGTTATTATTTAGGTATATGGTTTCGAACCCTTGAAATTATGCAAGTCAAAAATCATGATAGAATATGATATTGATAGACTTCCAAGGAGTTATATAGGAAATAACATATCTAGATTCTGCCTTTATAGGGTTTTCACATTTATTACAGGCTTTTGACAGCTGCCATGTGTCAAAAATAAGATGGATTGCAATTTTCGCAGTTCCTCATTAAAGTGCTCAGTATTACGAAAATTTTGAGCACAAATAGATAAATCAATGCATAAAATACTTCAAAATAATTTTCTTTTTATAGCTGAATGGAGAAGTTTTAAGGCCAGGAACTTTTACCACTTCTTTCGAACAACCGGCAACCGCTTCCATTTTTCACATCACCAATGAACAAAATAAAACTCTATAGGACTTACCACCGCGATTTTCGACACTTCTGGAAAATAAATAACTAGATAACAGCCAAAACAAATTATGGAATTTGCGAACGTTCATGAATCTACTGTTAGGACTTTACGTCCCTATTATATTATACAATATAAAAGGCGAGCGTAGAGGCGTCTTGACTGTGATTGTATTTAGATAATCCAGTGAAGCAACGTTCAGCGCGGTTAGTACTTGGATGGGTGAAATCCATCTTGGGAAACACAGCGGTCTCGTCCCACCTTCTAGCGGCTTGTATATCAGTGTATACGCGGAAACTTTGTAATTTCAAGACGAGTGGATATACCATCCTTCGGAAGAGATGTAGAGCAGGCGGTCCCTTGTCTATTAAATGTTAGACAAGTAAAATATCCCTACTCTTCTTACGAGAAGAGATTCGGCAAAATTTCCAGGTTGGGGGTAACTCGTCTCCTGGCGTCGGTGATAGGCCCCTGGTAGCGGAAATAGGCCAACGTTAAATAAGAAGATAAAAAAAAACTCCGTTTTAGGAGAAAATATAATAACCCCCACAAACCAGAGCTTGCATAGATAGCTATACAATAATGAGTAAATTTGTGGTTTCCTATTATGTCTGAAATTTAAGCAAGTATCATCTACAAAGGCCACCGAACTCAAAAAATATAAATTAATGCCGATTCATATAATGGCAGCCCTGTCACCCGGCTCCGCCCTCAAGTTTAACGGTGCAATAGTTTTGTGGTGTTTGCATGATCGAGTAATAAAACAAACTCATACTGCGTTCACTTTTATATAATAATAAGGATTATAAATTGCACTTTATTCTTCATTTATGAGTTCCAATAAATATTTAGATGTTACGAATTAGTTAAATAAATTGGTGTTTATAATTTAACATTAAACGTGCACGTAATAATAGCTAAATATTTACAAGGAAAAGGTAAAATAATAAATCCATTTCAAAGTTATTCAATACCAAGTGTATCATATAAGTAGAATTGCTAACATTTATTGAATATGAAACAAGTTTTTTAAGTGAATCAATCTCACAGGAATTGTATAGTCATTAAAAATTATACTTAGTATTATTTTAGTACATGTTTGTTAATGTCATATTTGTTTTAAAAAGTATAGGTGAAGATAATTAATATCGTAATAGTTACAACAGTTACCAGATAATGTGAAGTTTGTAGGGTGAAATGCGCATTCAGTATACGGGGTGATTAAAATATTATCCGAAAAATTTGCTTGCGCGCCAATGGTATCTGACCAACTGTAACTAAATCAAACTGAATAAACAGCTGATAATAAATTAAAAGTAGCATCAACGGAGTGTAAAAAGTTACCATAAACAAACCATTAGTAGAGAAGTTAGCGACAAAAACATCATCTACTGTGGGTTACGTCTTTATAATAAATAAAATGTTACTTCCAATTTTTTTTATATGGTAGTGTTTGTAGGTATATTTTTAGAATGTTCTGTTATACAGTTAATATGTGTTTGTACCTTTTTTTGACGTATGCTATTTACAGTTATTCGTAATATCCTGAAATCAATAAATATTATTATTCTTATTGCTTTAAAATTTAAATTACTTAATAAAAACCGCTGCCCAAGGAATCACTACTTCCACATCCAGATTCTCTATCCAAGTCACTCACAACGAAAAAACTTTGTATGTGAAAATAATTGTTTATGGAACTTTAATAACATAATATTTGAAATCCTCTACCCCAAAAGCCCATAAAACGATACCCCACATCGGTAGTGGGGTGGGGGTGGTGATAGGGGGTGGATGAAGTAAAAAAATATTTTGAGGTTTCTGGTTCCTGTACATACACTAAATCACAATTTTTTTCATCCCCTTTAATAAGGAGGTGGGGGTGGTAATGGGGGTGGCTAATGCCAAAAATTTTTTTGAGACCTTAGCTTCTTTTGTATATACTAAATACCAATTTCATGGACTCTTACCTGCTTGATTTACCCATTTACCCCAAATTTACCCCAATTTACCCCCCTTCGACGGAACAAGATGAAAATATAATCTAGTTCTAGATCTCGTTAAAGTACATATGTGTACCATATTTCAAGTCAATATCTTAAACGGTTCCAGAGTAAACGTGCGCACAAAAAAAAGTTACAGACAGACAGAGACCGACAGACAGACAGAAAATTTTTTTTCGCTCAAACTTAAAATCTCGACGTTTCATGACATTTTAAGCCTATTTGGACAATAAAAATTTTTAAAAAATTTTTTGTCGTTACTATACTTCCACTGGACGTGGAAGTAAATTAAGTACATACCTTGCTGCTATTACAATTCTTCGAAATTTGGTCGTCCGACCTGCAAACATGTTTGGGCAGCCTACAGCCCCGTATTTCCCCGACTTGGTTGTAAATTTCCACTACCACGTCCTCGTTGAACCACTGCTGTTGTATGGTTAATTACATGCCTGTCGGGAAACCGTTCTGCATACAAGAGAGTCTGAAAGTTTGAGGTTACCAATAAAACAATAATACCGAAGAACACTAACCCAACACAAGCCGGCTACTCTGCACACAGCCGTCACCACCAACTAACGAAATTTGACGTGACAAATGCATGCCATAACTTAAAGGAGAGGTAGGCAATATTATTAGGATCCGAATTATACTACACTTGTCATTGTCTAACTAAGTAGCATTCAATAATACCACAATTTTAATATTTTTTATGCACGTTTTTCAAGGTTTACTTTTATTATAATTTTTTTGTAAGTGTCAACTTCCATTTTTATGGATAAATATCTCCTTAGAGTTTTTCGACTAATATTGGAATCACTCTGTAGTGAGTAGTGCCTTGATTGTATAAATCGTTAGTGTTGTTAGTTTCTCACCTAGTACTTTATTGTAAAAATATACAGTAAGAGCTTACAGTGTTTTTGCTAAGATTAAATTTGAGTATACCTAATACTAACCTTGTGCAACGTCCATCATAATTGTTTTTATTAAGAGATTTTATAAATATTTGTTTTTATATTGAAAACATGTACATTAACGATAATTTCAAGCAAGGTTACCTGTTTGAAAGATTAATTGTCACCTTTCCATCCTGTTCACTGGAAAAAATATATTACAGGATTAGATGTTATTTTTTTGCGGTATCAAGATATTTTTATAATTTAATTATAATGGACAATGTACTACACAAGCCAACGATTAAATTATGCCATTGTGTAAAAATGTATGTAATTCATCTGATTTTGATGGGGTTGTCTTTATTTGAAAGAGCATTTTGTCGAGAAAGTTTTTAAAAAGGTTTCATCTCGGTAGATCTTCAGGAAGCTGCACATCACCAAGGTTCATAGCGACTTGGAAAATCAGGGAATTTGAAGTTGCCTAAAAATGTTAGGGAATTTAGGAAATTTATTGAGCAGTTAAGGAATTTTAGCAATTTTTATAAATAGTCAGGGAATGTGAAGATTTTTAATGCTCATAATATGAAACTACGAACTATACGTTCCAGCATTTCACTAAACGGTAAACAGTGTCTCTTTATTAGACCTAGAAAAGCTTCCACAGTCCTGGAATACCTGTAAAAGTCCGGGAAATTAAGTTTGAAAAATTGCTATGAATTCATCAACAAAGAGTTTATTATTGTTACCAATACATTCACAAAGGCGAATTAAATAAAACAACTTAATTTTCGATTTATTTGAAAGGGCAGTTTGTCGAGAAAGTTTTTTAATCCGGTGATATTAGGAAAATGTTTCGGAAAGGTTTGGGACTAGTCAAAAATTAGTCTACCCGCTAGAGAATTTCCTCAGGAATCCGAAAAAAATAGTGTTGACCACTCAAAAAGGCGGCTTTAATTGTTATTTAACTTTTTGTAAACAAAATGAATTTTGCAACTTAGTTTTTTGCTTGTATCTTTGCTTCTAAAGGTCGTAGAAGAATGTTCGACCTGTCAATTTCTTCGTCATGAGCTCCTCTATAAAGTAGATATACGCAAAGGACGAATCTTTGATTGTTAATAACATTTCATGGCAAAAAACTGAAGAAATTGAATTTTTCGTTCCTCGAACTTTGAAGTAATGTAGAAACAAATATAAAATCTGTGTGTTAACGATATTATGAGAAATAGTACATATTTTTACCCTTAATAAAATGCACTTTGTCCCATTGCAAAATATTATTTTTTTTGCAATTAATTTATAAAAAATAAAAAATTCAAACTGTTATATTAAAAGATCAAATTAATATTTTACAGTTCTGTTTCGGTAAATACATTGTATTTAACGTACATTTATATAATCAAAAAGAATATTGCAAAAAACTTTTAATTTGCGACTTTTTATGCAAAAAATCAATTTTGCAACTTAAACAAATGTAAGGTATTTCAGTGGATTTTGCATAAAATTTATTGCAACTAACGGCATTTTAATTGCCATAAAAAACACGAATTAAAAAAAATGCTCCGATGCTTTGGAGCCGAGAAATGAAGAATTCACATTTTTTGCGATTACGGCGAAATTTGAAAATATTTTTACTTGAAAATTTAAGTAAATATACCTCAGAGTGTGTGTTATCACTTACAAGAAGTGCCATGTCTATATATATAAATGGGCCATGGAAAAAAAATCGAGAAAATGTCGTCTTTGGCGCTCGTGCTCACGCTAGACGCCAGATCCATCCCCCCTTCACTGCTAGAGGCGTACTTGGACAGGTTTACCGCGGCGGCAGCTTTATTTCTCTTTTTCTCGGCTTCAGGAGTGGCTAGATGGACGTTTTTTTTTTTAATTCAACTTATTTTTTCTCAGCTTTCCGATTCTTCGATTATTTTTCAAACTTTCAATTGAGTTCTTCTTTTAACATTGGCAGCCAGGTTGTGCAAACATCTACTATACGGAACAATTCGAGACGCATTCAGACTCATTCAATAATATAGCTGATTCTTTAATTTTTCTTTTCTTGCCATCTGCCTCTTTTGTTAGAATTTTTGCCGAGTCCCAGTTTATTTTATGTCCGTTCTTCCAAGCGTGTTCGCAGAACTTGGGTGCCGATGTTAAAAGAAGAACTTAACAAACTGAACATTATTTAAAATGAAACTATCAACTAGATCAACAGTTCTGTAAACAGTAAGTATCTATGGATACTGAATATAACAAATATATTCTTAAAGCTATGTATTTAATATACACAGCGCACAAACACTTATAATACGCTTTGAGAAAGGAAACAGATTCGGTTTCCGAAACGTCAGCAAAATATGTTAGTTTTATATTTTTGTTCTTATTCATTATCAGAGCCCGTATTTCGGATGACATTCCAGAGACGGACTCTGAATTACACGATACTATCTAGGTAATACTTTTGTAAAGTTACAATCAGAAACTTCGGTCGCTAACAATAAGTATTATTGCCACACAAGCTAAAAATCTTTAAATACAAAATTTTTATTTTATAAACCTTAATGAAAGTCCAGGCTAACGTTTATTGAGATGTTTACGTTTCTCAACAGATAAAAAAAAGGCCCTGACCCTCCAGACAGGTAAAAAATTATTAGTCATATTAATATATGGTGTCATTACACAGTAAAGTAATTATTCTTAAATATTGCAAGTTCTAAATATTATTTTTTGGTATCTTCGACCTAGACAGTATGTAAATTTTAAAAATATACTTTTTTTTATGGGGCTATGTAAAGGATATAGTTTATCGCGACACTCCCACCACTGTTGATGACATGAAAAATAGGATCAGACGTGCCTTTGCATCCATTACTCCGCAGATGCTGCAAGAAATGCGTCATTCATTTAGGAAGAGGATTCAGATGTGTCTCGATCGAAATGGTGAACATTTTGAACACTTGTTAAAATAATTGTTGTTTTATTATGGGTAAATTCTTTATTACATACGTGCTGGTATTAATTTCAATTCTTTGTCCAACAATTCTAAGTAAAAAAATAATAATTCAGTTCAATATTTCAGAAGACTAATAAGTAATTATGGAAAACTGCTTGTACTACTACACAATTAATCTGATCCAGACAATTAACCTTAATATCTATCCAACCCCTAAAGATAAATACCTACTATGATATATCAATGGAAAGATAATTTAACACTTCATTAGATGACAGAACTGAAAATAGTACGTCCCATTTGAAAAATAAACTGAATTACGGCCTTTTTTATTAGCAAAAAAATAAATTCAATTTTTTCAGCACTCTGTATAAGATTAATGTTAATAACGTTTCTACCCTACTAGCCCTTAATATGCTCAACATAACAGTATAAGCAGAATTTTGAAAACTCTCTTATGTATGAAATCAGAGGTACTCAAAAACTTATCCGCAAACCTCACTTTTTGTCAAAAAATCTCTTTTATTTCGTAAGCGGTTCATTTTAAGTACCTACCACCTTAATAGAGTTATGAATATAATTAGATGGGTGACTCGATAAAGGAAAAAATATAGGGTGTTCCATTTAAAATAACGAAGTTGATGCCCGGCCAACGAAAACGGAATACCCTGTATAATTGTACATATTTTCTGGTTATTCAGAATTGAAAACCAAGAAAATAATCAATAGGCAATATCTTTCCACCATTTCAAATACAGCCGTAATCGACCAAATTCAGAACTTTGACGCACCCTGTATATACATAAATAAATAATATAAACTTATAATATTTTTGTTTTTCCGTCATTTAGTTTACTTCGTCTTTCATTAAGCACTTGTCCGGCATTGGAAAACAGTCTTTGACACGGAACGGCGAGGTTATAGCCACTATTTGCTTGCATTAAATCACTCACTAAAAGCAGTGATTTTAGTTTTACCGTCACTGTTGCTACTTGCTTTATCACGGTGATTTAATCACCAGCAGTGAAATATCGTTCGTCATTAAAATAAATTCTCACTAAGTGTAACCTCTTTAGCTACATCTCTATTTAGTGATGGGTAAAAGCTGTTATTTTTTAATAACAGGTTTAAACTACTACTGCTATTTTGAAATAACAGTTTAAAAATAACATATCGATGAGAAGTACTGGCATTCGCATACCGCAGCGCTCAGTTTGCAAATGTTATTTCAGATTTTTGTACATCATGCTGCTCCCACTGGCCAACGGGCAGGAAAATTTTTTACCTACCGCCACAAATAGCAATAAAACACGCCAAACATAGCGTATGCAATGACAATATTGGAGATGCAGGTAAAGCCTGATGTATTTTTATCGTAGAGGCAATGATAACCGAGATATCGCGAAAAATTCGTTTCCGAGCACGATTTTAGCCCTTTACAGCGTTGCCAAATTTTAGTCTTACACTCCCACTTCGGGGACTTTTGAGACCTTATTAAGGACACCAGAACCTACCTGGAAACCAACATTTGCTTTTGTATTAATTGGCCTGAAGATGCGGCTCATTTTTCACTAAATGTGGTGGATTACCTGGGTAATTTGGAGATGATTCACTTACACTCTTGATGCTAGCTTTATAGTATTTTTTAAGACAGTAAATTAAACCATAAACAGTAGTAAAGGAAGCTGCATGTGGTCCTGACATTTTGCAAAAGACTACATAGGCTCGTAATAATTCGTTAGCAAAAATTTATCAGAATTTACTGTATCTACTTAATGAGTAATGCTTTTGACACTTATTGTATTTATGTATAAGCACACTTGTAATAGATTTCCATAAACTACGCCTTATGATAAAGAGGCGGTAAGTCTAAATCATTCCATATAATGCCCGCTGTAACCTCTGTTTGAAACATATACGGTTATTAAAAAGGAAAATCATGATTTTATGATCGTACTGACACATTAAATATGCAAAACAGCATGTGAATTACTTGCTCTAGTTTTTCAGCTAATCGATGTTTTAGTCACGACACTTTGCATTTAAATAAGGAAAGACAAGAAGAACAATCGATAGTATAAATTATGCAATAGAAACATTACACATTCTTTCAGACAATTTCATTCATAAAGTATGCAAGCTCTCGGTGTGGGCACTTCACCTCAGGTAGAATTTTTGCGGTTTGTCGGCTGTTACGTAATTTAGATGTCCTAGAAGATATGATGGTTTCTTGTATCGGATTCTCGTTTCGCGCTAATTATTAATTTGCCGAAAAAATGAAGATGTTCTCGCCTTGGTTAATGATATCAATTTTAAAACTTGAAAATGATCATTAATATCCTAAAATCTTAACTAATTACCAATATTACGAAATTCGATGAAGAACTTATACATAATAAGTTGTATGCGATTACGAGAGATCATGTTGAAACAAAAAGTAAGTAATAAAAATATTCAAGACCTTTCTTCAGGTAATTCCTCTATACCAAATATTGAGGCAGGGCCTACAAACACTATTGTAGGGAATTCAAATTCGTCAACCTCAGAAATCCAGATAAATACTTATTCAGACCTTGTTAATGCACAGACGGAAAAAATGAATGATATAATAAACCTAACAAATGAGAATGAAAATAGTTTTAAAACTGTCCCTTATCGCAATAAGCTACACAACAATAAAAAAAGAGGTATGGAATCCAACCAGACAAAATTTGGTGAAAACGAAGATTTTGGTATTGAAAAGAAAGCATGGTTATATCTCTACAGAATCAAAACGCATATCACAGCAGAGAAAATAATGAAATTCTTAAAAGGACAACCTAAGTTTAAACAAGCAGATAAAATTGTGAAAGAACTTCCCACTAGGGAATCGCAAAATAAATGTTTCATGTTGGGGGCGAATTTTAACTTGAAAGATGAGATATAAACCCTCAACTTGGCCCAAAAGTGTTGCTTATAGGCGCTTTAATTTTCAAAAATACCGTGACTATCAAAGTCATCCGGAGGATTTTTAAATGAAAATATATCGACTTTCAAAAATCGGAGAGATGAGAAGATTTCTTCTAACAGCTTTAAGATCATCCATCACAATGTAAGTATGGGAAACTGTGCAAATACATTGGGTGCATTCTTAGAAGATGTAGGTGGATCTCAAATTGTATGTCTTACGGAACATTGGAGGTCTGAAAAACAATCAAATTTACAAAATGTATCCAATTACTGCCGCCCCGAGATCCTCATGGGGGATCTGTGATCTTCTGTGCATCCAGTGTAAGAGCAAGGCCCATATGTGAGATTAACAGCCTCTCGCAATGCAAAGTGTTTGAGTGTTGTGGAGTGGAAATCAACGTCAGAAATATGAAATTTATTGTTGTGAGTATTTATCAATCATCATCGGTCTGAGATTTCGAGTTATTTTTTGTCAAATTAAACGCATTATTAGATTTACTGTTTGAAAGAAATTAGTTGTTTTTCATAGCTGGTGATTTTAACATTAACTGCTGTGAATTAAATGAGCATAGTAAGACATTTTTAAATATTTTAGAATCTTATGGGGCTTTCCCAACGATATTTGAGAACATTCGCAGAGATCACAATAGTCAGAGTTGCATTGATAATATCTTCACAAATATTGAGGGTGACCACACTATTGCTAATGTTAATACCGCCCAGATTTTGTCCTTTCACATGGGTGAAAATTCTAAAGTAATTAAGAAATTTCGTTTATTTTCCGAAAATACAATCAATGAATTTTATGCAGATATCAGCGAGGAGCGTTTTGATAATATTTATACAGCTATTAATGTAGATGATAAATATAAAAATTTTTTAAATATATTTTTATTATATTTCATTAAGCATTTCCCACCTAAATATGTGAACGAACACGCGCCCAAACAGTTATTCACTACTCCGGAAATTAGACGGTGTAGGGAAGACTCTATCACAAACTTCACCTCAATTTAAAGATAAATTTAAAAATATCAAACAGTGTTACAATGATTTACTAAAAAATACTAAGGACAAATAAATATTATGAAAATTGGTTAAAATATTTAAAAAATAAATCTAAAACTTCCTGGCAGATAATCTCTGAGCTGGCAGGGATAAAAAATAATTCAAATGGTCATCAGCCAGACTTTAAGGACCCTCCAGTGGGGACTAACTTATTTAACAATTTTTTTAACAAAATGGCTCCTGATTTGGTGTCTTCGAAATTATCCAACGATTTTAATTATTTATGCAATATTCCTTTTAATCAAATTTGAATTTCTCTCAAACCAGTAACTTGCGAGGAACTTATAAGTGTCATAAACAAAATGGAAAGTAAAAAAAGTTCGGGTTATGATGAAATTTCAGTATTTCTGTTAAAAAAAATGCTTTGATTTTATTGTAACTCCCCTATGTCATATTATCAATGCATCTCTGGCTAATGGAGTGTATCCTAGCAACCTGAAATATGCCATTATTAAACCTCTTTTCAAGAAAGGTAACCCTGATCTATTCGCAAATTATCGCCCGATTAGCTTACTCAGTGCCTTTTCTAAGTTATTTGAAATGGTAGTCTATGTTAGAGTAGTAGAATTTCTTAAAAATCACGATCTTTTTAGTAAGTCCCAGCATGGTTTTTTGGGAGGCAAAAGCATAGAAACTGCATTATTTGGATTAACTACGGATATCTATTTTTCTTTGGACAGGGGAAATGTTGTTAGTGGGATTTTCCTGGACTTATCCAGGGCATTGATTTTTCTGTTCTCTTGATTAAACTGAATCATTATGGTATTCGTGGCCAAGCTTTAAAATGGTTCAAATCATATTTAAAAGACAGAAAACACGCTGTAATTTTAGACCAAACAGGGCAACTATGTGCAGTCATGTGCTCTGATGTTTCTTTGGGTGTTCCGCAAGGTAGCATCCTCGGTCCATTATTATTTATCATATTCATCAATGACTTTTTACTTTTGAAACACTTAAATACGACCATAGTTAACTATGCCGATAACAGTAATTTGTTGTTTATGGGCCAAACATATCCAATGAAAATAATAATGCGAAATAATTATAATTAAGAACTAAATAAATTAAATAAGTATAACAATTTACTACCAAAATGTAAACCTGTGCAAACTTGCGGTGGTGAGCAAACATAGCAGGTTATATTTAGCTGCATACCACTGGCAGTAACGTTCAAAAATGGCAGAGGAAACAACAGAAAAATTGATTATTCATGTAAAAAACTTATATATTTGTTAGTTCTCCTAAAATTTTTGGAAATAATTGAAAATGAATAAAGTAAAACAAGCTAAAAACGTACTCTTCGCCCAATTTACTCAGATTTTTATATATAATTGTTACACATTCTATAAGATACTCTTCGCAGTTTTCTTGTAAATAATGTTAGTTTTTGAACATCCTAAATTTTGTGCTACCATCTTTGTTGTGAAGAAAATTATATAAAAAAAAAAAATGAAAAAAAATACCCAATCTGTGTGGGATTCGAACACGGGACCTTTGGATTTCAACGCAAAGCTTTAGCCGCTGCGCCACCACATATTGCTACGAAAATTGATTGTCTGTGATATACCTATATCTTTCGACAATCATACATATTTCAACTCGTACTTCTATGAAATATATATTAGTAAAATTCATAAACAAAAAAAATATATTATGGAAATAATATTTCGCCCGATTTCCATTTTAGTACAAGCGAAAAAAATTAAGAGAATATATATTTTTTTAATTAAATAATTAATAACTTTTTTATTTACCGATAGATTTTCTTCAAAAATAGGGTTCTTCCTCTAGCTAACACTAACTTACTTTCTAAATTTCAATACAATCGGACTTTTCTTTCTTAAGTTATCGTGCTTACAAGAAACGTGACGGACGGACATACGGACATTTTAAAAGTTGTTCAGAATTCGTTCACTAACATGATTTGAAATTTTTTTCTCTACGAGCGATATTTACGATTTTAGAAATGTGCCGATCAAATACAGTATACTCTTCGTTTTTGCGAAGAGTATAATAATAAAGTTTTATCTTGCTTTCGCTACTGCTCTTTATTTATTTATTAGTTGCAAGAAGTATTGTTTCTTCTTCCAAACACTCCATTGTTTTGACTAAATATTTTGGTACGAATCCGAACACATTGAAGCGGTGGCGGTGGTACTGATTATAAAACATTCACTCATAACAATGGAGTCTTTGGAAGAAGAAAAAATACTTCTCGCAACTTTTATAGATAGTAGTCTATTGTCTATGTATTTTAGAAAGGAACTAAAACGTTAAAGGGTTTTTATTGTTTCTTATTTTCAATTGACCCCAAAATATGAGAAAACCGCGGAGTGCTACCATTTAAAGGGGTGCGTTTTTGAGGTCGAAGTAAAAAGGTCCATTTTTGAGTTTTGCTCGAAAACTATGTATTTTTCCTATAAACACGTCAATAGAAAAGTTGTAGAGAATTAAATTTTCAATCGAAAAGGCACCTTCAGAAGTCAAAAAAATTTTTTTTTGTACAAAAATACGCCCAAAAACAAAACAAAAAAAACGAAAAAATGCATTTTTTGTTTTATTTTATTTTAGCCTGTAACTTTTTTTCGGGTACATTTAGGCATAGACATTGCTGCATAAAAAAAATCTGGCGTTTTACCCATTAAAATGAGAGAGATTTTGTAAAGTTTTTTATGATTAATAGTGACAGAGATATAACTTTTCAAAGTTGGCAACTTTTACCTTTTTTTTTGCTAATTTTTACTATTTTTTTTCAAATTTCGTCCTTTATTTCGATTTGAAATTTAATTCTCTACAACTTTTCTATTGACGTGTTTATAGGAAAAATGCATAGTTTTCGAGCAAAACTCAAAAAATGTGAAAAGTGGACCTTTTTACTTCGATCTCAAATTTAAATGGTAGCACTCCGCGGTTTTCTCATATTTTGGGGTGAATTGAACATAAGAAACAATAAAAACTCTTTAATGTTTTAGTTCTATTCTACCCTCTTTTTTTTGACATAGACAATAGCCTAAAAAAGCAGGGGCGAAAATAAGATAAAACTTTAGTATTTTACTATACTGCCATCCTAAGCCAAAAAGACATATCTCAAGTTTTGGCCGAAATGCATATTTTTATACCTTAGGATAGCTGGAGCTATTTTCTATATATTTCCATAGCGAAATAAACGTATTTCAATCGTTAAGTATTTTTAAAGTGCTAACAAAGTTTGACGTATCTAAAAAAATATGAGAAAACCTAAGCGATTTAGCCAATTAGAAGTATCTCATTGTAAAAAAAAAACTAGTAACCTAATTAATATAAATTCATAACTACACCACTATTAACATTCGTACAACTACAAAAAAAATATTAGTAAATATTTGAAAATATTGACGCGATTTCGAAAATTCAAAACATGCCTTATATCTCAAAACAGCGATACGTCTTTTTGGCTTAGGAGGGCAGTATAATCATTTTCAGTTATTACCAAAAATTTTAGGAGAAAAAACAGAAATATATGGGTTCGTAAACTTGAATCGCAAAGAACATTTGGGTCCTTTAGATTATAAAGTTATGCTAGAGTACATTATTGTAATTCAGCAGACATCTCGTATGTGAAAAAATTAAACTTATTAAAATTAATTTGAAGATGGCAGGAGCTCCAAGAAGCGAAATAAATTAAAAAAATATTAAATAATACAAATACATCGATTTTTTATAGAAAATAATTTATTAGCAACTTATGCTAAATAATTATTATTAAAAATTATAACTCCTTCACATAGTAAACATGCTATAGAACAATTTAAACTACTTTTTCTGCATCCCCAAGCAGAGCCATACCCAGTTTTACATGAACAAAAAATCATTTTCAGTAAATTTTAAGAATCTGGTGGTTGGTTCATTGTAACTGGTACTAGTGAATTATCTTTTTTTTTCCATCCCCATTCTTTTGGCAACTTATCATGTCCCATCCACAACTGTACTTGTAAATACACTCTTTTTATATATTCTAAACTAGCATCGAGTGTAGGTATCAATGAAGCCAAGTTGACAGAGGTATTTTTACTTGTATCTTTAAGAAAGTCAGTGACGTCAATATTTTCATCAGTAAAGATAATAGCAGATAATAACAGCAAATCTGTACGATTTTCGAATAATTTAGCAAATTTATTTTTACTCTGTGTAAAACGCTGAAGTTGTATCACATCCAGTTAATGCATGTAAGAACAAGATTTGATTCTTACACATTGGTAATGTTTGTTCAAGGATTTTGTTAGAATAAATTTTTGCGGATACCCTGCCTTTTGCTGGTTTGAGAAAATATATTTCTCTATGAGGAGGTGTTAAAGCTGTTAATAAAACTATTGCATCAATATCTTCAGCAAAAACAACAACATTTTCTAATTCAATGTTAATTGCCATTTGTATGATTTATGTATCACCTGCATGACAGGAAAAAATATTGTTATCAGCTAATTTCTTTCTTTACATTTCGATGAATCTGCCTTTGTTATTGCTGTTTGCAAGGAACTTTTCTTGGCGAATTTTTGAAGACATATTTTCATCAAAAAGATAATTTCACTAGTACCAGTTACAATGAACCAACCACCAGTTTCTGAAAATTTATTGAAAATGATTTTTTGTTCATGTAAAAACTGGGTGTGGCTCTGCTTGCTGATGAAGGAAAAGTGGCCTTAATTGTTCTATAGCATGCTTACTATGTGAACAAGTTATCTGCTTAAATGCTCCACCAGTGATATTAATGAATGACATCGAAAACGAAAACGTCTGAGACAATTAGTTTACATGATTATCCTTATAATAAAAATTTATAATTATTTAAGTCATTAAAATTTATAATAATTATTATTTAGCATAAGTTGTTAATAAATTATTTTCTATAAAAAATTGATATATTTGTATTATTTAACGTTTCTTTCAATTATTTCGATTTTTGGATCTTCTGCCATGTTCAAATTAATTTTAAAAAGTTTAATTTTTTACAAATTCTTTATAAGCAACCTCAAAAATTATAACAATCATTATTTTCTTAAAAGAAATATATAAAAAAAATTCTGATAATTGTATTTTTCGTTGAAATTTCTAAAAATTTTAATTTTTTCTTTAATTTACAGCTTTTCGAAATTGCGGTAATTTTTAATCGGTAAACTTTTTAGTTTATGGCATTAGAAATCCAACAAAAGAAAATCATTCAAATCCATTTATTATAGCTGGGTTCCGAGGAATAAACCTAATTGCACTAGACTATTATTGTTCCCTACATATTGTTAATAACATATTTTAAATAAAAGAATGATTTATTTTCCGTTATTTTAATACTGTGTGGGGATATTTGATTACGTAGAAATCTAATTTAAACATAAAGGTAGTGTAAGAGGGATGTTCCTTTAGAAGAATAGGTCATAAAAACCTGTTATCGTAGGTATATAAAAATATGATAAAATCTGAACTGCCTAATTAAAGTCTTTGTATACACATTACACATACTTAAAAACTGTTCATGATATGAAGTAGCTAAACATTATGTCTAATTGTCAAACACGATAAAAGGTACGCCATGGGCGTTGAAATACTGCCTTTTACAAAGAAGGATGTAAGTAAATAAAACTATACTTCCTAGCAGTAAACCCTACCAGGATGTTTGTTTATTAAAATAAGTTCAGGCGCTCGTGTACAACGTGTATATTATTTGAACAATATTTGTATGTACACTCAAAGAAAATAATAGGTAAATTCAACCAAAAAGAGCATATGAAATCGCGCCTATCTAGTTTCATAGTTAAATCAATCAGTAAAGAATAGTCATACAACTTTATTTGTTTTCGTAAACAAATAGTAGTTTAATAATCATATCTTCTTGTAACAAATTAAATAGTACAATGACATTTTTTTATGTTCACTAACCATTTTCAATTTGGTCTACAATTAAATAGTACAACGACTTTGTTTTTTGTTCACCAACTAATTTTTAGGTTGATCTACACTTTATTGTATGATGAAGTTTTTTTTTGGTTAGCCAAAATCTCAGTATTGAGACATCAGACCACCCAAACCAAAGATTAGAGATCGTTTATAAGATCCATCCAAATATATCGATGATCCCTCAGAGAATTTGAACACTGTATTCATGTTATTAATTTTCTATAAATTCATAAGAGTGCAAGATAATGCATGATGGATTATTGTTAGTGATTTGTATGTGGCGTCATCTGGGAATAATTTCTGTAATAGACTACGTGGTAAGCAAGCAAATTTTATGGTAATTCTTTTAGAACTTGTAGAAGACGACAATAATATTGGTTTGTCTACCAAGTACAATAGTACAGCGAACTAATACTGGGTTAGAATTACAATTCGATTATAGTTAAAAATAAAATATACTATTATCTAGTTTAATTTGACAGAATTCAACAAAATAACAGTCAGACGAACAAAATAATAGTCTTATTCATCTATTTTTTAAGTTAATGTTTGTTTTGTTGTACGACAACTTTTTATTAATTAAAATAACAATCACCTCTTGTTTAAAAATACCATCAATATAGTTTGGTTTAACAAAATTAACGATATTGTTAGTTAACCATTTTTTTTTGTTGAATTTACCCATACTATTTCTTTGAGTGTAACCAGTTAATTCTAATCCGCTAGCTCTTGTTTTTAAAAATAGTAAAGAAATGAAAACTAGTAGGTATTTTAGATATTAACTGACACATTTCACAAGTGCTAATATTTTGTTGTGTTCTTTTATTTTAAACACACTGGATTAGGCCAAAATAAAATGTCACCAGATCAACACCAAGAGGTGCTAAAACATGTAAAACGAAAAGATACGAAACAAAAGAATTACCTGGTGTATGAATATTTCAAAGGAGAGTTGTCACTGTAAGAAGGTTGAAGGGCGAGATATAAAATTCTGCTTAAATAATGTCATTTTAGAATAAAAAATGACGTGTTTCAGGATTTTACTTAAAAATCATATATTACGTAAAAATGAATTTATCCGTTACTTATGGACCTCGGTGTATGTAATGTATACACAATCTTAGAATTGTAGTTATATTGATATACAATGAAAATTAGCAGCAAATATTCAAGTCGGTAAATAAAACGATTGAAATATATTGTCACGGAAATCTGACTATTATTGTACTTTGGACGTATACTATTTCCAGGATGTCCGGTAGAATCCTGCTAAGTAAATGTTTTTATATTTATTGTCTTCAATTAAGTGTTTCATACTTTTATTGTCGAAAGTTTCCTGAGGTCAATTTAATTATTTTTCAATTCGATTCCAGCTTCTATTCTATTATTTTCAAAAACTAATACACAATATGGCTTGCTAACTGCAAATACACAACTATCATAAAGAACATGTTTTCCCAAAAATATGAAAATTAATTGTTTGAAAGTTACTTACCTACGTGTAAGAGAAGTTGGCACTCATATATTATATATCTTATTTACCTACTTTATAAGAGGAGGAGGGTAGCTAAGGCCGGTTTTAGGCCCATTTTGTTTTTGAATTTAAATTTTAAAAAATCATGTTTTTATCATGTCATCAATATTCAATTGATTTCACCCCCTCTCGGACATATCTCTTCTAACCATTTTAAGTATGTATTAGATAACCAGAATCTAGGAACGGTATCGCTAATTTTTTTTTGCATTTAAAAAGTGTTTAGAACCCTCCAAAAGTCTTTTTTTTTCAAAAAAGTTCATCTGAACTACCTTCCTCACTAATCCCTTTCCCCCACGACGCCTACTTACCCACCCACACCCTTATCTTATAATTCGACTTTATAAACATACAGTTATATAATGGAACTCCAAGGATTCTTTATTTTTATCACAAAAAAGATGATTTTTTAAACCCGCTCCTATCTTTTTTGGCTTGATGGTGCTCCCATATTAATTTCATGAAGCTACATCTAGTATAAGGTGGGCAAAAATAGGAAAAAAGATTTTTTTTCAGTTGAGAATGTGGCGAAGTTGCTAGTAGTTCATTTTCTAAACGCTAAAAATTCGCCAAAGTTTTAACTTAACTTCGTTGACTTAAAACCGATTTTGATCATTTTTGTTTTAAAATTTCGGAAAAAGTTTATAGAAAAGTTCCCCATAGGTGAGAAGGTGTGCTTTTTACTTTTTCAATTGTTATTCACAAATGAGTGGTTTTTAATACGCTCTTAAGTAAAAAAATGTGTAACTCATTTATTTATTTAAACAATTGCCTGAAGTTTGATAACAAGGTGTTTGGGGTCGCAGATTACGAATGTGGCCTCAAAATCGGTCTAAAAACAAAATAGCGTCGAAAGTCTTAATTTTTTCTTTTCTTTTTGTTAGTTTTATTAGATGTCAGGGAGTTTAAGGAGATACTTTTCTTTGCACCATACATTGCTAGCATACACTTTGTACCAGCAGGGATGAATGCTGGTAAATCGGTATCTTTTTTTTGTACATTTTTGCAGCCTTTTGTAAATCATTGCTATTTTCAAATATTTTGGCAAACTTATTCTTTCCTCTGTTAAAACATGCTAAAGTTGTGTCACATCCATGTCCATGTATAAAGTGATGATTTGTGTAAAATCTGCTTCAAAGTACTGATAAAAGCTGACAAATGACAATGTATCAATCATTTCGAAATAATTGTAGGCATCATGTCATACAGCTTTAATAGCATACATAAGGGGTTAAGTACGAAACAAATTCAAAGTAGAATTTTTTCAAAAGCAATTTGTTTCTAGGAAGCTTATGAACAATGAACATATTCACCAAATTTCACTTTGATATTAGAGATTTTCAATTTTAAACCTATTTGACCTTTACTAAGTATTATTCTTTCTTTATTAGCATATTTATCATTATTTATTTAATTTCTTTTGCATTATTTAACATTACTTTTAGTAACCATTTACAAGCTTACGATTTCATGGCAATTCGTTATGGATTTTTTTTTACATCAATGTTATTTCGACCCATATTTTTGTTTTGCAGCTTTAACAGTTTATGCCTAAGCTATTGTAGAATTTCGATTATAACATCTACTAATCCTTTTTTTCAATAAACACTAATCTCTGCTACATTTAAGATGAATGACTTGTGTGTTTTTAGGTATACTAAAATTAAACGAAAAAAGATTACATCTTATTACAAAATGAGAAAATAGATAACTACTTAGGAGTATAAAATCTTCGATTGATTTAAAACCAAGCAGATGCAATCAGTTAGTAATTTATTTTGTATTATGTTTCAAAATTATATTTTTAGAAACCTTGTGTCACTCATCGCGGGGAAACCAAGGCTGCATATAAACACAGGCATTCAAATTTTTTTTGAAATAATTCCAACATTTTTCAATTCGACAACATGACGTTTGTATTCAAGGAGGAATATAAATTAAACTCCGAGATTTGAATAACGCATTATCCTGTTTCTTTTAAAAGTATTTGCTGCATTATGTAGGAAAATGTTTAATATTATCATTGGCAGTCATTTGTAAAGTTATTTTTATAAACAATTTGTGATGCAATGTATTTATTTGCATTTAAGACTTCTTTAGATTAAAGGAAGGCTTTAATAATAACGGTTTCCGTTGAAAAGTAGTGAATTTAGCCAATAGGCCCGTTCAACATTTTTTTTATTTTAGAAATTGAAAGTAGAACACTTTTTAAGGCAATTTCCAAATTTTTAAGTTTTTATTCGAACGTTTAAGCCCTTAAATAAATTACCAAAGTTGGACCGCGCGAAAACAGGGCGGAGTTTCGCGTGACGTCACTTTGTAGATGTTGATCAGGCGACAGTCGAGATTTAATAATTAAAAACATTGGAGGTGAAATAAAATAAAATTTTAAGAAGCAACTTTTCATAAAAATTGATAGCCTTTAAGTTATAACGACTTGAAAGTTGGAATTTTAGCTTAAAAAAAGGTATTTAAAGACAATATTCGTCAAATAACATGAGAAGTATTACATTGAGCAGAAACATACTAGAAACAAATAAGAAAGCGAGGATGAATTTTGTTTTTTTCTAATTTCTGTAGAGTTAGTGGTTTCGGAGATCTGGAAGTATTTTTTTATATACAGGTAGCGTCCGAACGTCGTATTTAGTTTAAATGTTAAATATTTCAGAAACTATGGCACTTACGTCAAAAGCGGTGAGAACAAAAATGAAAGACTATTAATTAGGCTTTCAAATGGTCTATATTTCGATAGCATAAAAAACAAAGAAGTTATGACAGAAACAATGTACTTTTTCAATTTTTATTTATGCAAAATGACGTCACGAATTGGCGAAACGCTTTGTAATGAAATTCATCTTTAACATTGAATATCTAAGGATTGGATATACTTATGAAGCTGAAATTTTAACAGCTTATCTAGATGATCTAATTCTATTGAATACCATAAAAAAAATAACGAAAATAAATTATACTGAGATACAAGTAAAGGTACTCCTAAATGGAGCAGGATATGGACTGTTTTTTAATTTCCTTTTTAACTTTCCGAAAGTAGTGGTTGAGAATATATGTTGTGAATTTAGTAGGAAAAGCGATTTATTTATTGCTTTAGAAATGAATAGTGAAAACGATTTTTCTATTTCTTTAACACCTCCAGAAATACTGGAGATAGCAAAAATGACACTAAGTTACTACCTCTTAACCTCTTAAATTAAGAGAAAAATATGACAAATTCTTCAGACACTTTAGATTTTTGTCTCACATTTTTAGCTATCAAAGTAAGTACTAAAATATGACTTTTTTTGAAAGATTTACGCACCCACGAATCCAGGGGGCATAGGGACCGTGCCTTCCCCCTTTGAAGAATTTAACTCCACCCTGTGGAGTGAAGTGCAGGATTCGCCCTGTATTCTATTTATGTGGCGCGGCATACCGCACCCACTATACTTAAGATCATTCCAATCTCCAAGATGGCAAAATTTCAGCGTACCTATGGGGCACAGACACTAATAACACCATTGATAGGATAACAGGACAAAGCAATATATATATAAAAATTGATTAGTCTAGTCTGATGATTTCATTTAATAGGGGCCTGTTAGGAGGCTCTGCTTTTCAAAGGAACAGAGAGGAGTAAAATTCGTGTCTACACATTCAATTTGTTTCCTTACACAACGGTTTACAGTTGAATTTTTTTATGTCAGAGTACTTAAATATTCTAATATTATAATAGGTTTTATTTTCATCGATACAAATTCTTAATTATGCTCAGTTGCAGTATCCTAATAGATTCAAGAAGGAAGTAATTAAATAACCTCACAAAGCGGTAGTCATTATTGTTTTATTTGACTGTAAATTCCCTTTTTTCTTCTCCTTTTAAATTTGTAAGCAATTAAACTTCCAAGTTTGACTGGAAAATGTGAAAATATAATTGTCCGTCATTAGATATACCTATTTATTCACGATTTTGAAATGCCGTTGTTATGGAGATAACCTGTAAAAAATGGATGTAAAAATACATTATAGATGTAAAAATACTTTGAAACTTGTAAAATTGCAATTATACATAATTTATTTATTTTTACCGGGACTTTCATATATTTATGGTTTTGTAACAAATGGACCATCGATTTTCCATGTAATCGATATTTAAAATGTGGCGCGAAAAAAATTTTTTTTTATAATTTTTACCAAATAGGCATCTACGGAGAATCATGATTGGCGACTTCAAAAACCCCCCGAGTAACAAGTTTCAGCCATAATCTCATTTTTAGACATTTGCCTATTTTTACTCAATTTTTTTAAACATTCATAACGTATTTCTTTGGGTGGTAAATATCAATTTCTATGGTACTTTTTAATCCGCCATGATGGGTCCGCCATTTTGGATTTAAGAATTTGCAAATTAAGACCACAGAATCATGATCAGCGACTCCAAAAATCCCCGAGTAACAAATTTCAGCCATAATCTTCAAATTTTGAATGCTTTTCCGATTTTTAAATCCGCCATATTGGATCCGCCATCTTTTATTCGGGAATTTTCGAATTCGGAATTCAGATTCGTAATCAGCGACCTCAAAAACCCATGGTAACAAAATTTATACCAAACCATTGAATAGAAAAATAATGACTCAAAGGGGTAAGATATACCTACGTCTGCAGAGGTGGTTTCAAGCCCCTTAAAAATAAGATTATATTATATTTTTTAGATGTATTGTCTGTCAACCTACATTTGTATATTTGGAATTACAAACTACGAGGCTATGGCTTTTCACATTGTTTTGCACTATAATATTCGTTATTTGATGTTAGAGGTGGAATTACGCCCTCGTAGGGGTGGGTATGGATTTAATTTGCATATATTTCTTTCTAATGCTCAAAATCTTATTATAAAATGTTTTCTCAAAGTATTCACAAATTGTTGCATTTCATTATATATTACCGTATCACTCTATTTTAGGGGATGTTTTTGCGTTTTACTAAAAAACTACCTAACCCATATTTCTGGCTGCGGATTCGGATTCAGCATAAGAAAATAACTAAATCTATGTATTCACGTCTCTGGTACAGAATTTTTTTTTCTTTTGTGGGGCTGTGTAATTTTTTGAATCATGGTGGTTTCGCATGTGACACAAAACGATTGGGACAGTTTGTGTTCCATTGTTTTCTATGGCATGTTATCTATGTCATGAAATGTCGGGATTTTAAGTTTGAGCGAAAAAAAATCTGTGTCAGTCTGTAACTATTTTTGTGCGCACGAAACGTTTAAGATATTGACTTGAAATTTGGTGCACGCATGCATTTTAACGAGATCTGGAACTAGATTATATTTTGATCTTATTGCGTTGAAGGTTTGGGCGGCAAATTGGGGTTAATGGGGATAAATTTGTATTTAGTGTATATAAGAGAAGGTAAGGTCTCAAAAAAAATGTTGGCATTATCCACCTCCATTACTACCTCCACTCCATTATTAAAAAATTGTAATTTAGTATGTGTACAAGAGCCAAAGGCCACAAAATATTTTTTTACTTCATCGACCCCCACTACCGATGTGGCATATCGTTTTATGGGTTTTTGGGGTAGACGATTTCAAATCTTATATTATTAAAGTTCCATAAACAATTATTTCCACATAGTGCAGTGCAAATATAGCATTAAAATTTGTTTCGTTGTGAGAGACTTGGATAGAAGATCTGGATGTGAAAGTAGTGATTCCTTAGGCAGCGGTTTTTTATTTCTTTTTCGTCATTTTTATAACACGAACAGTCTTTATATTGTTTTCAATGTAAACTTCGTGCATATAAATGCATTTGCAAATAATTTGAAGCGTGGTACGCAGTCTATAATGTCTCAGTGATGTGTGAAAAGTAAACAATAGGAATTTTATTGTAAGTTTTATACTACCACCTACGCCTTCTATCTAATTCTATCCAATTTATTGATGTGACTTGTCTTACCATTGCATTGTCTGTTCTAATTTTTAATGGAATCAAGGATATTTTGTACAAATAAATTAACGTGATTGCAAAAACTACTATCTTTTCTGTATATTCTCGGAATTAGTTGACATTTATATATAATTACTTTTCAATCAGAAAAGTATAATTTGCATGTATTAGTTTGACTATTACGTATTACGTTCTTAGACCTTTCTAAATTCTTATCAATTTTTATGTGTAAATGTCGCCAAGCCTAAGTGAAGGCACTGCGTTTTATAACAAAATTGTTATTGCAGAGCTGACTTCATAAATAATTTGTTGAAATTAATTGAACCTCTAAGAATAACATACATAATAATGTTCAAATCAAAGTTCTTCCAAGCATTGGCGAAAAGTGCTTCAGGTATTAAACACTGAGCACTGAAAAAAGTGCTTATATTTTTCGAACACTATACTCCCTTAATAACAAAGTGTTTGAAATATTATCCACTGTGAAAAATAATATAAAACCAAAAGCACTAGGCATTTTCCGATACTAAATAAAATATAGACAGTAGCGTATTCAGGTAAGGGCTTGTGGACCTAGAGTTTTCTCAAATGTAGAAGCTGTTTTAAAAAATTTGAAAAAATTATATAATATAAAGCTATTTGCATATGGACAGTTCACGTTGAGTTCATTAAATTACACAGGCCGACAAAAAAATTGTTTGTTTTAGAGACGTGACCTTACCTGTCTTTAGTAAAATTTTCCGCTGAATCCGAAAATGTAAAAGACGTATGGATTACCCCCCCATACACCCTCAATTCCCCCCCAAAAATTAAAAAAATCCAAACTGACCATCCAACCCACCTATCTTTAGTAAAATTCGCTGAATCCGAAAATGGCAAAAACATTGTTCGGACGTGAGGGATCCCCCCTACTCATCCGTATCTCTCACTTGCTTCTTTCAAAAATAAAAATAAATACAAATCAGACGTGGCAACCGTTATAACTTTTATAAAATCAATCGGTAAAACTAAAAAATATTTTTGAACCACAAGTTCCCTTTGCTCGTACACTTAACCTCGCCCCCAGATAGCATTTGCAAATTACGATTAGCATCCTAGCATTGATGAAATTTTGTTGTTGTTTTGTGAAAGCTTATTGTTTTCCAAAATGTTTTAAGCTCTTAAGTAATTCCATTAAAATGCCAAAACATTTTAATTCCTGATGTTAAAATCTAGTTATAAGAGCACTTCTGGCCAGAACCAATCCTTATGCAAAAATGTTGCCTAAAAAGCCGCTGAGCCAGAGTCCAAATACTTAACCAGCTAGACCCTTTGGCTAAAAGTTGGCCGGCATCATAAAAATCAATAGTTTTACCAATTGGAATGTCGCAATGGCAACTGAAAATGAAAATAATAGACATTGTGTTATAATCAAATCTCGGAAATTTTATCTCTGTGACGTCAAAATCAGAGTTGACTCAGTTTATTATAAACACTCACTCGAAGAGGAGGTATTGGGGAATGTAATATTAAACCAACACATACACACATGTGTTTTTCACTACCATAAAGTAACATACACATATGTAATTTTTCAAGACTTATAACGAATCTAAAAGTATATTATTTATATTTCGCAGCCTGAAAAACACGAGACTTTTTCGAGACATTTGTATACCGTCGACTCTGTATAATTTCACGCTAGGTTTGTACATACATACATACTTATGGTTAGATTTGTACTGGGCAATTGCGAAATTGCGTTACCGGATAGTCTACTCTTTCCCTTTATTAAATGTTGACGTAAATGTCCAGAATTGCCTCAGTGTAGGTATAGTAAAAGGGATTTTGTCAAAGCAGTGTTTCACAATTTTGGCGGCGTCGCTTAATTAAAGAAGATAATAAAACCGCATTAGTAAAAAAAAGTACTGACGTACAGACGATCCAACTTGATGAAGCCAACCTTGACGGCACGCTTTGAAGATTGCTGGAATTCCAGCAAATCAGCTCACTTTTACGAATGAGTTTAAAGGATACCGACAATGTTGGCTCCAGCAAGTTGTATCATCTGTAGACCTCTTAATGTTAACACTCGGTCAGGGTCGAATGCCTTCAACACTGCAATTGTAAAAGAATCACCAATATAGTAGATTTCCGATAAAAATAGTTTACGTATTACTTCCACATCCAGTGGAAGTACAGTAACGCCAAAAAGATTTTTGAAAATTTTTATTCTTCAAATAGGCTTAGAATGAAACGTCGAGATTTTAAGTTTGAGCGAAAAAATTTTTTCTGTGTGTCGGTCTATCTCTGTAACTTTTTTTGTGCGCACGATTACTCTGGAACCGTTTAAGATGTTGACTTGAAATTTGGTACGCGATGTATTTTAACTAGATCTGGAACTAGATTATATTTTGATCTTATTCCGTTGAAGGGTTGGGCGGTAAATTGGGTTAAATAAGTAAATCAAGCAAGTAAGAGTCCGTACTATTGGTATTTAGTATATATGAAAAGCTAAGGTCTCAATATTTTTCGCATTAACCACTTCCACGCCATTATTAAAGGAGATCAAAAAAATAAAATTGGGATTTAGTGTGTGTACAAGAACCAAAGGCTTCAAAATTATTTTTTTACTTCTCCGCGCCGAGATAAATCCCCCGAACCCTGGTTATAATTTGGGGTTAGTGTAGTAGAACAATAAAACTAGGAATTATGTAAATAAAATTTATTTATCTATTACGAAAGTTTATTATTTAAAAAAAATTAATCCATTTTGAAGAACAATGTTAAAAAGGGCTTTTTTGGCCCATCCGTGGTAAAGTGTGGGAGCCGTATTTTTTTTTTTTTACTAATTTTGAGGTGCTGAAAACGAATCTGTCACCCGTTTTGGCTAAAAATCTCGGGAACACATTAAAAAACAACCCTTATTTGGGGGTGACATTGGAATTGATATTAGAACTAGAATATTTGCAGGAAATTTTCTTAAAATACTGTTTCGATAACTTAGTAGAAAGAGAAGTAAAAAAAAAAACAAATTCTCCCCTTGCCAAAAGTAATTTACATAATTAAAGAATTTTTTAATATAAAAAACGTAATATTTTCTGGATAGTGATATGCACACCGTACACCCCAACCCTAAAAGTGTGAGAAATATTCATCTGAATTGACTAAATTATTATTATTATTATTATTATTATTATTATTATTATTATTATTATTATAAAAAAACATCAAACTGGGTGATTAGTGATTTCTTTTGTAATTAAAACCAATAAAAACTCTAAAAAGATAAAAATCCATCACCTTAATTGGTTGTAAGAGTATTCAGAAATAATGACATTATAACCTGATAATAGCCATTTAACGAGGTTTTCTTTTAAATAAATAAATAACCGTATATTAGATATTGTAACTTACACCGTTCTTATGGGTGGTGAAGGGTGAGGGAAACGAGGGGAAGGGGGGTGAATTTAGAATTTTTGCTTTTTTTTTCTACTTACCTAACGAAACTGAGTATTAGGAAAGAATTTCCTGTACTAAAGAATAATTTTTTGTTGCAAGTTCTAATATAAATTTCAATGCCAAATAAGGGTTGTTTTTTACTGTCTTCCCGATGTTTTTAGCCAATTCGGATGACAGATTCAGCAAACCAAAATTAGAAAAAAAAAGATGGGGCAAAAAAGAACATTGTTCTTTGCATTTTCATACACACAACTATGCATTTTTTTTTTTTTGGAAATTCGAATTTTCAAATTAAACGTGTTTGAGAACGCATCGCTTTAGTATAAAGGAGGTTCTATATTTATTATTAACATGATTAAACGAAGCTTTCAAGTCTAGACAAGTAAAAATTCTGTTCGCGTGCTGTTATAAGCAAGTTATTGCAAGTATTTTGTGTGCTCGCTAGCATTCTTCCCGTGAAGTGTTTGATGCTTTAAACACAGATTTCAACACCGCACTTCTAGTGATTCGAGTGCTCAGATGGTCACAAAGCACAGTGCTGCACAACAGCTCTGATTCAAATATAAATCGGACTATATTAAAGCCACGACCAATTTTATTACTATTTCATATTTACACTCAAAGAAATAGTATGGGTAAATTCAACCAAAAAAAATGGTTAACTAACAATATCGTTAATTTTGTTAAACCAAACTATATTGATGGTATTTTTAAACAAGAGGTGATTGTTATTTTAATTAATAAAAAGTTGTCGTACAACAAAACAAACATTAACTTAAAAAATAGATGAATAAGACTATTATTTTGTTCGTCTGACTGTTATTTTGTTGAATTCTGTCAAATTAAACTAGATAATAGTATATTTTATTTTTAACTATTATCGTAATTGTAATTCTAACCCAGTAGTAGTTCGCTGTACTATTGTACTTGGTAGACAAACCAATATTATTGTCGTCTTCTAGAAGTTCTAAAAGAATTACCATAAAATTTGCTTGCTTACCTCATAGTTTATTACAGAAATTATTCCCAGATGACGCCACATACAAATCACTAACAATAATCCATCATGCATTATCTTGCACTCTTATGAATTTATAGAAAATTAATAACATGATTGCAGTGTTCAAATTCTCTCAGGGATCATCGATTAGAGATGGGCACGTGACGTGAATTTCACCGTGTCACGCCGTGTCACGCCGTGTCACGGCGTATCACGGAGTGAGCGTGTACATTTAAGGTACCAAATCACGAAAGATTTCGTGAGTGTGCGTGAGTCAAAAGATCCCGTGCGTGAGCGTGCGTGAGATAATATTCACGCCGTGACACGACGCCCCATCTCTGCTTTAAAACTTTAACCTGTCGTGTCGTGACAAGAATAAGAAGCGAAGCGATAGACGGAACACGAGCGCGAGAAGGGAGGGAAAAGGACAGGAGACAAGATGAATGACGCAACATTCAAATCAAACTGCGTAATTGCAATCTCTCTCTGCTGCATTCGCCAGCCGCCTAGCCCTCCTGGCCTGGTCTGGTCACTCTGGTCCAGAGATGGGCACATGACGTGAATTTCACCGTGTCACGGCGTGAGCGTGTACATTTAAGGTACCAAATCACGGAAGATTTTGTGAGTGTGCGTGAGTCAAAAGATCCCGTGCGTGAGCGTGCGTGAGTTTGCCTTAACATATATCAGTCGTGCGTGAGTGTGCGTGAGCTAAAGGTTTAAAGTTGTGAGCGTGAGTCAAAATCGACTCACGCGCCCATCTCTATCATCGATATATTTGGATGGATCTTATAAACGATCTCTAATCTTTGGTTTGGGTGGCCTGATGTCTCAATACTGAGATTTTGGCTAACCAACAAAAACTTCATCATACAATAAAGTGTAGAATAACCTAAAAATTTGTTGGTGAACAAAAAACAAAGTCGTTGTACTATTTAATGGGCCTTTCCCGCTATTTTTTTTTATTGTGTTATTGGAAAGATCCTATCAAAATATTACTAAAAATGAATTTTAATTTTTTTTCTGAACGCATAAAATACTACAGAAAATATTCAAATATTACCTAAATCAAAAGCAGATTTAAACGATAGCATTCGGGCGGCAATGTGACGTCATCATAACCACACCAATCAAATATGATCTTAAACCGCTGCCAGAATTAGCTATAAAGGTGCATTCTCAAACCAAGTTCCCAAACAATCTCACTTGCGTTCTGTTTTCCATATCTTGCAATTCTATTGGTGCCTGAAGTACATTTATGAAGAACCACCAATAGAATCTGGTAAAGTAAAGTGCTAACGTTTAATTGAGAACGTCCGTTTATAATCCCGATTGACATTGCGTAAACGTAAATGTTGTGATTTCAATCTAAAGAGACAAATAAAGTATAAAATCAAGCCCGCTAAAAGGAAGTTAGTAACAATATACACATACGTTAAAATGATCTTCACAACAGAAAAATCCAGGAGCAGTATAAACAACACCAGGAACTTTTGCAACTTTCCACCACAATTTTCGAATTTTCAAATTTGTTGGGACGCGCAAAAATAACTTGGTAGTATTTTCACTAGTGATTGGACACACTGGTACAAAACAAACCCTTGTAAGCGGCATTTTCTAATTATAAAATAAAATTACGTAAATATCGTATCAAACATAAACAATAGAAAGTGAGGTTATCGAATATGATTTGAGCATTTCAGTACAGCGTTGCCAGATGATACTGATATTATACCATATGTGAACCAAAACGATCAAAAATAGAGAATATAAACATGATATATGGATTTTAGACTCAGACAGTGAAAGGTTGACAGAATTTTTGTTTTTATTTAGCATCAGGTTAACGAAGAGTACATTGTAATGAAAAAAAATGGTCTATTCAAACTAGACAGTTGATATCGGAAATACGATGTTCACATGAAAAGACGTACACCTGGCAATAGACAACTCCCTTTAAAAATACGACTTTTTATTGGTCTAATCAGACTGACGTTGCAAGCTCGCGCCTTAGAACTCATGTTTCAAATTAAGTGAAATAAAACTGATTTAGTAAAGTAAATATTTGGTAGAACATACAAAATTGCAAGAAACTAAATTAATATAAAATTATATTATAGTTTATTATATGGTTTGGTCGTGGTGAAATAGTCAAATTCAGTCATGCGGGAAAGGCCCATTGTAGACCAAATTGAAAATGGTTAGTGAACATAAAAAAATGTCATTGTACTATTTAATTTGTTATAAGAAGATATGATTATTAAACTACTATTTGTTTACGAAAACAAATAAAGTTGTATGACTATTCTTTACTGATTGATTTAACTATGAAACTAGATAGGCGCGATTTCATATGCTCTTTTTGGTTGAATTTACCTATCATTTTCTTTGAGTGTATCAATGATTTTATGTTTGATATCAGAGCTTTAAGTATTTCGAAATAAATTTTGTGTAGATATTCTAAATATTGCAAATAATGCATCTGTCTCATTAATATAATTGCATCAGTTGATCATTTATCAATAATAAATTCCGATTCCAAATATTCCTGTTGATTTCAAAACTACTTTATTTCTATCGAAGGATTTCTCGGAATCTGAAACTGAACTAAATGAAATTCCTTACCAATATCTCTCCTTCATGCTAATTAACCTGTATATGCACTAGCCGTATCCAGCGTTATCAGAAAATATATGCGCTCTCTGTACTTTATACACTTCCTTACTTATGTATTCACGTTTTGATCCAGACAGATCGCCGGCAATCTCCGGTAGTTTTCTACGCGTTTTTATAAAACATTCATAGCATTAAAGCTACGTCCACACTGAAAGAAACATACATAAACTTTTTGGTACTAGTTCTACAATTAGTAACAGTAATGACTTATTTTTGGGAACAGAAACTTTATCAACATACTGAAGCAATCTGTCCTCATGTGCCAGTCGGAATAGACAGAAAAAGAATAGAATGGAATAGAATAGAATAGAAAAATAGCATTATTCTTTCGTCTGTAGCTCTTAAACGAAGCATTTCTTGGGAAAATGTCAAGAATAAGAAAATGTTCAAAATCAACGTTCTCAACTTTTTTATCTCTTGATATTTTTCCAAACAATGCTTCACTTACGAGTTAAATAACGCGAAAAATCGCAAGAAATTGACATTTTTTTGAATTCTAAAGTGTCCCACCTGTCACGCATGTTTTTGGACATCCCAAACTATACTTTATAAAAAAATTGCGGATAAACCACATTTCGCATAAGAAAGCTATTCCGACTGATCTATCACCAAAGCAACTCATTTTAGGCGTTGTTATGGTGTTGTCATAAACACTTTGCACTGTCTATTCCAATAGGTCAGGGATAGATGGAAAAATGATCATTTTACGAAATGTCGTTTACCCGCTATTTTTTTTTCTTAAAGTATAGTTTGGGATGTCCACAAACATATGCTAACTATCTGCACGCGTAACAGGTGGGGCAACACACTTTAAGATTAAAAAATCGTCAATTTTGTGCCATTTTTCGCTTTATTTGCAATATAACTCTTAAATTAAGCATTGTTCGAAAATATATCAAGAGATAGAAAAGTTGAGAAAACTGATTTTAAATTTTTTGTTATTCTTGACATTTTCCTAGAAAATTTTTCCTTTAAGAGCTACAGACGAAAGAACAATGCTTCTTTTCTATTTTTTGATTTTTGTTTTTTGAAGTGAATATAATAAATATTAATACGAAATATATCATCGGTATAATAACTCAATAAATCGCTATGAGAAGAAACGCTTACTGGTCACTTTTATTGGGAAGGAATTAATAATGCTCCGAAACTCTCGACACGGAATCATCTCTCCGTCTTAGAAGTTTACTAGACTCCTTTTGAGATAATTTAGCAGCTTTCGAAAAATTTAAATTTTCTGTAAACAATTTGCGTTCATTTTATTTATTCAGATAGTCTCAAGCGCTTCTAATTATAGCACAGATCTTCTGATATAGCTCCTCTCATATACCCCGCAAACAATATATTCCTTTCAACTCTATGAGACTTGCAAAACCAAATAAAAAGTATAATGAATTTGCATTCTAAAAAATCATTAAGTTCCCTTCCACATTTTTAGATAATACAAATTCAAACATATACAAAATGTCTGGTATATAAATTAGAGCATTCTATTTATAAGTATTCCATATTTCATTCTAAAACTTCAGATGAGATGTATGATTTAATAAAGCAAAATAAGTGGTACACTAATTATTTACACTCCAAACATACGTCATAGAAATTCAATGTATGCCATAAGAATTATCATACTCTTTTACATAAAGGTTCATCCTCACCTCAAATGCTTGCAACAGTTGATAATTTCGTAGCAGTACTTCTTTACTTATACTAGTTGACGGTTTGGAGTCCCGTGGAAACTGTGAACTTTTACCAGTCTTACCAAATTCCGCCAGTAAGGCTAATATTATCACTGAAAGGTGTGCTCATCGCCTAGTTTACCACGGTTTAAGGCCTCACTCTCCATCAATGGTTTAGGGCAAATATCTTCAGTTATTTCTGGTAGTGTTACTTGCACTATCAAACCTCAAGGTCGCTTGGAACTATGTTTAACTGTTGATACCTTAATTTTGCCAAAAATTTGTTATGATATGCCTATCTCCAAAATCTCTATTCATAATTGGGATGATATTTCCAATTTGAAGTTAGTCGATTCTCATTTTAATATGACGAGTCCCATTAACAGCCAGGCGCTGATGTATTCCCTTCTCTTACAAAACGGTCGGTTGTCAGGAAGTTCCACCTGAACCTTCTGCAATCAGTACTTTTTTGGTTGGATTATAATGGATTACTTATGACACTTTACAGCCTTTCTCACTTCCTTTGAACTTAGGAAAATTTTGGGAACTCCTGAAATTTCTTAATCTACAGGACCATTCAATGTGAGAAAGTATACTAGCTACTCATTTCCACCACTTATAGTCTTGCTTTCTTTCACTGGACTGAATTTCTCGTTTTCTAATATCGTCCTTAAGCTCTAAAATGTTTTTATTCTTTGGAACATCGCTTATTATGAAATCCCTGCTTATGTCTTGAATACGTCAACTTTATGGCCAATTACTTAAGTTGTAATCATGTGGAACGTATTAATAGTACTTTACTCTCAGATAAGTGTTAGTACGTTCCTCACTATTGTGATATGAGTGATATTTGATGCCTCTGCCAAGTCATCTCAAGGTTTGTCCTTAATGAAACTCTTTTAATGGGTCGGAAGTTGTAGAAGGATATTGCTGGAATGTCGTTAAATTTTCTGTAATACATAAATATTTATTTGCGGCCGATGTATGGCAAATGTACAGACAAATAGACCGTGATTATACGAAAAGCTGTTCCGTTCATGTATTATGGCAAACTGACGCTATGGAGGTAACAACCCATCTCTAGGAACGAGATTGATTGATTGATTGATTTACCAGCGTACGGTAGGCATTGCTGCCACTCCCAGAGTTATACAGCTGGGCCTCCCACGTCCACGCTGGGTTGGACTAAGGTCATGCTTGTTGCCAGCAACGAGAACCACATGGCGTATGGTAAATGAATTTGGGACGGGAGGTGTAGGGATTTGTGAGATACGTTACCGCATTGTGTCGTGAGGAAGCGTTTAAGCTCCCTTTTTTGTGTTTTTAGTTCTGGACTTCTGCCTCTTTTGAGTCTTCTTGTGAAATGTTGCCACGCTGTATCGTAATATGGAGTGTTTATGCTCCTGTTTTTGTGTTTCTGTTTCTTCGAATCTTCTTTTTCTGATGAGTCTTCTGATTCCTCGGTTTTCGAGTGTGGTAGAGTATATATCGTTGCGATGTCTTTGTGGTGTTCATTTTTTTTTATTCTGATCCTCTCAGTTATTGTTCGTAACAACCCATCTCTAGGAACGAGATTGATTGATTGATTGATTTACCAGCGTACGGTAGGCATTGCTGCCACTCCCAGAGTTATACAGCTGGGCCTCCCACGTCCACGCTGGGTTGGACTAAGGTCATGCTTGTTGCCAGCAGCGAGAACCACATGGCGTATGGTAAATGAATTTGGGACGGGAGGTGTAGGGATTTGTGAGATGCGTTACCGCATTGTGTCGTGAGGAAGCGTTTAAGCTACCTTTTTTGTGTTTTTAGTTCTGGACTTCTGCCTCTTTTGAGTCTTCTTGTGAAATGTTGCCACGCTGTATCGTAATATGGAGTGTTTATGCTCCTGTTTTTGTGTTCCTGTTTCTTCGAATCTTCTTTTTCTGATGAGTCTTCTGATTCCTCGGTTTTCGAGTGTGGTAGAGTATATATCGTTGCGATGTCTTTGTGGTGTTCATTTTTTTTTATTCTGATCCTCTCAGTTATTGTTCTCCTTTGTAGCATGGTCTCCCTATTTTTAGTTTGTTTATGTTCGATGCTAGCGCTTTTTTCAGTAGATGTGTTGGGTCTCTTCCTTGGGTGTCCCCAGTACTTCATTACGCACATTTCTATTTTTTTTTTAGTTGTCTTTCCTCCTACTAGTGTTGATGTTTTATGTCGTTGCTTTCGTCTTGTTGTTTTTGTGAGTAGTTGGACGATGTCCCTTTCTACTCTTATCAAAAACTTCTTTCTTCTGTGTTCCGTATTTTGTGTTCCTCTCCGCTGGTTCAACTCTCTTTTGTTGACGGATCTCGCTCCATTTTTAGGCTTTTCTTGAATTTGTTTTCGGTCCAGTTGTGTCCTGCGGCGATTAGGAGATCATCGACGTATGTGTGTTTTCTTAGAAAATACCATTTTTCCGAAAAAAGCCTGCACCACGCATACCTCCGCTGAAGTGCTGTGAGAATTCCGTTCTAACGCAGTATATCAACAATGACCATACTTTAAGAATAACGCCTTTGGTTATTACGGGTTTAACTTCAATTATATTCATTTGAGTATTTAAAATAAATATCAAAAAAGAATTATTTGAGGATTCTTCATAAGAAATGTATACGACCATACTTTACGAACAATACGTTATTGATTATTTCGGGTTTATACAGGGATATCATGGCCATATTTCAATAATTCATTGCTCTCCATAAATTCGTCGACAAATGTCAACTTTTCAAGGGTTTGGACTTAAACACTTCAATGGCAGACACTTGTACGTCATTAAGACATAAATAGGAACTTAGAAATGAAGGTACTTATCTCTTATTTCTGTTATTTATTGCGCCTTAGTCCCGGGCCGTTTGTTTATATTCTCGTTTCTTTATGCACCACACTGATTGCCACTAAATACTCTGTATTAGTTATTTTCAAATATTAGTTCTATTTCAACTTTGTTCTTTTGTTATGACACATCATTTTACGCGGAATCTTTTGGGCTACAATTCACCTGAGCTTTATCAAATTTATCGCAATTTTAACTGGTAATTTTTGTGTTTTAAATGGGAGCATATCAGATTCACAACCGTTCACTCCAACTTTCCACCCATCTCTAGGCACGAGATAGGAAAATATATTAATTTGCTTAGGATTATTTGTTAAAAATACTCTTTATTATTAATAATTATTTAAATTCTTATAAATAAATGTAAGACTTTTGACAATGTTATTCTTGCCTGATAAGAGAAAATTTTGCAACTTCACCTCGAGGTGTGACCGTCCTGAACAATGCATACCTACCAAATTTGAGCAAAATCGAACGACAGTTTACAGACGATTGACAAGTGCTTTTAAAACCTTTTTTCGAGTTCAGAGTAGGTACCTAAAAATACGTAAGTCCATCAAAAATTCAAAATAGAATTTGTTCGAATTTTTGCACGATCACACGATTTTTATTAAAAAGTTATAGGAACAAGCAACATCAGCAAAAAAAAATGTGTTTCTTGTCAGTGTGAACGTAGCTTAACATGTCGATCCACCCACCTATCTCAGATTCTATAATAAAATAAATGGCGATAATTAAATAATTATGGTTCTAACTTTCTTGTACCAATTAAGTAAACTAGTTTTACATAATTATTTAGTAAGGCAGCGATTCTGTTATCAACAACGGAATCGATGTTTTAAGTGATGGGCAAGTGTAAATTTATTCATGGAGATCCTGTATGGTTAATAACATGTAAACTGTGTTCGCTTTATTGCAGTTTGGAGGATCATTTTGTCGATAAGATCTTTATTCGCTTCTTAGAGTATCCAAAATATTATGTACAGTCATGGCATGTTAAAAATACAGCTAGGATAGTGATATAGCGGAATGTGGACGGAATCTTGGAATTGTTAGTCTTTTTTTTTTTGATAATATAAGGAGTTGTAAATGGGAATGAAACATCAAAAATTGTACACGCAAATTAGATTTAAAAAATTATAGTTTAAAAAACTAAAAAGAAACACGCTTTTATGAGTAACGCGCTATAAAGTTAAAAATAAAGTTTGGTCTTTAAATAGGTAATTAAATTTAAAAGTATGGGGCGCACTTATGTGCTTATCATTGGCATAATATTATTTATTTATGTCGCTTATGTTATGTTTGTATTATATATGTAGAAAAGTGCTCCCCTCGCTTATAAATTTAATTACGTATTTAAGGATCAAATTTTATTTTTAACTTTTTAGTGCACTAATACAAAAACGTGTTTTTTCGCCCTCTGTCGCGGAAAATTCGAGTCGCCAGTGATTTAGCACTGAGGAGTCCCTATGAACACCTGCCACCTTCATCATCAATGGTACCATGTTATTATATTGCCACTAGAATTGCATAAGTTTGCAAAGTTTCAAATCGATAAAATTAGAAGTAGGTGAAAAGTGAGTTGTAAGATTAAAAAATATACACTCCTTTTATTCTCTTCCTGAAACAAAATATTCTAATAAATTGATCGAAATTACATTGTTCTATAAGGGGCTATTTGATTCAAGAAATGTGCTTCCACAGTATGAAAATTAGTACAGTATTCTTCCATGTTATTTCTTGCTTTGGAATTATATGCAACGAAATTTGAATTGAAAGTTAACCATAGGTTAGAACTGAACAAGAAACAAACACGCTTTTAAAAACTCTAGTACCTGCTTATAACCACTTATTACTGTAATTGGATAAGTATTTAGAAACGTCCTGTCCTACGTTTACTAGACGTTTTTTTGCTTTTTGCACCTTTAAACAATGAACAAGGTAGCAATTTTGAAGAATTTGTATCAATTTTACAAACAGTCGTAATATGAAACATGAAAGTGAAATTGTTGTCTTTTTTGAAAAAATGTAATTACTACTAAATATCTGCATGGTAATCGTATTTAAGTAATATGTACTTTCGTCAGTCATTCTGTTAGCTACCACATTTTTAAACATGAAAGTAATAAGAGCGATTCTCTCTATTTACAGCATGCTTTGGCAGACTTTTTGGGATCAATACGGTTTCTAGTTGACCTCCCTTTGCTGTATGGCGCGACAGCATCGTGCTATTTGTTGCGGTTGCCTGTTAGACGTACGTCATCAAAGCCCTTTCCATTAGATCCTTGATAACATGATGTCATCAGCTTAATGTTTCGGAGGGCATTTTCTTTGCCATTCACTATCTGGTTTTCCCTGATTATTATAGAATGGAGCCGCTCAAGAAATTCGTACTAAACGCCTCTAGATCCTCATATCTTGAGAGCATCAATACAGTTTGCGTCCCGAACGGCCCATGTTTCAGAGGGAGAAAAAGAAAATTAATGATTTGGCAAGTCTGATTTTCATGCGTTTCGTGATATTTCTGTCTTACAAAATTTTGCTCAACTGAAAAACCGATTAACAATGAACTAGAAACTACAGTCAAAATAAATAACAAATATAAAAAAATAAGTCTTAAATTCTTCAATAGGCCTACATATCGATAATATGGATATATAATATATTAAATAACATTGAAAACAAAAGATCAAAACACAACATAAATTCTTAATATACGGTGTCCCATAAGTCATGGATAAAACGAAGGGGGATGATAGATGAGGTAATTTCCAACTAAAATAACTACATATGTTGTTATCCAGTTTTTGATGGTTCAACTTTTGTATTTTTGTTCGAAATCGCCTAGTATGTTTAGTAAGAAAGTGGTACAAAAAAACTGTAAGTTTTGCTCTTTTTTTTTTTTTTCTTAAATAGGCTGCTGAAGGTTGTACCTTTCTGATGGAGTCTAGTTAGCAATTATCAATTATAATAAAAGATGTTATGTTTATCATAAAAACATACCTTGTAAAAAATGGAAATAAAAAAAAATTGTTAATAAAAAGTGTATGAATTATACCTTGTTAGACACTACATAAATTGCACTAGTTTTTAATATTACGGGAAATATTTTTGTAGTTATTTTTTTTTTCTACGGGGATCATTTTAAAATTCCAATAATTTCTGATGAACTGAACAATGATTGTAACATCTTTTATTATAATTGACAGTTGCTAACTAGACTTTATAAAAATGCTTCTATCGGAAAGTAACAACCTTCAGCAACCTATTTAAGAAAAAAAAAAGAGCAAAAAACTCTCTTTTGTACCACTTTCTTACTAAACGTACTAGGCGATTTCGGACAAAAATACAAAAGTTGAAATAACTTTTGAACCGTCAAAAATTGGATAACAACATATGTGGTTATTTTGGTTGGAAATGATCTCATCTATCATCCCCCTTCGTTTTATCCATGAATTATGGGACACCCTGTATAATAAATAATATTAAAATTTGAAATCAAATTCTTTGGTCCTAATAGACTAGTAGGTAAGTATGGTATAAATAAAGTTTCATCATTTGCAGCGTTCAGCCTATTACAGTCGCTGGTTGTAAATATATATTACCTGGTTCAGAAAATAATCTTTCGCTATATACACTAACACTTGGAACACACAGATAGGTTTTCATTAACTTTTGAAGCCTGGGGAATTGTCCACCATATTGACTCCACCCTAACACTGGATCACTCTTTCTATCAATAAGGGGTAAATCCAAATATTACTCGACTTCTTTAGAAGGTGAATTTGATGATAGAAAAACATTTCCTTTTGTTTTGGTTGTTTTGGGCTTTTCGATAAGTTTATTGTAACAGTCCCAAATCGTATATATCTTGTTAAGTTTTGCAACTTTTGCAAGTGACTGATCATCTTCGTCATCACTTCCACGTGATAATTTTAAGCCATCTCCCTTTTCATGATTTGTTCGAATTTCCTCAACATTTTGTTGTTGACATAATATCAATTCAATCAGTTCACTTTGTACAAGCTTTTTATTTGCATCGTTAAACAAAATTAACTTGTATCTTTGGTCCAAAATTGAAGACATTTTATAATATTTTTCAGATTCAATATGCTACAATGTGCAAGATTGGCAGGACAGGCAAATACGGGTGCAACTTGAATTTAATTGTAAATATCGCGGCCTGCTCGTAGATAAAGCGACTGCTTGAAAAGGCAAGATATCCGGCCGGATTATTCGGCCGGACCGGATTTTGGACTGGCCAGATATACTGTATCCGGTTATCCGGCCAAAAGCACATCCGTCCCATCCCTAATCGGAATATTTTCAAAAAAAAATTTTTTTTTGTTTACAACTCCATAAGATGACTTTATTCAACACATAGACACATAGACAGAAATTTTGTTTATAAAAGTTGTTTTTGTTTCACTTCTCTTTTTTATTTGTAACCGAATTCATTTCAAATTTTTATCAGCTATAGAACTCCATGAGACGATTCTATCTAACAAAGAGAACTTTTTACAGCAAATAACAGTCATACACAATTATTATTGAAATTATTTATTATTTAATTACACGTGTATGCAAAATTTCAGCTCGATTGGATAACGGGAGGTGGGTAAATTTGATTCATTCATACATAAAACATACATACATATAGATTTCCAAGTATTATAAAACCATTGAAATATCGTTTATTACATTTAAGTTGATGTGTAATAATAAAAAGTGTCCCTTTTAGCGTTTTATTGAATGCCGATTTTTGTTCACAACTTTCTTTTGTTGGAAAAAGTTCTCTTTAGGTGTTAGATAAAATCGCCCTATGGAGTTGTATGGCTGATAAAAATTTGAAATGAATTCGGCCACACGAGAAGTGGAACAAAAATTTCTTTTTTTGAAAATATTCCGATTTTCACAAAATTTTACAGGAGGTTTATCAAGTGATTCCGAACAACTATTGATAAAAATTTGAAAGGAAAAAAATAAAAAAGATTCAGGGGTGTCTTCACGAGAAATGAAACACACTGTATATCAAAAATTGATAACAGAACACAAGGAATTCCAATTTTCAATTAAGAATCATTTCCTATATTGGTGCTTTGACCAGTCAAAGTCTATACTTTGACTAAAATGACAAAACTCTCATGTATCCGGATATAAAATTCTTCATGTTAACGTTATTGAACTAAACTACGAGAGTTATAGCATTCTCACATATTTTTCAGTACTGTAGAAAGTGGATCTTTGTACAAATTAGTATTTAGACCACCACCTAAATTTAATTAGATTTTAATCTTGTGAGAATGCTCAATAATAAAAATACTTTCAAGGATTAGTACAATAGCATACGGTTAGTGATGCCAGATGTCATATTATTAGCCTTAATTTAATAATAAATGCAATAAATTTGTAAATTTTGACCAATAATACGTTGTCAGTATAGGTTTAGTCCTTCATTTTAATCGCTTAACACATATTAAAGTGCATATATTATGAGTTTATTTAGAAAATTAAATGGTGAAAGAATATTCTCTGTAGATTTGTTCTTCTAAGTCTGCCATCAGACCTACTAAAAACGTAAAGAAGTATTCAAAAGTAAGCAGTATATCTACCAAAGTATTCTCAATAATTAATAAAAACAACTAATTGCACAAGCAGTCAGTCAATATATGCCGAAGATAATGGCAGCATATAAAAGGTTCCCTGCTATAGTTAGACACTTTAAAAATCAAATCGAAGGTAATAAGGAAGTTACCTAACAGTAAGTACAGGTACTGCTCGCATTATGGCTGTTGCATCATTTAAAATGCAATAAAAAATTTTGAAAAAAAAATGAACCACCGTCAAAAAAAGCCAATATTACTTTCCCTCGTCGTTTCTTACTTAATATTTTTTTATTTTAATCACTATATTTTTCACTAAAAGTACAGCAGATTTATTCCTTGACAGTTGTGTAAACTACATGCTAATTTTTTTTCTCTGAATTTGTGGCCTGGCCACGCTAAATGTTATTGTCAGTCACATTTTTTATGTTATTTTTTTTTGAGGGTAAATTTTTCCCTAAAACTGTAATTCTTCGTTGCCAAAAACCAACAACGTCAACTACCTATCAAATATTATTTTCCTCCTCAGATAGCTTTGTAAATATAGCGGCAACAGCAAGACACCAGACCGACAGACTGAAGGTTGGAATTGGAATTGAAGTACCTTAATTTTCGTAACCTCCATAATTTCAAACATGAAAATCCTAAGTAATCTGGGATAGTGATTTTTTCACGCTTACAATACTTCCTTTCGGTGAGCGAGGAAACTAAACACTTACAGAAGTGGGGAGGAGGAACTGACACTAGTACTATATAATTCGGTTTTTGAATCAATCAACTACTTCTTATCATAACCTGGACATATTAATGGCTACAAATTCCCCAAAGAAGCTGGGACCATATGAATGTAGCAGAATTGTCATTGTCCATTAATGGACTAATTTTAAACTGTTGTCTTTTTCCAAAATTCATTTTCTATTTCTTTTGCTGCTGAAGCAAGAAGCAACGCTTAGGTCTTTAACTTAAGATGTGGGAGAAACAACAATCTTAACAATTTCTGTTATAGCTCTAGGTATTATCGATTTAATGTTGACCTAATTTAAAAGATTTTCCAATACACCGAAACTAATGCAAAATAAATAATAATCATGCATTTTTCCTGTATTTTCAATTACTTTTTTACCAATAAACCTTCATAAACATTTATATGAAATACATAATAAATTAACATTATATTGTCTAATCTAGGTTATAACCTGTTTCTAACAATATATACATGATTTATCTACAACAGACTCTTATGCTGGACATTATTTTAATTACATTACTTTTTGTATCTTAGCATTTCAGGTGCGCCTGCTATTCTCATAGAATAGCAATTAAGTTTTGAAATTTATCGATACTGACTTAATGGTAGGTGATACAAGGTAGTTTTTGCCCATTGTATTGTAAATATCCATTATTTATAAGTTAAACAGAATAAATATAATGACAACTATCTTGTTTTGTACACGAAATTGATCCATTAGCATTACTTATGTTTTAACACTAAATAAGTTTCTTTAATTGGTCTTTTTAAGGCAATTTGGCTTAATATAAAAATGATGTAATATATATGTCTTAATAAATTTAATGTGGTTTTGTCGATATTCATAGAAACACTTTTACATAGTGTGATGACACATATTATTTTTTAATTGATTCTTTCAAACTGGTTCGTAATTATATTACTTGTATTTGACTCTCCATTTTTAACAAGATAAAATGTTACATAATGTATATAATTGAATAGGAAAAATAATATAAGTAGTGACATTTACTAATGACGCTTAACAATAACCGTTAATAATAATCTACCTAAAACCGTTTAACGTTGTTTTTCCCCCCTCTTTGTCCCCGAAATTTGCAAATATTCATTGAGAAATTTAACCGAAATTTTGCATGTGGGTGTGTAATATATACAGAGTGTCCCAGATTTAAACGGAGATAGTCTAGAGGAAGATAGACCTCACTGAGCTAAGTTCAAAATATCCCCAAACGTACCCTCTAATGATAACCGTTTTCGAGATGCGGGGTGTTTTGTCATTTTTGATCAGTAATTTAATCCGCCATATTTCTGGAACGGCCGTACATATTTGGATAAAATTTGGTGAGAACATAATACTTTGTTAGTCCTATCAGAAACATAAATTACTTGGAAATATTTCCAGGACTGGACTTAATTTTTTTAATGTTTCTCTCAGTGCTCGTTAACATCACCCTGTATATCATTTTTTTGGGAAATGTTAATAAGCATTTGGAAGTCAATAGACCAGTGTGTAAAATAATACCATAATATTTGAAGGCACGCTTATGGTTATTTTTTTTTATAAATTTTCTAAAATATTGATTGATCAAATTTTAAATTCTACAAATAATGAAGTCAACTAGCTAATCTCACTATCTTATTAATTTCACTTAAATACGCTAAGCTTTTTTGAGTTTAAAGGGCATAGCCGGGTAAGCATGGTGTGGCGTCTGGCGCTTATATTTGTGCAGTAGGAAGCAATCTTGGAAAGTAGCAATTTCACAAAATATTAGCCCGAAAAAGGGACCGGTTTGGGGTGAGTAAGGGAGGGTTGATTTTAGCAAAACTATTTTTTTTCTAAGAAACGGCGCATTCAATCATTTTGTAAAAAATATATGTTAAAGACCTACTGAGAAAGTACTAAATAAAAAATCATGCTCAAATTCCGAAAACAGATACAGTAAAAAAAACATATATATTATTTTCAAATTTTTTTTAGGGTAACTTATCCCTGGGGTACCAGCCTGAATTTTTTTCTGTAGCATGTCTATGGACTCACTTATGTTATATTTTTTTCCCAGTCTTGTCCGAAGATTACGCCATACTTAAAAAAAATGCCGAAGTGTGCAGTGCCGTATGCATATTTTGTGGACAATTAACTCCTTGCAAGTAAAAAAGGCCAAACTGCAAAGTAAATATGGATATCTGAGTAGTGTATACATATTAGTGACTAGTGATTATGGAGATGGTGAACGTTGTAAGAGAAACCAACATAAAGCTGCAACGCTGACAGTTAATTAGGTGCTCAATAGAGTTGACTCTTGCGCCGCAAAAATCAGTTTATAACCGTAATGTTAAATATCATTAAGGGTAAAACCTAAAGTCAGCGGTACTATGGAGTACCTTGTCAAAGACTGTCATTATTCACATATTACCGTCAGCGGGGATAAGAGCTTGGTTGTTAACAATTTGCAGCACTAAATCGTAGCATTACTAACCTGAGAAGGATATAGATGTTAATCTTCCTCACTGTCATCTGCAATCACTGTACTCATGCTATCCTTCTGGAACAATAGGGAGAGAACTTCTGCCGGTTTAGGTATGCTTGCTAGATATCATCCGTATGAAAGGTAATACACGACAGCAGCTACATGGGAACAACATCCAACAGTTTGATACCCATTGGCACATTCACAGAAATGTCTTCTAACGCCGACACTGTGGGGAATATAGTCGAGGAAACATTGGTAAACCTTAGTTGTGATGTGACGTGAACAAACTTGTATTTTGAGTACATTGGACTGGTCCTTACCGTACTGAAGATTAAGTGTTCCGTCTTCATTTATGACTTCGAGGTACGAAATCGTTTGTTTATATTGATACGATCCGGTAAAAAACAGTTTTAAATCCGTAATTTCTGGGAAGTCCAGTACATCTTTGCTGGAAATATCTACAAAAGACAGTTTTGCAATTTCTTTGAATGTGCCAGTGGGAATCGAACTGTTGGATGTTGTTCCCATGTAGCTGCGGTCGTGCATTATCTTTCGCAAGGACGAAATCTATCAAGCATACCTAAACCGGCGGAAGTTCTTTCTCTATTGTTTCAGAAGGATAACATGAGTGCAGTGATTGCAGATGACAGTGAGGAAGATTAACATCCATATCCATCACAGGTTAGTAATGCTACGATTTAGTGCTGCAAATTATTAACAACACATGACTGTTAAGACCAAGCTCTTATACCCGCCGATGGTAATATCGATAGTACCGCTGACTTTAGTTTTTACCCTTAATGATATTTAACATTCCGGCCATAAACTGATTTTTGCGGCGCAAGAGAGTTAAACTCTATTGATCACCTAATTAACTGTCAGAGTTGCAGCGTTATATTGGTTTCTCTTACAACGTTCACCATTTCCATAATCACTAATCACTAGTATGTGTACACTACTCAGGTATCCATATTTACTTTGCATTTTGGCCTTCTTTACGTGCAAGGGGTTAATTGTTGACAAAATATGCATACGACACTGCACACTTCGGCATTTTTTTTAAGTATGGCGTAATCTTCGCACAAGACTGGGAAAAAAACATAACATAAGTGAGTCCCCAGACATGCTAAAGAAAAAAATTCAGGCTGGTACCCCAGGGATAAGTTACCCTAAAAAAAATTTGAAAATAATATATATGTTTTTTTTACTGTATCTGTTTTCGGAATTTGAGCATGATTTTTTATTTAGTACTTTCTCAGTAGGTCTTTAACATATATTTTTTACAAAACGATTGAATGCGCCGTTTCTTAGAAAAAAAATAGTTTTGCTAAAATCAACCCTCCCTTACTCACCCCAAACCGATCAATTTTTCGGGCTAATATTTTGTGAAATTGCTACTTTCCAAGATTGCTTCCTACTGCACAAATATAAGCGCCAGACGCTTGGGGGCAGTCACACCATGCTTACCCGGCTATGCCCTTTCCATTCAAAACAACACATTTCATTATGACATGTTAATTGTCTATTAACAGGCACAATTAAAACCAGTTACTAAAGTAAAAACTTTTGGAAAATATTATTAAAATACTAAGTAAAAAAGATTGCCAATTTTATTTTGACAAAATGAAATCCACAAATAATTTATTAGGTAACAAAACTCACAACACAATAAAATTATAACATATTTTCAAATTCTCCAGCATTAATGCATTTCTAAGAACATTTTAATAAGTTTTTTACTGACGTACTAATAACTTGTTGGTTCTAATACTATCATGTGGTAGTATTTAAATAAGATTCTAGGAACTGTTCTCTCTAGTGTGAAATTCTGCATTGTACACTTCTGACTTGAGGTAGCCCCATAAAAATAGCACAGAGATGTAAGATCAGGAAACCTTGACAGCCACTTAACTGGACCTTCTCGACCAATTTATAGGATGTCATCGTAGTTTGAATCCACGATGGCCCTGGACCCTATTTTTCTTTACCGGTCAGAGATCATATAAATCAGCATTACCTCAATAGATGGATTGGTCGAGAAGGTCCTGGCCACCGAGGTCTCCTGATCTTACACCTCTGGGCTATTTTTTATGGGTTTTTATGCAGGGGTGTTCATTTTGAAAATATGTTGTGGTTTTAATTACCTAATTGTATCGTTTTTTGTTTCTTTTGTTCTTTTTGTTCTTTTGTTTCTTTTACTTAAGTGTTTTGAGTTTTGTTACTTAATAAATTATTTGTCAATTTTATTTTGTTAGAAGAAAATTGACAATCTGTTTTACTTAATATTTTAATATTATTTTCCAACAGTTTTTATTTTAGTAACTGATTTTAATTGTGCCTGTTAATACAAGTCTTATTATTAACATGCCATAAATGAAATGTGTTATTTTGAATTGAAATTTAAACTCAAAAAGCTTAGAAACAGATAACAAGTTTTTCAGTAGCGAATTTAAGTGAAATTAATAAAATAGTGACGTTAACTAGTTGACTTCGTTATTTGAGAATTTGTAATTTGATTAATCAATATTTTCGAAATTTTATTAAAAAAAGATTAATGGAAAACTAAGATTTATTACATTCAAATAAACTTTTTCATTTCTGTACATTTTTCATATTGCATTAAAAAATTAAAAGACAAAATATTCAACATCTGTTTTACAGTCCCAGTACAGTAAACTGCCAGTTCACAACATTCGTTTTAAGAATGCGACTTCAGTTCTTAGACCACTCCCCGCCGCAAGCACACAGTGGTGTGCATTCCAGACCGGCCTTCTTGCACTTGCACTTTTTCATACAGTCTTTGCATTTGTAAGAGACGAGCTCCCTGCAGACAGTTTGCGACGTGCCTTGTCGATATCGGTGTCTGTGTTTGTTCTATCATAAAGCAGTATGATGAACCTTTCAATGGTGTGCATGGCGTCTTCATTAATACGACCTGGTGCAGTGGAGAGAAGAGTGAGTGTCTGGGTCAGCTCAGGTAGCACTGTGCACACTGCCCAGGCTGACCTCTTTCCACGTCCGGCGAAGCAGAAGACCGTGTCGCAGCCCCTCAAAGCATGAAACATCGGTAGTGCCTGAGCTTTTTCAGTACCCAGAGCCCGACTAATCTCATGGGCTGCCAAGAAGCGGAACATCTTCCCCGAGCCGAAGGACACCCACACTTCAGTTTCCTCATTCAAGGTGCGTGTCAGAGCCACTGCCAGGACAACAACATCAGTGTCAACTGTGCAGATAAGGATCTTCTTGTGGCCATTGTGAGCAGCGTGGGTGGCATGCAACATAATGCGGGTGTCGGCCTTCTCGTGGTTGCAAGGAGCCAGTGCTGTAGTATCCAGAAGCGATGGCTTTCTAGAGACATCATCTCCTTTAGTGATGAGCAGCTCCTTGTCTGCAAGCTGGAATGAGTCGTAGAGGACATCAGAGAGGAAGATGAACAGCTCTGTCTTGTTTTCGTCGACTCTGAGGAAGCTGGCCCAGTTCCCGGGTATAGTTGAACCACCCACCACTCGTCTTCTTACCCCTTTTCCCCGCTTGGCTCTTGCTGTATCTTTCAACGAGTTTGTAATGTATCGGTCCCACACCAGGTCCACTCGCGCGGCTTGATGAAATTTTGAGAGTATGTGAGGCACAAAAACTTGCAGGGCATATTCGTTGAAGGTTTTTGCCGTAGCAGGCTTTAGCAACTGGATGATGACTGCTCCATCTAGGACAATGCAGCTTGTTGGAGGAACCTCAGACCTAGGCTGACTGAAGTCTCCTAGACAAGTGATAAGATCACTCTTTACACCAAACTGGATGCCACCGCCGTCCGATAATGCAGGAGGGAAAGCTTGGTTTTCATGTTGGAAGAATTCGTCTAGATTCCCATCCCGGTTTTGGCATCCAATATACAGACGAGAGAAGAGGTTCACGTCGTTCCTGAGGGATTTCATTTGCTGCTTGCCCTTTCGGGTGTCCACTGGCGGCCATTTTGGAAAATGGCCGATGGTTCCACATCCAAAATTTTTCATATTACATCGATCTAGCTCTGTGCCAAATTTGGTGCTTTTATCAAAAAGTGCACAATAGGTTAGCTAATTCGCTGTACTATAATAGAGTATTATATTCTCACCAAATTTTATCCAAATATGTACGTCTGTTCCAGAAATATACCGGATTAAACTATTGGTCAAAAACATCCCGTATCTCGAAAAGGGTCATCATTAGAGGGTAAGTTTTAGGGTGTTTTGAACTTAGCTTAGAAAAACTCATTCAGGTTATTTCCTAGATTTACTAAAAATTGATGGGTAACGGAGATAACATGATTCGTATTCAGTATGTCGATATATATAGGGGTTGCCCAATGAAGTCCCAGAAACAGACCTTTTTCGTTGATTGCAATAAGTCAGCAGTAAAAGACGTATTTTTAAATTAAGAACCTTTATGTCGGAAGAGTGCACAATGCCATTCATGAACCGCTTTGTGACTACTAGTCTTCATAAACGTGGAACAGACAAAAATGGCTATGAAATAGAACCTGTTACTTGGTAACAGATACGAGCTAGCTGTTCCGTAGAACAATTATTGATACGAAAATGCAACTGGTGCTTTGGATCCGGTTCAGAAATTAGGTAGGGATATTTTCTCGTATTTATTTGTCTGTGATTCGGTACTAGTCCTACTGTTTTTGTTTGGGGATTCGTCGATTGAGATCGACTTCGCTTCTCTCGTGTATCGAACATGGAACAAAATGGACATTGGTCTTTATTATGTGTTATAGATATTGATGCTTTTGCTTCTGCAAAAATATTGCAATTATCGCGGCCATAATCTACAGAAATTGACAATTGTCATTGACATTTGTCAGTTGGAGTCAAGGCGCTTTTATAAATACACAATCCCGTGCAACAGTGAATTTTCATTGGCAGTTTCAAAATTTTTATTTCTCTCGGATGAATTCCAAAAATAGGTATTTTTTTTGCGAAGTTTGGTCCAAACCCATTTGAGGCGTTTCCGAATAAAAAAATACTAATAGAATTTCATCATTTTTCAATAAGAGCCGTTATCTTTTATAAAATTTAATGTAGCACAGAAAGGCACTTTTAAAATATCTATATTATAAAAAAATACCGATCTATACCGAACCTAAATTAATTTTTTATGGGGGTGGTTCCAAGCAAAATGGGACACACTATACATACAAAAGTTAGGATTCATTATCTCACGAAGGATCTTTTCATTGATTAAGACAAGTGTCATAGTGAAACGTATTATTTATGGTTGGGAATAAAACTGATGATATGATTCCCTTCATTTATGCCAACAAGTTCTAATATAATTTTTCGGTGCACATTAAATTCCCCTCGTATTAAATGATAAGTACCTACTACTACTGTGATGAGTGATGGTAAACTAGAGTTCCCAGGATATCCTGAAAATAAAGAGCACCGTTAAGGAGATAATTATTTTATTCCAACGTTAACAAACAACCACGGTTTAAATTCCTCTCTTGAAGTGTAATTGAATACTGGGGTCATCGTTAGTCAAGTTCATTGTTTTAGGTTAGGTTAGAGGATGTAAAATATATACTTTCGTTTTACACTGGAATGAATAGGAAACAACATAAAAAGTTAAAGCTGGTTAAAGAAGCGAAGTCAACGGTCTCCTGAAGGACATTCAGGCTAGGTGAAAGTGGAGAACCGTTGCCGTTGTTCTACCTATAGCAAGTGTGTTCATGCGCGATCTCGTAATAATAATAATTACTATTACCGTGAAAATGTCTTGAAAGGTTCACCCACAGATTTATCTGCCAGAAGGTTTTTTACGGTTTTGTAAGGAAACATTAAATTTGTTGGATCATGCATTTAGTGATACTTGTATTTCCTTATTGGGGTTTATTATGTTTTTGATAGTAATCGAGACCTTTTGCTACCCACAAAGCAGTAAAAATAGAATATATCCGTTCATAGCTGTTTGACTGTATATTGTACAACCTGGTTTTTTAAGAACGACATATTTTTATAATCTTATAATTATCGAAAAATGTAATTGCACATCTCTCTGGGTGTGTCTCTATTCTCACTCAGTGCGCCAGTGTTCAGTTTTGCTGATAAAAGTCACTTTTAATTGATTTTAATTCAGCAATGAATCGCTTTTTGAAAATGGAAAATTCTATTGTAAAATTTTTAATTGGTACCATTTTTAGATTAATTTGAACTTTTATTAAGTTCTGAAATTGCTATTGAATATTGGCAAGCGTCTCCGTCAGTTGGTCTGTACGTACGAACACCCCCTACAGCAGGGTCCATGATGATATTTATATAAATACCAAAATATCGGATATTTTGATATATATCCGATATATATCAATTTTTTTGAATTCGTAGATAAGTGGTTTAAAAAAATTTAATGGCGTTCAAAACAAAACGGAACCGAAAGAAATACACCCTGTATTTCCTTGTCCCAGAGACAGTGGTCAAAACGAAACTTGGTGAAAGGGGACATCATTACCACCCCCGGGACATGACAAGTGTTATACAAAAGTCAACGGTTTAAAAGTTATTCAGCTTTTTGTGATTTTTGAGGAATTTACTACCTTCCTTACAAAAATCACCACTATGCTAAAACTAATCGGTATATTCACCTGAAAATAGGCACAAACATACTTTGGTAATGTAGCAACGATATAAAGTATTAAATTTTTATTTAGGATTAATGTAAACACCGTTCTTTTTTTCTAAAATTTATGTTTCTCAGAAAAAAAATTGAATTTACAAGTGGCTGTTGTAAAAAAGACTGTTCGATGACAATGTGTACATAATGTTAAAAACTGTTGATTTATGCTAACATAAAAAAAATTTCAAATTCGAATACCTATTGGAACATTTTTAAAATAGTCATCATTCATGAAAAGTCCGGAAAAAATTTAAATTAACCAAATCCGAACAAAACAATGAAAGTGTATGATGGAAAAATTAAACAACAAATAATCAAAAATATGTACTTATTACATTACATTTTCAAATGTTCTGCCTCCCTCCGAAATGCATAATCCACATCTTCGTAAAAAATTCCGTTTTAGTGTGGGATTCGAACACAGAATCTTTGGATTGCAAGGCAAAAGTTTATGGAGATAACATTTCGCAAGATTTCTATTTAAGTACAAGCGACAAAAATTATTATTATAATACAATCGGACTTTTCTTTCTTAAGTTATCGTGCTTACAAGAAACGTGACGGTCGGACGCACAGACGGACATTTTGAAAGTTCATTCGTTCACTAACACAATGATATGAACATTTTTTCTCTACGAGCGATATTTACTCTTTTAGAAATGTGCCGATGAAATACAATATACTCTTCGTTTTTGCGAAGAGTATAATAATATGATCAGACTTGCGCGAAAAGGACCATCACGTTACATTTGGCAGCGTTTAAATGGAGTTGATTATGAACACACCAGGCGTTAAACGAGTCTGGACTATGCTGAAGCTTTAAGCAGTCGTCTTCGGATTTAATGCAAATATATAACTTGAGATCGTCAGCGTAAAGTAGATAGCATACGTCAAGGTTGTCAATAATATCATTAATGAAGACTACAAAAAATAGAGGGCCAAGTATGGAACCTCGCGAAACTCCTGACGTTTATTTAAATAATACAGATTGGAAGCCCCGATATTGAACAAACTGAGTCCGACAAGACAAGTTAAATAAGAAATAAACAAATGAATAAGAAAATCACTAAACTCAAAGTTTTGCAATTTGTTTAATAATATACCGTAGTCCAATCTGTCAAATGCTTTAGAAAAGACAGATGACATCAAGCTGACCTTTCTGATCTAAAGTTTTAGCAATATACTGTGTTTTGTACACAAGGTTCGATACAGCGCACCTCCTTTGCACGAATCCATGCTGCTCTACTATAACTGAGTTCTTAGTATGGAAAGAAATAAAATCGTATATTAAAATTTCAAATACTTTGCAAAGATCATATTGGCGTTTAAATTTGGATAATAATTAATAATTAATAATAATTTTTACAAGGGCTTATCAAATCAACGTCGCTCAATGATATGTGCCGCTTGACACTATTGACAGTTCAATAAATCGCTGTCCTCCTTTCCCGGCTAATGTATAGTTCTACTTTCTCAATATATATATCATTTGATATACATCCTCGAACCCTGCTCTACAAGTCGCAATTCTTGACGAATCCACTTGATTTTTTTACATCATTTCGTCTACTATCAAAACCTGAATAGAACACTATTGAATTTCCTAATGATTCGTAGAGTGGTTTAATTATTATAAATAATTATTTAACACTCACGAGTTTCACGAACCATTTCTCTTGTTCTCTGCATCTGTTGGATGAGTAATTAAAAATAATATAAAACAAGCTAAAAATGTACTGTTCGCCAATTTACTGAGCTTTTTATATATAATTGTTACACATTCTATAGGATACTCTTCGCAGTTTTCTTCTAAATAATGTTAGTTTTTGGACATTCTAAATTTTGTGATACCATCTTTATTGTGAAAAAAATTTGATTAAAAAAAAATGAAAAAAAAATATCCAACCTGTGGGATTCGAACACGGGACCTTTGGATTGCAACGCAAAGCTTTAGCCGCTGCGCCACAAAAAAAAATTTATTATGGAAATAATATCTCGTAAGATTTCCATTTTAGTACAAGCGACAAAAATTAAGAGATATATTTTTTTAATTAAATAATTAATAACTTTTTTATTTACTGATCGATTTTCTTCCTCTAACTAACACTAACTTACTTTCTAAATTTCAATATAATCGGACTTTTCTTTCTTAAGTTATCGTGCTTACAAGAAACGTGACGGACGGACGGACAGACGGACATTTTGAAAGTTGTTCAGAATTCGTTCACTAACACAATAATACGAAAATTTTTTCTCTACGAGCGATATTTATGATTTTAGAAATGTGCCGATCAAATACAATATACTCTTCGTTTTTGCGAAGAGTATAATAATTTTTTTTTTGTTTAGCTCGGTCTAAACGGCAATGAATTCGTCTCAAATTTTAACAATATTATCACTAATGTTTGTTATAAAATGTGTTAATTATGGAGATTAAATTTTGATTACTACAGAAAATACAGTTCTTTTTCTAAGACGATAAAATGTGAGAATTAGCAACGGTAAGTATAGCAAATGGGAAACTTTTCTATCTTTCGAAGTAGATTCCAAGTATATCGAAAAAAATAAAGACAAAGAATAAAGGCAACTTTGTTTATTTGGAAATCTTTTTCTAAGAATAACAGTTTTCGAGAAAATCGCATATTTACTGTGCAAAACATGGAAACGTAGAATAGGAATATGACATCAGAATTTTTCTAGCTAATCACATTTTTCTCTAACCTCAAAAAACGGTTCAAAATCATCAAAAATTTCATTTGTAAGAATGGTGAGGTAACGAATATTTAGAAAATATCTGTGTACTTTGAGCTGTAGATGACGAATATAACATCAAAATTCTTCTCCCAAGGCACATTTTTTTCCTTTCCTCAAAAAATGGCTCGAAAGCATCAAATATCTCAATTCTAAGAATTACCGTAGAATACGAGTGTGACATCAGTTTCGCTCTATATCCAGTAAATGAGAAAGAAATAGAGGACATATTGATAAGTCTTAGCAAAACCACACGGAAGATTCAGATGGTATACCGTGCTGTCTAATAAAATATGTAGCAGATATATTAACAGTACCACACATATTTAATAAATCAATCATTTAAAAATGGAGAATATCCTGATAAATTAAAAATTACCAAAGTAGTACCTTGTCACAAAACAGGTAGTAATACCAATAAAGAAAACTACGGACCGCTTTCAAACCCATCTAGATCTCCCAAGACATACGAAAAATCAATGTTATGTTCGTCTTGTTACATATTTCACAAACCGTAATCTTTTAAGTGACACCCAACATGACTTTCTTAGTGAAAAATCTACAAATATAGCTCTAATCAGTCAAATTAATGAAATAACCGAGGCTTTAGATAGAGGGAACAAAACAGCGGCAATATATTATGACTTGGCAAAAGCATTTGATGTAATAGACCATAGTCTCTTGCTTGGTAAGCTGGTGGCTTATGGTATAACAGGTACAGCAAGTATGTGGATAAAATCATACTTAGAAATAGAGAACAATTTGTACAACTGAAGGTTACCCAAAATAGTATAGCAAATATCCCATTTAAGTCAAAAAATTTAAAAATCTCCAGGGGAGGTGTACTGTCTCCAGTCCTAACTAATTCGAGAGGAAAAGGTGCTAATATATGTTTTTTGTTTCAGGTAATTAGTTTCTTCTACTATTCCTGTAGTCACCTAATGGGTAAAGTATATTTTAGTGATAATTATAAGTTATTTAGCACTATCTTTTTTATTTAGGATATGAGTGATAAGTTATTATTATTTTTTAAAAACGGCTTTGTAGCATATTGTTTGAGACTTAATTGCTTATTATTATGCTAACCATTGTTAGTATTTTAGTGTAGGTGCAGACCTTCTCAACAATCTCAATCAGTTTGAAATAAGACCTAATAAAAATTGTACAATTTACGACGAATCATATTTTTCCCCTCTGGAACGCAACAAATAAACTTAATCCGCACGTAATTAGCTGCAGGTTGTTATTAAATCTTAAATTATAAACAGCAGTTCTGCAGATTGTATTAGCGAACAATAATAATCCTTAGTCAATATGGAAATGTTTATACCATAATTTCACTTCAAATATCCTCTTCTACAAATACCATTAAAAGTAATCTTTTACACCAGTCTTAAAAGTTAATTTAATATTGAAAGTCAATAAAACTTTCCAATGTATTTTAATTTTAAGGAATATTTTTAGAATTTTGAAATTAACTGAAAAGCTTCTTTGTAAACGACGTTTGAGGTAGAATCACAGGGACATGTACAAAGAGATTTTTTGCGTCACTGACACGGGAGAGAGCCACCTAGAGCTGGCCGTGGGAAAAACAACTGACATTGAGATCCACACCCGCAACGCGCAGCTGGAATGTTCCAGAACAATCTCAAATTTTCTGGAAAATTGCAGAAGTTTATCATGGATGTTTATGCCGTATGAATACGCTTTTCGTAGGGGCCAAGCTGCATCTCAGGTTCTACTAAACCGATTTTCAAAAAACTTCACCTGTTAAAACCCTATTCAAATTGGCTCAGTAGTTTCTGTGTGACGCGCGGTCAAACAAACAAACAGACAAAACTTCAAAAAATTATCTTAATGCATTTTATTACTCATCTTACATCCCGGAGGTCAGTTTTTTGCAAATATTTTCAATGTACAGACACGTCAACTTTACAGTTTTATTGTATGTGTAGATTAATGGTGGGTGAACAGTTGAAACAATGAGAAATATTTTATGAGCAGTTCCAGTTAGAGTAGCTGTTGTGGTTACAATGTCTGTGACGTATGCAGCCAAAACCTGTTATTCGCCGAACTTGTGGGAAGATTTTGGCACGCAATGCTCGCTCTTCTTATTTTCTAATAAGTTTCCTATTTAACCGTCTGCTGCTGTACTGGACTTCCATCCTACATGTCTCTTAGTTGTAATAAGCTTAACACCAGCATTTGCCAACAAGCTGGTTGACGAACGACGGAAGCAATGTCCAGGATAAAATAGAGAATATGGCAAGTTCAGGAATTCTGGTACGTTGGCTTTTATATCCTGTATAGAACTAGAGTTGTTCTCAAATCTTCGATATTATCTAAACTGACTCAGTTCTTTTTTCTCTTAAAAAAATCTTAATTGTAAGAATAGTAAGGTAACGAATATTTAAAAAATATCCGAAATAAGGTAACCCTGCATAGTTTGAGCCGTAGGCAACAGAATTTTTCTAGCAAATCACAATTTTCTTCTAACCTCAAAGAACGCGAGGATTACGTAAAGGATATACCATCCTTCGGAGGGGATGTAAAGCAGTCGGTCCCTTGTCTATTAAATGTAAGGCAAGTAAAAGATCCCTCCCTACTTTTCGGCAGAGAAGAGGTTTGGAAAAATTTCCAGGTTGGGGGTAGCTCGTCTCCTGGCGTCTGTGTTAGGTCTTGGTAGCGGAAATAGGCCGACGTTAAACAAATAAATAAAAAAAATATCGGTGCAATGACCTTTTTTAAAAAATGAAAATGTAGGTCGCAAAAAGACCTTTAACTTGATTTAATTCGGCAGCCGTTACTGACCTTGTCGATATTACAGGTATTATCTGCGTGAAGTTCTCAACTAATTTTATTAAAATATCTTTCTATTTTTTCCTTCAAAATTATGGGCTCTAGACCCCATCTTCTATATGGTTTATTGTTTGTGCGGTTGCTCCCCACTACCAGGTTTTTTAATTGCATGAAACCAATTATGCCCCGTATACGAAGTATAACAATGCAAAACACATTTTACATTTTTAAACAAGTAAATCAACAGTTTTAATTTATTATAATGTGCCATTTAAATTAGTAATCCTGCAAGTCGGTTATTTCATTTCGTTGTTTAGTAACGAGATTAAGAGAACAGAAAGGATTTGCTGATGGGAACCGAGTTGTAATGCGACAAGAGGTATGAAATTTTCATAATAAATAACACATTCACACAGACCACCTACACCGAGACCTACACATTTTAGTGAGCAGAATTGAAAATAAGTTTATATACCTAAAAATTGATTTGAAGTGACCTTAAAGATATAATACATACAATCCGTGAGGTTCACGAAAACTTTAGAAGCACTACGCTTGGTTTATAAAAAAAAATGAAGAAACGAAATCGCTTTCTAACTGCATGTTTGCTACTACCTTTTTTTTCTTCAAAAATATCACAAAAAAAACAAATTGGAACTCGGCAATAATTTTAACAAAAAGGCGGATAACAAAAAAACGTAGTATCTCTGGATATTGAATATACCATTAACATATTCTCAAAGCTGTGTATTAATATACACAGCACCGCGAAAACTGCGGGACAGTATTGCCTCAGATCACCTCAGATCGCCTGTTTATTACCTTGGATCATCCAGATCGCCCCTGTATATCCCCGGATCGCCTTTAGAGCGCCCCTTAGATCGCCTCAGATATTCCTGGATCGCACTAGAACGTCTCGGTAAGGGACGAAAAATGTCCCGTGACTTATCCCCCGCACACAAAGATTTTCTAATGAAGTTAATCAAAAACACGATCTAACTGTTCCTGTAAAAGTAATAGTACTACATCAGGAACCTAACCTAACCCTTAACGCATTTTTAAACAAAACGGATATAGTCTATTACAGGCATCATGTGACTTAACTGGCCTCGAGTGCCTTTCTTAGATGTATCCTGAGACTTTCTTAAACAGGACTCATAAACATATCATGTATTCGGCTGTAAAAGTTACAGTATTACATCATTAACCTAACCCTTAATGCATTTTTAAACACGGCGCATATAGTCTATTACGGGTCTCGTGTGATTCAACTGTCCTCGAAGACCTGCAAGTTTGAGGTTCTTTCTTTTTTCTTTTGTAGACCGCACATAGAATAACTACATTTGTATCTACTCTTCCCAGAACTATTTGATTTGCGGAGGTGGAGTAATAAAGCATGACTGCGATAATTTTCTTGTGTAAATTTGTTTTAAGCATAATAACAAGTGCTAGGAAAAGTTTCGGATTAAATCGGTCCACTGCTTCTTGTAAAATTTCGACATTGAAATTTTAAAACATTATTTCGGAAACCTTAATTTTCTATGTACCTGAAGTTTCGAACGTTCTCTTGAACGAATTTTAGATGAAAAACCGCTGCCCAAGGAATCACTACTTCCACATCCAGATTCTCTCTCCAAGTCACTCACAACGAAAAAACTTTGTATGTGAAAATAATTGTTTATGGAACTTTAATAATATAATATTTGAAATCCTCTACCCCAAAAAACCATAAAACGATACCTCACATTGGTAGTGGGATGGGGGTGGTGAAGGGGGGTGATAGTGGGGGGTGGATGAAGTAAAAAAATATTTTGAGGTTTCTGGTTCCTGTACAAACACTAAATCACAATTTTTTTTCATCCCATCTCGCATCCCCTTTAATGAGGGGGTGGGGGTGGTAATGGGGGTGGCTAATGCCAAAAATTTTTTTGAGACCTTAGCTTCTCTTGTATATACTAAATACCAATTTTATGGACCCTTACCTGCTTGATTGACCTATTTACCCCAAATTTACCCCAATTCACCCCCCAACCCTTCGACGGAACAAGATGAAAATATAATCTAGTTCTAGATCTCGTTAAAGTACATATGTGTACCAAATTTCAAGTCAATATCTTAAACGGTTCCAGAGTAAACGTGCGCACAAAAAAAAGTTACAGACAGACAGACAGACAGACAGACAGACAGAAAATTTTCGCTCAAACTTAAAATCTCGACGTTTCATGACATTTTAAGCATATTTGGACAATAAAAGTTTTCAAAAATTTTTTTGTCGTTACTATACTTCCACTGGACGTGGAAGTAAAAGAAGAGTTAATAAATACCACACATTGATTTAGTAGTAAACCTCTGCGTAAACACTTCATTGCCACATTTGCTGACAATAATATCGACAATACTGAAGTTTTTCCACCTAAATCAAAGTAAGGTTTTTATTAATTTTTCTTTTTCTTGTAAAATTCATTCAAGTGAACGTTCAGGTTCATAATTTTCTAAGGTGATAAAAAGTTTTTCGTGACTAACAGTGTCAAAAGCTTTTTGAATATCGAAAAAGACTGTTAGACATTTGTCTTTTTTGTCGAGTGTCTTATATATTTTAGTAGTAAAATCTTTGATCGCATCATTAGTTGATTTTCCGTCCATAAAACCAAACTCCGAAATTTTATTGTATTACTTCCACATCCAGTGAAAGTATAGTAACGACAAAATTTTTTTTTTAAATTTTTATTGTTCAAATAGGCTTAGAATGTCACGAAACGTCGAGATTTTAAGTTTGAACGAAAAAAATTTTCTGTCTGTCGGTCTGTCTGTAACTTTTTTTGTGCGCACGTTTACTCTGGAACCGTTCGAGATATTATTGACTTGAAACGTGGTACACATATGTACTTTAACGAGGTCTAGAACTAGATTATATTTTCATCTTGTTCCGTCGAAGGGTTGGGGGGTAAATTGGGGTGAATTTGGGGAAAATAGGTAAATCAAGAAGGTAAGAGTCAATAAAATTGGTATTTAGTATATGCAAGAGAAGCTAAGGTCCCAAAAAAAGTTTTGGCATTAGCCACCCCCATTACTACCCCCACCCCATTATTAAAGGGGATGAAAAAAAATTCTGATTTAGTGTGTATACAAGAACCAGAAACCTCAAAATATTTTTTTGCTTCATCCACCCCCACTACCACCCCCCATCACCACCCCCACCCCGCTACCGATGTGGGGTATCGTTTTATGTGTTTTTGGGTAGAGGATTTCAAATATTATATTATTAAAGTTCCATAAACAATTATTTCCACATACAAATTTTTTTCGTTGTGAGTGACTTGGATAAAAAATTTGGATGTGGAAGTAGTGATTCCTTGGGCAGCGGTTTTTTTTTTGTAAAACTGCATATTCTGATTTTTTAAAACTTTGTCAAATACTTTTGCTAGAGATGAGATAATGGAAATAGGAGACGATAATTGGAAATATCTAGTGGATCTCCAGTCTTAAATAAGGGTTTTATAATGGCACACTTAAAAGCAGAGAGATTTGCCACGTTCCTTCATGCTGTTTATTAAGTTGCTTAATGCTAAGGAGACAAAATCTGGTATATTTTTTAACGTAATTGCATTTGTTCCATCCAAGCCAGCGGATTTTTTGTTTTTATGATCATTAATAAAATTTTTAATTTCTATGACAGAAGTGTGGGACAAAAAAAATAGAATCATTAATTCTATGTTCAAAATTAGCTTAGTCTGTATTTAATTAGCTAAATTTTGACCAATATCAGTGAAAAAAATTACAAACTAATTTACTATTTTTAATTTTTCGTGAGTTGTGTCACCTATTTCTGTTTTTATCGAATTTATTTCAGTTGGTTGTAACTTCGAGTTGTTTGTTATCTGATTAAGGGTATTCCATTGGTCTTTTGAGTTATTTTTCATTTTGTTTATACAACTTTTATAGAAATTTTCTTTGGGTTTTTTTATTAGTTTGTTTAGAATGTCGATTAGAAAGATAGTGAGTCGACCATCTTTTATAAAAGATTTCAATCGCTTATTGTTCAAGTGCATCGACTCGCAGGTCATTTTTTTTTTCAAAATGCAGATTTTTACGTGTATTTTACAATGGTCTTTAAAAAAATGTATTCTCATTTAAACCGTTTTTCGAGATTTGTTTATAATTTTCAAAATTATATTTAAAAAGAATTCAACAAATTCTGTATTTTCTTCGAAATCTTATTGCGAACCATTTGATATCTTTATTTTTGCGATGCGATTACTGAGATCGGAGATAATAAGGAAAATAGCAGAAAGAGCAAGGGTATATAAGGGCCTTTTTTCGCCCATCCGCCATGCCATATGTCATTATATTTTCTGAGTAGTATGTGTCTTGACAAGTAATAAAAAAGAGTTTTCTGGAATAGTACATTGTGTATCTAGTAATAAAAGCAATACATTCCCGGACGACGCGCAGTATCCCCAAAGTGACGTTTTTTTTTTTCAAATCAGTGTGCAGGTCTTAATAATTAAGCAATCGGAATATATTTTGTTAAATCATTGTTTTTCAATTTCCTATTCAATTTTTGTCCATTTTCCAAAATTTTTCAAAGAGAAAATGAGGAACATAAATCGAAAATTTGGCCCGACAGATCGATAGGAAATTAAAAAACGAAGATTTCAACAAAAAAAACTTTTCGATTACTTAAATATTGAGACCTGCAGATGATTTGAAAAAAAAGGTCACTTTGTCATCACCAGTCTTGTAGGTCTTAACACTTAAGCAATCAGAAAGTTTTTTAAATCTTCGTTTTTTAATTGCCTATCGTTGTCAAGCCAGATTTTCGATTTTTGTTTGATTTTTCAAAATTTGGAAAATTTTGAAAAGTCAGGGACAAAAATCGAAAATCTGGCTTGACAGATCAATAGGCAATTAGAAAACGAAGATTTCAAAAAAAACTTTCCGATTGCTTCAGTGCAGACTAATTTGAAAAAAAGATTTCAGAAAAAATATTTTTATTCAATACACACGACAATATGTGGTTTTGAGCGCTGGAACGTTTAAATTCGCACGCAACGTCTACACCACTACGACTCCCACGGAAACGATTTTGTCTTTTATACATTGAAGGGCTTGATGAACCAATATAAACTGACCATTATTTAAAAGTTTACATACTCAACAATGAAATGAGGTTTAGATTTTCTTGGTTTATCGAGCGCATCTAACTGAAATATACAAAGTTCGGAAAAACGTAAAAAATTACTAAAAAACTGCAAACATGCTTACTTTGAAATAATATTATTACGAGTATTATTACTACTTACTGTTGTTTTTCAAATGTAATACGTATAGAACATAAAGATCATATGTTCAACTATAAATAAATAACGTTTAACGATTTTAAAGAGAACGTTTTATTTTTATGAAATCAGTAGGCAAAATATATAGCTTATCTACTTTTGTCCTTTATTTCGACTCCACTCTAAGGGCGACAGTAAAATGTTAATTCATAATATTTAACGACATTTTTGAAGGCGGTTCAGTTTTTTTATTTTTTTTAATTAGTGGCTTTGCATTTTTTTTTTTCGATTTCATGCCAAAAAAAAGTATAATTTGATTGTTTATTGGTTTATTTCTTGAACGGTCGGGCAATAGAGCAATGAATTTGTTTCATTGATTTTATTTGGTCAATACAATTCGTTAAATTCTGTTTATATAAAAATCTTTCCAACGCCCATTGCGATGCTTTTATTCATGCTTTTAGAAAGTACTGGGAGCAAATATTATAATATTTCATTGGATAACAATTTAGGCCAGTTTATTTAAATCACAGTAATTCATTCGCTACACTTCTGTGCATGTTAAAATAGCCATTTCCCACGCGTTTATCTCAGCTCTTCGTATATCAAATTCACCTCGTCGTTTACTTTTTTTAAACACCCGAAGCTACTAAAATGCAGGAAGTACATTGTTTAAAAGTTTTTCAGTCTGTTCGTCGTTAAGATTTATCTAACTACCAGCCTTCCTTGGATCGATAAGCAATAATTGCTAGTTTAAGTAAAATTATAAATTATCCTTAACAACCATTAATTAAAAATAGTGTCAGGGAAGCGCACTTAGATGCATGATTAAATGCGCATCGGGCAATTGTTTTATTGAGTTTACTTAAATAGTAGGCAGTTTAAAGGTTAATTATATTATTTTATCTGCAATCGACATTATAAAAGTAGGCTTTGTTGCTCACATTTGAAATCGCAAAGTTTACTTAAGGATAGAATTTTGCAGAGTAAGAGGGAAATATGCGTTTATTTTCGATTTATTATAAAAAGTTGAAAAACTGAACATAGTATAATCTTTAAAACTGTTTTAGATACTTGCTTTTGTTCTAACGAATACAACTATTATTTTTTATTGTAAATTTCTGTTGTACTTGTATTTTGTCAATGAAAATAGTTTCAAATTTCATTATTAGAGCATGGCATTTAACTATAGAAAGTTTAAGATAAAAACTGTATGTGGTCGTATTCCTTAGAGTACCTGAAACTATTTTAAAGATTATGCCATTTTTTATTTTTTAGTATTTACAATAAACCGAAAATGAACGCATGTTTCCCTCTCAACTCTGCAAAATCTTATCCTTATTTCCCTTGACAAATGTTAACTACTTTAACTCACGCTTGTGTGCATATTTGTCCCGACACAATAGTAAAGGAAAACTTTACTTTAACTCGAAAATAATTTGTGCAGACCTTAAACTTTTGGTTATAGGTTCAAAATAGGCCAAAGTTCACGAAACAAAAAAGTTTTACGGAGGTATTTTTAATTAAAAAATTGTTTTTTTTCTATTTCGGGAAATATGGCATTTATAAACAAATAGTTCAAATAAAACTTGTTTCTGACAAAATTATCTGTAATTTGGTGTTTTTAAAATTTAATTTTGTAGCAATAATTAACCGAAATACTAGAGGTTTTACATTCGAAATAATGTCATATGAATTGGATCTCGTTCATTTTTGGCGACTGAATAATAAATGCATAAAAACAGAAGTTTCTATATTATGCGAGGGCTTACTAATTTATAGGGAGGTGGATACCACCTCTTTTCAGGGGTGGCATCTAAAAAAAAAAAAAAAAAAAAAAAAAAGCTGAGGTATAAATAAAATTTAAGAAGAAAAGGTTCTATGTAACTGTTCATATAAATTAATAGATTATAAGTTATAACTACTAGAAAATTTGGGATTTTAGCTTGAAAAAGTCTTATTTCAAATACGTTTTCGTCAGATAGCTCGTTTTTGCATTTTAAACTGTAAAGGGATTTTAGAAAAAATGTAAGATTCTTGTTTCTCTTCAAATATCTCAATAATATTAGCTTAAGAGAAAATATAATTTTATCATTAATAAATTATTATGTGGAATCAGTACTATCTGAATACATTTTTACATTTATAAATAAACAAGTTTAGCAAAATAAACAAGATCAGTATCGGTAAACACTGGCCCAATTGTACTTACCATTCATCTCAAATATTTAAACAATTTTCAAGTACCCTAATTTTACAGTATTAATTTGCAAGACGGCAACCGATGGGGTGGTGGTTAAAATACTCAAAAGCAGCCATTCAAGCAAGAATAATTTGTAAAATGAGCTGTTCAGATTGGAAACCCTATTGTGACCATGACTGTACCATTAAAATAACTTAACATTTTCAAATATAGAATAATTCTTTATCTACATGTGTATAATTTTTTATTCTGACCGATAAGACTATTTCAGATGAAATAGTTGTTCCGAAACATATGCAAAAATTTTCATTCTTTATTTATGAATTATTTTTCTGTTAGATGACCACCCTGTATATTTTTTATTAAAATTATTATTTTTTATAAAATTATCAAATATTATCCTCTGGCGTTTTCACTGTGTATATTTTTCACTAAAATGTCAGGATCAGATAATTGTGTCAACTACAGTCCAAATATTATAGTTGACTACCTACACACTTGTTATACGTGTAAATGTCGGCGTCTTTGGTGGTGCGGTAAAGATCAAAGACGCCATTTTTTGAGTGCTTAGTAGATCTGAAGGCAACTACACTTCCACAACAGTTTCTTAATTAATTATTGACCACCCTGTATATTTTTCTTCCCTGACGATTGTGTTAACTACGTGTGAAATATTATCGTCCTCCGTCACATTTTTTTTCATAATTTTTTTAGGGAGTTCTTTGAAGGCAATAGTGTCAATTACCTACCATATATTATTCTTCCCCGTCAAATGGATTTGTAGATATAGCGCCGATAGACAGACCGACTGAATTGAAAGATTTAATTTTCATAATCTACATAGTCCGACACTTGAAAATCCAGAGAAATCTCGGAGGGTGGTTTTTTCACGATTACAATTACTTCCTTTCGGTAAGCGATGGAAGTAAAAATGAAGTCCGAAGACGGTGAAAAATAAATGGTGCGGCCACACTACATTTTCTCGCGTGACTGAAATTTGTTTTCATTTGTGAACTACCCCTATAAAAATTTTCCAAGAACAATTAAAATTTGAACAAAAACTTTAGAACCGTGTTTGAGAAAATCGATTTTGTTTTTTTCCTACGTGAACTAGCATTATTATTTCATAAAAAATATTGTCAACTTTGTAACTAAACTTGTAGTACAGGGAAAGATTGAAAAAAATCACTGTAACTCGAAAAAAATGTGTGCTGACTTTAAACTTTGGTTAGAAGTTTAAAATAGACCAAAGTTCACGAAACAAAAAAGTTTAGGAGTTTTACGGATCCGCGGAAACCTATAGGGGGTAAAAAGGGGTATTTTTAATTAAAGAAATCGATTTTTCTTTATTTTCTCGGGAAATATTGCATTTACAAAAATATAGTTGAAATAAAAGTTGTTTTTGGCAAAATTATCTTTAATATGATGTCTTTAAATTAATTTTATAGCAATATAATTAACCGAAATACGGCCATTTTTAGATAGCGAGATGGCGGATGGAATTTTTTCCTAAAACAGGTGTTTTAAAGGGACAAAATAAATTGAGCATCTAGGTGATGCTATATATTAACGAAAAACAGCATTTTTGAATGAAAAATTAATTACTGAGCAATAACAATAACAAAATGTCGACATTTTGTTAACAAAAATGTGAAAAGGCACATTGAATCGGCCATAACTTCTTTATTTTTGTGATGTAGAAACAACCAAAAAATCATTTTGAAAATTGATTAATTACCTTTAATTTTGTTTCTTAGAACTTTGATGGAAGTGTCACAGTTTCTAAATACTTCACCCTAATCGGATGTCACCTATAAAATTAAATATTTCCGAAAGAATCAATCCTAGACAAATATATAAACAAAATAAATTTATTATTAGTTTATAAGCTTCATAAAGATGTAAATAAATACATGCAATTTTAAAATCAAATTAGCTTAAATTATGAGAAAATTGTTATTATATAATAATATTTTAGAAGATGCACGATTTAAAAATTACCCTACGTATGTCCTTATAAGGCCAATGGCATTCAGAATATAACTTACTGTTAATACGTTCTTGCGGCTATAAAATATTTGAAAAAGTTTGTAAACAATGAGCCGCCACTTGTATTAAAAGGCTGAATGAAAACAAATTAACGGAGGAAGCATGACTTTAACATTTAAAAAATATTTGCAACTGCTTTAGGTTGGAAGCCTTATTGTGGCCATGACTGCACTATCTGAAAATAAACGCTTTCCTTACATGAGAACAATAGTATACGTTTTTAAAATAAATCACTCTGTATTTTATATATTTATTATACCTATAAAATATATATTATACGACATGCTCCTGAAATGTATGCGAATATGTTAGTGTTTGCATGCAAGGGAATCTTATGTATGTATTATATTATACTTTATGTTTTGGAAACACTTCATGCACGATTTGAGTTGAGTACAAATATTATATATTTATTTGCTCATTAATTATATTTCCACACGAGACAAAAATACATCGAGGTGATAGAAAATAGCTTTAACCATTTTTTTAAAATTTTTATTTACGAATGATTTTTCCCAATAACGACGTTATAATTAATACAATTAATTTTGTTTGTCTGATCTTTATGTAGTCCAGAAGCAGAAGTCTAACCCACCGGTCAAAACTTTGGCTTTCTTATCAATTAGTATCTCATGAAAAAAATTAATCCACTGATGGAGTGTTTTAAAATTGTTGAAGAAAATAAGTACTTCTAAAACTCCACAAATTTGCCAGTGCTTATATTGGATTTGTGACGGATTATTAGAAAAATATTTAGGAGAATAAATTGGCACAGGACCGTATTAGAGGCTGAGGGCTGTATAGTTATAAAAATTTATTTTTATTTCATCACGTCTTCATCACTAGCATCATCATTAGCATCCCCATATCATTTGCTAGTGTCGCTAATTTGGGAAGCTGTTAATTGATTGATGTCGAATAAAACCATCCTACGTCGGGGCTTAGATAATGGCAGGTCTCAAACTCGTGATTATAGTAATTCGGAAGATGCTAAAAGTGCACGAGGAAAATTCTCATTATTTGCAGTTGTAGAAATATTTTTGATGTGTTTTCCCCTATACTTGCGTCTGCAAATTCAAAGGGGCAAAGACGAGCTTAGAGAAAATCTTCTTTCGTGGTTAGCTTACAGACACGTGAACTAGTGGTTTAGATCTATGTTTTGAGAGAACCAAGAACACGTATGTATATATGTGGACACGCACCGAAATTACCGAACCGATTTTGAGGTTAAGTGTAAGAATAGCTATACGCAAAACTTCGCTTCATTTGTGGAGTGAATTTTTGTTCCCGAGGGGTAAATAATCAATTTTCTGACTAATTTACCTCCGCTAACTCCCTAAAACTCATTTTTATGAAAGATTTTTTCGCCCTCCAACCCTGTCCCTAGGAGTTGGAACTCTTTCCAGACCATTGTGGAAACATCCATATACATTTTCCCACCCTCATATATACAAGAAAGCCCACGGCTGTCCAGGCAATTATTTTCTCAAAAAGGTGTTTTTTGGCTTTTCAGGAGTGAAGTCGCGCATCTTGTTCTACGCGAAAAACTAATTTGACTGGACTACTATGCGACTCGAAATTTCATTTTTTTCACGAGCGCACTCCATCTGTATACGTGACAGGGCTACCAACTAGACGGGTAAATGCATTTTTTAATTGCTGATATGATTCTTCATAGTTCAAAGCATGTCTGAGTAGTTTTTTCTAAAAAAAAACACTCAGTTTTTGTGCCTTACCTATACCCACCATGTTAAATTACGCAACTTTGGAGTTTCATAACTTTGATAAGAAATGACAGAGAGCTTAAACTTCAAAACTGTACTCAAAGACACTCCATTTTCCCTTACTCCAAATTTCATCAAGACCTTATGAATTTGGATTTGGTAGACGGCTACCTTAATAGACACATACATTTTTTCAAATTTAATTTTTTTTTTAGTAATAAATACGAAGAGGTGGAAATGTTTATTTAAAAAAAACCTATCTGAATCTAGAAATTCTTGAGGAAACATAATAAATGTATTAATACTCATAATTTAGTATCTATTGATTGATAACTAATTTTATTTGACACGATTTTTATAATTTTAGGTATGTAATGAATGTCATCTTCTTTTGATTGCACAGTGCAGAGATTAGCGTAATTAAATCGGCCATGTGTCCCTTAATCACTTTTTTATTGTGGGAGATGTATATACGCTCTTACGCGTATGTCATTCAAAAAGCTGCAGTTAAAGCTTTATGATGCCCGAGAGAAGTAGTATTTTTTCCCACGTAAATGCATCCGTGAGTAATTATAATAGAAATTTAATAAAAGTCAATGTTTCATGCAACTAGGGAGACGAAGAAAATTACCACGGTCTTCCAGATGATTTTGTTCACCTTACCGTAAACATGGGATAGTGCATTGTGGTCTCATTGTTGTCTGCTCGCCGACCCATGGAACCTCGAGGTCGTGTCACAAGAATATATGAAACTTTACATAGGTATATATTTTATATCGCTGGTGAAACAGTCTTGATTTTCCGCTTTTCCGCGACGTGTTGTTAGTATATAAAAAACATCATACAAGTGAGTGGTTTTATGTTAATCGATTACCGAATCGTAAATAGTATTCACAAAAAATTAGTGTCATATTCGAAACTGACATCCTCGTAAGAAGTTGATGAAAGTTTTGTTTATGGGTATTGACATCAGGACTAACATTGCAGTGGCAGAGGTAGGTGTTAAAAAATATATAATATAATTATCAAATCATATAATACATATACAATGTATCTGAATACTTTGTTTTTCGTGCCACCGTTTCAAAGAATAAACTTTCAGTGACTGACTCTAAGATATGTCTTCTTCTTTTAGTATACGTTGTTAGGAATTTCAAATACAGCAGAGCTTTGGTAAAGATATGGTTAGCTTTAAACATACCCGAAGATGAATTTTTAAGAAAATAATATTACTTTCTACAATCCTATTTTTTTTTTTTTTTTTGAGACAACGGCAGACTTAAAAATGTATTACTATTCATATTTGTTTATATACCAACGGGTTTTATACCAACGGTATAGTGTTTTTTGGGCACATATTCTTTCGAATTTATCACGAATTAATATTATTAATCGATGACGTCAGTCAATAGCCTATGGAATCAATTTTGGTTCAATACATTTCTTATTACCATTATTATTAAATACGGCCACTTGCCAGCAATATTGTTAATAGTTTAATTACGAACTCGAGGAAATCCTGTATAATCTACCTGTTTAAACAGTAATAATCTAGACTGAAATGAATCTCTCAACTGATGTATTACTTCTCTTACATCAGATTTCAAAATTGGTTCCATGAAAAAATAAAATGGGGGATGAGAGTATTATTATAGATAGGTGTAAAATACAATTTTCTGATATAATCAAACTTGCAATATTCGAACTTTTTTTAATGGTCCATTCACTATTTACTATTTCTACAATTTCATATATAGGACATATCCTTAAAAGATTATTTTGTAGTATTCGACACCTTACATTGCAGAAGGATATTTCAAAAGATTAAAATAATATTTTGCTTTTGCTTAAATGACATACATGCTCTTTCACATTATTATTTTTTTTTATGTAGTGTGGTAACTCTCATTTAAGTAGACTGACTGAATTAATTTAATCAGGTTATACCGTTGTTCTTCAATAAAATCACAATTTTATGTCTAATAATCTGATTTGGTTATATGTTTGACATATGCTGATTTGATTACAAAAAACGTGAACAAAAAGTTTGTAAAAAAATTCTCCGATAAGGCTAAAGGAATCATCCGAGCTTAAAAAATATTTCAAATAGTTGTTTGTTGAATATGGTGATCTGTTAACGGAATGCAAAGTAATAGTGATAAAAACTGCAAAATTATCATATACAGGCCATTTTTCATATTTAATTAACATTTTTCAAGTGTAATAAAAAGTAGAATTTAATTCAAATAAAAGTATAAGCAGTATAAGATCTGCTTATAATAAATATATAATTTCGATAGTTTCCGCTGGTAATCGAAGCTACAGACAAAATACGAACAAAACTTGTTTCTTGTGCTAAAATAGCATTGTAGATTACTCTCTATTAAAATTAGTAGTGTTTTATATAAACTATGTTTTATTGTAATTTTGGAGTAAAAAGTTTTTGATTAACCACACTAAAAAAACAAATATGTACATTATGTCGAAACTGCAACATATAATGATTTCTCTGATTTGAACGAACTTAGGTGATATATAAATTTTAGTATAAAATGTTATTAATGACGTTTTAATAAGACTAACAAAATGAATGAAAGTTGCCAAGGAAAATGTCTGATATACTTTTAGTGAAAAAAAAAATATATATACAAAGTGGTCATCCTCAAAATGTCAGTGGCGCGTTGCTTACGGTGTTGATTTGCTTCTCCTCCACCTCTCTTGACCCCTCGCTGAACTCTATATAACATCCAATTTGCTCTAAGAGTAAATAAATATTTTTAAAGCTTGACAACTGCAGCAGGGTTTTTTCTAAAATATTTTCTCTGCATATTTACTTTCACATCCAGTGGAAGTATTTTAATATTAATCTCATCTCACCTAAACACAAGTATTCTAATAAAATCTGAAATCGCCTAATATGATACACTTAAACACGGTTTAACTTTCCAAGAGACCGTCTAAAATAATACAAGCACATGATCTGGATATCGCTCGCCGAAACACCTGGCCGTTGCGTCACTCTGCGTGACCAGTTCGTGCAATTGTGACGTTGTGACGTTATTGTTATTGATTGTAAAATTAAATTAAATGAGATAGAAAAATGACGTGCACCATAGCTAAACAATGTAATTTGGTAAATTCGGTAATTTGTTAGACTTGCGACCACGGAGTCCCGAGTTCAAATCCTGGCTGAGGTATGGATGTGTATAGGCGTTTTTCTCGTGTTGCCGAGACGATAACACTGGGCTAGACCGCGGTTGTGTGAGAGACAACACGGTTAGTCGCTCTCCTCTTCTAAGTTCGAGTCTCAGCTGCGGCAGATGGCTATATGTGTGTGTACGTGTCCTGGTTGAGTGGTGGAATAGCCTGCGGCTAAATTCCGCCAGGACGTAAATATAGATAAGGCGTTAAAAAAAAATTAATTAAAAACAACTGAGCAAAATAATTTTGTACATCTTTTTGACTGACGAATTTAAGGAAACCAGCGACATTTTCCCTTGTAAAGCAACTTGTGAGGTTGTTCACTTTTAGTTTTACCAAGGATTTTTTAAAAATTTCTGGAAAATATTACCATTCAGCTGAGCTGCGATTCAATTAGAATATATTAAACTAATTCTTGTATACTATTTCTTCAGCGTTTCAGAAAATTGTTAACTTAATTTAGCTACCAGTGCTTAACCATTTGTTTATTTACATCGTTTATTTGATATATACATATTTTTTGTATGATTTCATAGCATAGCAGAGTAAATATTTGAAAAAATGTTTGCATTGAAAAAATAATATACTCACTGTTTCTCAACACGGTTTTAGATCAAACCAATCCGCAGAAGTGGCCTCCTGTCATCTGTACAAATTTGGACGAAAGTCAATATGTCGTGGCGCTGCTGTTTGACCAATCGAAAGCTTTTGATACCATTGACAATTACATTAAATCCATAAAATGTATCGTAATGGTTTGACGGGAAACATCCTGCCATGGATACTGAGTTATATGGAAGGCAGAACGTTTAAAGTGAGATTAAGTAGAGTGGAGTCAGAGTCACATGATATTGCAATGGGGCGTACTTCAGGGTTCGGCTCTGAGGCTGCTATTATTTTTCTTATACGTGAACGATCTTTCTAACCATCTCACCAAAGATCGTCTAACGATATTTGCTACGGTAACCTTATCGGCAGAACTACAAGAATTTGTGACTCTAACACTAGAAGTAAATTAGTTTATAGGCCCAAAGTGATATAAGTTAACAATAATAAATATTCTGTTTATTAACAGAGACCGTTGCCGTATAATATATAATTTATTAATAACATTAACCTATCGAGCAGCACTAAGCTGCTGGATACTCATCTAGATAGTAAACTGTCATGGATTTCACATATTGAACAGGTCTGCAGTCAGTTGACTTCGAACTTTTAAACATCTACTATGTACTGGCTTATTCACCTATATTATCCTACAATACAATATGCTGGGAAGTGCTGAAAACATTGACAAAGTCTTTATATTTGAAAGAGAATCGTAAGATTAATATACAGGGTGTCCGGTTAGTGTTCTTTAGGAAGATTGTGCAAAAACGGCTAACTTTATAAAAAAACTTTCGTAACAAAACTTTCAATGTTTCATCTCTATTACAACGTAAAATTTTTTCTATTACCGCTAAAGTTATAGCCAACTTATTTTCTTCACTTAATACATTTCGTCGTCTTGCCTTCTTTTCATATGTAACACTTCCAGTACGTTCAAAACGTTCTTTCAATGCCAATAGACAATTTACATCATATTTGGCTGCTGGTTTCCGGGTCTTCTTCCGCGTAGGCGTTTCTACCATCTTGTCGTGGTTTTCTTCCGAAGGGAAGTGAGCTCTGCGGGACTGAACTATTCTGTTTATACAGGTTATCAGGAGGCGTGTTGTCGATCATTGCTCATGCAGAACATTGACTTCCACGTTATTCGTAATTGTAGTCCGGTGTCACGATTTTAGTTATTCGGATGTTTATTTATTTCAATGGCTTTTCTGTATCTTCTTGGCCAATAATTCTTGGCCAATTTCTTTGTCTTGTCGAATTGTATCAAATGGGCGGTATGAGCAGAGGAGTTCAGTCCAGCAGAGCTCACTTCGCTTCGGAAGAAGACCACAACAAGATGGTCGGAACGTCAAGCGGAAGGAGACCGGGAAACCAGCAGCCAGATCACCAGCATCGCGAAAGCCTTAGCACCAAGATTCCATCATATTCACCAATAATACACACTATGGATATCAAATCTTGTTGACAATAATTGTAATTCACATTTTTAAATATTACTTAACAATATCAATTTAACTTAATCACGATAATCTTAATTCGCAAAAATTATTTGAAATAATCATATAATAATATGATGAATGAAATAATCATATCAAAAACCGTTTCAAATAAAAATAAAGTACATATATCATATTAAAATGTGGGGAATTGTTTGCTGTATTCATCCATGTAAAAAAATTATAGGCATTCTATTTAAAAAAGTTGAGAAATAATTAAATATCAAGAAATGTAAACAAATATTTTGGACACCCGGTGTAATATTAATCTATTTCAAAAATGTTTTTCAGTAAATACATCATTATCAAATAACCTACATTTTTAGAAAAAACAATTAATAAATCGCGGAGATACGGTCAAAAAAATGTTTGTAAATTGCCAAAAGAAAAACGGAGGAAAAAAATCATAACTTGGCAACGCTGCATCCGATTGACAAAGTATTTTAGAGCGTAATACAGACTCTTGGAGGCTTAACTGGCGCCAAAAAAATACAGGGTGTTCCATTTAAAAAAATTATACTTTCTTGTGTAACTCGTTTTTGTGACACCTTGTATAATTGAAAATAATTTTACGTTGTAGTAGATATGAAACATTGAAGGTTTTATTAAGATAGATAAAAAATGTCTTCTAAATGTTTACATGCATACAACTGTAGGAGAGTCACTGAGATCTGGGTGTTAAACAAAGCAACAATCCGTTTGAATAATGATAATTTGCATCAAGATATAAGATTACCATGAATATTGTTTTTAAATATTTTATTATCCAAATGAAAAATAATATAGTACCTCCACATAGCCAGACGAGACTCCATATTTGTTATCCCATATAGTCGACATACATATTACCACAAACATTTATTTTTATCCCCTTAACTACATTCATAAATTTATATAACATAGCAACTAGTTAAACTGTTTATCATTTGCAACCACTGAGCTAAATTGTGCACCCTAAGGCTAGAGTTACTAGAAGCTAACTTCGTGTATAGAGGCAAAAGTTATAATAATGCAGTAATCGCAGTATGCCTGGGAATCAAATGCTTGTGCAAATCGATCATGAGACCACCGCTGGCTATAATATCATACGTTCAAACAAATATCAAAACAATCGAAGAAATTACCAGTTTGGTGATCAGTCATTTATGGAGCTGTAACAGCAACCAGAGGCGTAGTCATTTACCAACCCGGCAATTTTCGATATTTTCCCTAAGAAATCTTTTAGGATGTACATTTAGGACTTTTATGCTTTTATTAGTTATTTCATTTTAATTGCTCTTGTGGAAACATTGTAATTGTTCTCGTAAAAATATATTAATAGACTATTTAAGATATAGATGCTGTAAAAGATCTTACTGCCACTCATCTGAAGGACACAACGAAACTCGATTCTTGATACTCTCAGGGGCTCTTATAACTCTTAAGAGACGACCCAGAACTGGAGTCGTGGCAGTTTACACACTTCTGACGATCACCTTGTATGACGGAGTAGCCTAATTGTATAGAACTTGTCGACCTATTGTACATTCGCGACACTTAGGATTCCCTAAAAAAGATCAGTACTCTCCACGAAGGAAATCAATCCTTTCCAGGGTAGATCCCGTAGTTCCTTCGGCTGTAGAAATTGCCTTCCTATGCTCCTAATGGTGCATAATTCAATATGAATATGAGTAATGGTTTCATCCTCACCTCACACATCCGACAAGTAGGATCATCTTTCAACTTCATTGTACGCAAGTCCTTATTTAGAGAGAAGTGTCCTGTTATCAAACCTACCACCCATCTCAATCGTTTCCTATCGAGCCTAAGCAACCACGTTGGACTCAGTCGAAGGCCCCTTCATGTGATGCCTTGACAGTCTCATTCGGGCCTGAGTCCAATAGTTGTTAAACTTTGCCATAGCCCAGTCTTGCATCTTTGATTGAATCAGGCTCCTTGGAAGACCGAAGGCTGGCTTCGGGCCAGGGAAAGAACTTTTTGCTTCTTCTTCCGCCAAACGGTCTGCTTCTTCGTTTCCCATCACGCCGCTGTGTTTAGACACCCATATGAGTTTCACAAAGTTGTGTTTGCACAGCTCAATCAGAATGTCCCTACAGTTCAGCACCAGCTTGGCTGTCCCTACATATATAAATGTGCTTATCGACGAAATATCTTCTGAGCCTTTCAATTACACACAGCCAATGGCATATATTCTCAAGCCTGTAGTACACCAGGTTACTCATCAAGTGGCGCTAATATACGAGCCCTTGGTTTGCATCAGTGTACGTCAGCACCGATTTCTTTCAGAAGATGCATTTTATCGCGTTCCTAGTCATCTCAACTAGTGAACACGACTGTACATGGAACAGTGAACTTATAGATGAGGAGGCACCGGTTGTCCTCTGACTGAGCGATGACCTGGTCTCTTACAGGTAGAGCCATAGCCTTTGTGTGTCCCTGCCCTTGTCATGCCGCAATCCATATTCCACCCAACGCTCTACTTGCTGCTTTCCTGGCTTGCAGTTCCGCTTCGACCTGCAAGGGAGTGAGTCCAATAGTTTCCATTCTAATCGTTAGAGGTGTCCTGATTGCCCCTATTATTTCTAGGCAAGCTTGCCTTTGAACTTGACATAGGGGAGCCCGAATAATTGTGGAGTCCTCCTGGGAACGCCACCACATGTATTGCATACACATGACGGTGTAGGACCAGAGAGTAGTCTTTTTACTCATTACCCACTTAAGACCGAAGATACGTTTGCACGTCCATAGAAATACGCAGGCTTTCCTCGCTTGAGTTACCACGTGATTCTTCCACGACAGTTTGTAGTCTAGGATTAGCCACAGATAATCACTGTACGGGAAATGCACAGACGCGTGCTTATATGGGAAGGAAGCTGAAAATCGCTTATTTTTCTGTTCTTAGTAAACAGCATTAGCTGTTTTACCAGGATTGATGGAGAGCCCGTGTCTGTTAGAGTGAAATTACTTAAAAAAGATAACACGTCACGGCTTCGCGCATCGCGTATAACAGTTGGCAAAATATCAGTGCCGTGCCATCCATTTTTTATTTAAATATTGTGACGTGTTTCCACCCTTAGGAAACCACCCTCGCAAATTCCGTGGGTTCCAAAAATTATAACAAGAGATGTCCACTAACACACTTTATTAAATATTTACTGGATACTTCACAATACTATTATTAATTTAAATACACTTTATTGACTAAAATCACAATGTTTATCACTTTGTTTATCTTTGAAGTCTTAACCTCACTTTCTATACTTTCTGAACTTTCTGAACTACTCGCCGAGAATGCGGTCGGTCTTTTATACCCAAAAATGACGGATCTCGATTGTTCTGTGATGACGCCACCATTCTCTAGATCATTCCAGATGTCACCAGAACTAACTTCTGGTAGGTTTCTCGAGTAGGTGCAAATACACTACATTCATTCTAAGGGTTGTAACACATTACACTGCCCCCTCCTTAAGCCTGAACGTCCCGGTCAGGCAATTCAGCCTCTTTCACATACTTCGCCAGTCTATCCAAGTGTACGATCTTCATCTTGGACTTTTTGTTTCGTAGAATACGATAGACGACATCATTAATTCGGGTAATAACAGTATACGGTCCATCCCAAGGAGGTTGAAATTTCGGGGATCTCCATTCCTTCCGCTGTGGGTTGTACAGCCAAACCAGATCCCCCACCTTGAATCCCCCTCTACTGGCATTCTGATCATAACGAGCCTTCAAGCGGTTACTAGTTCTGTTCATCTGCTCTCGATCATTCTTTGGCTGTTCTCGACTTCCATTTCTGTAGTTGCTCATCGAAAATGGTTCTCCACGGGCAGCACAATTTTTACACTTGTGACACCAGGCCTCCACATCCTGGCGACTATTAACCCAATAGAACTGTTCCCGTGCTCTACTCAATGTCTTGTTTACGCCGAAGTGTCTGCTGGATGTTTCACTATGTGCTTCCTGGAGTACTTCTGGTACACGACACCTGGGAATCACCAGACGCATGGCAACCTGCTTCCCATCTGGGCTTTCCCATGCTCTCCTCAAAAGCCCATCTACGACCGTAAGTGAATCCCATTGTGACCATAAAGCCTTCAGCCCCACTTCTTTGTTGGAAACAACCTTCCATGTTGGACGCGTTCCCTCTTCTTTTGCTCTCAACATGGGTCCGATTTCTACATCACGCAATTGCTCTTGCCTCAGAGTTTCCTTTGGCCAACTGTCTGGAAGATCGACCTTGACAGTGTTGACTTCAACCATGTTCGGCAATTTTCTCACCTGAGGGTAGCGCTTGCAATCTTCCTTGTCTGGTTTTCTGGATAATGCAGGAGTTTTGACTGCCTGCGTTGTCAACAGCTTGGTTTTCTCGCATTGGTTGTTCACTTTTGACAGAATAAATTGTTCGTTCCCAATCCTTAAAACTCGCTTTCCTACGTCAACAATAAATCCATACTGCTCCATAATGTCCAGTCCCAAAATGAAATCATCCGTGATGTCAGCCACGATGACCCTGTGGTCGAACCTTAATTGTCCAATCTGCAAACCCAGGTCTACTTCTCCATGAACCGTAGCCCTGTCCCCCGTAGCTGTCCGGACGATCACTTCTTCATTTTGCCTCTTGGTAATCTTTATGCCCGATATAAATCCTGGCCGTACTATTGATGACGTAGTACCTGTGTCGATGGTAAACAAACGTTTTCTTCCGTTCACATATCCATGCAACAACAGACTGCTTGCAATTCTTCGAAGCTGGGAAATCTTTATTTCTCTGGGGGCACCGCATTCCCTAGCCAGCATAACCCCCCTGGTACTGTTTTCCTGCTTCTCTTCAACATTCACAGCAGTTATTCGACTCTCCGAGTTCTGCTGTCGACAGTCTCGCTTCATGTGTCCCACCTTGCCGCAGTTGAAACATTTAATACCTCCGCTCGGCTTTCCTTTATTTTGTTGTTTCTCCTGCTTTCCGAGGCCATCCAATTTATCGCATAATTTGGTGAATATTTTCTGCATCTCAGTCAGCAAGGGGTTCTGGTTCATTTCTGGTTGCGATTCTTCGAGAGTCACAGCTCGAACTCTCGACCTTGGAATATCCCTGTAAGCGGCTTCTACTTCGAGTGCACGCACCAAAGCTTCGCTACTACTTTGGTGTCTTGTCAGCCTCAGAACTCGCCTGACCTCTTCGTCCCTTATACCATCTAAAAAGGACCCCACGGCTAATTGTTCCTGGAATTCTTTAGGTGCATTTGGATACGCCAGGTGTGCCAGTCTCTCTATCGCAGCTTCAAATTCTTGTAAACTTTCCCCAGCTTTTTGCATCCGGGATTTCAGCTGAGCCTGGTATAATTGGGCAAGGTGTTGATCGCCATACCTCAAGTCTAATGCAGCTTCCAAGACTTTAAAGTCCCTTTGTTTCTCAACTGGGATGGTTTGGAGTAACTCTGAAGCTTGGCCCCTTAATGCTAGAACTAATGCCATGGCCTTTTCCTCATTATCCCAGTTGTTCGCACACGCTGCTGCTTCAAACTGCCTCTTGTACGTCGTCCAGGAACTTTGGCCGTCAAAAGAAGGAGGTTTTAGTCGCTGACCTGATGATACCACCTGCTGGCTTCCTCTATCTCTCAATTGTCGTTTAAGCCGGTCTATTTCTCCTTTGACTTCTTCTTCAAACTTGTTTACTTTCTCTTTAACTTGACTGACTTCTGTCTCGACTTCACCTACTTTTTCTTCTACCTTGTTTATCTCTCCTTTGACTTCACTCTTTAATGTTTCGTTGGCAGAAATGATAGCGTCCTGCTGTATTTTCATTTGTTCATTCAGAATTTTCCTTAATTCTTCTTGGCGTCTTTCTTGTTCCTCTTTCTCCTCTTGACGTCGTCTTTCTTGTTCCTCTTTTTCCTCTTGTTGTCGTATCTTCAGGTCTTCCATAATTTGTCTCAATTCGTCTTTCTCTTCTTGACGTCTTCTTTCTTCATCCTCTTTTTCTTTCTGACGTCTTATTTCCTGATCTTCCATTATTTTCTTTAATTCATTCCTTTCTTCTTGACGCCGTTTTTCTTCCTCCTGGCGTTTTCTTTCTTGCTCTTCTTTATCTACTTGACGTCGCTTTTCTTGTTCTTCTTTCTCCTCTTGACGTTTTTTCTCCTGTTCTTCTTTGTCTTCCTGCCGTTGCTGCGCCATCATTTTTTGGAATTGTTCGAATAAGTCCTGTATTTGTTTATCGGATGCCATACTTCTTGTTGTTACGGGCATACGATGAAATTAAAATAAAATAAATTTAACTGTCACGTCAATATCGGTAATGGAACTTCCCAGACAAATCTCGAAATAACACGAAAAAGTCTTATCCAGAGTCTTTTGTCACTATCCAGTTCAGAGAATTTAATAATCTCCACTAATGTCCAAATAGAAAAGTTCTAGAAATTTTCACGCACTAAATGAGTCTTTTTCAGTGTCTCTATCACTTCTCAGTTCAAAGGATTTAATTATCACACTAATGTCCTAATAAAATGTTCTACAATGTCTCAAAAATGCACTTAAACACTATTTTCCTGTTCGAAAATAACCCTCGAACAATGTCCAGTAAATTAGTCCCGTGTTAGCACTAACTCTCGAGAATACTTCTCGAACACTCCAACACAACTTCAGAGCTCCTCTTGTCATAAAATTCCGCTTTCTGACACCAATTGTGACGTGTTTCCACCCTTAGGAAACCACCCTCGCAAATTCCGTGGGTTCCAAAAATTATAACAAGAGATGTCCACTAACACACTTTATTAAATATTTACTGGATACTTCACAATACTATTATTAATTTAAATACACTTTATTGACTAAAATCACAGTGTTTATCACTTTGTTTATCTTTGAAGTCTTAACCTCACTTTCTATACTTTCTGAACTTTCTGAACTACTCGCCGAGAATGCGGTCGGTCTTTTATACCCAAAAATGACGGATCTCGATTGTTCTGTGATGACGCCACCATTCTCTAGATCATTCCAGATGCCACCAGAACTAACTTCTGGTAGGTTTCTCGAGTAGGTGCAAATACACTACATTCATTCTAAGGGTTGTAACACATTACAATATTAATGGTAGTTGGCAGTGCAACGCCCATGCAGCTGTAAAATAGGATCGTTACCTAGGTAACGAGACCACAATAACGATATCGGTATCTGCGCATTCTATGACGATGTTATCTTTTCTAAGTAATTTCATTCTACACCATAACTGAACTGTGTTAAGAGCCCTTTGCATGAGCCCTGCAATAGTCACTTCAAATCGGCGTCTTATCATTATAGCCACATCGTCTGCGTATGCTTGCTTATAAAATCTGCTCCACCCAATTCGGCCAGTAGCACGTCGAGCATGAGGTTCCACTGGAGTGGTGTCAGTATCCCTCCCTGCCGACAGCCTCGCCCCCTTCCCCCTGGGCCTGCAAGAATTAGTTTACAAATCCATACACACAGACATTTTTTAATCGATATTTGAATTCAGAGTGTTTTTAACTTTTTTTTCTATAATGATTATGAACAATTTTTGTTCGCTTATGAGTAATATCAAATTATATTTTTATAAGATACTCGTTGAATGAATAATTACAATGGTCAGAGAAGGAAACGACGGAATTGTGTGATAGTTTTTGTTATTAATCACATCTTGGCAGACTTCTAATGACAAAATTATTAATTAATAAATCAACAATCTTGTGCCATGAGGAACTCACAAAGTTGCTATCTAGTCTGGAATACCCATATTGGTGTTCCATCGGATTTAAATCCAGAGTGTATGTTGACCACGATCATACTATAGAGCCACGTGCTTCTACGAAAGTCTGCCTGCAGAGTGTGGTCAATTTTCACTGCATATCTATTCTCCTCCATATAATAAGCTGAATGGTATGGCGGTAAGCAGCTACCTTCAAAAAGCCTTCCACGAGAACGAGATCTTTACGACAGCCTATGTTAACTCCTATTCAAACCATTACGGTCTTTTCTTGATAACGTTTCACCCTTTTTTCTTTACCGATTACGGTACTGAAGACCCGCTGTACAGAAGCGTAAGCTTGTTACACCCTGGGTTGGAAGAAAACCCACTTTTTTTTAAGTCATGGATAAAACTGCAAAAAAACAGTGGTCAAAATGGTGTATGCAACTTATTGCACAGATACATACTAGGACTGCGTTTTTAGTTTCTTCAGTCTTTTTTAGTTACCAATTAAGGCATTTTACTAACATTTATAATTACAATTTTGTTTATATGTTCCAGTAGCTGCCATTTTTATTGTATTATTTTGAGCAGCAGAGCACTATCGATGTTAAATTTATTTATACCCAACTTTATTTATATACATAAATCCTATTAAAAAAGAGGGCACTGCGAAACAAATGATATTTGACTTATGGCCAAAAGAAATATTTGGCTCCAACAACTGTATGTTAAATACAATAATTTTGGATCGTGTATAATTTAATACAGCTGGTCGTTTTATATCAGGAATCAAGAACATTACTCCACAATTTGTAATGGTTATTTTTGAGGCATGAGTTTAAAAACCTTTTTATTCAAAATAGGAACTGTGTAGGTATTCGTTGTGAAATTTCCCAAAATATATTTGGTTATACGAAAAATTTAATAGAGTTTTGTATCAAGTCTGATGTAATAATTATAAAGGATATTTTGTAAATATGTCGATCGTACATGTCGATCAGGAAAATATGATGAATTAAATTAATTATCTCTATACCAAATTGCACACAAGGGGCTCCGATTTCTTTGTATGTATGAGAAATCTATAATTGATGTATGTTAGAACATCAATAAGTCAATTTGAATAAGTGTTTACCCATGCATCTCTAACGTACGAAAGAGGAAAATGCAATCATTGAATTTATCTAAAGTTAGCACAATTGAAAGAATTTGTCTGTTTTTTCACATGCAGTAAATTTGGTAAACGGATCATATCTTCTCACTTTTTGAGTTTTATCTGGGATCTCACAACATCAAAAGCGTTTTCACGAAACTGATGTTTTTGGTGGAAAACGAACCAAAATGTGCAGTGGACAAACTGTCCGTAAAATCTTAAAATATCTGAACTAGTATCGTTCTGAATAACGTACTGAAACAAGATTTACTGTGATTGAATTTGTAGTCTCTTTACCGTTTTATTTATTTTCGTCTAAACTTCTTTAAGATCTTATCCATGTGGTAATTCAACTGCGTTTACGACATCGCGTAGGTATTATGATAATGTTGATTACTTTCGCTGAACCAACGTGGGTTTGACAATATTCATTTAAAATCCACGATAAAAAATATCGTTTGTGCAATTCTATCGAGATGAAATGCATAATATGACACCTCTAAATGTAAAGTAGATTCCTTAGAGCAGTTTGTTATTACTTTAAATAATTGCATCACTGACATGAATGACAAGATCTTATTGTAAACCAGATTTACAATATTGCCGAGAAATCTAATAGAAAATCTATTTACTGTGTATTGCTTTGCGATGGAAATATAGAAATTTTTATGATTATTACCAGCCTCAAGCAACGCAATATACCATTTCTACTACCACAATGGTACTTGTTTTTTGTGTAAGAGTCCATCATGCGCTTACTATGTCCAGTTTATGAAAATCAATTGATATAATAAACCAGTCTGTAGAAAGTGTGTGTATAAAGAAATCCGAAAAGCACTCCACAATATGGAAAATTCTTAACTATTTCGATAGAAATTGTAGTATTTATTTTCTAGCAAATATTTATTTATACTCTAGGAGGGGCAGCGAGGCGGCTTAACTAGTCGTGTATTTCAATAGATGTAGTTAAGCAACGTTCATCGTGGTTAGTACTCAGATAGGTCACCACCCAGGGAAACACAACGATCTCGTCCCATCTTCTAGCGGCTTCTATATCAGTGCATACGCAGAAGATATGCCATTTATGGTGAGGATTGGATAGTGGATATACTGTAGAAAAACTTGCCATCGCTTGTCTGTAGGGCGTGACAATATTCTTCTTCAACGTAAGATGGCTTTTTCTACTCTCAATGGGGTTGGGTTACTTTTAAAAGCCGACCTAAGACCAGAGTCTTGTAATAGATGAGAAACATTTAATTTTGTACCTAGCGTGGATTGCTTACTGCTTCCTCCAATCTGCCTTCTTACGATGTCTTGTCTTATCTTTAAACATTTTTTACTGTTCTAATCATCCCCTAATTGCTTTCATAGAATTCGTCCCATTCGTTTCTGTGATCTGATTGGTGTACTGAGTAATAGACTTAAAGACCTTATTACAGGGTGTATACTTTCCGGAAAGCCTGAAAAAGTCAGGGAATTTGTAAATTTATAAAAAAAAGTCAGGAAAAAGGAGGGGTATCGATAAGCTAAGAAAATTGACCCCAATATATGACAAAAAATTTAACTATATTTTTTTTTATATCTCTCATTATTTTAGTAAAATACAGGACACTGACTTAACGCTACAATAAATTAAAAGTAAAAATGACTACGTTTTCTTCACGAGAAAAATCGACAAACTGAGGTCAAAATTGTGAATTGGTATACACCCTTTTAATAGGATCCTGTCGAACTAACATACAAAAACGCCAGAGAAGTTAAACTTAAAGTTAATCATTGAATCAAGAAAATGAGTTCAAATAATATCATTTATTGTGTAAAGTTAAAAAATGTACAAATATATGTTGGTAAATAACCTATCTATTTATAAAATGAGAATTTGCCTGCTAAACATGGCAAGGGTGGACGCTTCCCTCAGAGAGCGTTTATCTCAACCACATGTAATGGAGAGTAATAGTATCAATTGACTGACACAAAATGATTCAGTTTCGTAGGAGTTTAAGTTTGGCTCTTTCACTTGGGGCTGATGTTCACGTAAATTTTGGTTAACTTGTAATTAGCTTAATAGTTCCTAACAGTGATTTCATCATTCACTAGAACTTTGAAAAACTTTTTACAGCAATACATATTATATGAGAATTTACAATTTTTACGCAAATCGTACCGGCGGCATACAATCCCAATAATGTTGTGTACTTTATCTCCGCTTTCGAGCTACCACTATGAAGATATCCGCATACGGATTTTTAAGGGCTAATTGGAATTTTCAATAATTTCATTTAAAATTCAAAATTCGCCTTCCGGCATGAAATTCAATTTTCGAAATGGCCACCCGGCGCTCCAGTCCCATGATCAAATTGCATTTATAGTAAAAACCTACCCTTGTCAATTGGAGCCTTTTTCGCCTATAAATTAATTTTGAAGGGTGCGTTATTTGGACTTTCCTCTCTTAATATTCTGCCAACTTTTAAAAATTTAATATGTTTGGCGTATTTTTTTAATTGTGTGGTAACGTTATGGTACAATATAACCATTCGAGAAGTCAACCGCACCCAAAATTTTGTACACCAGATTTCCTCTTTGACGAAGATTACACAGATTTCCTCGGATTTCGAGTTGGATTTCCTGAGATTTCCCCTTTGTTTTTTTTTTTGTTGAGTGGGGGGGGGGGGGAGAAATCCGAAAAAAAAAAGATTTCCTGAGATTTCCTTCGCGGTTTGCCCCTAGTAACCATTACATAAAGTTAAATTTCGACGCAGTTCCAAAGTTTGTACCTAGGTCATTGAACGTCGTCGTATGGTTCCGAATTTTTTGCCTATCGCATCGAACGTCGTTGGTCGACGTTAAAAAGTCAATTTTCGGCATAGTTTCCAAAAATTTGCTTTGTTTTGTTATAAAACGTCTTTTTAGACGAGAGATTTTCACCATTTTCCGATATAGATCGATTTTTCTAGGTTTTAAAACAATATCTTCTTCGCAGCTGTTCCCTTGTCTAGTAGATTTTAGGCAAGTAAAAAATCCCTACTCCTCTAAAAGAGAAGAGGTTCGGCAAAATTTCCAGTCTGGGGTTAGTTCCTGTCATCGGTGATTGGCCTTATTAGCGAAAATAGGCTGATGACGTAAAATAAATGAATAAAGATACTGTAAATGGTATGAACCCATTGCCTTAGTAATATCATGAATAAGCTATTTTAAACGACACATGGTATGTGATTGTTTAGTTGGCTAGATAGGTATTTAATATCCATAATTTTTTAAACATCCAGAACCTGAACCAGTTTCGAAGAAAAAAATTACATTTAACCAAATGTGAGAGTTGTTACTTTGCGTCTTGTCGGTTCATATTTTGGAATCCGTTAATATCTAAAACGGCCAAGTGCTTAAACAAAGCAATGATCGGTGTCTAGAAACCTGCGTCTGCTTTATGTTAGATCTATGTATTTATTTTCAAATAATTAATTATTGCCTATTGTATACTTTTTGTAAATTAATTAAAATTGAAATAAATATTGTTTTTGTTATGTTATTAATAAACTTCCAATAAACACCCACTGATGACTTTTATAAATTAATATAAGAATAATAATCGTAGAAATGTATAAATAAATAAATTGTAGTACTATTCACATTTTATAAAATCATAAATTATCGAGTTATTTTAATTTTGATCGAAGTATATGCTCAAGTATATTCGGAAGTAGTGTATTCTTACCGGTATAGTCGTGAATTACATTATAAAAATCGTTGGAAAGTTTATAAAAAAGTTTAACATTCAGCACATTCATTTTGGCCAAATTGGGGACACACGATGAGTAGTTGAGACTGTTGAGAGCAAATAAAATTTTTGTCGTCTTTCATTGCTCAATTAATTTTGTTGTCGTCCACACAGTAACATTGCAATAATTCATTGACAAGCCACTTAAGTCTGATGCAAAGAAGCTCGATTACTGATGTAGAGCTAAGTGGTATTTGACTGTCAATACAAATCTTGTGTGTATCATATTTATACAGTGTGCCCCTCATCCACAGCTTGTTAGTAAGATTATAACTATCAGTGATGCTGCTGTTACAAATCCAATTACCTACCTCGAAATCGTTGTTACCTAGTAATCAAAGAAGTTACGTCCCTAAAATTCATTATTGTCGAAATGTCACTTTTGCGATTACTTTTTTTTTTACTAACAAAAGCAAAGTTATGGTATTGGTGACCGTGGCCCGGCTTCGTCCGGGGTCAGTTGGGATATCGTCCAGTTTTCTTCATATTGCTCATGTTAACATGCAGTCTATGATCTTCTTTCTTCTTGTTTTAGCGGGGCGACGAAGGGTCGCCGCACTCAGGCCTTGTGGCCCATTGGGCTGCCGCTACGAATTTATTGGAATCCGCCATTAATGCCGGAATCTAACCCAAAGGCCAAAATCCTTCCTATAGGGGCATTCCTTATTTCCTCCAGTACCGGAAAACCAATGCCGAAGTGTTTGTACCTCAAGTTCATAAGACTAGGGCAGGAAGTAAGGACGTGGATGGAAGTCTCCTCCTCGTCCCCACAGAACTTGCAGTCGACCACCCCTATAGTGTGCAGGTGTTTTTTGAAACAGCCGTGTCCAGTCAAAAGACTTACCACGATTCTGACCTATTTCCTGCTTAATCGCAGGATTTGTTCTGATCGCTTCGGCAAGAGATGAGGAGATTAGGAGCTTCGCTTGCCGGAGTCCTGGGTATGAGGCCCAGAAGTCAAAGAACTGGGACCGTGTCCAGCTCTCTTCTTGGCACTTGATCAAGGGTAGCCGAGAGCAGACTCCGGACCCAGTAGAGGTATCTGAGAGCCCCCTCTGGCCAGAGCGTCTGCCCGTTCGTTACCCTCAATGTTGCTGTGTCCTGGCACCCAGAGTAGCTTGACCCAGTTGGATGAGCCAAGTTCACAGAGTGCCTGTTTACAGTTTTGAACCAATATTGACTTGTCCGTACTGATGGAAGGGCTTTGATGGCAAAATGTTAATTCTTTCCATATACTAGAAATGGGATAAGCTGTCATATTGAGAATTTACACCTTTTTTACTCTGTTTGGGAAGGTTTAAGAAAATGTACCTGATTTTAATTTTATAAGTATCCCATAAGCGACAACTACACCAAATGCTATCAGCTAATTTAGGAGGATTCTAAAGACTTTCTGAAGAAGCTGATAGTATGATCAGCGAAACGTCAAGCAAAATTGACAACCATGGCAACACCTGGAAGAAACCACTCACTTCATTAAAATAGAATTCCCGGTCTCTTAGATGTTTTGTTCACTTAAACCTAATTGGTACTGGGGTACTGAATAAGTACTGAATAATAAGACCACATGACACAGGACAGTGATATGACTAGCTGGGGATATTCTGAACTAAAGAGCTGCAAAATGCGTAGTGGAAGTGTTATGAAAACCGGTTTCCTTCCATGATTTCCGAATCATTTTTAATCGACTTCAAAAAATTTTAAAAAGAGGTGTTTAATTTTTTTTTGTTCACAGTCCAGTCGTTGAAGGGGTATTTACCTCCAAAAACTTGCAAAATTGATAATTTTATTTTTAATGAATTCGTGAAAGTGTGTCTGAAAGTCTACATCTCCCTCGATTGCAGAACATTGAAAAAAAATGTGAAAATGTTTTTTTCATCCATTTTTTCAAAATTTTCAAATAAACTCAAGGTAGGAAAAAATAAAAAATACAGATGGTTAGACCACGTGTTTATGAACCAAAAATGTCCTAACAAAATTTATCGCTAAAGCCACGGTATTCCCGAAAAAAATAGTCAAGTAACGTTATTACTCAGAGTGGCTTCATGCGCGCGCGCGCTTAAATACACTTGACTGCGACGCAGACGCACTGAATTACATGCTGTCACTAAATCAGAATTTGTTCAATCTACACGAATGTTGGTTCATTTAAAAGATGGAAATTGTAACTTTTCGATGCTTCTTTGTTTTAAACAATAGAAGCAAAGAATGGATGGGAAAAAATGTACATACTTAGGTATATATATATATTATCACGCCTGAACTTCATCGTCGTAATGAATCGAGTAATGAATGCCCTTCTAATATCTTCTGTCGAATCAAAAACGTAATTGAATAACTCTTTAATATTTATAAATATATTTTTTGTGAAACAATATTACTTAAAGAAATTACCACTGTCTTAAACAAATGCCATTTTTGAGAACTCTTAAACAATTTCACTAGGCTTAATTTACAAAAAAACATGTTTCAAATCTCCGAGGGTAGGGAGAAGTGTCAGGCACTCTCATTATATTATTCAGGTCAATGTCTAGCTAACTCCTTCGAATTCGGCTTTAAGGATAGGATTTTGCAGAGTGAGAGGAAAATATCCGCAGTCTATGATACTTCAAGAGAAACAAAGAACACATTTATGAAGGCCTCGTTAAAATCGATCCAGTAGTTCCTCCTAGTACATGCCGATTTATGTGTTTTTCAATTAACATTTTTCGATTATCTTGTGTTCTCCACTTGAATCCCATGTTATGTAATAAAACTTTTCTCAATGTCTCATTGGCACTATTGCATTCCAAATCGGACCATATCTTCTGAATCAGTTTGGTCAGTGTAACACGATGTCTCTTCATCGCTCAAGGACGATATGACGTATATCAGCTGTCTTATATTTTGGTAAATCAGTTAAAGAACTTTTCCTTGAACGTTTCTTTCCTGGAAATTGGTAAACCGTCAGCTTCTAAGGCACTAGTGACACCTTCATATCTTTTGGCACTTCTAACTCCTCCATAACATCTGGCGTCTTATTTTTCATAGGTTCTAAAGTATGCAACTGACACTCATTATTAAAATACTTAAACGTAGGATACGCTATTTCCGGTGCTTGGCTATGTAAAATACTTTTCCAATCAGAGTCTAACATCTCTCGATTTGATATATAAAATCAATTCTATAATTTTATGTATGTAAAGTTTTATTATCTATAGTAGGCCCAATAGATATAAGATAATTGTTGTGTCAGTATAGTGCCCTGCTTTTCTAGCTATTATAACATAAATTGCACGATGACGCTTCCGGATGTCTTTAGTGTAATAATGGTTATCAACGCGTATCCTTAGTAGAGGTAAAACCGATCGTCCCCCGCGCAAATCGAACGCATTTAACCTACGCCGCTATTGAGAAAACTTAGCGCAAGGGATTTTATTGCAGACTAAATGAGTTTCTGTGCAACGTTTGGCAGTACGTCTTTATAAAGAGTGTCCCACAATTTCGTTTACAAGCTATATCTCCGTTATTGGAAAAAATAAAAACATAAACTAAAAAATATTGTGATAGACATCCAAGAGTCCTTCAGATTACCTCCTTAAAACCGTCTTACTTACTTTTTACGATACCACACCCACTTTTTCAAATTGCACCCCCAAAATTGTATACCCAATTCTTGGTGAATACTGTGATATGCAAATTTATAAATGTTATAGTTGCATAATAGCTATAAATAAGACATATTGCAAATAAGAAAATTCTCTCTTTATTGTGAACTGTCATAAGCCGTTTACAATACATTACGTGTGGTTTAATGGTAGCTTCTATTGGCTTAATCTGTTTATCGCCATGCGACGACTCGGCTTGATTACCTGTGCCGCTATCTGCGCCACTACTATAAAACGTCTAATAATATGGTGGAGAATTGAGTTGGTGCATCTGTGCAGAACACTTGTCAAATTGTTAGAAGAATGCCGATTAAGATCAGCGTTAACGAGTAAAGTCTGAAAATATAACGGTACGAACATGCCGAAGATGCTACGCAGCTAGAAGTTCACAGTTCATACGGCTAGCATCTTCGGTATGAGCGGTCACATTTAAATGTACATGTTTGTCTTACAATTTGATGACTTCGATGCATCGACTGAAACTGCGGCCTAAACTTCTAGCTGCGTAGCATCTTCGGCATGTTCATCCCCTAGAGTCAGTAGGCCGCTGTTCAAAGTGACACGGCGGATCGGCACGTATGCCTTGTCATTATCAATAACTATTCAAAGCATACCACGTATGGGGAATATCGGAAAAATTCTCACGAGTCACATTGAATCGTCGACGTTTCCCAGCCCGTCATCCACCATCACATATGGAATTTCACAACGTAGAAAAGAAAGCGCGTATGGATCCTTCCCCAATTCAAAATATGTCGAACATCTCCAGCTAGAAATGAAGAAAATGTGATTAATGCTCTGACATTCGTATCCTTGTCCGGAAACCAAGAGCACCGTTCATAGGATCGTAAAATAACATAGGTACCACCTTTTTAAAGTCCATTTAGTTCAAGGACTGCTACCCACTTTTTAAACGTAGAGTACATTTTATTGTTGAACTGCAAGTTTTGATCCACGGCAATCCTACTCTCCTAAATAAAATTTGTTGGATTGATGAAAGCCGATTTCATAATAATGGTGTAGTCAATACGTACAACGTCCATTATTGGTCTAATCACAATCCCCACTGGAGTCGTTTTCAAATAGTGTTGGGTACAAATGTTTGGTATGATGTATTTAATGAAAATTTGAAGACAGAACACGTTACCCGAACTTTTGGAAGATATTCCTGTCACAGAATGAGGTGTAATGATGTGGTAACAAGACGGAGCTCCTCCCCATAATACACAGATTGTCACTCAGCATTTAAATGAAACGTTTCCTAATGGGTGGATTGGAATGGGGTATCATTAATTGACCAGCCTGCGCTCCTGACTTGAAACCATTAGATTTTTCGTGTGGAGGTTATCCAAAGTGTACCAAACATAATCCATGCATTTGGAAAACTTCAAGTGACCAACTTTGCTGGTGTATCCAACATGCTCCGTAGAAAAATAATTTTGACAGTATAAAAAAAATTTCTCCCTTAAACCATTAACACGTGTAACAGATTAAATAAAGTGTTCTCTATCCCACGCACATTTGATAAACACTCGCCGTCCCACCGTCAACAAAGCAAAGCCAAAAAAAACTTTAATTATTCAATAAGAACATTTTTTATTTTCCCACTTACCCTTTTTTTTCCTGTATATAAACATATATGTATTAAATAAATAAACTTTGTCCAATATGTAAATCCTGTCCTTTCTACAGTATGTGTATACCCTGTATAATTTATCTTAAGTTTACAACTGTTTTTGACTTCTTAATACAAGCAAAACTTTTTATAAAGAATCACTTTTTCTCGGCAAATCAAAAATTAGAAAGTTTACAAGAGTGCGGGGGGGACACACACTCTATATTAGTAGATTTGTCAGATAATGTTTTACCGAGTCCTAGTGTTCAATCCCGTACCTTTTATGAAAAGATTGAAGTATACTACAAATCTCTTTTCTCACCTCTTCATACCCAACAGCATGTATAAGAGGCCCATTCGTAATTATAAACATACGTAAATAGCATCTAGAGAAATCAATACTATACCTACACTATACTACATTGTAAGTCATCTTCATAGCTATAATTATATTCATAATCTCGTTTCTAAGTGACACTTAGGCTTAAGTGTGTCTTCAACATTAAACACGTTTTGTTGTAATAATAGATCCAGGATCATGTGACTTCGTGCGAGTGCTTTACACTTAAAGATGGTTACTATGCCTTGCTGAAGTGGTACTTAACTAAAATTCTGTCAGTGTTGAAAAATATATATTGTATTTCGAATTATTGTTGTTGAAACAATTGAGTAAAGCAATAAAACGAACAGCGTGTTAAGTACATACTTCTATACAAGCTGTCGACCATCAGGTACATAAAGCAACGTGTCCGTTCTTTGTTAGTATTTTCCCAGTAAATGACGTTACGGGACGAATCAAGAAACTCCTTTTTAAAAGGACCTCGCACATAAATAATGAGACTTTGATGTATCTGAAGTTTCGAACGTTCACTTGAACGAATTTCACATGAAAAAAATCAATAAATACCTTACTTTGATTTAGGTGTAAAAACTTAAGTATTGTCGATATTATTGTCAGCAAATGTGACAATGAAGTGTTTACGCAGAGGTTTACGACTAAATTGATGTGTGGTTTTTATTAACTTTTCTTTTTCATCTAAAATTCGTTCAAGTGAACGTTCGAAACTTCAGGATCATGACTTTTGGTTGAAATTTTTTGTAACTTTGATGATAAGTAGTTTTAAGTGTACTGATCAAAAGTATTTAACAATTTGTAGAATTTTGTACTCCTAAAAGTGCCGAATGGCCCATTGTGGGTCACCTTTTTAAAAAAATGTTACCTGCGCCACTGTTCGCTTCGCTTTAGCAAGTGCCCCTCGTGCTGCGAAAACTACAATCTGTCACTGGTTATCTTAAAATATATAAGAATGGGTTAAGTACAAGAAAAGTTATATAAGTCAGGTTGATTTTCTATTACCTACAAGTGCCTTTCTGTATTATTTTAGTCTGACATCTATACTTTTACCACACTCATCTGTGTTATAGATATTTAATAAATGTTTTTGTTCTTTATTTTTGTAACAATTTATAATTGTTGATATATTGCAAACTTTAAGTTATTAAATTATTCTGTATACAAAATTTATATCCTTGACAGGCCCACTCTAATTTATATACGCAGAAATGTTATCGATTTTATCAAAATTGTGGCAGCAAAAGTATTAGTTATTTAAACGCACTGTCAATCAATGACATTAACTAGATCGATTTATCAACATTTTTCTGAAGTACTTTTGCCTATATATTATATAACTTATAAATAATATAAGAAAAGGTAATCAATACCAATTAAAAACGAAATGATTTGTATGCAGCTATTTACTGACATGTAATAATAATAAACAATTTTATTTGATTATTAAAAATACTATTATAGTTATTAAGCAAATGAAAACCTTATAATAACTAGTAAAAAAACATCTGCCTAAGGAATCACTACTTCCATCCAGATTTCCTATCCAAGTCTCTTCTCTTACAACTGAAAAATGTTGACACTATATTTGCACTTCACTGTGGAGGAATAATTCTTCATAGAATTTCAATAACATAATATTTTTAAATCGTCTACCCCAAAAACCCATAATACAGTATTAATAAATATTTTTGTATATTTGTGTCTGATCTAGTCTTGACATTTTTGATTATTTTTATCAGTCATTAAATTTAGTTTTTTCATGTTTTATTTTTTGGGTATATAGTATTTTATTTTGTTATTTGTGGTCTAACACGTAAACAGAGGACTCGCCTTAACATTTTAGTAATTAATGTCCAGGGTCCAGTTTGTTTTGATACACCCTGTACCACCACATTTATGGCTCCGATGAGACTATCCTGGAGACCATTCTGGCCATTTATACACACAATAATATAATCAAAATAAGATTAAAAATAACTTTGTTTACTAAATATTTTATATATATGAGAATGCAAAGGCGCAATTCTTGTTTAAAAAAAAAAACAAGCAAAAGGCATCCATATACAGTCTGGAAACTTGCTTGTTGTTTATTAGTTGAAAACAGTGCACAGTGTTATCGTTGACATCCAAAGTGCGGCAAAACTTTTTTGGCAACTTTTTTTGCAGAAATTAAAACATATACATTAAATTTGAATAATAATCATAATAATAAAAGGCATTGTATATTTTTAGCATTTTCGTCAAAATAATAAGTTTCCATTGAATTTATCTGTAAATAGGTGACAAAATTGAACCCAAAACCTATAATATTCTATTTTATACTATACTATAATACATATTATGTTTATTTTCTATCACTGTAACTGCTTTTCTTGACATCAAAGTTATCGCTGCTAATATCAGAGCCATTTTCAGCGTTTCTCTGTTAGGTGTTATTTCAGATGATAATAGAAGGGCCAAAATAAATTATTTTTTCCTTTTGTTGGTGAGACGTTTAATAACATTCTGCAGGTACTTCTGGCAATTCAAATAATTACATAACTACACATACATACTTACATAATTACATTTCAACCCCAAAATCTCATTTTTAGAAATGAAAGAATTGTACGATATATTTCCACTACGTTTTACTTAACTATGATTTGAAGACCTAAGTGGATAAAAAAAATTACTTTATGCGATTTTTGAACACCCCGGATATAGATTTAACACCCAATAAACGGTGAATTCTAAATTTGTAATATTTTATAGAAACTTTTTAATTATAAAGGCGCCATGTCATACATACAACCAGTAATTTTAGTGGATGTACACAGTTTTGGACAGAAAAATCTAGTTTCATAAGAGCTTGATATTGTTCTTTAATATTAGTGTAAACAAAAGAACATAACCAAAATTATCTATTTTATGAGGTATTATTCATTTGAATCGAAGACAAAATAAATAAGTTCCAACTCAAAACCGTTTTGTTTAATTTACTTACTCAAAACTTTAAAAGTGTGACATAACACCTTTATCCACTTAGGTCTTCATTTATAAAAAAAAACGCCCAAAATCGAGTGCCTGATGGAAAATGGAAATGACTTTTATACACATATGACACAGTTGCATATTTTTACTAATATAAAACAGATAACAGGAATTTTGTAAATAGTAAGAATATGTATTTGCCTATAAACATAAATGCCTTCCATAATGGAATTAATTAGATGATACTTGATTAATAAAATAAAACGCTTGACAAACTTTAACAAAGAGCACACACAGCATATATAAAATACATCTACTTAGGACAAAATTTGATAATCGAATAATAATAATAATAAACGGCTTTATTGAGATAATAAAATATCCCCAATAGGGTGAAGTTTAAACTTATACTTATCCCTAATAATAATACTACTTTGGTTGCCCATACGATTTAAACAAGTGAATGAGTAGATCTATCCCTTGCAAGAAGTGTACAGATGAGGGTTGTAAAATAACTAATGTAGTAAATACTCAAAACGGATATTTAGTTTCACTTTTTTTGTCGCGGTTTACCTGACAGCGAAATCACTGTGGCAGTGTGGTGATAAATATATAAAATGGGCTTTACAGACGATAGAAAAAGTTGATCGAACGACAGTCTAGTTTTTTCTCGTAGCGCCTTTTTAGAAATTACTTACTAATAGACACACATAGTTTAAACTTGCGATAATTAATATATCAATAATTCTAGACGTGATCCATTATTATAGAGAGGTTCACATCATTTAAGTGTTCCGTATGGATCACGTTTTCGAGCAGTTCAATTTATCAGAGGCATGTGCTTCACGTTAATTAAAATGTGCTCTTATTCCATCCAATGTTCATTTACTATAAATTGTGTACTACATGTGCCATACGTTCGCTTAATCCTGTGTAAATCCAATTTGTGTGTATTTGCTAGTTTTTTCATACACCATAGCAACCGAGGCAACATGCGATCTTCATCATATGATTGAAACAAATTACGATTGAAATGTTTTAAATAAGATTACCATTTCATGTTCATATGCATTTGTTGTACAACATAGCGCCTTATAGTACGGGAGCCAGCGACACTCTTAAAAAGTAGTCATTTTGAAGAAAAGCGTCAATTTTGATGGAATTGGTGATTATATTTTTGCACATTTAAACTTTTAGGCGCCATAAAAATGTCAGCAACTATTATTTCGTGTTTATATAGGACACATAGAACTATTTGCACCTTGTTAGAATAAAAACGACCTTCAGTACGTCATAGCGGCAAAAGCCGTTTTTTCAAAAGTCAAAAACGTCGTGGCAAAAATGTCAGTAAAAAATATTTTTGCAATCTTGGGTTCATGAAAAAACATATTTTGGCACTTACTGACAAAACGACCTTGGGTGGGACCACATGAAATTTCAAACTTCGTTTGCCGGAAAACGCCGCGACCCCGTCCATACATACATGTATTCTAAATACTCGTCCCCCTCTCCTGCAGCGTTTCAACAGGGTTACTGGTACAACGAGAAAGTCTCCATTTTTTGACGCCATGTTAATCACTATAATCCATTTTGACGAGTTGTCATTATACTTAGGCATTATTAAATATACCTATTTGATTTAATCAAATAGATATTTATTTTAATCGAATAGGTAAATTAAAAAAAAATCATTATAGAAAAAAATGTGCAGAAATGTACAGAAATCCATTTCATAACAGGCCGAACTCAAATATTAAATAAAGAATGTCTGTGTGCATGTGTGTAGACCGTTTCTTGTAAACACGATACCTTCTTTGAGACAATTTTCATTTCAAATTTGACATGATAGAATACTCTCTTTTTAGTCATAGCGCTACACAAAAAAACGTTTCAAATCGTGATAGAAGCAAACCGCTTGGCAGAAAGTTTACTTACATATAATAGGTTGATTTGGCCCGCAGCACCTTATCAGGGGTGGCGTCAGATTCAAAATGGCGGAATTTTTCAAACTGGCGCTGCTTAGCTTTTTTCTTATGGGACTAATGGGATTAAAATCAAATAAAATACCAAATTTGAACTTTTATAATTTAAAAGCAAAGCGTTTTCAAAAAGAAATCCAAAATGGCGTAGTTTCTCACATAATGGCGTCTTTTTTTTTAAAAAGACAACATTTTAAGATTTTTAGTTTTAATATATTATGTAATACACGGTATTCAAAACTATTAACATAAGTTCTGTGCTATGAATTGAAACTTTACAGATTTTTTACAGAATTAAATAACTTTACAGAATTTTAGGTGACTATTCAAAGTGGCGGCGCACAGTGGGGGATTTTGCTATATTTTTTTCAAAATTCTGCAAGTCGCTCAATTTTGAACGAATTTTGATGCGGTTGGGCTTAAAATGCTTGAAAAGTTTCACTCTTGGACGTGCAAGTTTCTCATAAATTATCACGTACAATCCTTAAAAAATGTAATATAAACCCCCAAAATAGAGAAAATTTTAAAAATAAAAATTCAAAATCATTTTTAAAGTTAATGCATTTAAGAAAAAAGTCACTGGGCATTTCCTGGAAGTAAAATAATCATATATATGTAAATTAATTATACACAGCATTTTTGTGGGGGTAATTAGGTGGTGAATTTTGGATGTAATGGAAAAAATGAATATTGGGGGCTCAGAATGGTCCCTATAAGGTATTTTGGTCTCCTTTTTCCATTTCTGAAGTCCGTTTTTACGTACAACCCCTAAAAAGATATAATATCAACCCCCAAAATAAGATAAATTTTAAATAAAATCTCATTTTTTTTAAAGTTACTGCATGTAAGAAAAATAGCACTGGGCTTTTAAAATGTCAGATAGGTATTTCCTGAAGGTAAAGTAATGACACATTTGCAAATTAATTATACACACCCATTTTGGTCTCCCCTTTCCATTTCTGGAATCCGTTTTTAAGTACACCCCTAAAAAATAAAATATCAACTTCTAAATTGAGGAAAATTTTGAAGATTTTCTTACTGAAAAGGCATTTTTTTGGAAACTAATTGTCTAAATGGGATTTTCATCAAATAAATTGATATTTTCTATCTTTTTTACCACAAACACTTGGAAATCTGTTACTAAAAATGTTTAAAAAACTTTTATGCTGTAATTCTTTTAGTTTGTTTATGTATCATTAATTGTGTATAATTAATTTGCATTATTTTACTTTCAGGAAAGACCTATCTGACATTTTAAAAGCCCAGTGCTATTTTTCTTACATGCAGTAACATTAAAAAAAAAACAATTGAGATTTTATTTGAAATTTACCCCATTTTAGGGGATGATATTATATTTTTTAGGACTTCAGAAATGGAAAAAGGAGACCAAATTCACCACTTAAATACACCCCCAAAAATGGTGTGCATAATTAATTTGCATGTATATGATTATTTTACTTCCAGGAAATGCCCAGTGACCTTTTTCTTAAATGCTTTAACTTTTAAAATGATTTTGAATTTTTATTTTTAAAATTTTCTCTATTATAGAGGTTTATATTACATTTTCTAAGGGTAAAAATATTGATTTGTGATTTCAAAGTTATAAAATTTATTCTAGATAATTTCTTGTACGTGATAGTTTATGAGAAAGTGGCACTTGCACGTCAAAGGGCGAAACTTTTCAAGCATTTTAAGTCCAACCGCATCAAAATTGAGCGACTTACAGAATTTTGAAAAAAAAGTACAGCAAAATCCCCCACTGAGCGGCGTTGTCTAAGTCTATAAAGTAGGAACATAGTTACATTTAGACGGATAGTATTCCTTAGTCTTCCGAATCTTCTAAACTACAAAATAAAAAAAAAAACAAAATAAAAATGAATAAGAATTTGTTATAATTTAAAATGAAAATATTTAGTACTAACTTTTGAATTACGTTGTTGGTGCACATGTCTTTGCAGGAAGATTAAATGCCGCCATCTTGAATCTTATATAGTGTTCTATTATTATTTTTATTATCATTATTTGATTTCAAAGTATATTCATTAAGTTAATCAATTAGAAAATATTCAAAATCAGTACTTTTGAAAATACGCCGCCATTTTGAAATTGATGCCACTTGAAATAAGGTGCTGCGGGTCAAATCGATTGTTTACGTATATAGACCGCCCATACCAAGTGGTTTGCTTCTATCATTGTTTAAAACTTTTCCTATTTTTGGGTTCTGCCACTACGACTATTTGTAAAAATCTGGATTTCTGCCCACTGTACGACGCCAGAAGACGAGCTACCCTAAACCTCCCAATAAACAAATTTGTTTTATCATCGTCATTTCTACAACAATTCTCTTTTATTGCTATTTTATTACATTTATAAAATTGCAATATTGTAGTTGTATAACATTTAAATTTTGCTTGTTGGGCTGAAAATTTTGCCGAACCTCTTTTCTGTCGAAGACTGGATCTTTTACTTTCCTAACATTTAATAGACAAAAGACCAACTGCCTTACATCCCCTCCGAAGGATGGTATATCCATTATGCGATTGTCGCCTTAAATTGCATAACTTCTACTAATACGCTGATATACAAGCCGCTAGAAGATGGGACAAGTACTAGCCACGATGAACGTTGCTTAACTCGATGTATCGAAATATATGTATAGTAAAAACGCCTCTACACGCGCCCCCTGGACTTTTTACATGCGAAAACGAAGAGTACATTTATGGCCCGATACGACGGAAATTCGATATCTGGGGATTTTTTATCAAAATTGAAAAATCAAAATGGTGGCACCAAGATGGCGGACCATGTTTTTCATTACGAATTTTTGGTCATTAAGTATGAATATAAAATAAAATAATTAAGACGTAGTAGTACTGCCATTTTTACTAGTCAATCAGGCCGAGATGACCCATTTTACCTAGGAATCTACAGTTTAGCGTGGACTCCAAACCACGGTCCTCGACCACCAACTTTGACCCACCCTGGTCCACCCACCATCTTTCATGGCGGCTCAGTAGCCCGAGATTGTCTCCTGGGCCAGCCACCGCCTTTAGGTGGTTCACTACCCTTAGGATTGTGTTGGGAGCCTACCGAGTATTAAACGATTTAGAAATTATCCATGCCTGTTCACTTAGAAATAAATTATATTTTAATCTAAATAAATGCAATGTCCTTACCTCCACTACTTTGAGAAATCCTTATCTCAATAATTATACGATGAACGGAACAGAACTACCTAAATAGATGCACTCAGATTAAAGATCTGGGAATTATTTTCCAGCAAAGTTTAAAGTTTGAAAATCATATGTAAATAAGTCACAGAAATAAATATCTATCTATCTATCGTATAAATCAAATCTCTAAACAAGCCCATAAAATGTTAGGATTCATAAAGCGTACCACATATAATTTTAAAAATATAGAAACCATTAAATGTTTATATAATGCCTTTGTGCGTAGCCGCCTGGAATATAGTTGTCAAAACAACAACAAATAGTTGTTAAAACAAAACTTAAAACATACTATTGAAACGGTACAAAACAAGTTTATAAGAATAAAATTATATAAAAAAAAAATATTTTTAAGAAAAAGCTTTTATTTGAAAAATCTGTACTGAAAAGTAAAAATAATTTTTTTAAAATTCATACACCTGGAAACCAAAAGCTTTGGGGACGGTCATATAGCACTATTTCATAGTTACTTTGCTCAATTGACCGCCCCCAAAGCTTTTGGGTTCCAGGTGTATGAATTTAAAAAAAAATTATTTTTACTTTTTAGTACAGATTTTTCAAATAAAAGCTTTTTCTTAAAAATATTTCTTTTATACAATTTTATTTTTTACTTTTTAGTCTACTTATTTTACAGACAGACAGACATTTTATTTGATACCCATGGCAAGGGAGTCGTGAGGAAAAAGATAATTTGCCATCCTAGGGCGTCCGCCATATTGGATTTAGAATGACGTCACATAGTTTATCGTATTTTACTCGTCAAACTAATATCAAAGTTAACTTATATGTTCCTGACCGAAGGGTGCGACCGAAAAGCACAGTTTTTAAAATAACTAGAAATTACTCCTTATTAAACAGCATGTGCATAATATACAGTAGTGGCATGTTAAAATATTGAGTCGATGCCGATGTAAGGTAGAAGAGAAGAGAAATGGACAAATAATATGCTGAAAGGAAACAGATTTAACCTACGCTGTTGCCACTTTTCTCTTTAGCTAGTTTTAGTCGTTTGCGGAACTCTTAACATTCCAAACTGCCTGGCACCAGTATTAATATATCGCTTTCTTTCGCGTACATTATTTTGCTATTTATATTTCACTCTATCTTATTAAAGGAATCGACCCAAGATTTCTAGATGCACTAGTGTATAATAAATTTCAAGACAAGATATCTTCGGGAATCTACGACACAACTCCGCGCTTTAAAAAAAACTAAGGCGATATTTCTGTAACTCATACAAATCAGTCCTGCAGATAATTAATAAATATATCACAACTTCACTACCACTTTTACTACATAAATTATAATATATGAATAATAAATGCTTGGCTTCATTACACACTTTCATATTTAGGTATTACTTTGCTTAACAAATTTTAAAATTTTGAATATGTATAAACATATATGCTGTTATAGAGTTACCCCAAAAAAGTACTCCATATATACACTTCCATATTGGAATAATAATAAGTTTTTACCGTTTCGATACTAGTTATCTGGCGTTGTCTTTTTAAAGCAAAACATTTACTTGCACACTTTGTGCATACTGAGGTGACATGAGTTTTCCAATCAAGAGATAAGTCAATATGAATTCCTCATAATTTGAAAGAGGTAAGCTGTTGTACTGATTGTCCATTGTGTTGTAATAGCAAACTTGAATTATATCTTGATGGGACCGGGTAAAATTGCATAATAAATGTTTTGTCTTGATTAAACACAAGCCTTTTGTTGTTAAAGTATTCAGTTACTGATCTAAAGTTAGTTTTGAGCTGTTCGAGTACAACTTCTAAGTTGTCTCCACAAAAAATAATAGTTATGTTATCTGCAAATGAGCCATAATGGGAAGAAATGAAATTGTCCAAATCATTGACATACAAAATAAACAGCGGGCCTAACACACTGCCTTGTGGTACACCTTTGTCAACCAGAAATTCATTTGATCTTTTGCCAAAACAATCTACGAACTGTTTCCTACCGGTTAAATAAGACCTAAGTAAGTCATTGCAAGTGCCACGAATTCCTTAAGACTTTATAGTTTCTAGAAGAATTTGATGGTCGACACAGTAAAAAGCTTTAGAGAGATCAACAAAACTGACGAGGACTTTCTTGTTTTGATCTAAATTTTTGTAGAGTATAGCTAAAAGCGCGGTAGTGATAGATTTGTGTTCCCTGAAACCGTGTTGATTTGGCGACAATATTTGCTTAGTTTCTAAAAATGTAATTATACGTGTAATTATAAGAGTTTTTCAAATATTTTTGAAAATACAGGTAGGATTGCTATTGGTCGATAATTACTAAGAAGTTTATGGTCACCTTTTTTTTTATAAAGTGGTAGAATTTTGGATATTTTTAACATATTAGGGTATGTACCATCTTGAAAACATTTATTTATTATGTGACATATAGGTTCAGCTAGTTGATAAGCACATTTTTTGATAATTTTAATTGATATATCGTTTGGGCCTACAGAGTTAGATTGTTTTAACTTATTTATAATATTAATTATTTCAGTAGTTGTTACAGGATTTAAGTAAATTGATTCGTTCGTGGTAATTACTGATGGTTGATTGGCTGAATTTTGATAATTTAAGGAAGTGCGTAGTGATTTTGGTAAGTTAACAAAATATGAGTCAAACTCGTTTGAAATGATCGAATTATCCGATGTTATATTGCCATTTATTTCAATTTCATATTTATTTGTCTTGGTGTTATTCTTTAGTGAGTTATTAATTATTCTCCATGCCGTTTTAGATTTGTTTGCTGAGGTTGCTATGAATTCATGGAAATACATTTGTTTGGCTCGTCTTATAACTTTTTTGTAGATTTTCTTGTATGTTTTATAGTATTTTATATTTATCATGCCTTTTCTTTGCAATGAAAATAATTCTTTTAGCCTGGATGATAAAACTTTAATTCCTGTGGTTATCCAACTGTTGTCATTTTGAATATTTCTTGTAACAAATTTGAAAGATGAACTATAGTGGTAACTTATAATTTGATCAAAGGCCAGGTACTTAGTATCGACACTATCTTTATTATAAATATTTTGCCAAGATTCGGAGTTTAATGCTTCAATGAATTTTGAAATGTTTTTCTTAGAAAAATATCTGAAATTGAAGTACTCTTCTTTTTGGGTAAAATCTACAGCAGAAACAATTTTTTGCCATAATGATCTGATAGACCAGTGTTTAAAATACTTTTGTTTATTATTTTATCTGTGAAATTTGTCATTATGTAATCGATTGCTGACTTGGTCTTATTTTGTATTCGGGTAGGCTCATCGAAAACACTAGAAACATAATATGAATTTACTAGGTCTATTAGATCGATGGTACTTTTATCTTTACATAGAAAATTTATGTTAAAATCACCACATAAAATTATGTGTAACGAGTTACATTTACTAGTTATTAAATTTAGGCATGGCAGGCAATTTAGGATGTTTACATCTGCATTGGGTGCTCTCTATAAAGGCAAATTACACAATACTCTACACTACTAATTTTTACGTCAATTGCAGAACATTCAAAAATTTTGTCTATATTTAAATTTACCAATCTAATATTTTCAGTACAGTCAAGAGTTTTTTTAGTTATGATCATGGTTCCACCATGTAAAAATCTTTTCTACAAAAATGACTAGATATGTTATAATTAGGAAAATTTATATGACTTATTTCCGAAAACTAAATAAAGAAAAAAAATTTCTTGTGCGAAACTCAAAAAAAATTTTTTTTGTTGACTTCTATATTCTGATATCATTCTGTCAGGTTTTCTCTCAAAGCCTATCAGAATATTTTTTTAGTCGGTTGAGGAATGTAGGGGAAATTGTGGAATTGCGACATCACTTTTTTAAGCACGGCATCGCCACCCTTAATTTCTGTGATCAAATTCAGTATCAACTATTCCTAAAATACTACTACTGTTATTGATTCTGAGGATCTCAACAATTATTTTGGGACGATTGCCGAAAAGACAATAAATGTATTACCCCCGTCAAACAAAAACTTTGAAGACTACTTACTTAACACTAACATAGGTGGACATAGTACTGAATTTAGTTTCACCGAAGTTTCGTATGTCCGAATCCTTGATATACTAAACAACTTAAAAAAGACTGATAGTGAAGACGCTCATGATATAAACCTGAAAATCCTTCCATTAAGCACATTATATACATTCCACTAACCAACCTTGTAAATCAATGTATTAGAAATAATATATTTCCGAAAATTCTCAAAATAACAAAAGTTATTCCCATTCACAAACAAGGCGACATTGATGATCTTGATGATGATCCATAATACCTTTTTTTGGAAAAATTTTTTGAAACCGTGTTAAAACTGCAAGTGACATCTTATTTTGAGAATTTTAATTTGTTTAACAATCATCAGTTTGGGTTCAGAGCTAAAATGTCCACTACTTTAGCTATAAATACACTAACGGATATGATAAATGGGGGTTTCGAAGGAAACGAAATTTTGTACGCTCAGTTTTTAGATTTAAGTAAGGCGTTCTACTACGTCTCTCATGATATATTGATAAGAAAGTTAGTTTTTTACAAATTTTCTATTACCAGCCAGAAATTACTAATATCATACCTTCAAAATAGATCTCAGTTTGTTAACTATAGAAGCACGAATTCCAAACATATAAACGTAAAATATGTGTACCCCAGGGCTCTATTTTAGGCCCAATTCTTTTCCTTATTTTTATTAACGACTTGCCATACAATACCGTCTCAGCAAGACCTGTCCTTTTTGCGGACGACACCACCTTAATATATAGTAATAATGATACTACCAGATTGCTTTCAAATGTACGAGATACTAAATCCATTCAAGACTGGTTTTTAGCAAATAACTTAAAGTTAAATGAAAACAAAACCGAAACGATGATTTTTAGTTTAAGACAACACACATTAGATAACATGATATCCACGGATTGTGTTAAATTTCTAGGTGTTTATGTGGATAGCAAATTAACATGGGAAAAGCACGTACAAGTCATCTGTGGTAAAATGTCTAAAAATATTTACTTACTACGTAATCTTGTGAATTGTGTCTCACAGACAACTTTATTAACAGCATATTTCGGTTTAATTCACTCTGCACTTGTCTATACAATATTGGTTTGGGGTCACTCTTCACATGCTGCAACTGCTTTTGCGGTGCAAAGAAAGGCAGTAAGGGTAATCGCGGGTTTGGGTTGCAGGGAGGAGTGCAGGGAATACTTTAAAAAACTGAAAATTCCAACATTATATAGCATCTATATATTGCAATGCTTTCTTTATGTAAAAAAAAATGAATCAAAATATTTGTCTCGCGCCCAGCTACATTCTTATTCCACCCGAAGTAATGGGAACTTACATTTTCATTTTTTACGTTTATTGAAAACACGTTTATATAAACTATTATATAAACTTATTATAAACGTTTTAAGACATTCCTAAAATCATTTTTAATTGACAACGCATTTTTTTCATTGAACGAGTTTCTTACCGCTGATTTTTCTACTTTATGTAAGTAACATAAATACATGTTTGTTGTTAAAAATTATATTTGTTCGTTGTTTTTTTAAATAATATTTATTACACTTCCAATCATATTTTTTGTGACCATGTACATATGTGTATATAATAATATGTGTTAAATGTGTATATGTATATACTTGTATATGTATATACTTGTATATGTATATGTATGTGTACATATTATTATTATTTTTCATAATAAAATTTTCTTATACTGTATACATATATACAATTTTTTTATAATTTTTTTTTTTACATTGTAATAATGACTTATGTAAATACTTTTTTGTATAATGCATCAATAAATACTACTACTACTACTAACTCCCAATTTTAATGTAATTTCGACGAAATTTTATGCTGCGCCTTCGCCAAATATGGTCAAATTTTCAACTAAAAAATTTTATTTTCAATTTTTGTTAAAAAAAAAACATGTTATGTATATACCGGTCAAATAAGAATCTCCTTTTAAAAATTTCGGTAAAAAATGTTATTTCTTGTTGTATCCCTAAATAAAAGCTGTTTATGATTAATTCAAGTGAAGAAAAAACATGTTTATTTTTAATCCCGTTTTGTTATAATAATGATAAATATTATAATTAATTAAAAATGTTGAAATAATTAATAACCGCCAATTTGTTGGTACATTAAAAAGGAACCGGTTTCTAGACTTCCGTTCTTGAACCGATGTTCTGTCTTAATATCAGATTAAATGCATCATCAAAATAGCAATTATTTGAAAAACTCCGATAGCGTATTTAAATTTATCCATCCAAAATAAATCAAGTACCAACGTACAACAGGCAAAACTAATATCCAACAAAGCAACTTCTTCGGTTGACTATATTTTTATTTGACCTGTTCCAGCTCACCGTCTCCTTTCAGCTAAACAACGGACGAGGACGGAGATAAACCCGTACATGAAATTAAATAGCAAATTGTGATTTCTTTTCAATACTATCACAAAAAATCTTGAAGGTCGCAATTACAATGCACTCTACAATGTTGCCGTTAAGAGGCAGCTTCTCTGCCACATCTTTACCTTTAATTTTGGTATTTTTTGTTCGCATGCATGTGTGGATAACGAGTTTCGTTTGGAAATAAGTGCTCATATTTTTTAAGCTTTCCAGGAACGGTATCTGCTGAATGCAAAATTTCTAATTGATTTGTGGACGGCGTATTATTATACAGAAAGTGGTAATCAGGAATAAGGCACGTGGTTTAAATAGGACATTTCATTTCGTGTTCTTTCATCTATATATTATACAGGACGTCTCGAAATGGTCCTGAGACCAAAATAGGACGATTTTACTAAATTTATCTCTGTCTAAAAGTGCTCCGTTAAGGCGCTGTAGAACGACAAATGTCTTCAAAAAAAAATTTTTTTCCAACAAGATTTGCTGAAAAATCTTATTTTGGATATTCCGTAGATAACTTTAAAAGAAACGTTTTTTCCGTTTTTTCGATATACTATTGATTCGAGTCTGATTACGCCAGTATACCAACAAAAAATCTCTCTTACGAGACATTTCATCAAGTATTAGAGTATCTCTATCTAGAGGATACTTCATTATAAATAAACATTTGTTACTTTCAAAAACAAGAATTGTTAAAAAGCAAAATGAAAAAGAATATAAAGTCTCGCTTACCGCACTAGTTGCATGTCTTAATAAATAATATTTCGACTTTAATTTCAAACCACCAAAAAGTTTTTTCTAGGTCATCTAAAATCATGAGGGTGGTACATAAATTATTTGAATTACTATTACAAAATAACGTAAATATTTTCTTATTAAGAAACTTACAGGAAATATTTATTTATTTGTCATACACAACAAAAAAACCGCTGCCCAAGGAATCACTACTTCCACATCCAGATTTTCTATCCAAGTCTCTCACAAAGAAATAATTTTTTATGTGGAAATAATTGTTTATGGAACTTTAATAATATAATATTTGAAATCGTCTACCATAAAAGTCCATAAAACGATATCCCACATCGGAAGATAAGGAGTGGTGTAGTGGGGGTGGCTGAAGTAAAAAAATAAGTTGAGGGTTTTGGTTCTTCTACACACACTACATCACATTTTTTTTCATCCCCTTTAATGATGGGGGGTGGTAATGAGAGTGGCTAATGCCAAAATTTTTTTCGAAACCTTAGCTTCTATATACCAAATGCCAATTTTATGAACTCTTACCTGCTTGATTTACCTATTTACCCCCCATTTATCCCAATTTTCCCCCCAACCTTTTGACGGAATAAGATGAAAATATAATCTAGTTCCAGATACCGTTAAAGTACATATATGTACCAAATTTCAAGTCAATATCTTAAACGGTTCCAGAGTAATCGTTTACACAAAAAAAGTTACAGACAGACCAACAGACAGAATTTTTTTTCTTCCCTCAAACTTAAAATCTCGACGTTTCATGACATTCTAAGCCTATTTGAACAATAAAAATTTTCAACATTTTTTTCGTCGTTATAATACTTCCACTGGATGCAGAAGTAATTTTTTTTTTTTTAATTCTATTACAAAGTGATAGTAATACTATTACAAAATAGTAGTAATAGCTTTAAAGGTATTAACCAAACTGTTAAAAAAATATGAGCTTCCTTGCATCTACACGATCAACTTCTCAGCACTTACGTAATACTCAACAAGCAAAAAAAATTAGGGTAAATAGATCTCTTCCGATCCTCCAGAAATTTACAAAACTCAATATGACGGTTCCAATGCGTACTGTTTCTAAATAATTTATAACCCACATCTGGACAAGGGGGTGAGCGTAGAGACATCTTGACTCTGCGGTGTTTCGATACTCCAGTGAAGCAACCTTCAGCGCGGTTAGTACTTGGATGAGTGAAATCTATCTTGGGAAACACAGCGATCTCGTCCCACCTTCTAGCGGCTTGTATATCAGCGTATATGCGGAAGCTGTGTAATTTCAAGGCGAGGATTACGTAGTGGATATACCATCCTTCGGAGGGGATGTAAATCAGGGGGTCCCTGGTTTATTAAATGTTACGAGAAGAGGTTCGGCAACATTTCCAAGTTTCCTGGCGTCGGTGATAGGCCCTGGTAGCGGAAATAGGCCGACGTTAAATAAATGATTACAAAAAAACATCTAGACAAACAGAAAACTGATTTGGCACCCTGATCAGTGAAGTACCCAAACTCTTAAGAAGATTCCAAAAAGTTGATATTTCTATATGGTGGCTCCATAATTTCGGACAAGAATGTGTAATTCCATAGTTAGTTAAAAGTAGTCAAAATTCGCAATGGCTGACACCAAAATTCAACTTGCTTTCATAGAATGAAATTTGGTAACCGGGCGTTTTTGAAGTTGTTAAACACAAATCCAAAAAATACTTTAGATGTCTTTAGCAACCTCAAAATGTTCCAGATATTATTAAGCGTATTTTTGTTCATCATGCATTCTGAAAAGTAAAATTTAGATTCATGTTTCTGTTGTCCACTATCTTGAATTTGGAAAAAACTTTAGATCAGCCATACCAAAAACTCCCGGCTACTAAATTTATTCCAATTCAGAACAAGATTTTTTTGTTTGTCATATTAAATTTAAAAAAATAACTTCATGTTAGGTAACCTCCGAATACTAAATAATGTAAAATTTTTTATATCCGTCATTTTAAATCTTAAAAAATAACTTTTAATTCATTCAGGTTCATCTTTGTGGTCTCATCCAATGCGAAATTTCGTTTGGACCATTTATTTAAAATTCTTATCACTGCATGTTTCTGTAAGCTATTACTATAGTAGATACTACGACTATTCTACACCAAATTCCCGTGCGTTTTCTTATGGAGGTTCAGTCTATTTTTTTAAAAGGTTATACCAACTTGATGGGTGGAACTTCAGTTCATCTTCGGGTGTATTTCTGGTACTTCAGTGACTCTTAGCCCGCCCCCCTCCTAGATTACACATCTGTGAAAAACAGACCTATGAAATCTGTAACAGGCATGTAAAAAGCAGTAAGTACCAGATTTTTAAAATCTGCTGCACCCTATTGCAGGCCTGATCCGTTGATGTGGTGTGTTGGAGTCAACCGTTTTATTGTTAATTAAATTTTTATTGTTAATCCATATCTCACAATCTACGCAACGTGTAGGAGAATCAATTTAGTCCATCAATCAAAACTTTTTAGTTTTGATTGAAACACCAAATTGATTCTCCTACATCCAATTCAAAGCACTGTCGTATTGTCAGTACATTTATAGTCAGTACATTTAAGTACAATAAAAGAGAAATAAATAATAAATATGCTCAAATATAATAGCACTTAAAATATATTACAAATTTCAGACGTGGTGAAATTTTTTTTATTTAAACATTTTAATTTTTTGGACCTTGTTTTCTGTCAGTTTTTATTAATATTTCGAGATCTATCCCAGCAAACACAAAAATTGCGGTCCTTAAATGGGCCATTGTAGCGATCAATGGCTTTCTTATGGCATAGGCTAATCTTTTGTGGTCCATAATAAATTATATGCAGGCGTACCATAGCTTCATGTTATGAATTGCCACATAATAACCAGAAATGGTCAATTATTGTGCAACCATAAAAAATGCTGCTTCGGTTTATACGTTGATGGTACTTTTATGGTAATATGCAGGCTAATATTTTTATGATTACGCGCATGCGCATTGTGAAAAATCTCTCAAGGCTTCACCGAGCATAGCATCCGCCATTTGCATTTTCGTTCTATGCTTGGCCTGTGGGTTATTAAAATTTGTGTAATCTGACTTAATCTGACCGTTATTTCTGTAAAATTTGTAGTTTATTTTTTATAGTAAGTAATTTGTAATTTGTCATTAATAACTTAATTGTAACGTTTTTTGTAAATTATTATTAATGATATTATTTGAGACTACTCGTAAACATTTATTAAACATTCAAATACTTTCTACATTTTGAAATAAATAGCTACATATTCACATAATATAATAAAGACTTCATACACATCACCATAAATACTGCTTTTAGCATCCGTAATAACGGTTATTAAGATAGCTCAGTTGGTAGAAGAGTTAGTACTGTAATACGGACATCGGAGACATGCAGGTTCGAACCCCACCGACCGCAATTGATACAGGTAAGTAAAAATGAATTTAATAACTTAATAAACATTATAATTTGCAGGCAACCCTTGTGAGAATAAATTGGAGCTATGGTAAACAATATTAAATATATAAATACGGATGATAACAAACAAATTCATATTACAATATTTATGCATTAATAATTACTTCATTTTTATCAAGTAAAATAATTACATGTCAAAGCTGTACTTTTTCGTAAAAAGCGCCATGAATAATGTATCTATATAAAAAAAAGTAGAATCTCCATACATCGTACTTTATGGATGTATAAATATTATTGTACACTGTTGGCAAATTGAAGGATGGCCAGCTGCTGGCCGGTGTGACATTTCGCCAATGGTCCGCTTGTGGCTCCCCATAAATGTGCCAATTATGATAATGCTGGCGACGGTGCGTATGACCATTTATGTACCAATTATGAGTGTTTGCTGGGATAAGTCCTATGAAATACCAAAAAAAAAAAAAATACTACTCTTATTAAAATAAATAAATAAATAAATATTGCAAAATTAGTGCTCTCTCGGAAATAATGGACAAATTATCGTTTTTATAAGAACAGTCATCGCTCAAAAATTTGAAATAAAAATGTTTATTAAAACTCTTAGAAAACACAATTGCTGCTAAAATTTTGCATCCTTGTGAAATGCTGGCGTCAAAACCGAGAAATGTATATGATGGCTCAAATCGTAGTTTTTAAGATTACTTTAAGATGACAGAGAGAAAAAAAATTGTTTGCAAGTTTTGACATTTTTTTTTTGTATTATAGGAACATTGATTATAAACAAATGCAATTATTTTTATCAACAAAAGGACTTCAAAAGATAAATAAAAGTCCATGAAAAACAAAAAAATGTTTGTTCCAAGTTTCATTGAAATGTATCTTTATTTATGAAAGAACAATAATTTGTTTAAAAATTCCTTTTATTTTTTAAAAATAACAAACTAAATTAATTCTAGTATATGTATGTACGTTTGTTATGCAACTCATAACGAACCCCCTTTTTGGTTGTCAGAGGACATAACATCTTGAGATATTAAAGAAACCGATGGAAAACACGCGCAAAAAAATAAATTGTTTAAATAAACAATACGCATATGTTGTCGAAACTGTAAAACTGAACTGCAAACTCAACTCTAAACACAAGACAAAACTGCTCTGACCAAACAATTCATATTAAAATCCTAGTTTGACTTCATTAAATTCTCAACAATTCGTTTTAAAATATACCAAATTACAACAAAATACATTTTTATATAATTCTAACCAAAACATTCCTCTAGCAAAATTGGTTTTATTTATAACATTACTTGTTATATATCCATGTTTATGTATATACTTGATCTGTCGTGTTATGTCTTTTAAATCTCTCCAACAATTATTAATTGTATGTTTTAGAAACGTACAAATTGTTGCTTGTAATGTTGTTTGATTGATACAGAACAAACGACTGACTTTCATTTTTTTGCAATAACTAGAATAAATAAATGGCTGTATATAAACAGCACAAAATAGTCAATGCCATATTAATATTTTTTTATTTGTAGATACCATTCGTTATTTATTAGTCTTTGTTGAAGTGACCAATTAACACATTTATTGGCATCATCTGGCAAATGGATTTCTAGTTTTCATATTAAATATAAATGCGTACAAAATTAAAAATAGGCATTACCACACATGACCGTTTATTGTCACTGTAAAACGTTTTCTCCATTTTGGGCAAATAATAAAAGTATGATAATTTACGATTGCCTAATTTAGGTATTGTATTTTCTGTGGTAGTTTGGTAAACTTCTCGTGTGTCTGTTATATAAGCAATATCCACCCACTAATGTTCATTTAAATATATGAATTGTAATGTCAAACCACATGCTGTTCTAGAAATGTTAAGTATTAATTACAGTGACATTTTTATTTATTCGTTTAGGATTTATGGATATGTTAATGCATTTTCAAAAACACCGAAGGAATTTATGGCAAGGTGATAAATTGAAACTAGTCTAATATTAGGTTGATAAGCTCCTTCTACAAGGTGTTTCAGAAATGCACAGTACAAATTTTATTTTATCGACTCAATACTTATACGCTATACTCGAAATTGAGGGGTTCTGGGTTGGATGGCTAGGGTATGGATGTTTAGGAACAGTACTTTCCTATTCGCTCATAATGCTATTTGTGCCGTATCTTTCTCACAGGAAATAGTACATAGTATTTAGAGGTTTCAAGTCTTTTGAATACGTTGCAACTTCAGGAGTTCCCCGAGGATCTGACCTTGGTCCCCTGCTTTTCAACATATTCATTACCTAGTCCAGGTAAAACGCGGGGTTTGACGCTCGGAATGCCTCCCCTCATATATTTTGTGTTTTTTGGGTCGCTGATCACGAAAATCGGGGTCCCGCGGCTCTAAAAATAGTGCGAAGAACTACCCCTTTGGATTTTTTTCGCGGTAATGTGAATAATACTGTAAAATAATGTTATGAATGTGCTAACTGTAATGATATTTTGGCAGTTCAGTATGTTCATCTAAAATAAGGACAAATTTTATGCTGAGGGTTAACCAAAGGGGGTAAAACTACCCCTAAATTGACGATAAATGGAATTTTTTTTCACTTTTTGATTTGAGTTTAGATGAATGGAGATTGTACAATGAAGAAAAATTTTTTTCCATCCCCTCAGAGGTGAAAACTACCTCTGTATCGCCTTTAAATTGAACTAAAGCTTAGAAAATCAGTAGAGATGTATACTTTTTAGTTTGCTTGTAATTTCTGATAAACTTCCGTCGAAAAAAATACTAAAATATTTTTCACCCCTTTAGATTACCATATTTATATTTTCTTATTAAAAATATTGCAAACATATGAAGTGTTCATTTAGCAAGAATATTTCTATCTTCCCTTTCAATTCCCTGCAAGCTTGGGGTAGTTTTCACCCTTAAAGGCATGAAGGTGAAAAAATTTTTTAGTATTTTTTTTTCGACGGTTTATCAGAAATTACAAGCAAACTAAAAAGTATACATCTCTACCTATTTTCTAAGCGTTAGTTCAATTTAAAGGCGATATATGGGTAGTTTTCACCTCTGAAGGGTTGGAAAAAAAATTTCATTGTATAATCCCCATTCATCTAAACTCAAATCAAAAAGTGAAAAAAAAATCCATAATTTTTCCATTTTACGTCAATTTAGAGGTAAAATTACCTCTGGTTAACCCTCAGCATAAAATTTGTCCTTATTTTAGATGATTATACTGAACTGGCAAAATATCATTAGAATTAGCACATTCATAAAATAAATTACCGCTTAATCCACAAAAGTGTAACGTAATGTCTTACACATTAAAGCCTCTACTTTGACATTCTGTTATACTCTAGATGGCACAACAATGGAGCATCTTAATATCTTTCGCGATCTAGGTGTAATTTTTGATAAAAACTGTCATTTAGTGAGACGATAGTGTGTAAGGCATACAAATCCTATCCTATACCCGTATGTTTTTTGATGTGTTCAATAATTGCTTTGAATTGTCCTAATCAGTTTCTATGAAATCTTTCTCAAACTGCAAAATATAGTTCGGCGATGGCCCCATTATAGTTTCGTCAAGCTACCTACCCTAGTGTAAAGTGAAATTGGAAATAAGTTTTTTTTTAGTCACTAATTTGGTGATAGAAATTTAAAATCTCGTCGGAATTGCATCAAAATTGGTAGTTCTGTATTTTATGTATTTTAAAAGTATTTGGTACCGATGTAGACATGAGATTTCAGGATTCTCTGATAACGAGCCTAACGTTAAAACTTAAAAATTTAAAACGACGAATATTGAGTTTTGTGCAGTGTTCAAAAACATCATGTTATTTATTAAAATATAAAAATATTGGATATTTTGATATATATACATATATTTATCGGATGTACCGGAGGCCACAGACTAGTGCCCCCCCCCCTATATTTCCTTTATTTTTTAACTTATCCATTTGAAATTTGGGGTGCATAAACTACCTGTAAAAATGGATTTTTGGACATAAAAACGGTATGAGACCATTTCCGGTTTACCCGGAAATGACTGCAACTTTCGATTTTTAAATGGAACACCCTGTATATTTTTACATATTTGGATTCAAGACAACAATCTGAGTATACCACGAGATTTTCGCGAATTTTTTAATCGATGTTCAGTTCTTTTAAGCATTTTAAGACATTCGTCTAGAGTGCTTTGGAATAGCAAAATTTGTTCTACGGTAGGTAAAGTCCAAGGGAATTTTTCGTTTAATTTCATTAATAACTATTTACGAAGCCTCCAAAATTGAACAAATCACTTTTTTATCGAATTTGGTACACATATATATATTATAACGAGACCTGGAATTAGATTATATTTTTATCTTATTCCGTTGAAGGGTTGGGGTAAATGAGAGTAAATAGGTAAAGTTATAGTTCGTAAAATTGAGATTTAGTGTAAATACGTGTACGTAGTGTGTATCACTCCCATTACCACGCCTACCCCATTATTAAAGCCGATAAAAAAAATGTTGATTTAGTGTGTGTACAAGAATCAAATCATCATTTTTTTACATCGGCCACTCTCCACTACCACCTCCACTACCGATGTGACATCGTTTTATTGGTTTTTGGTGTAGGTGATTTCAAACTCGATTTCAAATATTAATGTTAATATTATTAAAGTTCTATGGACAATTATTTGCACACCAAAATTTTTGTTGTAAAAGACTAGGATAGAAAATTTGAATGTGAATGTCTTAGGCAGCGATTTTTCTAAATCATCTTTCGAGAATGAAAATCCTTTCAAATGTAGGGTTACCAATTAATTGTAAGATGTCTCACTTAAGAGGAATGTTATCAGTTTACAAAAATAATATTGTTTATTATAAAGATATTATAAAGATTGATGAAAAAAATGAGAATGAAAATCCTGAAATTCTAATTGTTTATTTTTTGTTAACCGTTAGTAAACATATTTATTATATCAATATCGTACACATTACAAGTCTTAATAGAAATATATGCAAATATGTTATGAACATCATGTCATTTTATGTAGCTGTAGCGAGTCCCTTCCCCTTTATATAATTTAAATAATATTTTGTAAACAATTTGAACAGCCTCAGAACAGGTTTCAAAAAATTGTGACCGGTATATTCCATTAATAGACGATAATTCACCTACCTGAATATCTAAAACACAAAAAATTATATGCCTTGATTACATACCTCAAGATCGACAGTGTAACAAATAAATAAATATAGCATATAGCAGCAATAAATACAGAATTTATTGAAGTTTCGAACAAAAATAATAAGCATTTATTTTGTTACAGTTGGATGATGCGGCACTTCAGTTGTACAAAGATGGGGATTATGGATCTTACCTTGACCTCGAAGCCTCCATAAGCGAACAACAAGAGGAGTTTGAGGGTTTCCAATCAAAGTGAGTATGATGTATAGTCACTTTAACTAATGATGTATCCATGTCTATTATTATGATTGTTGGGAACGCAGGTATGCCTACGACAAATGCTTTTTAATTTGTTGTTTATTGTATGAAATTTGTTATTAACGCCGGAAAAAATTCTCGCGATTAAATTAAAGAGTAACTCGATGAGGTTAACGAACCATATCATGTATGCTATTATACGGGGCGTGTCGGCGAAAATGTTATATATGCGTTTATATAATGTTAACGTATCAATAAATCGTCTGCGTCTGAAAGATTCACACAAGAAGCGTAATATGGGGTATGACGAGTAATCCATATTTTTTTTGATAATTTCGTGATCGTGATCTAGGGAAATTGTTAAGGTGAGCGGTGCGCGGTGAACGTAATTTGACAATTTCTCTTACATCCCGGAACCGATTCAAAAAAATATATATTTTTTGTTGACTTCAATATTCTGGTATCATTCAATCAAGTTTTCCCTAAAAGTCTATCAAAATATTTTTCAAACGGTTCAGAGATATAAGTGAAATTGTCGAATAACGAAATCATTTCTTTAAACATGGTATCGTCACTCTTAATTCTTAAAATTTATGTATTCATTCAAATAAAATATATGAAGGGGTAAGAAGCAAAAGGGTACAAGTGCATTTTTCCGATAATACAGCTCCACAAAAAAAAAGTTCAAAGCAGCGAACCAGACCCATGTATCCCCATGTATTTTCGGTCGCTGAATCCGAATCCGGGGTCAAAAAAAATCGTACACCCCCGAAATCATTAGCTAGAGCCAAAAAACGCCCCTGAAATGGGGTAAAAAGAAGATTAAGCTACGAGAATAGTCGTTACATCTTAATCAATCGAATTGTACAAATTAAGGTTAAACAGTAGCGTACATATAATAGATATGAAACACAACCCCAGGGAGGGGCGAAAACTAGCCCCCATATATAAAAAATCGATCCAAAACAGCAATGACTGCTGAAAAAGCTCGAAATGTCTAAGTTTTGTTGAAGTAATAAGAAACTGCATCAGGTCCGACGTAATCTTCATAAACTGCCCCTATAGAGTTGATAACAACCACCTCTAAGTTTAAAGGACACGAGAGAAACAAGAACAAACGTAAAATGCAACAGGATTTCTATTTTCATGGATGCTATGATTGGCTGAAATTGCGTAGTACTCTAAAATAGAACTAAAAACTTACGTACCATCAACATCCTACAGTGTCAACCCTCAGAGGGTGTGAAAACTACCCTTATGTAAGATTTAACTATAAAAAGTTACAGTGACTTCTATAAAAATTCGAAACACCTGCGTTGTGTGAAAGAGAGAAGAAACTAGACTATGTTCGACGCTGTGCTTAAAAACCACCCCCACGGGGTTGCGAGACGCCACCCATATAAAAAAAAGAAAAAAAAACTATGGAAATGAAACGAATAAGCAACAGTATAGCTTTTTCAGTAGTCACTGCAACATTTTTTTCGTTGCATCTTGAATTACGGTAGTTTACATCCTTTCTGAGGGTGTTACTTAATAACATTGATAGGACATGGGTTTCAAACTCTAAGTGTGCAACACGATTTTTGCCAATCATAGCATCCATAAAAATGTAAATCCGGTTAGTCTCTCTGTTTTTCCAGCATCCTATGGATATAGGGGTAGCATCTCGCAACCCCGTGGGGGTGGCTTTTAAGCACAGCGTCGAACATAGTCTAGTTTCTGCTCTCTTCCACACAACGCAGGTGTATCGAATTTTTATAAAAGTCACTGTAACTTTTTATAGTTAAATCTTACACAGGGGGTAGTTTTCACACCCTCTGAGGGTTGATACTGTAGGATGTTGATGGTACGTAAGTTTCTAGTTCTATTTTAGAGTACTACGCAATTTCAGCCAATCATAGCATCCTTGAAAATAGAAATCCTGTTGGATTATACGTTTTTTCTTGTTTTTCTCGTGTCCTTTGAACTTAAAGGTGGTTGTTCTCAAGGGTCAGTTTATGAAGATTTATGAAGAAAACCTAGACATTTCGAGCTTTTTCAGCAGTCATTGCTGTTTTGGATCGATTTTTTATATATGGGGGCTAGTTTTCGCCCCTCCCTGGGGGTGTCTCATATCTATTGTATGTACGCTGCTGTTTAACCTTAATTTGTATAATTCGATTGATTAAGATGTAACAACTATTCTCGTAGCTTAATCTTCTTTTTACCTCATTTCAGGGCTGTTTTTTGGCTCTAGCTAATGATTTTGTACGATTTTTTTTTACTCCGGATTCGGATTCAGCGGATTCAGCGAGCGAAAATACATGGGGATACATGGGTCCGGTTCGCTGCTTTGAACTTTCTTTTTGTGGGGCTGTGTAATGAGTTAGTTACAGATTTGGATAACTAAAAGTCCAAATTGTTTGGTAGCCAAAAGATACAAGTGGTTTTCCATCTGTGAAGTGGTGAAATTACTATGAAATTTAAATGGATTAAATGGAACAGTTTTTTCTATTTTTTAATTTGGAGGCAAAACAGTACGAGTGCTTTTAAAAGAAACTAGACTAACTTTCAAAATTTTACTATTAAACCTCAAATTCGTTAGCGAGAGCATGCTGTATAATTTGTTTGTAAAAGTAAATTGTTCAATGGGCGTGTTTCTCAATAAATATCTCCGTTCATACTGTTGTCGTAGAAAACATTCTTCGGTTGATTCTCCTCCATTCGCTGTCTTTCGTTGCGAAATGGTATACTACATGATAGGAAGTTATAATAATGCCCTTTTTTGTAAAAAATGACACAGGTTTACAAAAAAAAAGTTTTGATCTGGGAATGGGACCTATTATGCCTTAAGTATTTTTGTGTGCTGAATCCGAATTTTAATTAAAAAAAATTTCTACCATGTAGATTTCGAGTAAAGGTCAAAAATTTAAAAAAAAAACACATTTTGACGATAAAAACCGGGATTTACTCGAAATTTACGCGGTAAAAAATGTTTTAAATGGAAAATTCGGATTCAGCACACAAAAATACATAAGGAATGATAGGTTTAGTCACTAATTATTTTTATTTATTTGCTTTTATCATGATTAGAGAATATTATTTAGGTATTATGCAAATCACAACTTACACATTTTTTAATTTATTATGAAAATACCTACTTTCTGTATATTGTTGCCCTAATCTGGGCACGCTAATATACTAGTTAGGTAAATACTTTAAAACACTCATTATTGGAGAACCAATCAAAACAACTACTCTTCTAGCTAATACTGACGAAGTATTGAATTACATGATAGGATTCTTAGCATTTTAAAGAAAAAAATATTGAAAATACTTAAATTATTCATTTACATTTAGTCATTCACACCTTTTTTATTTAATATGAAATTATCTACTTTCTGTATATTGGTACCTTAATCGGGTCACGCTAATATACTACTTAGGAAAACACTTTAAAACACTCATTATTGGAAAACCAATCAAAACAACTACTCTTCTAGCTAATACTGACGAAGTATTGAATTACATGATAGGATTCCTGGCATTTTAGGCAAAAAAATATATTGAAGATACTTAAATTATTTATTGAAATTCAGTCATTCACAAGAATTATTGAACCTTACATTCTATTTCAACTCTAGAAAAGTTGTACAAGTTTTTTCGAACTCGTTAGTTCTCATCAGTAGAGTATAGAAACATTCATTCATTATTTACAAGCCTATTCTTGATTTATTTTTTACCATTAATTATTTTTATTTATTTGCTTTTATCATGATTAGAGAATATTATTTAGGTATTATGCGAATCACAACTTACACATTTTTTAATTTATTATGAAAATACCTACTTTCTGTATATTGTTGCCCTAATCTGGGCACGCTAATATACTAGTTAGGTAAATACTTTAAAACACTCATTATTGGAGAACCAATCAAAACAACTACTCTTCTAGCTAATACTGACGAAGTATTGAATTACATGATAGGATTCTTAGCATTTTAAAAAATGTGTAAGTTGTGATTTGCATAATACCTAAATAATATTCTCTATAGGTTTAGTCTTTGGAACAGAATTTTTTTTAGATAGATAGACAGGTGGAATCGGTCATTTGAGAAGCGACAATAGTCCTTAAAAAGTAGAACTGAGAAAACTAAGAAAAACTTTCCAAATTCGCCATTTCAAATAATCACATATAACAAAAACATAATTCATTTAATGTAGACAATTGTAGATCAGAATATTATATCCAGATACACATTTTGGCAAAACTCACCTGGGATTTTCCAAAAGAAAAATTGGACTTGTGTGGTTTCTCTAGTGACTCTCTGGACTTGTGTGATTTTTCTAGTGACTCTCAAAAATCAAAAATGAAAAACAGTTACTATTGATTACACAAGCCCAGAAAAAAAGAAATTGTGGACTGTGCTGGGGTACTGACGATACCTATCCCTTGTATTTTAAGAATATGAATCTGACCTTTGCTTTGCCCCAGCACGTCAGGTTTTTTATAACACCAAAAAATTGTTGTACGTAATACTGCTTACTCAGCTCATTTAAATCAGACTCCAAAAGTGATTCAACTTTAAAATTCCAACCTAATAACATTGTGGTACTTCAGTATTGATCACATAACTCAAAGAAACTGTAAAACCTCATAACTTCTTAACCCCATAACCCTAGGAATCCGATGAAAACCGTGGAGAATTTTGATGAGGAGTTAATGAGATTGTGACCTCGAATCCTTGTGCTTGACATACATCCTTAATCCCATAATCCCATAATCCTATAACCTCGTAACCTCTTAACATGCAGATCCAACGAGAAAAATGGAGATTCCAAGTATAGGAATTCATATCACTGTGACATTAGAATCTTGAAAGCAAGTACCCTATTGCGCCATAGCTCTTCAACGGCAAATTCTCTAACCATAACCCTGAGGATTCTATGAAAAAATAGAAGTCTCTCGATTGGGGAATCAGTTAAATTCTGCCCTCCTCGGAACCTTGTTACCTTGTTACCAAGTAAACCTATAGCACTCCAGCAGCAAACCCTTCTGCTTCATAACCCAGTAACTCCGTAAACTCATAACTACATAACTCTGGAAATATAATAGAGGAATGTGAAGATTCTGAACAGGAGAATTCGTGAGATTGTGTTTAGCGTTCTATGGAGAAAGAACACTAGTCCGGACTCGTGTTGTTTTAAAATGAACTCATTATTTTAAACGCGCACTGCTTACGTACTATACACGATACGTGTGTGGTTTATCTAGGAAAAGATGCGTTTAGGCTTCCACGATGCATTTCAGCAAAAATGTAATTTTTGGTAGATGGTGGACTTGTGTGGTTTCTCAAATGACCGATTCATGGTGCACTTTGTGCCACAGTTCTCCAAAAAAAAAAAATTCTGTTCCAAGGACTAAACTTATCATTCATTATGTATTTTTGTGTGCTGAATCCGAATTTAAAATTAATTTTTTTTTTACCGCGTGGATTTCAAGTAAATCTCGGTTTTCATCGTCAAAATACGGTTTTTTGACAATAAAAACCGGGATTTACTCGAAATGTACGCGATAGAAAATTTTTTTCGACGTATTCGGTTTCAGCGTGTCAAAATACGTAGAAAGTGATAGGTCCCATTCCCAGATCAAAACCTTTTTTTTTGTAAACCTGTGTTATCATTATTATAAATCGAGAATTAAGTTTTTGATCGATCACCGGCGACTTCGCCAAATATTCGAATGCTCGTAATATAAAAAATTGTTTACAATTTTTGTTCACCTTACACTAGATGTAGCTTGATAAATTTAGTGTGGGATCACCGCCCGCCATAGCCTACAGATTGCAGCAGGTTTGACAGAAATTGCTTAAGTCACGCCAGAGTAATCATTGAATAGAAAAAAAAAAAAAATTTTCTATCAATTATTGAATAAATATTTAATCAAGCGTGCTTCCAGATTTTTAGAAAATGTAAATACTTTAAAGCTGGTTTTCTCCACATTTCATTTTTTGTACTTATATTCTTTTGCTTCTTACTCTTTCATATTTATTTATGTTACAATAATACAATTTAATTGTTAGTAAAATCAAAGGAGCATGCCCCGCAAGTTGCTTCGATAGGACGGGAACTGAAAATATATCACTTTAAAGTTATATTTATTACAACGTACCGAATGGGCATGTAGGGTCACTTTAATGTCGCAGTAATGTTGTGATTATCACAAATTGCGTATTCAAAGTACCCGCTGCCACTTCATAGTTACGTTTTTCTCAACGTTAATTCTGAACGCCTTGGTGTGCTGCCGTACATCCGACGTTTAAACTGAACGCGTTCCTAATCTTAATTTCTGTCTAGGTGGTAGAGGGCAAATTTCACAAGGCGATAACGAGATACGAGGAATGGTGAAAATGTATGTAATTCAACGCAAAAAAATATGTTACTTTAAAATGGTAAACAACTCAAATTTGGAAACGATGGGGGTCACAAGGCAATCATAAACTAGGTTACATATTTCAGATCATCAGAAGGAACACGAAACATGCAATCTAGCAACTCGCGCATGCGTGGTATATAGATTCCTCTTGTTATCGCCTCCTTTCTTATCTGTAGTCTACATTGGGAACTGGATGGTAAAATTTACTTCATGGTGAATTAAGAGATAGGACGGACTTTGTAGTAGCCGTGCACATTGCCACAGTGCCGTGCACAGTTCTGCAGGTAGCGGAAACGTCATTAATACTAGGAAACGTTACTTACAAGTTCCACAACTTAAAATGAATAGTGAATGTTCTCAAAAAGAGCGGCATCCATGAAAACTACTTGAAAATGCCACAATAGATCCACGGGGGTCGCAGGTGACCAAGGCCAATCAGCCAGCTCCTTTTTCAAATCTACTTGAAAGTGATTGCAACTTTGAAGTCCTATTTCAGTGACATGAGTAGTCACTGCTAGTATCTTTTGCCACCTTCAAGTTTTTAAAACTCGAAGGTCATCCCACTGGTAACTAAGACGTCCCCATATACCGAGAAAGCAGCGTAGAAGTTACGTAACTAAAGTAGTCACTAGTGGTAGATACTACGAGGCAGCGACTATAGATATATCAAATGGAGTTGTGAATTTAGTAATGGATACGTAATGGTTATTCTTTGAGGTTTCTATCTCAATTATTGTTACTGTGGTGCTTTGTAGGTAAATTATACTTTGTTTTTTGTTACTTATGAATTTGAACAAACCTTTCATATATAGCCGGGTAACCGGGTATAAGCAACTATTGACAAATGTTACCTAAATGAAGTCGGTCAAAAAATATCTTAATTGTTCCACTACTCTTATGTGTATTGAATGATATCGGATATCATAGCTGGAAGTGTATTTTGTGTTTATTGAATCACCAGTAACAGTTTAAGTTGTTTATAATACACATACATAATCTTTATTCATCATACTAACTAATTGGTAAATAAAAAATGCATGAATGAATAGGTTCAATTTTCCTTCATTTCCGCATTTTTCTTTCCGTATACCGTTGATTTCTTTTTGGCAGGTACCAAGTCTTTGGTGGAGGTACATACTATTACGTAGAATTTAATACGTAATAGAAAAATATATAAGCAATTTTTATTTAGATTTTGCCGTTCATCCCATTAAGGGAAAACTAGTAAAATATATCTGGGTAATAACTGTTTGCTGATACTTTTTAAATGCATCAGTTTTATAATTCAGATATATTTTTTTTCATTTTAAGTATAAATCAAAGCCAATCAAAGATCAATAAAATATGAAATACCTATGAAATATATAAGCAATTTTTATATAGATTTTGCCGTTCATCCCATTAAGGGAAAACTAGTAAAATATATCTGGGTAATAACTGTTTGTTGATACTTTTTAAATGCATCAGTTTTATAGTTCAGATATATTTTTTTTCATTTTAAGTATAAATCAAAGCCAATCAAAGATCAATAAAATATGAAATACCTATGAAATATATAAGCAATTTTTATATAGATTTTGCCGTTCATCCCATTAAGGGAAAACTATTAAAATATATCTGGGTAATAACTGTTTGTTGATACTTTTTAAATGCATCAGTTTTATAGTTCAGATATATTTTTTTTCATTTTAAGTATAAATCAAAGCCAATCAAAGATCAATAAAATATGAAATACCTATTTTTTTCCTGTTTTGGTACTTGTTTATCTCTGTTGATTGACCTATAGTTTTTAATTTAATGTAAAGAGTATTTGTACTGTATTAACAGTGTGAAGTTTTAACCTACTATTTTTAATACTATTATTAATATATGGCTTAAAGCTTGTCAGAATTTAATAACAAACCCAGTTTTTTGTAGTTGAGGAAATAATACAGTAGAACGATGGTGCGAGAAGAATAAGGATAGCCTTTGTGTGTTGCTTTTATCGGCTTTGGCTGCTTTGTCGGCAAGCTTTTCCACCCTTACCCCGCTTACCCCTCCACAATATCTCTTGCCTCGACTATATAGTTATCTACAAATGTATGTACAAACCGGCCATTAAAATATCAAACTTGGCGTTATTACATGCTAAGAAGAGTCCTATAGAGCCGTACTTCAAATTTTTGCGTATTAGAATGAACAAAATAATAGTAGAGATTTAAAAATCGTGTTTTTGGTAGAAACTTAATGATGTTTCTGGTAAATAAAAAAAATCTTACTCTGTTTTGCATCAAGATAGGAATATCTTATGCATTGGTGGACGCATTGCCCGTCCTTCGCAACATTAACAGATAAATTCAAAGTACGGCTCTGATTATCTGTTACTCTGATATTAACGCCGACAATAAACTCCGCGCCATTCTAGTTAGGGGTGATTCGCGTAACTATATCGCAGGAATTGGAAATCTTAATTAAAAGTGACGTGTTTCCGTTTATTTCTTATCTTAATCATACCAGAACATACTTTACATGAGTATGATGTTTTATCTATTAAGTAATACATCTTATTTATTATTTAATACAGTATAGAAAAATAAAGCATGTCCCGGTCGCATATTCGGAAATTGCCGACATGTTAGCCGTTCGGAAATTTTCGTATTTGTGAATGATGTTACTGGTAAATTCCCGACATGCTAGACTAATACGTCGGAGATTTAGGTTTCCCATTGACACTTTAAAGAATAAAGGATTCTGTGATTTGTGTCGTGTGATTTTAATAATTAAAATATTGTGATTATACCTTGTTAAAATAAGTACAGTTGAACATGAATCAAAAAAATTTTTCTAATGAACCGTATAAAGAGATTTCCAAAAATAAAATACGATTACAAATAAGTAATCAAGATGACTTTGAATTACGTCAATTTTATTAGACTTGTTAGATTTATTGGGTAGTATTCGCTTTTTCATAGAAACTGTATAGTCTATGTACAGATTATTTACGCAGTAGCGTAAAGTAAAGTTCTCCATCATTCACTTGTAACTTTTAATTTTTTTTTTTTCACCAATATTGGATATTGTGTATATTTGCGTAAAGTTTTGTATTTGTAATTATTGGTTTAACCAGAAGTCTAATAACATATTGCATACACATAAAAATTATTAAATTGTGCATAATTGGAATAGGCAGTAACAGAATTTCGAAGACCTTTAAGCTTGGTACTAATAAATCATATTTCAGTACAACCTACATCTATTGGTCGAATAATAGGGACAATGGGGGGAAAAATCAATGAGCAGTGGAAGAAAATTCAAATAAACTAAAGTAATCAATAAACAAGCACCACACTCTTTAGCAAAATGTGTCAAAAGAAATGTAGAATGAGGAGATAACAAATACAGAAAATAAAAAGATGATCCTACTTTAGTATTCTGTACTTTTCGACCTAGAAAATAAACTAATTGTGCCTTATTTGTTCCTCTTCTTTAGAGTTATATACCGATACGAATTTCACAATTTCAGTTAAATCTTCTGACTGACTATTCACGTTAAGAGTAACGTACAATTTATTACTAAATTTAATTTAAATGCATTATAATTCGTACACTTTAAATTACGGAAGTCACATAGGCACAATACTAGTAAATATTATCAGAAGTATGTTGTGCGATACAATATTCTAACTGAACATAAAAATATTGGTCATAATACGCGCGCATTATCATATTTATAGTGAACGTAAATGATCCACAGAGATACGTATTAATCTAACACGTCGGGAATTTACCAGTAACACCATTCGCAAATACGAAAATTTCCGAACGGCTAAGAAGTCGGCGATTTCCGAATATGCGTCCCGGTCTCCCCTTATATTAGCTCGATCCATAGCTTTGAGTTTTTTAAGTGCAGCATAAGAATGGAGTGAACTATACCAATTAAATTTCACTCTCAATAAAAAAAGTATATTGCGTTATTAAAGTTATAACTTCATTTGGGGTTTTTAAAGAATAAAATGGCAAAAATGGATTTATTATCAAACGATGATAAGAAGAAAAATTTGAAACATTTTTTAAATTCATATTGAGATTACTATAAATTTTGTATATTAAATTCATTCATTATTTATAAAATACGTAATATATTAATTGTTTTAATTTAATTTACATACATTTGACTAAAAATATTTATCGATCGTGAATTAGTAACGACACCGTGCAGTTGTGTAGTAACTGAAATTATTCAATTATTTTTTGTATACAACTGGAGTTCACAGTATTTTCCTAAATATATTTTTTTCCAAGATGACTGAAATATTCATATATTTTGCCAGAGGCGCCGGTATACATTTATGAAATGGCAACAAAAAAAACAACAAATTTTATTTCATAATATAACATTTGTTTTGTCGTCAGATGTTAAGTATAATACTAAATTACTAATACAACAGAAAGTATTTATATCCGGTTCCAAAGTAGGTAATAAACTAATAACAAAATTATGCAAATAGCTGAGCGCTGTAATTTATATCATATTTAAAAACTGTGACCGATTTATGTCTAATTGATCATTTAATATGGCAGTATTCTTTAATTTATAAATTGCTAATGATTCTAACAGTGTCAGTTTTACCTTTATTTTCTTGATGGAAAATTTTTAAATTATCATTATAACGATGGTTTTCTTAAGTGGTGCGCATGTAGAATCCAATGTTCTATTATTCCAATTTTCTGTGTGCACCTGTAAAACATTAGTCAGTAACCGGTAAATAATTAAACAGTTTTGTACCATTTATCAAAAGTTTACACCTAAACATACATTTTACTATGGAATACGAAGAAATATTCTATGGTTGGGAACCTACTAAGCAGAGTTATTTATAAAAACCGCTGCCCAAGGAATCACTACATCTACGTCCAAATTTTTCATCCAAATTTATGGAACTTTAATAATATAATATTCTACCCGTCTACCCCAAAAACTCATAAAACGATGTCCCACATCGGTAGTGGGTTGGGGGTGGTGATAGGAAGTGCTAGTGGGGATGGATGAAGTAAAAACATATTTTGAGGTTTTTGGTTCTTGTACACACACTAAATCATAATTTTTTTTTTCGCCTCCTTTAATAAGAGGGTCGACTAATGCCAAAAAATTTTTTAAGACCTTATAGCTTCTCTTGTATATATTATATACCAATTTTATGGACCCTTACCTGCTTGATTTATCTATTAACCCCCATTTACCCCCATTTACCCCAATTTACCCCCCAACCCTTCAACGGATTCAGATGAAAATATACTCATATAATAATATAGTTCCAGATCACGTTAAAACACATATGTGTACCAAATTTCAAGTCAATATCTTACGGAGAGCAATCGTGCGCACAAAAAAGTTACAGACAGACCGACGGGCAGACATTTTTTTTTCTCAACGTCTACATTCTAAGCCTATTTGCGCAATAAAAATTTTCAAATTTTTTTTTTGTCGTTACTATTATACGTCCATTGGATATGGAAGTAAAAATTGCTCAACAATTAAAAAGACACAATATAAGAGTTACTTACAAAACAAATAGTGCTTTAAGAAAATTCATCAAGAATAATAAATATAGAAACAGAAAGAAAATAAAAGAGGAGTCTTTAAGCTCACATGTGACATGCCCCAAAATATATATTCGACATACAGATGCTTAAAAATATATCGAAAGAACAGATAGGAAGGTACACTAATAAAATACTAAATTCCTCATATTATGTCAACCACTTAATAGAAGAAATTCATAGTTTAAATGACAATTACAAAATTACTTCCACATCCATGGAAAGTATAGGTAACGTAAAAAAAATTTTTGAAAATTTTTGTTGTCCAAAAAGCTGACATGAAACGTCGAAATTCTAAGTTGGAGAAAAAAATTTCTGTCTGTCTGTCGGTTCGTCGGTCGGTCGGTCTGTCTGTAACTTTTTTGTGCGCACGATTACTCTGGAACCGTTTAAGATACTGTATTGTATTTTAACGAGATCTGGAATTAGATTATATTTTGATCTTATTCTGTTGAAATGTTGGGGGTAAATTGGGGTAAATGGGGGTAAATAGGTAAATCGAGCCAGTAAGAGTCCATAAAATTGGTATTTAGATATTATAATAGAAACTAAGGTCTTAAAAAATTTGTTGACATTAGCTACCCGCTAGCTACCCCACCCATTATTGAATGAGTGAAAAAAATAAAATTGTGATTTAGTGTGTGTACAAGAACCAAAGGCCTCAATTTTTTTTTTACTTCATCCACTTTTTGTATAATTCTATTGTTTTATTACCTACTTTAGAAAGAAATCTCAAATAAACAATAATAAACGTCAAAAATACAGGATATTCTATTTTTGCACTTATGAGGTCTTTTTTGGAACCTTATAAAAGGATTTTGTGGGGAATTAATTTTATTTACTTTGGCAATTCTGAAGATGAGTACTAATTTTATTTCCTTACATTCAGGCCTGTAGCTAGAAAGTGCTTTCAGGGCGGGCAAACAATTTTTCAGGACGGGCCCGTAAAAAGTCCGAAAAATTTTTTGACGAGCGGGGGGGAGAAATCCATGAGCGGGGAGAGAAATCCAAAAAAAATTTTTACCCAATCTCTTTCAAAATATTAAAAAGACAGTTAAAATTGCCCCCATTACGATCACCGTAGGTCGGGCGAAACTTATTCCAGGACGGGCGTCGCCTGTCCTGCACCCCCCCCCCCCGCTACAGGCCTGCTTACATTTCGGGATTCTGTCACGGAAGCACGTTAATATTAACCAATTTTGCGCAAATTTGAAATTATTTGAGATATTTTTTGGGGATTTCGAGCAATTCTGGTGAATGATTTACCCCATTTCTGGATGGCACTCCTGTATGTTCAAGCGTATTGTCAAAAGTTGAGTCCAAATGACATAAGCTTGGGTGGACTGTTCTCGACCACCCTTTATATTACTTAATTTATTTAAATTACAAATTTTCGTCATCAGATTTTTTAATCATAGGTGAATTTCAGTTTTGCAATACCTGTATTTATATCTTGAAAAATTATAACTTGAAAAATTCTGTTCTATGCAAAAATTTCAAAATATGTAAAACACAAGTTTACAGAATAACCAATATGTTCAATGTTAAATCCAATTTAAACTCTAATTTAAATGCAATAAACAATACAATAGGCACATTTAAATCAACAACTTTACAACTATCGGGTCAATTTAGTTTTAAATTAATAAATTTAATGGTATAATACCTAAGATTAATTATTTAGTAAATTATTTCACATGTACCCACGTTTTCTTACAATTTCTCATTTTGTTCTCGTCTACATGAAGAGAGATGGTTTGATCGTTTTATGTGCTAGTTTATGCAATCTGGACAGTCGGTCACTGTAATGTTGGTTGCATAGCTAATGTTAAATAAATGCAATACATTTTAGTCCAGTACATTAATGAACTGTTATTATTGTTACTGATGATATGGTTCTTTTCGGATCAGTTTTACATTTCTACACGTGAGAATATATTTAATAATTGAAATATGCTGTTACTGGGCATTTCGTAACTCATTAAAAGGAACAGTCATAATTAATAATAATTCCCAATAGTATTTTATTAGATTATTTTCTGTTATTGATTTGTTTTCAGTAATTGGTACTAATTCATATCAACTGATCTTAATTGCAAAACCGATTAAAACGATATAAATATTAATAAAATTGGCAGTGACTTTCAAGTGAGTTTATATTAGCTGATTTATTAGACATTAATAAGTTTACAATAAAACATCGTCAGTTAATAAATGTTCAAGGTTACATATTACGGTAAAACAGTCACTCGTAAATATTAATTGACTAAATATTGAAAATGAAAACACCAATTCCCTAGTTTATATTATTAGTCGAGTCAATGAAGCCTAAAAATCGTCAAAACTTCTTAATCCGCTCCGATTTTGATCATTTTTTTTTAAATGTGTGTTTTTAATGGTACTATTCAAAATCAGAAACGTCCCAAGTGACGCAAATAATTATTTATATTTTTTTAAAAATAATAACTATATTTACAGGAAAAAATGTTTTTAAAATTTTTTCGCGATATTTATAAAACATTGAGTTGTTTTTATTGAAAATTTAAGTTCAAAAATAGGGGCGAGCGTAGAGGCGACTTCAATGTGAATATCAGTCGATATTCAAACTGGGCGATAGTCCGCTAACCCGCAACATAACTCGAATCAGACAGCATAATGCAATACTTTTCGATATCAGACACCCTCTACCATACCAGGCGTTGCCTATTTTCCGGCAACTCCCTTAGCCAAACTTTCCTTTACCATAACTTATCTCTACCCTACTCTTTACCTTTCCTCAACTGTATAACTTTACAACCCTCTCTTCTTATATCTGTGCAGTTTTGTTCTTGTCCTTTTTGTTCTTTTGTCCATTTTGTTTCTAAATTCTGTCTAGGCCGAAAAATTCCCTAGAAATCCAAATATTTTAAACCACACCTTTTATCCACCACACTTTCCTGGAAGGAAGATCAGGGTGGAATTGCTTCGAACGGGTTTTTTCGTTGAATTCTGTTTTCCCGTGTCAGCAATCAAAATTCCAAAGTGTTCGTCTGTGCGCGAAACCGCTAGTTTTTAAAGTGCTAATTTTAATTATTTTTTAAGTATTTTTGTGTACTATTATTGATCCAAATTGTTAATTTTAAGCTTTATTCTTAGGCAGGAGTTTTAACTTTTCACATTCAGCTTTAGCCAAACCGGACCTGCCCCGTCCAGCCCGACACCCACCACGACGCTGCGCGTCGTGGTTGTCTGGCTGGCTCCGGGCCAGATTCCGGGGAGGCACATTCATGTACCTCTAATTTTAATAAACTTGTTATTGATTGATTGATTGAGTCGATATTCCGTTGAAGCAACGTCGAGCGCGATTAGTACTTGGATGGGTGACCCATCTTGGGAAATACAGCGTTCTCGTCCCACCTTCTAGCGGCTTGTATATCAGTGTATACGCGGAAGCTACGTAATTTCAGACGAGGATTACGTAGTGGATATATCATCCTTCGGAGGAGATGTAAAGCAGGCGGTCCCTTGTCTATTAAATGTTAAGGGAAGAGGTTCGGCAAAATTTTCAGGTTGGGGGTAGCTCGTCTCCTGGCGTCGCTCATTTTTTGGACAAACGATAATTCCCAAGCCTGGAATTAATGAAACTTAATTTTTTTTTTTAACTGTTCGTTATAAAATTGCCTTTAATTCTATCGAGCTCGAATTTTGAAATTTCAAAATTAAAGATAGCTAATCCAATATCGCGGACATAAATTTTGAAAGTAAATATAGCAGATCCAATATGGCGACCATAATATATTTTTTAATGAAATGTACATGCACAAACTGTTAAAAATTGTTACTTAGGACCTCTAAGGGTTTCTGATCGAGAATCTGAAATCTAAATTACGTAATATCGTAATCCAAAATGGCGAATCCAATATGGCGGCCATAATATATTTTTAATTGACATGTAAATGCGCAAATTGTTAAAAATTGTTACTTAGGGGTTTTAGAGATTGCTGATCATGAATCTGAAGTCCAAATTACGTAATATCAAAATCCAAGATGTCGGATCCAATATGGCGGCCATAATATTTTTTTAAATGAGATGTACATGCGCAAATTGATAAAAATTGTTACTTAGGGCTTTTAAGGGTTTCTGACCATGAAAATGAAGTCTAAATTATGTAATATCGTAATGGCGGATTCAATATGGCGGATCCAATATTAGGCGGCCATAATATTTTTTTAAATGAAATGTAAATACGCAAATTATTAAAAATTAGGTTTAAAGATGTCAACATTTTTGATTGGTTATCTCATTTTTTTATAAGATGGCATATTCGAATCTGCCATCTTAGAATTCGAAATTACGAATGCATAGTCAGCAATCGCAAAAACCTGCAAGTAACAATTTTTAACTATTTTCGCATGTACATCATAATTTTTAAAAAATTTATGGCAGCCATATTGAATTTAATTTTCTGGTTTGCAAAATATCGAAATTTTAATATCCGAAACGAGATTAGCAAACTGCGAAACCCCCGAAAAACAAATTTTAACAGTTTCCTTCTTGATTTGTCATTCTTTTTTAACGGACACCATATTGGATCCGCCGTCTTGGATTTAAGTGTCAATTAAAAAAATATTATGGCCGCCATATTGGATTCGCCATTTTGGATTACGATATTACGTAATTTAGATTTCAGATTCTCGATCAGAAACCCTTAAAAGTCCTAAGTAACAATTTTTAACAATTTGTGCATGTACATTTCATTTAAAAAAATATTATGGCTGCCATATTGGATCCGCTATCTTGGTTTCTTTAATAGCAAAATTCGGGGATCAGAAATGAGATTAGAAATCAAAAAAACCCCCAAGTAACAATTTTTTATAATTTTAAACAATCTTTTGATAAAATTTTAATTTACTTTCAAAATTAAGTTTCATTAATTCCAGGCTTGGAAATTATCGTTTGTCCAAAAAATGAGCTATTTGCCCTACTGTGCGTCGGTGATAAGCCCTGGTAGCGGAAATAGGCCGACGTTAAATAAATAGTTAAAAAAAAAAGTTCAAAAATGTTTCTCACAGTCGCAGTCGGGATTGATAATTATTTATATTTTTTAAACAGTAATAACAAGTTTTACAGGAAAAATCAATTTTTTTATGTTTTTCGCGATATTCATGAAAAAGTGAATTGTTTTTATTGAAAATTTAGTGTAATAAATATTTTCTTCGAAGCTAATAATTATTTATATTGCTTAAACAATAATAATGACATATACAGGAAAAACATTTTACATGCTCCGAAAATTTCACCGAAAAAATGCGACTGGTTTTTCAACGATAACTTCCTTAATTTTTAAGCTATCCAGTCGCTCCAAAAATCATTTTGCGTGGAATTTTTAGGGCTACAAGGCATGTAAGTTGAACTTCTTTGAACCTTTCGTTTTTGGGATTTTTGAGCTTAAAGGGCTCGGGGAAGGTGGTCCTCGCACTCAAATGCAAATTTTTAACAGTGATATCTCAATTAATTTTTATCCTAGAGAAATAAAAAAAAAACAAAACTTTCAATAAAAAGAACATACATTTTTGTACTCTAGCATTTTTTACGTATCTTCTTGAATTTTTTAATTATTGTGAAAAAACGAAAATTTTTTAAGAAATCTCAAAAATCATTTCAAATTTGAATCGAACTTTTTTCAAATTTAAGCATCCCAAACCGATCAAACTTCTAGAACATATTGCCAGTACTTAAAGTAAATCCGAAAAAAACGAGACAACCATTTTATTTTCATCATAACTCCGTTAGTTTTTATGTTAACGACTTTTACCAAAGCTCATTTTAAAGGTCTTTTCAAGTACTTTTCAAAATTTCATGTTTTTCTCCCAAAATTTGTAAAGTTGAAAGGTTCGAATTCAGTTTTCGACGAACAAAAAGTCACCTTCAACGAGCCATAACTGGGTTCGTATTGCATCTACAGAAATAACAAAAAACCAGTCGATTTTTTTTTATAAGCTTCATTTTTGCTTATAATGTTTTTTTTTTATAAAACGTAAGGTTTTCGAGTTATTCGTGAAAAATCGTTCTAAAACATGCATTTTTAGATGAAAAATCAACATCTTCAATCACAAATGGCTCAAAAAGTATTCACTCGTTGAAAAAACTTCATAGAACATTTTTTGCTTAAAATTTATTCCTCTATCGACGTTTGCGGTTATTTTGAATGCAATAGTTCCCACCCCCGGGAAGGGGTGGTACCCCCAAGGTAAAGGCGCACATCGCCACTATAACTTTTGTTTCTTGAACCATTCCCTAATTACTGTCCAAACACGTCAATCGGTTTTATCCGAAGAAATTCTGAGCGAAAAACCGTCGTGTAAAAGTTGTTATTATTGTTTTAACAATGTAAATAATTCTCAACCCCGACTGTGAGAAACATTTTTGAACTTAAATTTTCAATAAAAACAACTCAATGTTTTACATACATATTTATAAAACGCGAAAAAAAAATTGGGAAATATTTTTTCCTGTAAATCTTGTTATTATTGTTTAAACAATGTAAATAATGATTTGTGCCGGATGTTTCTGATTTTGAATATTATTAAAAAACACATTTAAAAAAAAAAATTATCAAAATCGGGGCTGTTGCTGAGAATTAAGAAGTGAAAACCTTTATTGACTCGACTATATAATTTTATTAATTTTCGAGAATGAAATATTTTTTTATACATTAAATTTGCACAGTTTTGTTTACCTTGCACTTTAATCTCGTGCCAAAAATGCTACTGTACTTTGTTTTGCATAAACCTATTTATAGGTTTACTGAATACGTTTTGATGGTTTTTCTAGTTTGTAATATCTCGAGAAATAAGCTAAAAATTATAATGATTTCACAGACACTAGTTGGATGACATCCAAGCAGATGTTTAAACATAGGTAATAATAGATTTTGTGAAATCTGTTTATTTGGAACAGTTTTATTTTTGTTTAGTTAATGAGTTTATTGATTTTGTATCAATTTCGTATACTATTTATTGTGATCTCTCGGTTTTTCGAAAAACCGTTTGCTTCTCAAAAACTGTCAATTTGCATAAAAAATTCTGAGAGCAAAGAAAGCCTCAAAATTTAATTCTGTATAACCTGAAATAAAAATTTTACAGATTATCGAATGGATGGAGGAGTTCTATGAAATTTTAGAGTTAAACATCTCAGTATTTTAGTTACCTTTAACTTAGTATCAAATAACGGTTAATTAATTAAGTCAATCAGTTTTCAATTTCTTTTTTTATCGATATTGTAGCTATAATTCCCCAGAGGTGCAACTTGCTACTCGTTAAATTTTGACCTGGTATACACGTAGTTGCTCTGTGTTTACTAACTTACGAATACCCTGTATATAAACCGACCTTTTTTCTTACAATAAACGAATGCGATTCATCCTGTAATCATATTGCTGACTGGTTTGATAAAATTATTTAATGTCCTACAAGTCTGTTATTTTACAATAACCACCCTATTTTGAGATACATTAAATGAAAAATAACGCCCTAGGGCGTTATGAATATCTATAACGCCCTAGGGCATTATAAAATTATAATACAACCCAAAACAAGCAAATTCTGATAGCGTTATTGACAAACAAAATGCGTTGCTATGCAACGGCGGCGTTTACAAACAATTTTGATTTTTACTCTCTTTTAAATCAAATCGTTCTGAACATAATAGATGTCAAATTAATAAATCGAAATGTCAAAAAAAAAAATTTGAATTAAATAACAGACTTGCAGGACATTAAACGTTGAAGGCACCACGGGTGTTATAGGATAATGACGCCCTCGGTCGACGTACACTCCCTCGGGCCAGAGGCCCTCGGGATTGTACATTGCCGACCTCGGTGCGTTATTATCCTTATAACACCCTTGATACCTTAATAACTATATCAGGGTTCCCAGCAACCTGGAAAACCGGGAATTGTCAGAGAATTTAAAAGAGACAGAAAAAATTCGGAGATTAATAGCTTTTTAAAAAAGTATCAGGGAAAATTCAAGTTTTGTCACGGAAATATTTTTTGCCTTTATTAATTTCTGAAAAGCAAATGAGTTATTGACATGTACAAAAATATAAACTAGTTCCAGATCTCAAATATACATACGTGTACCAAATTTTAAGTTAATATCTTAAACGGTTCCAGAGTAAACGTGAGCACAAAGAAAGTTACAGACAGACCGACAGACAGAATTTTTTTTTTGCTCAAACTTAAAATCTCTACGTTTCATTCTAAGCATATTTGAACAATAAAAATTTAAAAAAAATTTTTTCCACTATACAGTGTGTCCCACTTTTCACGGTAACACCTATGTAGCTCAGTTATTAATAAATCGATTTATTTTAAACTTGATTAAGGTATACACCTCTTGAAGGTAACTAAAAGCTCATATACCTATTTAATTTATTCCATAGACGTGCGGACTAATGGGGTGAAAATGGTGTAAATTTTCAGGTAAATTGTATTAGGGTTTTTTTTTTTTTTTTTTTTTTTTTTTTTTTATATATATATATATATATATATATAACGCTAAGAAAATTCTGCCCATTTATACGGGCCCTCTACAGTATACTTGTTTTAAATCTAGTCACCTTTGAAATCGTAAAAAAAAATTGTCACAAAGGGGTTTTAAAGGATGCGTTATGAGATGATGGTAATCTTTATATATATATATATATATATATATATATATATATATATATATATATATATATATAAAGATTACCATCATCTCATAACGCATCCTTTAAAACCCCTTTGTGACAATTTTTTTTTACGATTTCAAAGGTGACTAGATTTAAAACAAGTATACTGTAGAGGGCCCGTATAAATGGGCAGAATTTTCTTAGCGTTTTTGGCGAGTACGAAGATGTTTTTTATTATTACTTCAAATTTGTAGCAAAAAATGTGAAATAACTTTGTTTCTAAATTCACCTCGTTCCGAGTTAAAGGCCAATAATTCTTGACAAAACGTCATATGTACCTGTTTATACCTCTAAAACTACTAGAGATATTTTAACAAAATTTGGCACACAGGGGTTTTAAAGGATGCCCTATGAGATAGTGGTAATCTTTTTAAAAAAAAAAATCCCCACAATTTACCTGAAAATTTACCCTTTTTCACCCCCTTAGTCCGCACGTCTATGGAAAAAATTAAATAGGTATATGCGCTTTTACCTTCGCGCTGTTACCTTCAAGAGGTGTATACCTTAACCAAGTTTAAAATAAATCGATTTATTAATAACTGAGCTACGTAGGTGTGACCGTGAACAGTGGGACACACTGTAAGTGGAAGTAAAAGAGGAAGTAAGGAACAATTGCGTTAAATGGTTTTTATTGTTTCATCCGTTTATTGATCACCTAAATATGATAAAATCACAAAATGCTATTAAATTTAGGGGTGAATTTTTGAGAACGGGTTAAAAGGAGTGGTTTTTTTGTTTTTTTTTCTTTCAATATAACTCAAAAACAAAGCGGAATTCAAACAAATTACAAGAGTACTTTTTTGAAGAAAATTGAATTTCCCATCCCATTCTGTAACCTCGAAAAAACTATTTTTTATGCTAAATCTACGAATTAGCAAATCTACAAAAAATGCGAAAAATCGCGAAAAATTAAGGCCTTCCAAATATTAAAAGACTTGACTTTTGTCATTTCAGAATTTTTTTTTAAATTGATGAACTTTGGTGAATAATAATTTATTCTGATTTCAAGAAATTAGGTATTATAGAATATATTCCAAGATGCTACAAAAAAATATGATAATTTTAGCATCAGCGTATCATAATTTAAAAAAATAAAAAATGACTTATTTTTTTTTAAAGACCTTCCACTGATATTACCGATTTCAAAAAATTAGGGATTATAGATGCTACGACAATTTTAACATCAGCGTGTATCGTAATTTAAAAAAATAAAAAATAACATTTTATTTTTTTCAAGTACCAAGTACCCATTTGATCGCTTTAGAAAAATTATGTGTGGTAAAAAACCATCCAAGATTCTACGAAAAAAAATTTGTGCCGAAACTTTATAGGAGTTAAAAAAATCCAGAAAAATTCATGAATTTTTTTTCAGTGTTCCCTTGTCAGATTCTGTTCCAATTTATTCCACGTTTATGTTCAGGTAATATCTATGATTGGTTAAAATTTTATTTGAATCTGTTCAATAGATAAAAATTGTTTTTGAACATTTTCGATTTTTTTTTTTTTTACTCGAAAACGGTTTAATATTAAGCGCTGAAATTTGCCAAAATTGTGATATTGACAACAATACAAGCAAAAAAATGAACACAATCCGTGCGGAGGCAAATTCACCCACCTTATCCGACTATGGCCAAATAGGTTTTTAAAGAGATACATTCCTGTAACAGTTAGTACCTTTTTTATTTTGAAAGTATCTCTACAGGATACGGTTGCCTTTATAGCCCAATCGATGAAGGTATTTACCTACAAAAACGTGCAAAATGAATAATTTTCTTTTAATGAGTTCGTGAAAGTGTATAGAATAATATCCTGAAAAGTTTACGTTCCGCTCGGATGCAGAACATAAAAAAAAGGTGAAAAAAAATATCTTTTTCATTTTTTCAAAATTTTGAAATTAAGTCAAGCTAGGAAAAAAAAATACAGATGGATAGATCACGCTAAAGCCACGGTTTTCCTGGAAAAAAATAGTCAGGTGTAACGTTATAACTCGTAGCGAGATCCATGCGTGCGCGCGCTTGAATACGCATGACTGTGATACCGACGCACTGAATTACATTGTCACTAAATCAGAATTTGTTGAATCTATACGAGTTCATTTAAAAGATGGAAGTTGTAGCTTTCTGATGCATGTTTGTTTTAAACAATATAAGCAAAGGATGGACGGAAATAATATACTTATATATATTATCACGCCCGAACTTCGTCGAAATAATAAAAATTAAAAGCCCTTCAAAAAAATTCTTTCTTCATCGAAAACTGTTAAAAAGTATGTACACTTCATGATTATTATGGTTTATTTAGTTATACCCAATAAATAAATTTGTTTTATAATTGTCATTTCTTAAACAATTTTGTTTTATTGCTATTTTATTACATTTATAAAATTGCAATAAAACAATATAGTTGTATAATATTTAAATTTTACTTATTGATGAGAACCTTTTCATTTAGATTTATTCTCAATGTGAACAGTGACGCCAGCTATTTGGGGTAGTAGGGGTAGTCTATCACAGGCCAGTAATAGAAAGTTGCGAGTAAAAAATAAAATATGGATTTTTATCTACAGCAGGGGCGGCTACATGGTGGAGGCGGAGGAGGTAGAGTATCCTTCTAGCTCCCTGACTGCGCCACTGAGTATGAAGATAGAGTAAACAGTTGAATTGAATTTTCCGCCGACATTATCTACCTGTTCAATTCACTGGTATTTGACGTCTATATGGGTGCCTAAAAAATTAATATTCAACAATATTACTTAATATGCATAAATCCACTATCTGTATTTTCCCCACCTTTTAATTGGTTTTTACTGAGGAGTGGTGTACAACTAAATAAATAAACAAATAGAAATTATCTAGATACGTTTACTAGACAACACGTGGGAAAATTCAACGTGGGTAGGTCAAAGGAAATATGTGAATCGGGGTAATTAAAAGTGTCATAGCAAACAAATGTCATAGAGACAACACTCAGACATACAGATGATTTCAGCTTTTTAATTTGTTGACACCTTTCAAACTGAACATAGCGTAGGAGAACCGTTTTTAAGAAGCAATATGTTTATTAAAAAGAGAAAATTCCTATAACACCTGAAATGTAATAGAATTAATTTATTCTTGGCAGATTTGTCTAGGCTATTATTTTTAGAAGTTCACCTAGATTGATATTTTTGTTTTTCGCAAAAGCAGTTTATTCGATATATCCGACCCGGCCAGGTTTTCGTGTGTGAGTCTGTGTGAAGCGGGTAAATTATTAGATTACAGAAAGTTCACACAAAATGGGATACTTAGTGGACCAACTTTTTGCGAACAGGTATTTATATAAAAAATATGAAAACAACTTTATCTTTAGCAAGTTATTGCTGCCAATAATACAAACCAAGTTTTGCTTATGAAACAACAGTTTAAATTCAATCTGTTAATTCTTACACCATTAGTTAACTTTTCTATTGGTTAATAACAGATGTAAACTATGTACTGTGTGACAAACGTTTGTCAGTCCTCCACAAGTTGAAGGATGAGAAGTGCAGTTAAAAAGGGAAGTTTTCTGTAGGGAACAAGGTCATTGTGGCCTTTTGCAATTATTCAATATCGATCGAAATAGTTTCTGCAAACACCAAAACACTAAATTCGACGTACGTTTTACCTACTAAGTTGCCATCATCTGGAGACAAGTCCTAAAATTCTATCCTCACTATATGCACTTGTTGCATAATAGTAATTTATGCAAGTACATAAAGATCGGAAGACAACTTCACTTGTTTTCAATGTCATCTTATAGTTCGGCTATATGCCAGAGTGAAATAATGTTACTTTCTTTCACGCTTTTTACTTTTATTCACTATTAGGTACCATAAACAGTTTTTACCCTCAAAAAATAATGAAAAAAATCGCAGCTACTGCAAGCGGTTGGAACCTCCCCACTCGGTGGATCTTTGAAGCTGAATAGAGCACAAAATATTAACGATCTCATTTAGTTATAGTTATATTACGTTGAAATAATTTTTTCATATTAAAAAAAAATCTTGCGATAGGTAAGATTCGAACCTGCGAACCCCAAGTTTAAAATGTTAGTCTCGCGCTTACAACAACAACAACAAGCATTTATTAATGTTCACAGGATACAATAATGCGGCATTCCGGTGTCCGGCCCGGAGCCAGCCAGACAACCACGGCGACCATCGCCGAGGTGGGTGTGAGGCTGGACGGGGAGGGTCCGGTTTGGCGGTGACGAAAATTATTTGGCGAGTTAAAACTCCTGCCTAATGGAGAAAGGCTTAAATTTAACAATATCGTGCAACGTAGTACACGAGGGTACTTAAAAATAATTAACATTAAAACTGAAAAACTATCGATTTCGGGCACACGCGAACACTTAAAAACCCGTTTGAGACAATTCCACCCTGGTAGTCTTCCTGACGCCAGGAAAGTGTCGTGGATAGTTAAAAGAGTGTAATGTTATGTGAAATGTTGGTTTGTTAAGAATTTATTGGTCGAGACTGAATTTCGAGATAAAAAAAATGGACAAGGAACAAAAAAGGTAAAAAAAAATAGAGGGAATAGAGGGGGGTTGGTTGTAGGTTTTGGTGAATATTAAAGGTGGGGAAAGGAGCAGTTGTCGTAGAGGAAAGTGTGGTTAGAGAGGTTGCCGAAAGATAGGCAACGCCTGGTATGGTAGGGGTTATCGGATATCGAAAAGGATCGCATTATCCTGTCTTATTCGTGTTATATTGAAGTTAGCGGTTATCTCTGAGGGAGGTATATCTGTCTGAATCAGAGATGAGGCGCATAAATTTGTGTTCGAGAATTCGGAGTTTTCTCATTGTCGTGGTCGGTAAGCTGCATCGGCCTTTGATCACCATCGTATACAACAATTTTTTATTTGTCCTGTTGAATCCGCTACCCCTTGCCAGGAGCGGATACAGACTCCTGGACAAAGAGTAGACCTTGCGTACTGTTTCGTTTATGTGAATGTTGAACGTCAGTCCCTTGTCCAGTTCACCCTTAGATACTTCAACGCACCGTTTAATTGGAATTTGGCGACCCCCGATCGAAAGTGGAATCTGATTTTCGGCGAGACGGCGCGTGAATAATGATTCCGACTTCTCGGCATTGATCCGAATTTTCCATTTGTCAGCACTCTAAGCTATTCAGAGAGTTACTTTAGGTTGTAAAATATATGACACACAAGAAGCGTGATTCTATTTATAGATTGTTATCTTGTTTTTTTATTTTTTTCGCGGAAACCAAATCAAAAAAATGCGTGTGTGATATATTGTTAAAATCAGAATTTTGTCTACTTTTCATTGGTTCGATTACAAATTTTAAGTTAGTATAAAATAAACAACTTGTGCCAAAACGGCACTAAACATAATCCGATCTCAACCAAAAAATGTTCAGATCTTCTGGAGCACTAAAGCAAGCCTCGTGCAAAGTTTCGTAAAATCCGTTTAGTAGTTTCGCCGCTATCGTGCTAAAACACATATACATACACAGGCATTTTTCAAAAATGACCTTTTTCAGTTCCTGGGACCTCAAAACGTAAAGATCTGATGTTTTCTAAATTTTCGATTTTGGACCAATTTTAATAACCTCCCCCAGTTTTGTGGGGAGGTTAAAATGGTAACAAGTCAGGAGAGTAATATTTTCTGGACTCGCCTACCGGTAGCGCCGGAAGTCTGCAAGTGCAGAAAAAACACTTTCCGGATGAAGTTTTATACACTATTTTTTCGGCAACCATCTCGAAATAAAAAAGTTAAACATAAATTTGTTAAATCTTTTATGTTACAAGCTGATACTAATACTAATTAATTCTTACATATTTTAATATTATTAATGATTCGGTTACTTATGTTAGAGGGGGTGGATGAAGTAAAAAAAAAATTAGGCCTTAGGTTCTTGTATACACGCTAAATTACAATTTTATTTTTCTCATCCCCTTTAATGATAGGGTGGGATTAGTAATGGGGGTGGCAAATGCCAAAAAAACGTTTGAGACCTTAACTTGTTTTATATATACTAAATACCGATTTTATGGACTGCTTGATTTACCCCAATTTACCCCCAAGCCGTCAACAGAATAAGGTGAAAATATAATCTACTTCCAGATCTCGTTAAAGTACATACGTGTACCAAATTTCAAGTCAATATCTTAAACGGTTCCAGAGTAATCGTGCGCACAAAAAAGTTACAGATCGACAGACAGACAAAATTTGTTTTTGGTCAAACTTAAAATTTCGACGTTTCATGATATTCTAAGCCTATATGAACAATAAAAATTTTAAAACAATTTTTTGTCGTTGCTATACTTCCAGTAGATGTGGAAGTAAATCAGGTTTGAGATGCAACGACCAGAAGGTTCATTTGCAGTTTTTTGTAGTTTTTTTAGTAAAAACTGTTAAGAGTGGATGAGATGGATATCGAAGATGTGGCAAGTGTGCTTATAATGGCATCTTGTTTTTTGTGAATTTTTTATTTATAATTATTTGTTTATATATTTATTTTACCTGAAATGTGTTGTAATGCTTTTTTTGTAATGTTTTTATTTTAAATTTTAATGCTTTAAATTAAAGTTAGGTACCTAGGTTTAAATTATATTTGTCCATAGTTATATGTTATCTTGTTTTTAGTAACATCCTGACAATATCTATACTTATGTAAATAAGTCACAGAAATAAAAATCTATCTATCTATCTGTCATGGCAAGTAAATAAATTTGTGCTTAATATTTTTTACGGCCCATAATGAATATTACAGCATGGTAAATAAAAATTGTTGATACACATTTTTATTTTTTTGTAATAATGGCGGGTGGCTGATATCAAAAAAATTTTTGAAACCTTGGCTCTTCATGCATATACTAAATCCCAATTTTATGGATTCTTACCGTTCCAGAGTAATCGTGTGCAGAAAAATCAGACAGGTAGATCGACAGAACAGCAGACTTTTTTTTTATCAAACTTAAAATCTCGGCGTTTCAATGACATTCTAAGCCTATTTCAACAAGAAATTTTTTTTACCGTTACTATGTTTCCACGATGTGGAAGTAAAAAAAAATGTTATTTTAAATGTTATACTAAAAATGAAAGATCATAAAATATTTCAGAAAAGGGCCTACAAAACTATTTGTTTAGAACAATCCTAAACAAGCTACTTGAGAATGTTTATTTTTTGATAACTATATTTTTTTGTATTTTCTTACAGTAGGTGAATTTTAATCAAACAGAAATATAATAAATCAAATTATTATTCATGAAAAGAATATGTCAAAATCGGTAGTTTGTAAAACTGTGAAATAATGTTATTTTTCGAAAGACCACATACATCTCTGTCAATGAACAGAAATAAAAAAAATCAAATTGTGGTTAATTTGATAGATTTACAAAAATCTATTTTTGTGGCCATTTTTTCAAAATGGCGTTTCGAGCTGACGAGCTAGCAACCATGCGCTTTGATTCCACGTGAAGAACATTCTTGTCTACTTTGTGAGTTGCGACTTTATTTTCTCGTCTTTAATTACTAAAAAAAAAAATAGGCAAACAAATTTCTCTTTCAATAGTGTGCAATAATTATAAAAACATGTCACATGCGATGTATAAACCGAGGCATTTGTTTTTCTGCATAATTAGGGTGAATTAGTTTAACACCGTCTGTTCAAGTGAGTTTATAGTATCATTAACATGCGATTAACTCGTTACAGCATCCGTGGTTTTTCTTGTATGTGCGCAATGGTCAACCACTAAAGTTATTATCACACATGCTCCTACCGACACGAAATGACACTGCCGTTAGTGCAGTCGAGTTTTTGCCCATTGAGAATCGCGTAATAACTGAGATCGATCTGTATTTGTCTGCTCCAACTTTTTTCTAGTCGCATTCTTGCCGGTATTTACTATTAACTCCTTATTACTATACCAGTTTTGTGCGTACATATAACTGATTCAATGCAACTGAGCTCAAATTACTTGCGGTACTACTGTTTTTCTATCACTATTATGAAAATTAACACTGAACTTAGGAATGATTCGTACTGTGTGTCCCAAATTCGTGGTGCATGTAGATGCAGATATTTGTGTTGATTACTCTTCAAATTCAGTCTGGTACATTTATTTTTTGAGTAATTAGCAAAACCTTAAAGTTTTTCTTACCAAGCCAAATTGTGAACATTTTCCATTAAATAAACGTTTGCGGCAAAAGGGAGAAGTGGCAGTTTGTTTTTTATTAATTATTTTGTCATAAAACAACTCACCCAAAATTATATTGAAACGCTTTTGGCCATTTGATCATTAGCCATAGAGTCAACCACTAACCTATCATTTATTTCAAGTAACCTATGATGACACAAAACAAATAACTATTGAGGAGAAAATAGAGGAACACGCGTTTTTCGTCCTAGGATCTGTCAGGATATTTATTTTTCAGTAATAAACAAAATTACAGGACCACTAGAGATTAAAGGATGCACTAGATGAAAAACAACAGAGAATGGGAAATTAGCCTGAAGCATGATGATACAATCAAAAAGTTTATTATAATTAACTGAGAAGAAAGAGTATATTAAAATGAGATATAATATTACACTAGTAAAATATTCTTTATTTATTATTTTATTAAGTATTCTTTGAACTTACTATATACCAACACTCACATTTTCGAGACATTCGCGGCGAAAGGATCAGACAAACAAATTTTTGGATATAATGAAAATCCCTACTTAATGCTTTCTTTGGAGAAACAATCAACAATTTCTTTATGTCAATGTGTTCTGTTACAAAATGAATCTCTCCTCTCATAGTTTTTACGTTGTGTAGCAGTTTTTTATTTTCATAATATAAGGGTCGAGTTTGATGTCGAAGATACTATTCCTAGTAAGGTTAAAACCAATAGAGAATCTGATAAAATTATGGAGGTATCTGCATTACAAGAATAAATAAATTCGAGAGCCTCGTATACAGCTTCTAGTCCTGCTGTAAAAATGGAACATTTGGCGGCAATTTGATTTTATAAAGGTATCGGTAAAAGGTATCTAGCAAACAACCGGTACATAAGGGGGGGTTTAGAGTCAAGTATATCAACCAAATATTATCCCACTTTTCCATAGTTGTAGTTAAGATCTCTATGCTAATATTTGGGTGATCACTGATCTCTGTATCGAGGTGCAATTAAGACACATTTGAAAAGGAATTGAAATATTCTAAATTTGACACTTAATAAGGGTTGTCTAATAGAGGGAGGATATCGTTGGAATTTCGAAAAGCCACACATAGGTAAGGATTTTTTATTTCTCCAGAATTTAATCGTTATTGAAACGAAATTGTTAATTAAAACAATAACGCAATAATACTTTCGGTACCCTCCAAAATAGCTAGAAGCGTCATAGGTAACTTACGTACTTACTCAACAACAATATTATTCCTAAAATTCAATTCGGCTTTTGAAAAAACATGGAACAGCTATTTCTTCAGCAACTATTCTTGAAAGTGTCTTAACTTCTATTAATTCCAACAAATAAACTTATCTGACTGTATCACTTAGATGTGTGAAAAGCCTTTGAATACCGAACTATTAATAAAAAAGCAAATATTTTCTGAATAAATAAATAAACTTTAAAATGATCATGTAAGAGATATTGCTAAAAGTAAACGTCTCGGAGTCAATTTTGAACGGAGTGTGCTTTTACACGTGCAGGAAAATCCCCGTGCAACTTGTCAGATTGCTTCTAGTAACCCAATAGATCATATTTCGGTAGTGCATATTTTGGAAAAGAAAAAATATCATATGAAATTTATTTGGTATGCGAATTAAAAGAGGATGACTTTGATCGTCGATTCTAATTCTGTGAAACCATGATGGACAAATCGTTATAGTTGGATACCACTGGCGCACATTTTGTTTTCCGATGAAGCAACATTCTTTTTAAATAGTACTGTCAACAGGCGCAATTCTCACAAAATTTTCGTTTGAATTAGGGAGTGATAGAGGGCTCTAAGTTAGTTGAAATATCATAAGTCAACATACGCATGTAGACATTTATGAGTTCAGATGGAGATGTTGAATATATCGTAATGATTGAACCATAAAATTCTTGACGAAGACAATTTTCGCCAACCTTTTCCTGTTATTCCCAGAGATGTCGATGAAATAAGGCCCTCTATAATATCATATTATATTTGAACAGAAGTGCAAAAATTATCTTTTACTTGCAATAAAATAGTTCAAATAGTTCACTTAAATGGTGATCGGGAGTCTTTCCAAATTGCTATTAGAAATTGGAAACACATTTATTTCAGAAATAAAGGATACCTATATAGATCTTTTATTGGACACAAATAAACGGTGGTGTTTTGGCAACTCAGGTAATTACATAAAAATAAATAATTTTTAAAATATAGAATATATCACAATTAAAAGCCTTACTGGCTATGAACATAACCAGACAATATAATTTTATCCAAATGTAAAAATATTTAGCTGTTCAATGATTTTTTAAAATGTTCCAGACTATTACTCATATGAAAAATTGGCAGAGTCACAAATTTCAATTAGATGCTATTTTAATAAAATTTTAAATTTATTTATATATATCTCTTAATGAGACGGGCAGTTAATTAAAAAATTCTAACATATTTTTGCTTATTTACTAATGTAATATTTGTCGAACTCCTTTATACTGTTCCTTAAATATAAGGAATAAAAAACCAGATTGCAACTAACAGCTATTCTCCGGACTAATTCCCCGCCGAGCGCTGGATACAAATTACAAGCCTGGCCGCGTTAAATGCAATAATTATGTATTGATACAAAACACTAAAGCTTCGATTGCAACAAAACCAGCCGAAAGATTTATTCCTACTCAAAGGAGCTCTCGTGCCAGCCACTCCACACTGCAGTTTCGAACTGTGGGCTCTAGTCAGTGCAAGATAAGTTGGGAATGGCTGTATCGAGACCCTTGATCACTCTTGGTACACGACGAGATTTATAAAACCACGACATGCAACAAAAGTGGTAGGCTTCATCTAGCAGCCGATGTCCATTGCAGTCGAAGTAGCAGTGCCCTGACGTGGGCATAGTTAGTAGGTATGCTTTTAGAGAGCAGAATGTTTACTAACGTAATATTAGTCGAACTCCTCTATACTTTTACTTAAATGTATAAGGAATAAAAAAACAGACTGCGACTAACAGCTATTCTCCTGACTAATGCCCCGCCGAGCGCTAGATTACAAATTACAAGCTCGAAAGTGTATTCTGTGTGGAGTGGCTGGCACGGGAGCTTTGTTTGAATAGGAATAAGTCTTTCGGCTGGTGTTTGTTTCAGTCGAAGCTTTAGCGTTTTGTGACAATACATATTGTACTTAATGCGGCCAGGCTTGTAATTTGTAATCTAGTGTTCGGCGGGGCATTAGTCCGGAGAATAGCTGTTGGTTGGAGTCTGGTTTTTTATTCCTGATATATTTAAGGAAAAGTATAGAGGAGTTCGACAAATATTACGCTAGTAAATATTCTGCCCTCTAAAAGCATACCTATTAATATTTTTGCTTGTTAAGCTGAGCCTCTTTTGGGGTATAATTAAAGTTTTGCATCTAGTGTTATGGTCATGCTGTGTTCATAAAATTTTTCTAGATTGCAGTAAATTATTGCGCTTTGTGTGGTAAGATTTTATGAGCAATTAATAATGGTTCGCAGATGTCAAACTGAGAAATATCTAGAAATAGCTCTGTTTTGCACAATACAAATTTTTGTGTCAACTGTGCCAAAAATGTCCCAATTTATCAGGCCATAGATCATATTGCTATGAAACAATGTTGTAATGACGGCTTCTGATCTGAATTAACTCTGTATCAGGCGACTTTTATTACATAGATTCCTCTGAATAATTTATTCCCCAACATGTTGATGTATGCTAGCCAGTCTAAATTGGTGCCTATATTTAAATCAATTTTTTTTACAGATTCTGATTCCGGTGATCTTAACGTAAAATTATTGATTTTGTTTTGGCCTTAGCAACGTATAAACCCTGAATATGTAGTAAACAACTTTAACAACTCTGTATAATCTGGTTGAAAAGGTGTATCTCGGTTATATAAAATTACATAACGAAATAGATTCGTAGTTATGTAAAAGGACAGGTTTATGCCCAAAAAATTGTAGGACTGGGAAAGTGGGTATTTAGTCCTTAACTAATGGCTGTCCATCCACTTTAAAGATTTTAATACCCTATTAAGGTTCGTTTCACGATCACTATTAACTAAGCTCAAGGACAAACCTTACCTGCTGATGGCATGGGTTTGCTTTTTCTATGGGAAATTATGTTGCATTTTCAAAGATAAGGTGTAAAATATAATTTGTTTATTTTGATTCCAACATTTCCAACCAAAGATGTTGTTTCTAAACAGGCACATGTTATTATTTTCACCTACCACTTAACCATAATCATCAGTGTATTATGTTGAGGATGTTTTTTGAAACAACAGCTTTACTGGACCATTGTAATTTTTCTCCTGTTTAAAATATTAATTAGATGATTAATAGGAGCAAGTCTTAAAGGTCTTAAAATTACGTTTTTATTGTCAAATGGTGTTCAAGCCACTCACCCGGGTAACAGCGGATTTATCTCGTTAATATTATAAATTCTTCGTATTAAATTCTAAATGTGCATTGTATCTGATTAGTGAGTTGTATAATCAATTAGTTTAAATTTAAAATAAATATTGATTATTCGCATTTCAAGCTGAGTATTATGTAGCAGATAAGCAAACTACTTATCTTAATCTTATAATACTAAGGCTTTAATTATAGTTTATGTAATGAAGCTCTTGAATGGAGAGTTAAGTTAAAAAAAAAATAAATGTGTTATGCAAAGCCCTGGATTTAAAATAAATGTATATTCAGTTTTTAAATTATGTAATTCTTAGATAACTTACTTAGATAAACTTACTTCCCTAGTATCCAATTGTAAATATATTTTCAAGTTGGTGAATATTATTAAATGTAGAAGCTAAACATACGGGTTAGATTATTTTTTTAGCTGTCTTTAAAATGAAACCACTCTGGTGTACTTATTATATACTGACCAGCAATTAAATTAGGCCAAAAAAATTTAGTATGAGCATTATTCTCACAAGCCTACACTTGCAAAAAGGGAATCTGTATCTTTGATGTGAAGTTTTCTTCCCAAAAGTCATAACAGGATAAGTATAGGGTATAGAGTAAACTGCCCCCTTGGAAATTTTGGTCAATAAGGCACCTACGTACAGCAACCGAGTAATGTATAGAAACACTATTTCTTTAAAGAATAACTTTTGTTTTTTCTTCCTCATTTAGTATCTGATGTTCCTTAAGTCGAATAACCTTTACCTTTTTAGTAAACCTAACCGACTTTTATATAGGGCCAGTCAAAAAGAGAGAAAAACTACAAATTTCTCAAAACAGTCAACTAGAGCTCATCGAGCACTATATCTCAAAAAAAAAATCTGACAACGCGTTCCAATACCGGGTGTAACAGGTACACCCTCCTTTTCTCCTTTAGTTTTGAAGATGATTGAAATTTGGGATACCCTACATACATAATAAGCGGCACTTTTTGATATACAAGTGATTTATTTTTCACTTCCGGTTTCGCCTGAAGTGACACTAACTTTCGATTTTTAAATAGAACACCCTGTATATTATTGCATTTTTGAGTTCTGCATAATTTTCTGAATCCAACCATACCAAATAAGTGACATTTCAAACGTCAATATTTTTTATAATATAATTTTTAGTTTTCCATTTAAGTGTACCATGATGGTTCCGATTTATTCTAAATGACCCATTTAATGCTAGAAAAATCGAAATCCCGTCAAAAATACTAAATTACATGATTTATGAGCAAATAAAGTTCATCAAAATGGTTTTTGGGGTAAAACTCAATTTTTTCAAATGGAACCATATTGATACCGTGGTACCATTTATTAGTACTATTAATAAGGAATGTATTCATATGTCATATTAAAATGTGCGATAAATACAAACAAAATTACAGCTAAAAGAAAATAAGAAAATACAATTTTGTTCTAATTATCTTGTAATACATAAGGTGGCTTTGGAATATAAAAAAATGACACAAAACATTACAATTGTTCAAAATGCTGTCCATGCACTTCTGAACTCGCATAACTGTTTCTGGAATAACATTCGTCAATTGCTGGGCCATTATGCTATTAATTGCGCGTAGCTCCAGGTCTGCACGGGTTGTAGCGGCGATTGCGCAGACAATATTTTTTAAATGACCCCAAACAAAGAAATCAAGGAGTGTTAAATCAGGTTACCGTGGAGGCCACCTCACAGGACCATTCGTCGGAATTACGTTTTCTCCGAATCTCCATTGAAGGTAACCAATTACTCTCCTTGAATCATGGAGAAGAGCGCCATCTCGTTGGAAATACATTCCCTGTCCTAAATGCAAAGGTAACTCATTTAAAATGTCATAAATCTCATTTTGCAGGAATCTCAAGTATCTGGCACCTTCAAAATATTATTGGACCAATGATTCTACTGCCGATTATTCCAAGCCAAACATTGAAACCGAACCGTACTTGAAAGTTATCCTCCCGTAATAAATGTTGATTTTCTTGTGACCAATATTTTGTATTTTGTCGGTTAAATAATCCCAAATTTGTAAACCTAGACTCGTCCGAAAATAAAATCATTCTCAAAAAATCATTGTTTTGCTGCACGTTATTCTGCAAAATCCAATTTGCAATATTCCATCCTACGTTTGTAATCATTTTCGTACAAGTGCTGGTGAAATTGATATTTAAAAGATTTATGGTGGAATTTGTGCAAAATTCGGCTTACTGTTTGATGATTGATTTCCAATTCAATCATTTTTTTAGGGTGATGACCCTATTATATTTCTCAAGTCTAATAAGTTTCTTCCTCGGAAATAATGTATTTACATTCCAAATATTATTTTCTTCTGTAGTTTCTAAGCTAATTATTTCGTAGGATTATCATCCTGTATATTGTTCATTAATAGTATAGTAGGTTTTTTCCTCATATTTTTGGTACTAGAATTTTAGAAAAACTGTCTGAAAAATCTGTAAAGTCGAGGATTTTCTGTTGGTCCGTAACAGAACCTCCTTGTTTTGCTATTAAATTTTTAATTATATTTTTTTAATAAAGCACTTGAAATCTTGCTTAAGTTATTTATTGGGTGACCCATAAATTTCAGTCAAGCCTTTGGGGAGGCAACTTGGTATAAAAATAATCTGTAATAGAGCCTACACGTAGTTGCACTGTGTTCACTTACTTACAAAACTGTAGATAAGGGAAAGCAAAAACTGGGTTTATTATCTAAATAAATTGCTCCTACAAGTTGTTTATCACCAGTCCCATTCCCATAGTCTATTTAATTGCATAATAATGCTAAACAAATTGTCATATACATATTCGCAACTAATTTGCATAAGCCCCACATACAATTATGTAATTTTAAAATAAATTGTTTTCTTGAATGGACATGGACAACATTCACAACTTTATTATTTTGGCCATAAATAAATATATTGCTAATTTGTCTGATTTTAATAAAAGTTTATTCAAATTCAAAAGTCGGTATCCGGTGTTAACAACAACCAGTTGCATTGCTACACAGTCGATCATTTAAAGTATGAATTATTAATAGGCAATTTCCAGACGCGCTAGATCGACGGTCTAGAAATTAAATTGTAAATTAACTTGAAAAATGTGAGAGGCAATTATTTCCTCATTCTTAAAGTCGAAGGATGATAAAAAATTAAAATTCAACTAAATTTACATAAAATAAGTATTTGCCCATCAGCGCAACATAAGAGATCGAGCGCGACTCAAGGTGCTTAATGTTGTAACAATTTTGTTTTTAATAATCGTATTATTTTTAATATGTTGAGAGAATGGCTCCTGTGATGAACATATTGGCATTCTACGAGTCTGTGAAAGAAACAGTATAATTAACTTATTATTGTTTTAATCAATATAGTATAAGAAACTCATATACCTATAGCTTATGAACGGAATGAAGCAGAACTTAAATAATAGCTTATACATAAATTAAATATATACAGTGTCCGCCAAAGAAACTGCACCAACAAATGCAGCATGTTTTCCCTAAATATTTATTATGTCAAAAAAGTACTGTTTGCTAAAAGTTATTCAAACTGAATTTTAATCAGTTACTTAGGTTGAAACTATTAAATAGAGAGAATTATTAACAGAAAAATATTTAAAAATATTACACAGGAATTATGTGTAAAAAATGGGAAATTTTTATTTTTAAAATAGAACCAAATTCGATATTCGGATATAACGGCGCATTATAAGCAACTTATTAAAATAACATTTTTAGATATCTTAAAAAATAAAGGTAGTTTACTCTTGAGGTAATCCAAAAAAAAACAAAAAAATAAAATTAAGATTCCGACCGCCAGGATTAACACATTTGTGTAGCCATTTCTTCGTTTTAGAACATGCACTGACTTTTATTAAAAATAAATTTTTTTATGTCAAAAACAAACTTTGCCATATAAAATTAAAAAAATAAATAAATAAACAGTTTATTTAGCAGTTTGCTAGTTTCAAGAATTAATAACATTTGTTACAAACATAAAGAAAAATAAGATATACAAAGTTAAAACATTGTTCAATTTTAAATATAACTTCATTAACATAAAATAAAAACTATTAGTACAGGAAACGAAGACCGAAAAATCGCCCAATTCGGAAATAAATAGTGCTCAATGGATTACTATTTTAAGTTGTAGGGTTGGCCCTTAGGAGTAACATACCAAAAGTCCCCAGCCGTGGGCCTCATGCGTTAGGCGGGAGGGGGTGGAAAGGGTCGGTTTGTAGGTTTTTCGTTACTATCTTGAAAACTAGGCATCCTAGCGAAAAGGCCATTCCATACAAAATGAAAGTAAATTAGATTGTCTACAAAAAAGATCCTATTCATTTTTTCGCTAGGGGTAGCAGTTAAGGGTGTACGTGAGTTTGAAAATGCGAATAGCTGGAAAAACTGTGTATTGTGGGAGGTAATGCTTAACAAGTAGAAAATTTTATAATATTACAAGTATTTACAAGGCCCTATTAAGTAATTGGTCGAGTTCATCGTCAAGATCATCATCATCATCGTCGCCGTTGATGCTGACTATTGGAAGGCCGTTGGTACAGGAGCGCGACAACTGCTGCACACAAGCGAGCAGGGTATGCCTGCTTTGTGGCCCCGCAACCAGTTGTGCACCCTTAAAATATGTTATGTAGGACGGATTCTGGCGCAACTGGGACCGTGCTTGTGACGGGGGTAAGGAAGCCATCCGACCCGCTCATCCATCCCCAATCAGTTGGCTCCTGCTGCTGATCTCCATATAGCCATTGCTGAATCTGCAAACAATAATTCGTCCTTTGTAGTTTAAAAAAATGCGACACAATCTTGTCTAAGCACAACACAAAACATAAGTTAATGTAAACAAGCATATATTGATACAAACCTGCAAATGAACTCTAAGGAAGTGTTGGCGAGCAGCCGTTTTGGTGGGTGGAAGAGCCGCAAAATCAGGCTTTGGCTTTGTCGTGGCTTTAACAAAGGCCTGGTGTCGTACCCGGTTCAGGTCTGCTCCTTGTGGGACCTGGTACAATGCCAAAAAAGCTGCTCTCCTGCATCAGCTACCATGCCCTGTGTTGCTGAGGGATCACAGAAGACTTTGTAGAAGTCTGTGACCTGCTCCTCGGCCTTCAAAAATACTTTCACCACACCTCCCTTGCTCTTGTCGTGAATAGCGGAGGTAGTATCACAACCGCTGAACGAATGGAGCCATTTGCGAAGACCATTCTGTGGCTCCATTCGTTCAGCGAATTGAATTAACTAGCTTATATCTGCAGTGGCGGCGCTAGGGGGGCGCTGGGGTGGGCGGGAGCCCACCCTGCAAATCCAAGCGCCGGTCGCTGCCCACCCTGCGCCGTGAGGCATCACACCACATCTCTACGCTGGCGATAGGGCGGAATGTATAATGTATATGTACGCTGTATTGCCCGCCCCTAACTTATTTTCTTTTGCCGGCATCCGCCCACCCATTTCAAAAGGCTAGCGGCGCCACTGTATATCTGCGACTACTCTGTTGTAGATTTCACGCCTTATCCTCACCGTCTTCCGCATTATCCCTCCATTTTACCATTTCCTCCTCTTCTCATTATATCCCTGTACCTTTCTACCACCTTCTCCAACTTTCCCACCGTCTTCCCACTTTCCCACCGCCTTCCCACATTCCGACTATGTTCCCCTGTCTTCCTAACATCTCCAATATAAAGTGATTATTCTCATCAGGTCCGGACAAATCAGACGGACAACCGGGCAATATAATATTTATTGCTCTGCACATTCAAATCTGTTCGCAGTGTGAAAGTTCAGGTTTTTTTCCTTTGTGTCAGAGTGTCAGCTACATTCCAAATAAAATTTTCCTCCATCGTCATTTCTTAATTAATTATTTTGTTAAAGTGCTCCCTTTTCACTACAAGTATATGGAAATAACGTCAACTATCTGCCAAATATGTTTGTCCGACAAATAGTTATTTACAGACAGTCTGTCGAATTGAAATATCTTTATTTTGCGCAATCTAGTTAATTTGCAACGTGAAAATCCGAAGAAATCTTGGAGGGTCATTTTTCACGATTGCAATCAGTGGCGGATCCAGGGTGGGCACAGAGGCACGTGCCCCCCCTCGTTTATTTTGGTATTAATTTTTTATTATATAAGAGTGATTTATGAACAACAATATTGTTACTGTACTATATATACATGTGTACTGTATGTGCCCCCTTTGTCGTTTATTTTGTCAAAAAGACCGGAGCACGAAAAATTTGTTGATTTTTCATTTGTGAGTGGGAAAAAATCTTTATTTTCTCTCCCCCACTCCTGCTCATCAATTTTCATTTCCGAGTGAAAAAAAATTTATTGAAAATGCCAAATTTTCGCTTGCGGCGCATTTTAATGGTTCTGCCCCCCTGTTAATTTATTCTGGATCCGCCACTGATTGCAATAGTTCTCTTTCGTAATATACGTCAAAATTAAAAACTTGACCGCTGGTATACAAGTTCATCACAATATAACAATTGTGGAAATATATTTAATATGATTATCTTGTACTATTTATTCTCAGGTAATGTTGTATATTATGATTTGTGGAATTATTACAGAAAAAGACACTTTATGCATGGGTTTCATACAATATTTTCTCTACAACTGTCCCCAATTTCCATATTTAAATAAATAAAATAAACTTTGTGAAGAGACAAATCTATAATTTGACGTTTCTAAAGCGAACAATTTCAATTGCTTATAATGCACGCTTATATCGCAGAGTGAAAAGATATTATTTTTTCACGCGTTTTACTTCTTTTCACTATTACCATCAACATAGTTTTACGCACACAGAACATTTAGTTTTTTGAGCAGTTGTAGACAGATAAATTTTTGAACAGTTAGTTATAAGTTATTATTACATACAGGGTGTCCCACTAAAACTCCCGGTGCCATTTTCTCGATAAATAAAAGAGATATTTGAATTCTGTAAAAGGTGTTCACTAGAATATATAAATGATATCAGTTTTGATTAAAAACGATCATTTTACAAATTGGGGTATAGATGGCGTTGCGATGCAAAGAAATTATTTGATCCTGGGAACGTTGAAATGAGGCGCAAGTGATAGGACATAACATTCTGAGCGACTTTTATAATACGAACAATTTTCGAAAAATCACTGGTTTTTGAGATATTTGAACTTAAATATAATTTTTTAAATATAAAAATCGTCATAACTTTTTAAAAATACATTTTAGACGATAAGTCCTTTGGGACATTTTTCATAAGGAATCAGGTAAAGCTGCAACCGCTATTTGGAAATTAAAGATTTTAACATTTCTGTTTATTGTGTATTGTCTAATTTTTGCGACATGTTTATGTTGCATGTTCGACTAAATGTTACACTATAAATTGTAGACATATGAAAAAAAATGCGATTTTTGTTACTTGAAAAATTACATTAAAGTTCAAATATCTTGAAAACCAGTGCTTTTTTGAAAACTGTTCATATTAAAAAAGTTGCTTCGAATATAATTCTCCATCTCATGTACCTCATTTTAACGTTCCCAGGATCGACCAATTTCTTTGCATCGCAACGCCATCTATACCGCAATGTGTAAAATAACCATTTTTACTCAAAACTGAAGTCATTTTATATATTCTAGTGGATATCTTCTACAGAATTCAAATATCACATTTGGTTATCGCGAAAATGGCGACGGGAGTTTTAAGTGGGACACCCTGTATGTTATTTAATATATTTATTGCAACTAATAAAAATAAAATTGGTAATAGAGAAAGATAACCGGTCTCTTCTCTGCAGTCGATATAAAATGCAACCGTGAGAAAAGCTTACCGATTTCGTAAAATGTGTAATTATTAAAGTTTGATAACCTTGAATCGAGAAATGTTTTAGAAGTTGTTAAAATACCGGATGCTGGCACAGGTTTTTGCAAACCTTCGAAATTTCACTTTTAATATTATATTCGAGTGTATAATACACTTAAGAAAATAGTCGATAATCAGCAGACATTCACTGTTTCTAAAAGCTTATTCTTGATTTACTTTTTAAACATTTTTTTAAAATTTATTTGTTACTTGCCAAAATACCCGTTCACCAGTGGATTGAAATATTCTAAGACGAAATCGTGATATTGAGGAAAATTTAATTTTACCCTTTTGGGGGCGGTTTATTAACATTTACACAACGTTAATTGTATAAATGTCCAGCAAAATTTGGATTTTTGCATGATGTAATGTTCACAAAAACAGTAATATGAAAAGTTTAATCAGGCTAAGGAATCTCGGTTTGTTTTTCTTAAGGTGTGAGATCTCTCAAACGTTGTGACGTTACGCGCACGTGTCCTTCGATTTCAAAGTGTATGTCTGTCAAAGGGCGTTAGATGTTTGGTGTACGTGTGTTTATATTTAGGTGTTTCCACGTCCGATCCGACAGATGATGCTATTGCCTATGTATACACGAACCCTGCAATTCTATCCAGTTCTCTTTGCGCGAAACGATTTAATTTTTACCGCCCAGGAGAGTGCGATGAAAAAAAATTAAATTTTAATTTTCCAATGTCCTAGTTTATATTTTGTTACTATGGATCTAAAACTAATTCGGATAAATTTTTGGCTAAATTGGTTAATGCCTGACCTTCGTGAATTTATAACATTTGTCCAAGCAACATCTGAAGGTTTTTTGGACTTTATACGTGTGTCTCAAAGGTTTTCCGAATAAAATATTTTTCAGTTCTATGGAAAGAGATTTGTCGCAAGAAACCTTATTTTTGTCAAATTCTTCCTTTTTAAAGACAAATCTCGAATTTCCATACAACTTGAAAATATTTTTTTCGAAAAATTTTTACCAGTCTTGCCAGTGATGGCCATACAAAGTTTTCAGTTGATTTGAAAAATGTTAAAAATCGAAAAATTGTCTTTTAGTCATTTTCAAGGTCGTGCAGGTCCGGCTAAAAATGAACAGGAATTAATTTTAGATTCATATTAACAAATTAGGGACTATACCTTAACCGGAAAAGGAGGATAGTAATAAATACGTGCAACAGATCCTATTGGCGTTTGGATTTGGAGAGGGCTGTAATTCAAAATAATTTTTACAAAGGCTTATCAAATCAAGGTATAGACCATTCGCAAATTCAAATTTTAATTATTTTCAACCTACTTTACTCCCTAGCCCTCTAATGTCAACTGGTAATGAAACAATGTGCAGGGCAAGTTTTGTCAATGTTGGTCCAGTAGTTTTTGAGTAATTTGAATATAAATGCCTAGACATTACTATTTATTTATACGTATAGATTTGATTTAGTGAATAGTATTCTGAACGTTAACTTATGTAAAATTGAAACTTGACACTTCTTAAATTTAAATTCTCTGATCACGGAGATATAATGTAAAGCGTTAGAATGCAGTAAGCCACTGAGAGATATATAAAATATCGTCAAGTGATACGACGTCACGTTTTAACCTATTTAAAAACACAAAATTTATGTTTATTTATTCCAATAAATTCCTTAATCGTGATATAAAAATATGACGCTTTCCTTTATTTTAATATCGTGTTGGCCGTATTTTTCCTTGTAATAAATGTTTTATTTATTTTATTCAATACTGAAAATTGCAACATGGTTTGATATATTCGCAGACTTATGAAGAAATTATTTTTGCATGGCCTTAAATGCCAATAATTTTACTTTTAGTTTTTTGTTTCAACTACAGGTTTAATCATTGAGATAGTAAAACACGAAAATCATATAAATCCTCAAATTTGTTTACGAAAATCTAGACTCAGATGTGAACAGTTGTTTACCATGTCATTTTCGAATAATCATGAAGGGGAGGTTGAAGGGGGGTTAAAACGTTTAACGTAATCTTAATACATCAGGCAAATGAGGAAAAGTGTTCAAATTAACCAGGTTTCTATAAATCGATGGAAAGCTCTTTGTCCACGCGTTAACTCTCCATCTTAAAATAATATCTGAAGTCGGACATCTAGATAACGAACTATATCTCTCGACCCGACCAACCTAATTGGTTCTTACTTTGATCGAAAATTCAAAAATTGCCAAAAAAGACCATATGACAGTTCTGAGAAATGAACCGTTGCTAATATGATGAAGATTGAAGAAATCACAATTCTCGTTTTCTGGATCGTTTTGAAAATTGTTGTGTGTAAAGTGCCTAGATTGTAGATTGTTTAAGGGGTCGCTTGGCCTTTCTTCACCTAAAAGGTCTTTTGTGAATTACCCTGCAACTAGTTGTTGCCCAGGATTCCAAGACTTTTTGCAAAGCTTGCGATTTTCCTGGGAGCTAATTTCCCTATGTCTTCAGGAGTTAATTCCGACTCTTACTTTGCGGATTAGTACCTTGCATCCACAAAGTATATGTTCCGCAGTTTCAGTTGCAGCTTCACAGTATCTGCATTTGTCATCTCCTGCCATGCTCATGTTCTTGAGATGATATCTCAAGGGGCATGGCCAGTGGAAAGGCCTGTGGTCAGTCTTAGGTCGGACTTTTCAAGTTCGAGAAGCCTCGTAGCATTCCTTGTTGAATAGGTTATAAACCTTTTCGCTTGTCTTCGGCCTGGAGTATTCCTTCAGTAGGACTTCTCTTGTTCCTTTTCCCATTTTAGGACCTCCTCCGTTATGTGTCCCTTAGATAAGCCACAGAACGATTCGGGTCCAAAAAATGGGGCTTCAACTCCTTTTCTTGCGAGGCTATCAACCAATTCGTTGCCTTCTATTCCCTCATGCCCTGGCACCCACATCAAAGTAACCTTGTTGTTTTTTGCCAGTTGCTTCAGGGATTGTCTGCATATCCAGGCAATTTTTGACTCGAAAGTATAGGATCTGAGAGCCTTTAATGCTGCCTGGATATCTGAAAGTATATAGATCTTTGCCCTTCGAGTGCCTTTATTTAGGCATTCCTGGGCACATTGATCTGTAGCATAGATTTCTGCCTGGAAGATGGTTGGGGTGTTACCAGGGGCTTTAGATAGCCTGCATTTAGCCCCTGCTACGCCCACATCAACCCCTTCGTCCATCTGTGTACCAGATGTGTGACTTTCTCCAACCACAGTACTTCGACCTTGCTCTCCTGACGGCTTTCAATCAGCACATCAAACGGGCAGTCAAAGTCATACTTGATTGGCATAGAGTCAGTGGGTTTGGTAATGGATTCGAATTCGATTAGCTCCAGAATCCTTAAGTGACCAAACAGGTCGCCTGGTCTGAATTTCAGTGCTTGATGCAGCCTTCCTTACAAGCAAATGCAGAGGAAGTAAGTCTAGCATTGTCTCCATAGCTGCTGTGGGACACGAGCGTAAGGTGCCTATAGTAGGCAACAAGGATAAGTAAAGTTGAACACTATAAACAAAATATAATATTTCCAACTTCGAATCCTCTACAAAACTAGTACCAAGCATTTTCCACCCATAATCTGATGATGGTGAAACAAAATAATGCGTACATATGTATTTCATTATACGTTTGGAGGTGTTTGTTTACCTCAAAATATGTAGATTAAGAAGTCCTCGGTTGGTGGTAAAGTAGCTAAATTGAAGTCTGTTTCGCAATAGTTTTGTTGTATAGCAGATATCTTTGGTGATGATTTGTATCCCCATTTCAGCTCAGTCAGACAAAGACAACATTTTCGGCTTCTTTCAAATAACTTCATTGTTTGTATTGGGCTGATTGAAGATTGTCGTCAACTTCTTTTTCATTTAGGTGAAATATACGGGTGTTATATCGCAACCACAAGGTACAATATCTGTTTACTAATTTGAGGCTCTGTGTGTATGTGTTATCTTTATTAGAGTATCTAAGGAAATTATCTAGATAAAGCCCGAGTTTTTTTGAGCAGTCTTTTACAGGGATTAGTTCATTACTGACATAAATTTTTTCGGAGCATCTGCTGCGAGCCAACGTTCTACCGAACATGATCACATTGGACTTAGAGGGATTGACAGCTAGACATTTTTTTGTTTGTTGAAATGGATAACAAAGAATTCAGATCGTGATGAGTAATGTTGAGGCAAGATTGATCAAATGTATTTTCGTTAAAGGAGTAGTATAGCTGTGTATTATCAGCATAGAAATGTGAGTTGCAAAACTATAGACACCTACTGAACTCGTGTGTGTACAAAATAAAAAGTAATGGTCCAAGGATGGAACCTTGAGGCACCCCACTTTCAACACTAACATACTCAGATAGGCAGTTGTCATACATCACAGCCTGAAGGCGCCCTACGTGTTAATTTTTTATTAAATTTACTGAGTTGTCCTCAAATCCAAAATAGTGCAGTATGTAAAATAAAAGTTCGTGATTAATTCGGTCGAAGGCTTTGGTATAATCTATCAACACAAGAATATATAGTTTATTCTCGTCTAATGCAGTATGTATGTCATCAGTGACCTTGAGAAGTGCTGTGACGCAAATGAGCAGTGCGCAGGGCCACCGACAGCTTTACCGGGCCCCGGGGCTGCTTATTATTGAGGGCCCCTTCCAGGCCCCCCCTCATCAAATCATGGGCCCGTACAACATTCACTGGCGGTCCCCTGCGCCCAATAATTGATGAGCGGGGGGAGAAATTTGAAAAAAAATTTCAAAATCTCTGGCGGGCCTCCAATACAGGCCCCTCAGAAGCCAACGGGCCCCCGGAGAAATTAAAATTCATTAAAATTGAAATATTTATATAATTTTGTTTCGCCAAATGTGTACAACTGAATGCCTAGCCTATGTGACGTAATATAACCGGAGTTCCGGGCCCCCTGCGGGTGCTCGGGCCCCGGGGATTTATCCCCTGTGTCCCTTCTGTCGGCGGCCCTGGCAGTGCGGAACCCAGACTGATTATAAGATAAAATATCAAAAGTTTCCAAATATGTTTGAATTTGAGAATTAACTATTTTTTCAAAAGCTGTTCATGAAGTGCACAATATACTAATTGGTCTTTTTAAGATTCCGCTGGGTTAGTTTTACGGAGGGGAATAAGTTTTGCAAGTTTTCGTACCGAGTGATAAACATTATTCGCTATACAGAAATTAAATAAATTAGTTATATTGGGCAGGATATAAGGGCAAATATGTAGCAGGATATTAATTCCGATATTGTCAGCACCAACCGCATTAGACTTGATTTATAGTAACATACTCTATACCATGTTATCATTAGTTGGATTAAATTTAAATGTACCAATACCATAGGAGGCTTGAGCAGATGCATCCTAGACACAAATAAATAAAAATCTTTTCAGACAGCCAAGCAGCTCTCAAAGTTCTTGGCTCACGCCGCTGCAATTCTAAATTGGTCAGGATACCGGGCCTCTCTGGCATGGAGGGCAACGAAATGGTTTCCGTCGAAAAAATACCACAAAATTCACCCCTTTAGGGGTGAAAAAATTTTGTGATATTTTTTTCGACGGAAGTTTATCAGAAATTACAAGCAAACTAAAAAGTAAGGCCTAATTTCTAAGCGTTAGTTCAATTTAAAGGCGATACAGGGGTAGTTTTCACCCCTGAAGGGTTGGAAAAAATTTTCTTCATTATGCAATCTCCATTCATCTAAATTTAAATCAAAAAGTGAATAAAAAAAAATTCAATCATTTTTCCATTTTACGTCAATTTAGTTTCACCCCCTCTGGTTAGCACATAAAATTTGTCCTTACTTTAGATGAACATACTGAACTGGCAAAATATCATTACAATTAACACATTCATAACATTATTTTACAGTATTATTCTTAAAAGGGGTGGTTTTTTGGCATTATTTTTAGAGTCGCGGGACGCCGATTTTCGTGATCAGCGACCCAAAAAACATGAAACAAAAGTAGTCATTCCGAGCGTCAAACCCCGCGTTTTACATAGACTATTTACTGGTCTATAAGTATTGGCAAGTTTGTATGTGACAACAGAAAATGTATTCAAATTTTAAGCGACATTCCAACGGCAAGTTATGTCCTAAAATTAATAATTAACTTTCTACAATATTTATACACGATCCTATAACTAAATTATTTTTTCGTAATCTGAAATGTCAGTTAACTAAGTGCTCAACTCAAAATTAGTTTATTATTACATTCGGTTGCATTCTTGTCATTCTTATTGACATGTTATATTCATAATTTATAGTTTTGTTTTTGGTATTTGTGTAAAATGGACAGCATATTTTTATAAATTTCACGCACGATTTGTTTTCGGTTAAACTTCCCAGAGTTGGCAGGAAGTACGTAAAGTGCTTGTGAATTAGTTAAGATTTTCTACCAAAGTGGTCATTGCTCCAGTTATTCATATACTTAGTTACAGTCAGAGGAAAGTTTTTTAAATGTATTAATCTACTGAAATTCGCATACCTGCAATCGGTAACGATAAAACATCCACATGTTGGCCTTTTATAAGTAATAATGATGGCGCCATTTTCTATTATTGTTTTAGCAATTTCGCAATAAGCCGTATCCGTACGACTTTCATTTGTTTATGTGTTTTCAGCATGGACTTTCTTTTATTAATATAGACAACATAATTGAAAGAGTGGGCGCGTTTTATTTTTTATTAACAATATCGTAATACAAAATATTTTCCATTCTTTGAATATTGATTTAAAAATTATATCTAATAAATTTTATATAATAAAAAAGGGCAGTTTATTTTTTTAAGGACCTTCTACTGATAATACCGACTTCAAAAAATTTGGGATTATAGATTATTGTCCCAAGATGCTATAAAAAAAAATATGATAATTTTCGCATCAGCGACCAGTATATCATAGTTTAAAAAATATAAAAGGACATTTTATTTTTTTCAAGTACCAAGTACCCATTTGATCGCTTTGGAAAAATTATGTGCGGTAAAAAACCATCCCAAAATTCTACAAAAAAAATTTGGTAGTTGTGCCGAAACTTTATAGGGGTAAAAGAAATCCATAAAAAATCATGATTTTTTTTTTCAATGGTCAGATTCTGTTCCAATTTTTTCCACATTTGTGTTCTGGTAATATCTATAATTGGTTAAAATATTATTCGAATCGGTTGTGCCGTTCAATAGACAAATTATTTTCGAAAATTTTCGATTTCTTTTTACTCGAAAACGGTTTAATATTAAATTGTAAGTGATATTGATAACAATCCAAGCAAAAAAAATGAGCACCCATTTTAACCGACTATGGCCTTTATGGATAAATCCGGCAAGCACATCCCTGACCATGAAATTTCTGAAAGTGGATGATGCAGTTTTGAGTTCAGATGGCATACCAATAAAGTGGTAAGCCGCTTCATCTGGTATAGTGTAGGCTGTATATGCCTTTGAAGACGAACCTATAGGTATCTACCAATATCCGGAAGTTAAATCTAGAAGTGTGAATGCGGTAGCTTCCAAATTTATCGTTCCATTATTTTTGGGTAACGTCGAAGACGCGTCTACTCTGATGTTAAGTTTTATATTGTCGATGCAGAATCATGGTTTCTTTTCAAGTACTTCGATCGTGGAGAGCTGAAGGGTTAATTGCTTGTAAAATATTTTTATTTTTGACGACAACATGGGATAACAACATTGATGTATGACGCCTTGATAGAGTTATGGTGTGCTGGGTAGTAGTGTAACGGTCATTTTTATCTAGTCATAAAAGCCCTTAAATTACATTATTTTTTATTTTCCGTGCATAAATAAAAAATAAATTACCGCCGCTACTGTCGGAACCTCGATATTGTTTACTAAAAATGGTCATCTAAAACGTTAGAATTACGCGGAATACACACATTCCAATGCGATGCATTTCCCCCAATGAGAAGGCATAAATTAAACTCGCGGGGTAGAAGTTGGCGTCGTTTTGTCTACCGAGTAGGGATGATTTAAATCGAGATTTCATAGTGAGGCTTTTTGACTTTTCACGGCCGCTCTAGCTTGAGTGAGCCCACAGTCAAGATCTTTTCACCTGCATTTGAGGAACGAAAGTGTTACAGTATTAGAATGGTTTAGTTTTTCTAAACCCTTATTATACTAAATTTGTTATGTCTTTTGTCTCGTGAATTTAACCATATCTTGTTAATAAGAATTAGACAAGTGGTTATGTTAGCTTTACGAGAAGTAGAATATAAAAATATTCTTGTGTATGTGAAACTTATACGTAAAAATATTTCAATGATGTTCTGAATCTACGTATCCTTTGGTACTCAACTATAGAGGTGTACCGCATTTCTGTGAAAGTGTCTTCTGTTCGCCCGACAGCTTCGTAAGTAGAAAACAATTTATTTTTCATGGCCAACGTTTCAACAATTAATTCTCCAGTGCAGTGTTTTTGTACATTTACCTTTCTTACAAGGTTACCTTTTACCTTCCTCGTTTTCGCGTAAACAGACAGACTTGCTTCGCGAGTGATACGATTAATCTTTTAATACTTATATCTGTTTACCTTTAAAGAAAGTATGTAAATAATAATTGGTATATATACACTATATTTTGTATCTTTAGTTAAGCTTTCTTACACTCAAAGAGATAGTATGGGTAAATTCAACAAAAAAAAAATGGTTAACTAACAATATCGTTAATTTTGTTAAACTAAATTATATTTATGATGTTTTTAAACAAGAGGTGATTGTTATTTTAATTAATAAAAAGTTGCCGTACAGCAAAACAAACATTAATTTAAAAAATAGATGAATAAGACTATTATTTTTTTCGTCTGACTATTATTTTGTTGAATTTTGTCAAATTAAACTAGATAATAGTATATTTTATTTTTAACTATTATCGAATTATAATTCTAACCCAGTATTAGTTCGCTGTATTATTGTACTTGGTAGACAAACCAATATTATTGTCGTCTTCTAGAAGTTCTAAAAGAATTACCATAAAATTTGCTTGCTTACTACGTAGTCTATTACAGAAATTATTCCCAGATGACGCCACATACAAATCACTGACAATAATCAATCATGCATTATCTTATACTCTTATGAATTTATAGAACATTAATAACATGATTGCAATGTTCAAATTCTCTCAGGGATCATCGATATATTTGGATGGATCTTATAAACGATATCTAATCTTTGATTTGGGTGGTCTGATGTCTCAATTAGTGATGAGCGATATCGCGATTTTTCAATCACTCCGTGATCAGTGCTATTTTTGAATCACGGTGATTTTAAACAGTGACTGCGATCGCGGTTTAGCGCAAAAATCTGTAAACTGTTATAAGTTTGCCGTGACCTGCTTACATTACATATCTGCACTGCGTTTTAAACAGTGACGACTACGATCGCGGTTTAGACTGAAAGTGAACGCAATCTGCGAGCTTGATATACGTTTGCGGTGATTTATATATCGCTGCTCTGCATAAATATAGGAAACGAAAATACACGTGAATTTTACATTTATAGCAACAACTTGTATAATGCAAAATAAATAAATAAATATATAAATACTAAACATAAAATAAATAATAATTTTAAGCCTATAATAATATAATAATAATATAATAATAATATTTCCATAAGACTTACAATCATAAGTATAGAAATTCTCAATGAGTAAATAAAATGTACCTAGGTTGGTACCTATACTACGTAAATTAAATACAATTATACAATAATAGAATTTGACAATCACAATGGTAATAAATGGACTATTATACACATAGATTATCACAATATTCATTATATTCCCGGACAGAATAGAAACAATGTTCAATTAAAAACTGTTTGACTAGACGTTTAAAATGGTTGAAGCTGCCACCATTTTTTATATTCTCAGGCAAGTGATTGTACATTATAATCGATGAGATAAAAGGTCCTTTTTCTACTTGTGTTATTCTATGCGCTGTTACATATAGTTTTGAGGCGGACCTAGTAGTGTATTTATTTACATCTCCGCATGTTTTATAATCATTAATATTCCTCCTTACATAACACACACTTTCAAGAATATACATGCAGGGGATGGTAAGAATACCCTCCTGCTTAAAATAAGGTCGACACGGAGTGTTGTACGGTAATTTTAACATACTTCTCAGTATTCTTTTTTGATGAATAAAGATTTGGTTTATTCCCGAACAGTTTCCCCAACATACTATTCCATACAATAAGATAGAATTTATAGAACCATAGTAAAATGTTTTAAGAGTGTTTGTGCTAATACTGTCTCTTAACCGCCTGATCATAAAGTTCTTCGTTGCAAGCCTAGATGATAGATCATTGATGTGTACCTCCCATGATAGATGCTTGTCCATTTGTAAACCCAAGAACTTGACGTGATTTTTTTGAATAAGTGTATTGCTGCCTGATCTTATTAATAAACTGCTGTCAGGCTTTGTTCCAATTGGAGTATATAAAAATAGGTCAGTTTTTTTTGAGTTTAGTACTAGGTCATTACTGTTACACCAAGTCTTGGTTTGGTCTGCTAATTTATTTAGCCTTTTGCTTACTTCGTTTACGTTATCTCCGGTAATTAATCCAGAAAGATCATCAGCAAATAATGTTAAAAAACCATCTTTGATATACGTCGTTATATCATTGATGAATATGATGAACAGCAATGGCCCCAGCACGCTACCCTGTGGGACTCCAGTGTTTACATCAACACTGTCAAAGAAGTAACTCTTACCGTTTTCAGAGATTCGCACAGTCTGGCTTCTCCCAGACAAATATGACTTTATCCAGTCCCAAGCCGGTCCGCGAATACCATATGAATGTAATTTGTTTAGTAATAATCGATGGTTTATGGTGTCGAAGGCACGTGACATGTCAAAGAAAATTCCCGCTGACGTTTGTTTGTTATTAAAACCATTTAATATTTTTTCGTAGAAGGAAAGTATAGCATCTTGTGTAGAACAACCCCTACGAAAACCGTACTGTCTGGGAGTTAGCAGACCATGCTTCTCCAAGAAGGACAAAAGCCTTGATTTATAAGCTTTTTCGAATATTTTGGAAAACACAGAGAGTAGAGCTATAGGTCTATAGTGCTCAATATTACTGTGATCATTTTTTTTATGTATAGGAACAATCAAAGAAGATTTTAATTGTTCGGGAAAATAACCTTTTTCGAAAGATAGATTGATTAGGTATGTTAAGGGGACGATGAGGAATTCGGCACACATTTTAAGTATGTCGCATGGAACTTCATCAGGTCCTGCTGATCTTTTGTTACTAACTGATAAGACGATATCATAGACTTCACTATGACTTGAGGGTGTTAAAAATATTGATTTACTTATACCGTTTTTTAGAGTGTTGACACGCTCGATGTTACTGTTGTTTAACTCTTTAGTTAGTTGCTTGATGGAATCAGTAAAGTAGGTGTTAAACATGTTAGCTTGTTCGTCTCTATCTGTGTAACTTTTATTGTCTAAGTTTAATATTTTAGGTAGACATGAGCATTTTTTATTAATATTCGTATTTGATTTCATGACATTCCAAGCAGTTTGTGATATATTTTCAGAATCATTAAATTTTTTGTCAAAGTAGATCTTTTTTGCCTTTTTGATTTTTGCCTCGTGGACTTTCTTTAGTATGTTGTATCTGATTTTAACTTCATTTTCGCTTGTATGCTGATATACAAGATACATATCTTTAAGTAGTCGCCCTTCCTCGATAATTTCTGGGGTTATCCAGGGTGTATGCTTCTGTTTTTTATTTATATTTGTACTTTTGATTGGAAAGGCCATATTAAAAATACTTAAAAAGGTGGTAAAGAATATATTGAATTTAGCTATATAGTTAGATTCGTTAAACATCTGATGCCAGTTTTCATTTGAAAGTGAGTGTGAGAAGTATTTTTTATTTTCGTCAGAAAAGAATCGTTTGCGTAATTTCCTAGCTGAGGAGATAGAGCTGTCTAGTTTAAGTTTTATTATTTGAGTACAATGATCAGATAGAGTATTGTGGAGTGTTTCTGTCTTTAAGTCTTTCAGTGTTATGTCAGAAAAAACATTATCAATTAGGGTGCTCGAAGCACCTTGTGTGCGAGAGAAATCATGGAAACGTTGGCTATACCCATAGGATGCAAACAAATTTACAATATCATTAGATTTTCTATTTTGGTCTAGAAAATTGTAATTGAAGTCGCCACATATAAATTTAATACATTTGCTTTTATTTGTTACCTGTAGTAGATTTTCCAGTGTAGAAATAAAATGTACATCACTTGCCCCAGGCGACCTGTATATACAGCTTACATTTATCGTTACCTTATTTAGATTTATGTTTACTGAGGCAGCTTCAAACATTATGAGTCAAAAGTATTAGAACTTAGAACAGGATTCATAATTCATATTTAAAAATAACATATTTTGTTTTTTTGTCGTTTAATTGGCTTCTTCTGTCATTAAGTACTTATCCAGTATTAGAAAATAATCGTTCGCATGGCACGGATGTTCCTAGCGCACACAGTTTTTCTTTTGCTATCATTGACAATTTTAGATAATTATACCTATGCCTCTACCACCATTCTAAAGGATCGGCAATGCGTGGAATTATTTCATCCTCGAATAATTGCACGAGAGGTCACCGGTCAGGTTGGCTCACTTATTCACACGTCATGTATCAGCCAAGACGCACTACTGACTTTTCCTAGTAGTGACGTCTTAAGGAAGTGACCCAACCTGGTTTGTGTATATCTATACCCAGCTTGAAATTGGGATGAATGATCATATCTACGAAATGTTACGATTACGTCCGATCCATAATCACCATTTCGTAGTTGCTATTTTTATCATGCCAGTATACAGAAGAGTATATATCATGCGCTATTAAAATCACTAATCGCCGTGACTTTGTTTCCTTCGTCACTGTTGCTATCGGTGATTTTCTATTCACGGTGATTTAATCACCGGCAGTAAAATATCGCCCATCACTAGTCTCAATACTAAGATTTTGGCTAACCAAAAAAACTTCATCATACAATAAAGTGTAGATCAACCTAAAAATTAGCTGGTGAACAAAAAACAATTCGTTGTACTATTTAATTGTAGACCAAATTGAAAATGGTTAGTGAACATAAAAAAATGTCATTGTACTATTTAATTTGTTACAAGAAGATATGATTATTAAACTACTATTTGTTTACGAAAACAAATAAAGTTTTATGACTATTCTTTTCTGATTGATTTAACTATGAAACTAGATAGGCGCGATTTCATATGCTCTTTTTGGTTGAATTTACCTATCATTTTCTTTGAGTGTATACTCCTGGATTAGTGATTAGATAAATATTTTATTATTCATTTGAAAACAATTTGTTTTGAATTTTTAACCCCCGACCCCAAAATGTCTGTATGTTTGTTTGTCTGTTTGTCTGTCTGTCTGTGGCTTCATATCTCTTCAACGGGTGATCCGATTTTGATGTAGTTTTTTTTATTTGAAAGAGTATTTTGTCGAGAAGGTTACAAGGCCATATTAGATTTTGATGTTTAGTCGCCATCTTGAATTCGCCATGTTGAACTTCTCTAGAGATTGTCCGATTGAAGTAAAATTGAAAATGTGTAGACAATTATGGTAGCCGAACATGACTTAGGCCTCATTTTGATTCGGTTATATGAAACTGGTACGATTAGATACATTGATCGGGGGTTTTTAAAAATTTTCAATTTTACTTGTTATCTTTTAGTAAGCGAGTGAACAATTATTTATTTACAACTGTTTTTCATTGGAATACCTACTTGCGGAATTGGCCAATATCCCTTATATTGCTTTTAGTATTTTATTACCTTTTAAATACGTATATAATTTATCTTTCTGCAATTATGTCTGTCTCTCTGTGCATATATACTTCTGTTTGATTATTTGTTGTCACTTTTCTTATTCGTTAGCACAAATTCGCCCTGATTTGTTCTCATTTGCTCTACCAAATTTGTCTTAGTTGTCAATAAATTAGTTTATTTTTAATTCAGTATTTTTATTCATTTATAGACAGGGAATTATAGTAGTTGTCGTAATACCGTTGCTGGAGCTCTCGCTGAAGATGTCAGCATAGTCGACGAAAACAGGGTTTAAGTATTCTTGGCTTCATGCGATATCTTGATTTTACAGATGCTTTCGTTAGGTATTAGTTATGTTTCATTAACTAATTCCCGTAAATCGTTTTCCTCGACGTCTTTCTCGCATACATGAACTTACGCTCGTAGTCCAAGTAGACATCCTGATCCTACAAGAAAGGAGCGCCGAGTGTTAGCTCTTCGTTATTAGCAATATACATAATTTCACAAAAATTTTAAATCACTAGATAATACAATCAAAATAAATTTTGAGTTGGCCAAAATTGCAACACAAATGATTCTTTTTGCGCTCTACTCTGAAAATTGTGATCATTGACATACTCAAAATCCCCATTAATCCCGACCTGGGAATCAGTCTAAATTCAGGATGGCAGCAGAATTTGTAATTTTATCCGATATTTTTTAAAAATCACTTTTTCGTGTTTCTGGGATTTCAGAGCGTAAAAATCTGGTCTTAATTATCGATGTCGGACCCATCTCAATTTTTATGGATGGGGAGGTTAAATTTTTTTTCTTTTGTTTCGTAATTTTTTTTTCTTTTAAATCTGTAAATAAAACTGAATGTAAATTTGTTCAAATTGGTAATGAATTAATGATGATATTTAATACCACGCGCCATTTTGTATTTCTATGGATTTTTTCGATCAGAGAAAATGGGTTATTTTTAGAATTTTATAAAATGATTCTAGCAAGTACCAAGTAGTCATCAAAAATAGCTTCCAACATGTTATAAATGCATTTTGTACTGTATATTAGGAAAAATATTAAACATTCACCTGCCATTTTGTATTTTGACTGATTTTCCTGATCGATATTAATAGGGATTTTGAATATGTTGTAGAGTATAATGCAAGAAGAATCATTCGTGTTGAATTTTTGCCCAGGCTAAAGGTATTTTTTCACTATACAATTAAAAGATTAGGGACAATCTAATTTTCCGTTGTTCGATTTTTCGCCCCTAGCTGTTGGGAGACCAATTGTCGCCAGACCAATTTAGGAAGTGTACAGGGTATTAACTATAACTGCAAATTTTGGCAACTTTATAGGCTAATTCTACTATCTATCTACTATCTTTTTTATTATTTTGGATAGTAAATAAGGGCCGGTTTTAGGGCCGTTACTTTCTGTCAACGTTAAACCACTACTACGGGAGCCCACCCTAAGTGTCCGTGCACCCCCCCCCCCCCCCCGCGATCCTTTAGGACAATGTTTTTCATAAATATTAAAGTCTAAGGAACAATTTAAGACATGTCCTAAAAAAAAATTGGCTGCACTTTCAAAATGGCGTCCGTTAAAAAAAATTTGCAAATATGGTTTTTGTCATTTAACACAAAAACTAAAAAAGATGGAGAAAAACTTTCTGTACAAAAAATAAAGTGCATAAAATTTTCTACAATTTTGTTCCTATACAAGATTTGCATTGGAGATACCATTTTCCAGATAAATGATTCAGCTCTTAAGATAAAATATAAGATTCAATATAAAACGTAACACTACGGAAGCCCACCCTAACTGTCCGTATACCTCCCCCCGATCCTTGGGGACAATGTTTTTCATAAAGATTAAAACCTAAGGAACAATTTAAGACATATCCTAAAAAAAAAGCTGGCTGCACTTTCAAAATGGCGTCTGTTTAAAAAAAAATGCAAATATTGTTTTTGTCATTTAACACAAAAACTAAAAAAGATATAAAAAAACTTTCTGCACAAAAAACAAAGTGCATAAAATTTTCTACAATTTTATTCCTATACAATATTTGGATAGGAGTTACCGTTTTCCAGATACCACTGTTATCGTTTTCGAGATAAATATCTGCAAATTATAATAATATTATTATTAATTTTTTTCAGTTTATTTTTTTTAATTTTTATGTTAATAATATAAAGTTATATTATACGCCTTACAATAATTGTCACAGTTATTTCTTTTAAGTGATTTACCGATATATGAATTTCCATGTTTTCTTAATTTTGGACTCATTTATCTGGAAAATGGTAACTCCTATCAAAATATTACATAGGTACAAAATTGTAGAAAATTTTATGCACGTTGTTTTTTGTCCATCTTTTTTAGTTTTTGTGTTAAATGACAAAAACAACATTGGCAACAGTTTTTTTTAACATATGGCCACCATTTTGAAAGTACAGCCAGTTTTTTTTTTTTAGAATATGTCTTAAATTGTTCCTTAGGCTTCAATTTTTATGAAAAACATTGTCCCCAAGGATCGGGCGGGGGGTGCACGTACAGCTAGGCAGGGCTCCCCGACTACACGTCAAACTTTAACCGTCTGCCAAATCATTGAAGGTACAATTGTTTCCATGGTAACTGAATTTGTTTGACCCACCGTTAACGTTTAATCGGGTTTAATCGGGACCGAAAGTAACGGCCCTTATAGGTACAGTTTAAACCTAAGTTTAACTAGATGAGTCTGTTGAGGTCCGAAATAAAAGTAAATAGCATGTTTAGCAAAGTGTATATTAAGCACACTCAACAAACAGGAAATTAAAAAGAACCTTTCAACAAGAACTCAAAAAGACGCTTCTCACAGCAGCTTTTTTACTACAATAATCATTCGATAATTATCGGTAATAACTCAATAACAACTATGAATACCACAGAATCTTTATTAAAATTTAATTAATAATTTCCTATTTGATGAATGTGCTTAATATACACTTTGCTAAATACGCTATTTACTTTTATTTCGGACCTCAACAGAATCTTCTAGTTAAACTTAGGTTTAAACTGTACCTATAAAACCGGCCCTTAACCTAAAAAAATTGGCCAGAGTTCAGTTAACACCCTTTATATACTTGTTACGTACTATGTAATAACGTAATTTGTACATTTTTTTACCTTTTAATGTTCCACGAAAATCAACTTAGACCTACTAGAATGGGAAACATCTAATCCGTTATTCGTCTACTATCTCATAAAACAACAACAACTTCTATTAGGTCGACCTGTATCTATCTGTGTAATAAGATCTAAGGAACTAAATTTCACCCACTTCTATAATCATGAAATTTGGCAATTGTGTGTAGCTCTGGTGACAAAATAATATAGTATATTCAATATTATAGTATGTTCAAAAAGGCCGCCGCCCCAAGATGGCGGATTATCATTTTCTTTACAACCTTGATATGGATATCAAATGAAAGGGTTTGATAAGTAGAAAACAAATATGTGATCAAAACTTAAAAATTCAAAATGGCGGCGTCAACATGGAGGATAAGTTTTATCAATTATCGTCGGATTCGACTGAAAATCGGTGACTGTGGGTTACCGAGGTTGCAGATTACAATTATCCGGTCCAAATTTAACAAATTGTTTGTTTTTTCGAAAGTGCCAAAATTCTCTCCTTAAATATGAGATTAAAAGTAAAAAAATAAATTAGTAGTTCAAAAAACTAAAAAAACATGCCTTTATAAATACTGCACTAAAAAGTAAAAAATAATCATCGAACCTAATCTCTGTCTACCCCGTAAGGGCCTTAGTGTAAGCCGTGTTTGTAATTAAGTATAATATTTGAGTATAAAAGCGTGAGACGCTTTTCGAACGCTATTTCGAACAGGTTCGATAATTAAAACGCTGAAGACATCATTAGATTAAATGAAAATCACCCCACGCTTGTTTACTCAATTTTTTTAAACTATTAATTTTTAATAATGCATTTGGTTTCAGCATTTTTCCAAAACAAAATAGTGTTTTATTTTAACGAAAGTTACGCTTTTATTACATATACTACAAGAAAGGTCAAGTTACATATATGGGAACTCCAAAATAATCTTCATAATAATTATTATGATGCCAAGTTAGTTATAAAAACCTGGATAATTTTCTCCTAGAGAAATTACCAACTAACAAATTACTCGTTTATTAACGATAATTATAGGACCTTGTACTGTTCATAAATTATTAGACACAGGATATTGATAAATTAAGATAATATTGAGAAAAAAATCGAATATATTTTAATATGTTTATGTCGACAACAATTTAATTTGTTCTGTGTAACCATACTGTATAGAAAGCAATGGTAAAGAATAGATTATTTGTTGACGTCCCGATTTCAACAAATAAATGAATTATAGGTAGTGATTACAGTACTTTTTCAATTCAGTTCCATACGAAGCGCTCATGTGTGTTGATTCAATTTCCTCCACAATAAACCTTAAACGTACAAAGAAGAAAACAACTGAATATTAATTTACTAATTTCACTTTAAAATGATGAAATCGATAATGTTTTTGTTTTACATTTTATCAAAAATTGACCTTAATTTAACGCCAAATAGCTCTTTCTTCAGAGATTAAGACTTTCGATCATTAGAAAATTATGTTGTGTTTTAGTATAACTAAGTAATCAATTTTTTAGGATTAAACTCAACATAATGTACTATTAGTAATGTATTACTGAGATTTAATCCTATAACTTCGTAGTGTCTAACTTGACTTGCTATGTTAGTTATTCCCAATAAATGTTTACTCTTCCGGTAATCATTTGGAACGACTTTTAGAGAAAAAAACTAACAATCAAGGGAAAAATTAGGGGATTAGTGGACCTTCGCATGAATGTTTATTTTTATTTATTCTTTTATGAAATGATGAGTCTACCTGAGGATCGAGGATAAGATAAGAGGAGGGAAATGCGTTTTTTTGCAAATATCTCCAAAAATAAGCATTTCAGGGAAAATTGTTCTTTTTCAAAGTTAATGAAAGAATCGTTAATGTGGAACTTGTTAAGTTGAGGTCTGCCGGACCGAATTTTCAATTACGCCCATGCGAATAACGACTCGCTTAAAATGCCGTTCTTGTTTTTTCGATATCGACTTCGTACGGCCTTCCCGCTCATGTATTAACGTTGATCTGATAATTTTTTTTTATAATATTTCGTATTTTGCCTTTTTGTCATGTTTCATCAAATCCTTAAGAATATTTCTATTATATTAATGGGAATAAGTGTGGTCATAGAAAAGGTATAGTGCTCTACTCGAGTTGGATATACGCTACGAGATTCTTCTTTAACTTCTTCCACCGGTGCATAATATGTGAGGGGCAAACCGCGAAGGAAATCTGGTGTACATTCAGAAGGAAATTCGAGGAAATCTTAGGAAACCCGAACAAATCTTAGGCAATCCCAGGAAATCTTTTGCTTTTCGGATCTCCCCCCGCTCTTCAAACATTTTTTTGAAAATAAAATGGAGGAAATCTTAGGCAATCCGAGGAAATCTTAAGGAAATTCGAGGAAATCTGTGTAAACTTCGTCAAAGAGGAAATCTGGTGTACAAAATTTTGGACGCGGTTGACTCCTCGATAATAAGCTTCCTACAACTATCGCCATTTCTTTTAATTATTATTTTCGGCAAATTTACCTTAACGTGCAAGTTCCTATTGAGTGATCGTAGTATTCTACTTGTGTGCAATAGCTATTACTCACTCGAATGAATTAAGTAAGACACGTCATCATTTTGCAGATTTATACATAAAATTGAGTACATGGGGATTTGATGATTCAAAAATTTAAAGCAACAGACATTTTGTTTTACTAAACAGAAGCTTAGGAAGAGGTAACAGAGAAAGGTAAAAAAAATTGAAAAGAAATAAACCTTAAAACAAAATTATTTAAATTTTGAAATGCAATTTGACCGCCACCCGGTTGACTCTTATTACCTAACTAATAACCTATATCAAAATCAGCGATCAGTAACATTTATCTGGACAGGGCCATGCTGGAAGGTATAGAATGAAATTGTAGTTAAAAATGCCACTAAAGTTTAGAAATTTTATTGCATTATACGTTATACATTACATAAACATGACAATTTTGAGAACCTGGTAGCTGAGTTGTGAGGAACTTGTGTTTGCCAGGGACACCTTAATACACATTTGTTATAATGTACAACGGAAACAATATAAACAAGTAGTAAAAAATGGAATATAGAAAACTAATTAAAAAAAATAAAACGTGAAAAATAATAGTATTGATTGAATGAACAAATTGAGTGGAGAATGAAACTCACGCAGGCGTCTCAATTTGGCTGAACATGTCTTGGCGTTCAAAAACATATTTTTTAATTTCTCTTGAAAACTTTCTTTTATTAAGTCTTCTTATATTTTGTGGAATATTGTTTTTAGAAACTTCGCACTGTCAACAAATGATGAACTTATCCAAAGTCAAAAACAAAATATGTGGAAAAATTTGGGGAAAAAATATGGTGAGAATATGTTAACAGCCAGTTTCATAGATATGGGCAAAAGGTTCTTTTAAGTAAAGTGAACTTTATTATAAAGTCGACTTTAAATTCTCTTTAAAATCGTTTCTGTTTCATAAAGCAACTTAAATCTCCTGTTAGGTAAAGCTTGGATTTTGAAATATTTGTTCTATTGGCAACTCTGAAACAGAGTGACATTAGCCACTGGACAATGTGACTGCTGTCTGGCAGTTCAAGATCGTCTTAACCTGATATTTCCTATCTAGTTTCTTGATTGTTCTCTAGTTACTGGTGTTCAATAAATTGAATATGAGTGCAAGCCATCACTTATTATCTTTGAGTTCATCAACTTACAGGTATTAAAAGGAAGAAAAGCTCGACTTTCTCGAAAGAGGACGAAATAAAACTATTAAATACTAGCTATTTAGAGAGAAAAATACTCGAAAATAAAGAGATAATAAAATAACAAATATTGTACACGAGAGAGCTTGGGGGGCATGTAGGAGTACTGTACAATGCTAATTCTATGGAATTTCAGAATGGTGATAAACTGAAATGCAAATTTGATAACACAGTGAGCTCTGTTAGTCGAAATCGATCAAAAAAATCCATATCATCGTATTTTGTTGAACACTGCTGCCTTGTCTTATATATCTGGACTCAAAAGCATGAGATCTTCGTCCTCCTCGTCTGACGATGAACTTGAACTAATGTCGACTAATTGCTGGTTATTATTCATTTTAACCTCTTGTAATATACAAAACCACAGCACCAAACACTTTTGACAAGCACGATTTTCAATAAAGTTTGCTCTATGTCAAAAAAGTACCAAATTCCAGACTTTAAGATAAAGGAAGCTTTTTCGTAATGCCTACTTTAAAAATCGATTATGAAACGGCTTTTACAAGTTAAAGGGACCTTTTGATATTAAAGGAGACTTTATTTCGATTATGAAACGGGCTGTTAGCCTACTAAAAACCCCCACACTTTGTTCAACCCACCTCTCTAAATCTTTTCCCTACATATCTAAATTTTCAACCACTAAATAATATTATCAATAATTACTCGACCCAAATTAGTTGTTTTCGAGCAAATCTTTTTAAGATGGTTATTAAATATATCCCATTAGGACGGTTCTTAGCTATACTTGACGATGTTTTTTTCTTACGGTTTTGTCGGCCTCACCCCCTAAAATTATTTAAAAAATGACGTATACAAAATTTTGACTTGATCGGATAACGCTAACCCGTGCCTCAAGGCAATTAAAATTCACCATCAGACGCAATTTTCATCTACTTTCAATAGTATCTCGTGAACTATTGATTACATCGAAATGTTTTACATACATAATTGAAAAAAAAATTATTTTTATAAAACGTCATTTCTAAGCATCTTTCTCGTACATTTAAGAGTTGATTAAGAATAATGGCGCGGGAGTTAAGTGGCTTTTTCAGAAACTCATCGTTACAAGCATTTTCTATGCGTTGATTAATTCTATCGAATTTAAATAACGACAAAATAGACTTCTGGCATATGTCAGCCGGTCGAGTTGGCCATGGTTCAAGATATAAAAATCAGTGAAATTATATCATCGTTACAAGGCTTATTTTTTTGTGTGTACACATTTTATGTTTAGAATGAATAAAATAAGATCGCCAGAAAGTGTGGGCCGTCAAGGGCGCAGCCAGAAAGGTCAAAGATGTAAAAAAACGGAGTTATATAACATGATCGTTACAAGCTTTTTTTTAGACTGAGTATGTTTTTTTAAATGTTTTACATATTGTTTGCAAAATATTAATATTTTGGCAAAACGGCTGGATATTAATGTGTGATAAACATTGTCCAGAGGTTCTACCATATACGAGATAGATATGTCTATAAAAAACATTTGAAAGTACGGTTAAAAAAGAAGAGAACTTTTGAGGAAAATTAGATAAACTCTCATTTTTTGGTCATGTCAACCGAAGAGTGGACAATATAAAAGAGTTTCAGGAAAACTAGATAGCAAAAAGAGAAGAGACCGATCTGCTGAACGTTGTGCTGATATCAGCAAGGAGCTGATGGAAAAAGCTTTGAAAAGGTTGTGCTGCACTAACAATGCCGGTGGGTTTGGATGTATGTCTGCAGACAGCCTTAGTTTTGGATTTGGTGGTTGACTGGTTATAGTATATGGTGTGCGTGTTTGTGCGTCTTTACTTCAGAGTTAAATTTGATGTAGATAACTGAAAACATATATTTTTTTTTATTTGAAGCAATACAAATTTGAGAAGATCAGTTTGAGATCGTTTGGAAACGACGTGGAAAATGAGCAAATAATGTTTAAAGCCAAAATTACACTATGAAAATTTGATAGGCCAATTTTATATGGCCAGTAGTGTAAACAATTCGATTGTAAGGTATTATTGAGAAGCTAATTCGAATCATTCATGGGATCTAAAACATCTGCTAAGACGTCAATAGCGAGAATATGAATGTTCTAGTACCTGTTTACGCCAATCAAAACTCCATTATTTCTAAAAGTATTAATTGTACGAGAAAAATACAAATAAACGAAGTTTTAAAAAATGAAACTTTCATTCGATTAAAAATTAGAAAATTTCGATACGATCAACCGGTAACGAGATGCTTTTGAAAATAGGTGAAAATTGCGTATTTTAGTGTCTTTTAATGGTCTTGTCGCAAAGTAAGACCCATCCTAATATCCTATATTGTCATGTGACAACTTCTCTCGGGGCGATTTGTTCATATTTTCTCTTCTTGTACCAGTCATTCACAAATTAAAAAATTGTCGCCATTTTCGACACTCTGCATTAGTCATTTTTTATGTAATTTTTAGTTCAATTATCTTTAGGTCTACTATAATAATAAACTTGAAAGACGTCTAAAAGAGTATACAACAAATATTTCTTTTGAAGACTATTTTCTTAAATTATTCTAATTTTCGCACCATCCTGATCTGTAGTTGAATTTATTTTACCTGTAAGATGGTATAAAATAAACAAATAAATTTTTTTAGGGAGAATCATTATAACCACCGCTGCCAAGACATGTTTACAGTCATTTTATATATATGACCCTGTATATTTCAACCAGCATTGGTAACCTTATTTAAGTAATCAAATTTAGAACATCTAACAAAACGTTCCCCAATTTTTCTTGTATCATTCTTTATAAATCATGTGAACTAGGTTATACAATGTTTAACTGTAAACACAAGTACTTTTACTCCACGCTATATATAACTAATACTTTTTCCTTAAACAAATATTATGGAAATATGCACCTCTTTTGATAGGTACGTTATTATAGCGTTAATATAATTGCTGGTATTCCTCTTATGGTGATCTGCTTGTGGCGGCCTACAAAATGTTACTGCGCAACAATTTAAATTATAATCTGGTTAATAATATGCATTATTTTCTGTAAATTGTAGCGTACGCTGAGAATTATAATCAATAAATGCCAAAAAACTTAAAGCTTGTGAACATTTTGGTGACTAGGGAACCACATGAATCAAGTTGTGTCTTTGGTACTAAAATAGGGAACTTGCCCAAAATATGAAATTGAATTAAAATACTCAAAATCGTAAACTAACATCATTAAAAACCCCATAGACAACAGAAATTAAAAGAAAATCTTTTCCAGAAATATAAGCGATTAAAATCTGCCTGATTTCACCTAGTCTTGAAACGTGACGTCAGATGGAGAAAGCCGGACGACGGCGTCAAGCGACAGCGATTCTGCTTTGGCTGTGACAATTCTGCATGCGCATGTACATTTGTCAGAAACAATTGGCAGTGAACACAACCTAACCTAAAATTTAAATACTACTTCGTGTAAAAGCCCATAGCCAGATACGTAATCGTTGGAAAAACATCTTCAGTATTCGTTGATTTTGAATGATATATGTTATTTTTATAATATAAACTTGTGTGGTAAACATTTTAGTTAAAAATGACTGATGAAGATTTTTCAAAAGGACAATCAGACAATTTACCTAGTGTAGATATGTTTATGGTGGTAATATATTAAAAACACTGAGAGTTTAAATAAACATAATATTTAAAGAAATTAAAGTTTATGACACTCTATTCAATTCACTTACATTAAAATGATCTTCACATACATAAATGGCGTTGTTCTTTTCAGAAATATCTCCTATATTATTTCTTCTGCATGCTATTAGCCATTTTGATCGGCGATTTCTATCTTTAGGCACGCGAATAAACATTTTATTTGCTGATTTAATGGTTGTATTATTACACAGTAACACTATACAGTATTTATAACAAGTATTTTCCATTTCTCAACACAAAACAGAATCATAAACTAAACAAAATCTTCAAAATACGAGAATTCACAACACAACATTTTCAGACAAGCAAACGTAAACACGAAAGTTAGGTTAGGAGAGGTGACAAAACTAAATCGCAAATTAGTCTCAAAGCCAACTGCCGCCCAGTCTGAGGGACCTCACGCGAGACTAGTTTTCTCGATGTGACGTCGCAGTGCTTTTCGCGAGGAACTCAACTTTAATTATTTATTGCAAAAATACTGCGATTTAAGAGCTGATATTCGGTGTGGCTTGTTTTTATTCATAAATACACACTTATGAAATTTTAAAAAATGGGCAAGTTCCCCATTGAGCCACCTTTAAGTTTGTAGTAATGGTATTAACTTTCTATGTTATTCGGAAAAATCATTATAAAGAAAAGATTGACCATCTACTTTAACTGAACGCAACTTCAGTGACAAATAAGAAAATAAGGGGGAAAATTCCAGGGGGCGAATACAAATATATCCTGACTGCACATATTTCGATAGATATAGTTAAGCAACGTTAACCGTCTTACATGGATGACTCACCAGAGAAGCGCAGCGATCTTGTCTCACCTTCTAACGGCTTGTAAATCAGTGAATACGCATAAGCTGTGTAATCTTAGGCGAGAATTGCTTAGTTGATATATAATCTTTCGGAGGGGATGTAAAGAAGTAGGCACCTTGTCTGCTAGGTAGCTCGCAAAAAAAAAGGAAAAAATCAAGTGATCAATGAAACATTGTGTAGATGTTCATTTTTAGTTAATCTTTCAGAAACAGACGAATCTACCTCAGAATAAAGGCCAAATTTTTCTTGGAGGGGAGAGAAGGGAATACCAAATGCGTTTTTTTCCAAATGAGTCGAAAAGTAAGCGTTCTATCTAAACCTTCTTTGCCCGACCTGGGAAATATACTATTAGTCCAGACAATGAATATATTGTAGAATGCATGGAATATGCGGGACTTTTTGACTTCAGAACTTTGTTAGAAGTAGTCAGTAGGTAAACATACTAATAGTCCCCGCCCCTGGTAGGTGAGCTTACGAAGGGAGGGAGGGGGAAGGTATCAATTTTGTATTTTTCGATTATATCTCGGAAACGGTGGACTCTAGAAAAATTGTTTCCATACATATTTGTCGAATTTACAACGGTTTTCGAGATATACGTTATTGAAAATCGATAATTTTCGAAAAAAATATTTTTTAAGTGTATATCAAATTGAAGAAAATTTAATGTTCTACAACTTCGTTTCTGACAATTTTTCTGAGAAACGATCATGGGAGGCACTAGAAGCAAATGTTTGGCAAAAAGAGTTAGGTAGAAATTATTTTTTCGAAAAGTATCGATTTTCAATAACGTATATCTCGAAAATCGTTGGAAATTCGACAAATATGTATGAAAACAATTTTATAGGGAATTTAATTAGCTTTCATTTTTATTTAGAATATATTTTTTCTAGATTCCACCGTTTCCGAGATATAATCGAAAAACCCAAAAATGGGACCTTCCCCTCCTCCTCCCACCGTAAGCTCACTTCCCAGGGGTGGGGACTTTTAGTATGTTTACCTACTAACTACTCCTAACAAAGTCCTGAAGTCAAAAAGTCTCGCATATTCCATGTACTCTACACCTCTCTTTTGAGCACTCATTGACTGGATTATATTGTAATGCTCTGATCTCGAAAGCAAACTTCGATTTTGTTGTTGTATAGGCGCGTTTGATTTTTTGTACGAAAATTCGATGAAAAAAACTAGATAGCTTTTAGTAGTAGTTTTGTCAGCTTTAAGATGGTATAGATAATTTTTGTTCCCATTTGCTTATTCATTTTTTTTTTGGCGCTGAAAGTTGGGCCAACTTTTCATACAGTGTGACTCACTTAAGGTGAAGACACATAACTTTTTTAATTTTTTTTTTCCTGATTTGAATCAAATTTTACTCAAGTATATAACCGAACAAATTAGGATCTACTTATGACTAGAAAAACATTCGTCTCCTACAAATGAAGTCACCTGGGGTACCAAAATATGCGAAGAAAATAAAAAAATATATATTAGGCATTTTCTTTGTAGGAAAACTTGTTCAGAATTGTCCAAAAACCTTAAGTCCAAAATTTAGTCAAAATAAAAAAAATTGAAATTTTGATTTAAATACATAATGTCGAAGTCCAAAAATATCATTTTAATGGTTTTTTTTAATTTTTATTAAATTCTGGACACAAGGTTTTTGGACAATTCTTAACAATTTTCATTAACAAAGTTTTCCGATAAAAAATGATTTCTTGATTTTTTCTGCATATTATGGTACCGCAGGTGGCTTTGCATTTGCAGGAGGCGAATGTTTTTATGGTCATAAGTAGATCCTAATTTGTTCCACACTTGAATAAAATTTGATTTGAGTCATTTTTTACTTTTAAACTGTTAACTATAAGGTAGAAAATGTAAGATTTAAGTCTAAGAAAGCTCAGGAATTTTTATCAACTTTTATTAATGCATTCACAGTTGTTAGGCAGAAATCTGAAATTTTTTTATCTCGAAAATGAAAATTAATGAGTGTGGGGGAAAAATCTCAAAAAAAATCCCACCACTTGAAAAATTAATGAGCGGGGGGGGGGGGGGAATAAAAAAAAATTACTACTTGATTCGTGGGCCCACCGGCAAACTCTCGGTATCCCGGTGGGCCAGCACGCGCCTGGTTGTACCTTTTCTTATCTTCTTATTAACAATTGACAAACGTTTTGTGGTCCATACAATATTATAGTTGTTCTCCATTTACTGAATGGTACATCTGACAGTATTACACTATATGTTGCGTACAGTTTCACCAATGTTCCTTCCCATCAGTTCCTGGTATGTCTATATATTTTACTGAAACTTGAAGTTGATAATTAGTGAAGTCAATAGAGATTTTCACTTCGGAAAAATTCCGCGTAGCGGTAATTTTTGAGAATACGTCTCTGAAGATGTCAGGAATAACATACCGAAAGTTACCAGCAATAGTCCTTGAGCGTAAGTTGTTATTAAACAAATTAGTTGCAAAATACCAATCTTTGTCAAATATATCTTAAAATACTTTTTTTCTTTCAAAAAGTAATTGCACCATTCGAAAGTACGGGAAATTTTACATCAAAAATGTATATGAAGTTTTTTTGTACGATCAAAAATGTGTGCTCCAGATTTTTTTGTTTAACGCACGAAAATGGAACGCGGAGACATGTAATTACGGCGCGCTAAATTTGTTGTAACTTTTGAACTAATTAATGAAATTGACCTCACAAAAGCTTAAATGAAAGAAGACACATGTAGCTATTGGATTATTATATTTTCAAATATGTATAAAGATGAATGTATCTAGGAATAGTACATATATGAAGTGGGAAGATAATGAGATGTGCTATGAAATAAAGGCTCTACCATTTCTAAAAATTTTGTACTCTTGTAATAATGTGTAAAAAGATCCGATGAATTTATTTTTGAAAATGTCCAAAATTTAAAAATTTTGAGAAAATGATAAAATTTAATATATATAACTAACCACCTATTTCTCTGTTTTAAATCGAGTTAATAGATCTCAATAGGTGCGATTTTTAAAGTTTGAAATGTGTACTTTAAGATGCTTCTGGAGGATTGACCTTAAAAATTAAATTAACCCCCTTTTTTTACGAAAATAAGAAACAATTTTTTTTGTTCTAAAATTCGTGAAATTATGTGTAAAATAAACGTTAATAACTTTTATAAAAAATCTATTTAGCCTACCCATGCAGCATATGTTTATAGTAGGACCAAGTAAGTAAATCTGATGAAAAAATTTTAGAATATATATAAACCTATACTTTTCACAAAATATTGAAAGAACCAGATTTTTTCGGTAAATCGACTCAATGTTGATTGTTTCTACAATTTTTATCCTGTTTAAAATATCGAAAACATATTAAAAATATTCACGTGGCACGGGGCCATGAGTCAAATTATAATGCTTGACTAATAGAAACAGATTGAAAGTAAAACATCTTCGCGGCAAGCAGTACGCATCACCTGCCCCGCACTCTGCGCTGCGTGTGTGATTGCAGAGCATTGTAAAAGTAGTTTGGCTGTAGCTGGTTCACAGATCATCTTATGCTATGTACAATATCACGTTTTCTCAGCTTATTTTTAAGTTTTTGTGTAAATATTTAAATTGTGAATTAATTTAATAGTGTTTTGAATTATTTTATTGCTTGATGGAAGTCGGCCATATTGGATCAGCCATTTTGAATTTCCTTTTTGATATCATAATCTGTTTCAGCAAAAACCCCCTTATATGTCAGTTTGAATTAAAAAAGTTTCTTTTTGTTTAAATAATTAATAAATAATTTTCTCACGATTATATCTTTATAACTATTATTTTAAGCTATGTAAGAGTGATATCATAAGGTTTTAGGAAAATCGAAACTTCCCGTAATTATTCCGAAATAATGCATATTTTCAGCCACTATTGACTCCAGTAAAAAAAAAAAAAAAATTGAAAAATATTTAACTTAAGTACACGTTTTTCTATTTTTAAAAACTGTCAATTTTTTGGAGCTCTCGCCTATTGAAACTTTTTATCAAGAACATGGGCACTATAGCATTATCAACATGTCATCATTTATAGCATGCCAAATCCTCTGATCTACTCTCTTAATGTTAGAAAGGTAATCTCAGTAAAAGAAAAATTGTTTTTTTAAAACACAGTAAATAAGAATGTGCAGTATAGTTTCTTGAATCACCCTCGAGGTCCAAGGAATGTCCTTTTACTAGCATCGCCTACACTAAGTTGTAAAAAACTAATAGGTATATTTATTATTAATCTTCATCAAATAAGTAGGTATAATAACCATCAATTTTCTTAAAGGTTACGTAATGTAGGTCGTGTGATAATTAGCAGTTCTATTTTGTACAAAAAAGTGCACGCCTTCAAGATTTATTAATATTATATTACGCTTTTAATACCGAAGAGAGATGTTAACATTTAAAGTAGTTCATTTGTTAATAAATTTAAATCTGACTGAAAATTTATCTTCCATTGAATAATTAAATGAGTAGTTGCTTATAACGGGACGTTCGTGATGGTTTCTCAAAGAACTATCAGAACCTGCTGTAACAATTCTGGCTTGATGTATTTCTTCTTTGTGCATAAATCAATTCTGATGAGTTTGTAATACTTTTGAAAGTATCATGTTACACGTTTTTATGTGCTGCTCGTTGCACAAACAAATGCGTTACATTAGTCTATGCATTTTTAAATGCATTTTTTTTATTCTTTATGAATAGTTCCGCCGTTATTATTATGCATTTAAAAATACATAAAGTGGTAAGCCACTTTTCAAATTTTATACAGGATGTTCTTTTATATTACTAAGGCAACTGATTTTTCTGTAGGTTGTTATTTTTAATATATTGTTAGCCAAATTTTAAACCAAATAATAACAATCCTATTATTACAGCCGACACGTTTCGTTGAATTTATTCAACTTCAGTCCGGAGGAGGAAGAATTTTTTAATTCTTGATTTTACGAAAAAAGTAATACATGATGAAAAAGTCTGCTTCACCAGCAGAAAAGAGTCTGCTTCACTCTTCGGTTATCGAATTCTTGCAAGCTCTACAGGGTGATCAAAAAGCTAGATTTGATTACTATACGGATGATTTCCAAATTTGTTGAAAATATTTTCGAAATAATTTTGTAATGGCGTTTTTATATGATATTAGGAAAAAACGAGGGAAAAAAACAATAATTAATTTTTCTATGGTGATTTGCTTCATAGCAACAGACTCCGTAAAATTAGTTTTTTATGATTTTCAATCAAGCTAATAGTCATTTATAATGAAGAAAATCCGACATATCTTTACATGCCAAATTGTTATTACTGTCATTTACTGTCGTTTAAAAAAAATACAATAAAGACGGTGCTTCTTACCTGATTATAGTGTGTTCGGTAAGGGAATTCTCACTGAGGAAAAGAGCTTCTCATCTTGAAAATGTTAGTAAATCTCTGTTACAAACAATTTACCAGCAGAATAAGATTCGCTTCTCTAAGCCAATATTTAATAACACCTTAGAAGTTAACAATTATTCAGAACGATTGGATTCTTGTTTGTGGATCGGGGAAAATATTCTTAGAAATAGACGTTTTGTTGAAAAAATATCTTCATCTCTACATATAAAGTAGGTTTTTTACTCACATTTTGAAAATGCAAAGTTGACGTTTTCCGACCAGTTGTGAATAATGTTACTTTGTCGCTCATCTCACATGGCAACGAGTGGCAAAGTACTTTTACACTCGCTTCAGTGCATCTGCACTTAAACAGGCTTGGTCGGAATATTGACAATGTATTTTTATCAAATAATAATGCCCAAAACCGTTGTTAATATTATGAGAGTTGATGTAAAAGTAACAATTAATTGTCAAATTTATTTATACGAAGAATACGAGATTTATAATAATTAATAAAACTTAAATAAATTGACAGCGACTATCGAGCAGCAATGTGGTACTTTGCGCTCTTAATACACAAATAGCTATTTATTTACAATCGACATATAAAGTAGACTTTCTTGCGTCCAGTTGACAATCGCAAACTTGACGTTTGCCGAGGAACTATAAATAATATCACTTACACGCTCGTCTCCCATAGTACCGAGCGCCAAAGTACTCTTACGCTCACTTGAGTGCATCTGTCCCTACACAAGTTTGATCAGATATTTGACAATGTATTTTTATGAAATAATAATGCACCAACACTGTTATTAATATAATGAAAGTGGAGTAAGAGTAATAACACAAGTTTACAAAAAAAAAAGTTTTGATCTGGGACTGGGACCTATCATGCCTTAAGTATTTTTGTGTGCTGAATCCGAATTTTCAATTAAAAAAAATTTCTACCCCGTAGATTTCGAGTAAACGTCAAAAATTGTAAAAAAAACCGCATTTTGACGATAAAAACCGGGATTTACTCGACATTTTTTATTCGATATTTGAGTTCAGTCTGCTGTGAAACGGATATCTCTACAAGAAATTTTTTTCTACGATGGTTATTAAAATTTTCATTCAATTTATAATAAATTAATAATAAAGTTAGTCAAAAGATATACAATTCATTACTGAACCATGACAGATACGAAAAAAATTAATAGAAGCATTATTGTAGAAAATTTAGTCAGCTTTAATTTTGCATATAGCCACTTTTTGATTAGGGGTTTTCGAGATATGAGCGAAAAACCAAAAACCGGGACCTTCTTCGTGCCCCCCTGCACCCCCCTACCTCCTACGTTCTGGGACTTTTGGTATGTTTACCTCCTAAATAGTCCAAAATTGTGGTCTCGGCATTTCCCTCTGAACCCCCTTATTGAACGTTCATTGACAAGGCTAACTCTGTAAATAAATAAATAATAATTCCTCCAAAAAATTGATGAGCGAGGGGGAGAAAATCCAAAAAAAAAATTCCACCGAAATAAAAATTGCCAGCTTATATTTCAAATTTCCAACTTTTACCCAACTTTTGCCAAGTCTGACAAAGTTGGGGGGTAACGTACGTAACGTACCCCCCCATACTCCCCTTCGCTGCGCCCCTGCCTACTCATTGACCCTAGCCATAGCTTGATGAAATTATTACAGGACCACCGCCAAGCCATACCTTGCAGTTTGACAAAGGTTTCAAAGAAATAGCTTAAGTCAGTCCAGAGCAATGCTTGAACAAACAAAAAAAAAACACATACGGATCGAATTGAGAATCTCTTCCTTTGTAAATTTTTCTGAAGTCCGTTAAAAGCAGCCAAATGACATTACATAGTGTCAAAAAGTGGAATACACAAATATCCAATGCCGTTCTCAGTCTGTTAAATAATTTATGCAATAAAAATGTATTATTGTAATTATTATTATACCCGCTTGTCATATTTGGAAATATATTACGAAAATACAAAGAAGGTGTGGATAAATTAACACGTTTAAATTGTCAAATTAAGTAGCAGTACAGATGAAAGCTAATCAAAAATAATTTGGTACGTGTATATATTTACCTTTAAAACAAATGTCCGTGTTCTATTAGGAACATCTTCGATTATTTCGTCTTTAGTGGGTTGCGTGTCAGTTCTACTAATCATCGGTTTATGTTGTTTAACTAATGAATGTTTACGCATTGATGCTCATTACGAAGAACAAAGCTCTTTAGCAACTGCTATTTCAGTGATGCGACGTGATTTATATGCATTATCGTATAATAGGACTTCATTTGCATCTCATGTATCTTTATTTATGTGTAGATGTAGATGCAATCGTAAATATATAGTTTAGTACTACAGTACTTGGAAGTAGGAAATATGCAAAATTTAAAAATAATCCCATTAAGATGCTAAGAATCCTATCATGTAATTCAATACTTCGTCAGTGTTAGCTAGAAGAGTAGTTGTTTTGATTGGTTCTCCAATAATGAGTGTTTTAAAGTATTTACCTAACTAGTATATTAGCGTGCCCAGATTAGGACAACAATATGCAGAATGTAGGTAATTTCATAATAAATAAAAAAGTGTTGTAAGTTATGATTTGCTTAATACCTAAATAATATTCTGTATTCCCATTACATGATAATAATTTTTTTATGCTTAATTATTGTACCAAAAGGTATCATCTTCAGTTGCTGTAGGGTCCCGACACTTTCTCATATCCCCTAAATCGAAAAAATTAATATTTGAAATACTATTCCAGATTTATTTTTGAAACGCGATGTATTTATGTTTTTAGGGACATTGATTACGAATCTAAAGTCAAAATTCAAAATTGCGGCTCCAATTTGGTGGATGAGTAACAAAATGGCGACATTTTTATTTAAAAAATGTGATGGTACACATCGTTTCATAACTTCATTGTTTTTACTTCCATATAAAGTATAAAAACGCAAAAAAAAAATTGTACATTTTTGTCGTTCAGTTAGGCTTAAAATGTCATGAAACGTCGATATTTTAAGTTTCAGCGAAATAAAATTGTCTGTCCGTCGCCAGCGCGGATCTAGAAATTTCAATAATTTTTTTCTCGTCTATGGCGCATAGGACCCATACGAAATATGGGAAATAACATCTCGAGAAGCACTTCTCTAAAGACCCCTAAAAAATTTTGAAAAAGCAGTTTGCGAAAAAATTTTTCAAAATTCGATTACCCCCCCCCCCAGGTCTAGGGACTCCTGTTTAGAATTATTTTTTTTGCCATATGCATTTTACTTTTAATACAAATACAGCAACACGTTTTGAAGTTTATGAAAATATTTTCATTACTACTGAGATACAACGAATTGAAATTTTGTGATTTACAATTTAACAAATCACAAAATTTCAATTCGTTGTATCTCAGTTAGTAATGAAAATATTTTCATAAACTTCAGAACGTGTTGCTGTATTTTTATGAAAAGTAAAATCCATATGACAAAAAAAATTATTCGTATGGGTCCCATGCGCCACAGACGAGAACAAAATTATTGAAATTTCTAGATCCGCGCTTGGTCCGTCGCTCTTTTTTTTGCGCACGATTACTCTGGAACCGTTTAAGATATTGAAATTTGGTATATGTATGCATTTTAATGGGATCTCGTTGAAGGGTTGAGCGGCTAATTGGGGTAAATGAGAGTAAACAGTTAAATTTAGCAAGTAAGAGTCCATAAAATTGGTATTTAATATAGCCTCCCCCATTGCCACTCCTACCTCATTATGAAAGGGAGTGACAACAATAAAAAACCGCTGTCTAAGGAATCACTACATCCAGATTTTCTATCCAAGTCTCTCACAACGAAAAAATTTTGTATGTGGAAATAATTGTTTATGGAACTTTAATAATATTGTAATATGTTGCACCCCTTAAAATTTAAGGTTATGTTACTAAAAAGTAGGCAGACTTCAACAGATCGAATGTCTGAATGAATGTAGTGTATTTGCACCTACTCGAAAAAGAACCTACCAGAAGATTCCAAAGTGACATCTGGAATTCTCTAGAGAATGGTGGCGTCATCACAGAACAATCGAGATCTGTCATTTTTAGGTATAAAAGACCAACCGCATTCTCGGCGAGTAGTTCAGAAGTTCAGAAAGTTCAAAAAGTATAGAAAGTGAGGTTAAGAGTTCAAAGATAAACAAAGTAATAAACATTGTGATTTTTAGTCAGTAAAGTGTATTTAAATTAATAATAGTATTGTGAAGTATCCAGTAAATATTTAATAAAGTGTGTTAGTGGACATCTCTTGTTATAATTTTTGGAACCCACGGATTTTGCGAGGGTGGTTTCCTAAGGGTGGAAACACGTTACAATTGGTGTCAGAAGCGGAATTTTATGACAAGAGGAGCTCTGAAGTTGTGTTGGAGTGTTCGAGAAGTATTCTCGAGAGTTAGTGCTAACACAGGACTAATTTACTGGACATTGTTCGAGGGTTATTTTCGAACAGGAAAATAGTGTTTAAGTGCATTTTTGAGACATTGTAGAACATTTTATTAGGACATTAGTGTGATAATTAAATCCTTTGAACTGAGAAGTGATAGAGACACTGAAAAAGACTCATTTAGTGCGTGAAAATTTCTAGAACTTTTCTATTTGGACATTAGTGGAGATTATTAAATTCTCTGAACTGGATAGTGACAAAAGACTCTGGATAAGACTTTTTCGTGCTATTTCGAGATTTGTCTAGAAAGTTCCATTACCGATATTGACGTGACAGTTAAATTTATTTTATTTTAATTTCATCGTATGCCCGTAACAACAAGAAGTATGGCATCCGATAAACAAATACAGGACTTATTCGAACAATTCCAAAAAATGATGGCGCAGCAACGGCAAGAAGACAAAGAAGAACAAGTAAAACTACGTCAAGAAGAAAGGAACGAATTAAAGAAAATGATGGAAGATCAGGAAATAAGACGTCAGAAAGAAAAAGAGGATGAAGAAACAAGACGTCAGAAAGAAAAAGAGGATGAAGAAAGAAGACGTCAAGAACAAGAAAGACAACGTCAAGAGGAAAAAGACGAACTCAGAAAAATAATGGAAGACTTGGAAGAAAGACGCCAGGAGGAATTAAGGAAAATCCTGAGCGATCAAATAAAAATACAACAGGACGCAATAATTTCTGCCAATGAAGTACTAAAATGTGAAGTCAAAGAAGAGATAAACAAGGTCGAAGGTAAAGTAGGAGTAGTCGAGACAGAAGTCAGTCAAGTAAAAGAGGAAGTGAGTGTCATCAGAGGAAAAATGAGCGAGTTCGAAGGAGAAGTGGAGCGACTTAAACGACAATTAAGAGAGAAAGGAGGCCAGCTAGTAACATCATCGGGTCCTCGATTAAAACCTCCCTCCTTTGACGGCCAAAGCTCATGGACAACGTACAAGAGACAATTCGAGGCAGCAGCATCGGCGAATAACTGGGATAACGAGGAAAAGGCTATGGCATTAGTTCTGGCGTTAAGGGGCCAGGCCTCAGAATTACTTCAGACTATCCCAGTGGAGAAACAAAGGGACTTCAAAGTCTTGGAAGCTGCATTGGACTTGAGGTATGGCGATCAACACCTTGCCCAATTATACCAGGCTCAGCTGAAATCCCGGATGCAAAAAGCTGGGGAAAGTTTACAAGAATTTGAAGCTGCGATAGAGAGACTGGCGCACCTGGCGTATCCAAGTGCACCTAAAGAATTCCAGGAACAATTAGCCGTGGGGGCCTTTTTAGATGGTATAAGGGACGAAGAGGTCAGGCGAGTTTTGAGGCTGACGAGACACCAAAGTAGTAGCGAAGCTTTGGTGCGTGCACTTGAAGTAGAAGCCGCCTACAGAGATACTCCAAGGTCGAGAGTGCGAGCTGTGACTCTCGAAGAATCGCAACCAGAAATGAATCAGAACCCTATGTTGACTGAGATGCAGAAAATGTTTACCAAACTATTCGATAAATTGGATGGCCTAGGAAAGCAGGATAAACAGCAAAATAAAGGAAAGCCGAGTGGTGGTATTAAATATTACAACTGCGGCAAGATGGGCCATATGAAACGAGACTGTCGACAGCAGAACTCGGAGAGTCGAGTAAATGCTGTAAATGTTGAAGAAAAGCAGGAAAACTAAAGATAGCCAGCACCAAGGGGGCTGTGTTGGCTAGGGAATGCGGTGCCCCCAGAGAAATAAAGATTTCCCAGCTTCAAAGAATTCCAAGCAGTCTGTTGTTGCAAGGATATGTGAATGGAAGAAAATGCGTGTTTACTATTGACACCGGTGCTACGTCATCAATAGTGCGGCCAGGGTTTATATCAGGCTTGCAGATTAACAAGAAGCAAAATGGAGTAATTATTCGGACAGCCACGGGGGACAGGGCTGCGGTCCATGGAGAGGTCAGCTTGGAACTGCAGGTTGGACGGTTGAGGTTCAATTACAAGGTCATTGTGGCTGACATTATGGATGATTTCATTTTGGGTCTAGACATCATGGGAGAGCAGGGATTCATTGTTGACGTAGGGGAGCGAGTCTTAAAAATTGGAAATGAGGAATTTATTCTGGCAACCGCAGACGACCAATTCCATAAAGCGAGATTGTTAACAACACAGACGATCAAGATTCCTGCTCATTCAGAACAAATGATCGATGCTGCCGTAGAAGGAAATCCTGGAGGGTACCGTGTTGGCCTAGTTGAAGATGACGAATCGATTAAGTCCCTACCCAATATTATTGTGGCGAGAACTTTAACCCGGACTAAAGACAAAATCCCAATTAGAGTCGTTAATTTAAATTCCCACTCGGTGACAATTAAGGAAGGCAAACCGATTGGCTCCTATGAACCGGTCACATGGGTAGCGAGGTGCGAGGAAGAAACAGAGGGAAGTTCATCTATGAAAATAGACCAGGAAGTTTTGACCTTGTTGAGTACCCAGTTGGAGCATTTATCTGAGGATGAACGAAGGGAGGCAATCAAGTTCCTGGAAAAGGAAAGTTCAGTATTTGCCAAGAATACAGAGGCCCTTACAAAAACAGACATAGTCCAGCATCGGATAAATACTGCCGACTCACCAGCTATTCGACAACCACCTAGGAGGCTTCCATTAGCGAAACAAGAGGATGCCTCGGCAATGATAAACAAGATGCTGCAAGACGGAGTCATTGAGGAGTCAACGAGTCCCTGGTCATCGCCAGTAGTTTTGGTTGCCAAGAAGGACGGAACATTAAGATTTTGTGTCGATTATCGAAAATTAAATGATGTCACGAAGAAAGACAGTTACCCATTACCACGAATTGACGACACGTTAAGCACGTTGGCAGGCTCACGATGGTTTTCTACGTTAGACCTTAGGAGTGGATACTGGCAAGTGGGGCTTCATCCTGATGATAAGGAGAAGACAGCGTTTTCAGCAGGCAGTGGTCTTTATCAATTTACCGTGATGCCTTTTGGACTTTGCAATGCGCCAGCTACCTTTGAAAGATTGATGGAATTCGTACTGCGAGGGCTAACCTGGAGGACGTGCCTGGTTTACCTTGACGACGTGCTTGTTATGGGACAGGACTTTACAGAACATTTGAAAAATCTTCAAGAAGTATTTGGGCGAGTCAGGAATGCCCACCTGAAGTTGAACCCGAAGAAGTGCCTGCTATTCCAGAAAGAAGTCAAATTTCTTGGTCGCGTGGTGTCTTCGGATGGAATACAAACAGACCCCGACAAAATTTCTGCTGTACGAGATTGGCCAAGACCATCTAACGTTCATGAAGTACGGAGCTTCCTTGGCCTCTGCACTTATTACAGGCGCTTTGTGGAAGGGTTTGCAGAAATTGCGAAACCATTACACCGGCTGACAGAAGAGAAAGTGCAGTACCAATGGACACCGGAATGTGAAACGGCATGGAGAAAATTGAAGGCAGCTCTATGCACTGGTCCTGTGCTAGCGTACCCACAACGGGAAGGACTTTTTATTTTAGACACTGATGCCAGCAATTCTTCGGTCGGATCTGTGCTGTTTCAAATCCAGAATGGGCAGGAAAGAGTGATCGAGTACTTCAGCAAGGTGCTGTCCAAACCAGAAAGAAATTATTGTGTAACCCGGAAAGAGTTACTGGCCATCGTAAAATCAGTGGACCATTTTCATAAATATCTTTATGGAAGACATTTCAAGATTCGGACCGACCATGCTGCATTAAAATGGCTGTTGCAGTTGAAAACCCCTGAAGGTCAACTGGCTCGTTGGATAGAACGGTTGCAACAGTATGATTTCAAAATAGAACATCGACCTGGAAGATCTCATAAGAACGCAGACGCTTTATCTAGAAGACCATGCAAGGAAGATTGCAAGCACTGCCGCCACGTTGAGAAATTGCAGGGTACGGTGGCCGTCAACACTATTAAAATAGAGGTTCCGGACGATTGGACAACCGAAGCCCTGAGACAAGAACAACTGAATGACACAGAAATTGGGGCTATATTGAGAGCAAAGGAGAAAGGAATTCGACCAGCGTGGAAGGATGTTTCGGATAAGGCAGTTGGATTGAAGGCTTTGTGGGCCCAATGGGATTCACTTGAAGTCATGAACGGGCTGCTAAATAGAGCTTGGGAAAGCCCGGATGGCAGGGAAGTTGTTATGCGTCTAGTGATTCCCAGGTGTCGAGTACCGAAAGTACTTCAGGAAGTGCATAATGGAGCATCCGGTGGGCACTTCGGCGTTAATAAGACCCTGAATAAAGTACGAGAACGATTTTATTGGGTAAATAGTCGTCAAGATGTGGAAGCTTGGTGTCGCAATTGCAAAATTTGTGCAGCCAGTAAGGGACCACAGACTAGAAGTAGGGGTGCAATGAAGCAGTATAACGTCGGAGCTCCTTTCGAGAGGATCGCGATCGATATAGCCGGCCCATTCCCAGTAACCAAGGATGGGAACAAGTACATACTGGTTGCAATGGACTATTTTAGTAAGTGGCCAGAGGCCTATGCAATTCCAAACCAAGAAGCAGTCACTGTCGCCAAAGTCTTGGTAGATAATTTGATATGTCGGTTTGGTGTACCCCTGGAGCTGCACTCAGATCAAGGGAGGAACTTTGAGTCAGGGGTGTTTCAGCAAATCTGCAAGTTATTGGGGATACACAAAACACGGACCACCCGCAATCAGATGGAATGGTGGAACGACATAACAAGACCATGAAAGAACATCTCTCTAAAGTGGTTCATAAGAATCAACGCGATTGGGATCTCCACATACCGTTCTTCCTCATGGCATACAGAGCTGCTATCCACGAGTCTACGAAACAAACACCAGCCCGTGTAGTATTTGGACATGAGATCAGACTGCCGTGTGATTTGATTTTCGGAACACCAGGCGGAGAACAGCTTCCTGTGAACAGCTATGTGGATGAAATGAGTGAACGGCTAAGAAATGTTCATGAGCTGGTTAGAGACCAAATCACCATAGCCAGTGACCGAATGAAGGCTCGATACGACCGTAAGGGTAGTTCAGAAGGGTTCAAGGCAGGAGATCTGGTTTGGCTGTACAACCCACAGCGGAAGAAAGGGAAGTCACCGAAACTTCAACCTCCTTGGGAAGGACCTTATACTGTTATTACCCGAATTAATGATGTCGTCTATCGTATTCAACGAAACAAAAAGTCCAAGATGAAGATCGTACACTTGGATAGACTGGCGAAGTATGTGAAAGAGGCTGAATTGCCTGACCGGGACGTTCAGGCTTAAGGAGGGGGCAGTGTAATATGTTGCACCCCTTAAAATTTAAGGTTATGTTACTAAAAAGTAGGCAAACTTCAACAGATCGAATGTCTGAATGAATGTAGTGTATTTGCACCTACTCGAAAAAGAACCTACCAGAAGATTCCAAAGTGACATCTGGAATTCTCTAGAGAATGGTGGCGTCATCACAGAACAATCGAGATCTGTCATTTTTAGGTATAAAAGACCAACCGCATTCTCGGCGAGTAGTTCAGAAGTTCAGAAAGTTCAAAAAGTATAGAAAGTGAGGTTAAGAGTTCAAAGATAAACAAAGTAATAAACATTGTGATTTTTAGTCAGTAAAGTGTATTTAAATTAATAATAGTATTGTGAAGTATCCAGTAAATATTTAATAAAGTGTGTTAGTGGACATCTCTTGTTATAATTTTTGGAACCCACGGATTTTGCGAGGGTGGTTTCCTAAGGCTGGAAACACGTTACAATATAATATTTGCAATCGTCCACCCCATAAACCCATAAAACGATATCCGATATCGGTAGTGGGGGTGGATGAAGTAAAAAATATTTTGAGGTTTTTGGTTTTTGTACACACACTAAATCACAATTTTTTTTCATTCCCCTTTAATAATGGTGTGTGGGTGGTGACTAATGCCAAACAATTTTTTGAGACCTTAGCTTCTCTTGTATATACTAAATACCAATTTTATGGACTCTTACCTGCTTGATTTACCTATTTACCCCCCAACCCTTCGACGGAATAAAATGAAAATATAATCTAGTTCCAGATCCCGTTAAACTACATACGTATGTCAATACAATATAACTTGAACAATAAAAATGTTCAATAATTTTTTTGTCGTTACTATACTTTCACTGGATGTGGAAGTAATTGTGATTTAGTGTGTGTGTGTACTAGAACCAAGGGCCAAAGGTGATACTTTTCGATTTATTCGATGAAATTGAGATTCCTGTTTCTTCAAGCCAAAATCGCAATTTTTAAGTCGTTCTAACTTAAAGGCTGTTAATTTATATAAAAAATTGCATAAATCTTTTTTTTTCTCTCAAAATTTGATTCTTTTCAGCTCCAATGGTTATTTTTTTTAGTAGCAGCTCCCTAAAAGAGGTGGCATTCACCTCCTATAAATTAGCAGGTCTCCTCATAATACAGAAACATTTACTATTGTAATGTGTTACAACCCTTAGAATGAATGTAGTGTATTTGCACCTACTCGAGAAACCTACCAGAAGTTAGTTCTGGTGACATCTGGAATTATCTAGAGAATGGTGGCGTCATCACAGAACAATCGAGATCTGTCATTTTTGGGTATAAAAGACCGACCGCATTCTCGGCGAGTAGTTCAGTAGTTCAGAAAGTATAGAAAGTGAGGTTAAGACTTCAAAGATAAACAAAGTGATAAACATTGTGATTTTTAGTCAGTAAAGTGTAAATAATAGTATTGTGAAGTATCCAGTAAATATTTAATAAAGTGTGTTAGTGGACATCTCTTGTTATAATTTTTGGAACCCACGGATTTTGCAAGGGGTAGTTTCCTAAGGGTGGAAACACGTCACACTATTATATCATGCGAAATGAAACGAAATTAAATGCATATCACTATTTCTAAATTAAGACCTTTCGTTACTCAGTCCATGTAAAACGCGGGGTTTGACGCTCGGAATGCCCCCCTCATCGGGACTACTTTTATTGCACGTTTTTTAGGTCGCTGATCACGAAAATCGGCGTCCCGCGGCTCTGAAAATAGTGCGCCACCCCTAAAAATGCCAAAAACCACCCCCTTTGGGAATAATACTGTAAAATAACGTTATGAATGTGCTAATTGTAATTATATTTTGCAAGTTCAGTATGTTCATCTAAAGTAAGGACAAATTTTATGCTGAGGGGGTGAAACTTGACCTAAATTGACGTAAAATGGAACAAGGATTGAATTTTTTTTATTCCCTTTTTGATTTAAATTTAGATGAATGGGGATTGTATAATGAAGAAAATTTTTTTCCAACCCTTCAGGGGTGAAAACTACTCCTGTATCGCCTTTAAATTGAACTAACGCTTAGAAATTAAGTAGAGATGTATACCTGGTGAAAAAATGTTGTGGTATTTTTTTCGACGGAAGTTTATCAGAAATTACAATCAAACTAAAACGTATACATCTCTACTTAATTTCTAAGCGTTAGTTCAATTTAAAGGCGATACAGGGGTAGTTTTCACCCCTGAAGGGTTGGAAAAAAATTTTCTTCACTATACAAGCCCCATTCATCTAAATTTAAATAAAAAAGTGAATAAAAAAAAATTTAATCATTTTTCCAGTTTTCACCCCCGAAGGGTTGGAAAAAAAATTTCTTCATTATACAATCCCCATTCATCTAAATTTAAATCAAAAAGTAAATAAAAAAAATCAGTCATTTTTCCATTTTACGTCAATTTAGAGTTAGCCTTCAGCATAAAATTTGTCCTTACTTTAGATGAACATACTGAACTAGCAAAATATCATCCCAATTAGCACATTCATAACATTATTTTACAGTATTATTCCCAAAAGGTTTTTGGCATTTTTAGGGGTGACGCACTATTTTTAGAGCCGCGGGACCCCGATTTTCGTGATCAGTGACCCAAAAAAACATGCAATAAAAGAAGTTTTCCGATGAGGGGAGGCATTCCGAGCGTCAAACCCCGCGTTTTACATGGACTATACTGTACACCATAGGAAGATCTATGCAAATTTTGACCAGCACAATGATGCAAACGTAAATTTTACAATTTTCAGACCAAAGTGTTTGGATTCTTATGAAATTAAGAACAGGTAACAAAACTTTAGAATATGTTCAGAGCAAGTTAGAGAGAATAAACAACACGAACCACTTCATATTCATTAAATCGTTTCGTGTTATTGTTATGTTGTATTACATAAAAGTCGCGTCGGCGCCAATACATTTTATTTATGTGGAAGGTGTTAATAACTCGAGTTACTTTTAATAGCTTCTTAGGAAATATATCATCCGAGGTACAATAAAAATTTTATTGCATTTCTACATCGTGTTGTATAATTCCATTTTCACCAACAGTTATGTTGTTGTGTATTATGCTTGTTTTTATGAGTTTAAAAAAAGTTTGCTTATTTTAAAAGCGCTACAGATCATTTTGTTGTGTAGATGTTTCGGTATTATTGTCTCTTCTCGGCATAACATATCTTAGGGAGTATAATTTGCTTGAAATCGACCTGAATATAATCTTCTTAAGTAAGTAAAAAATGTAATTCTTACCTATCTCTACTCTTACGAGAACAGGTTTGCAAATAGGTTGACGTTAAATAAATGATTCAAAAAATAATTATGTATCTGTTACTGATAGATTTAATATTTTGTTTCAAATTCGGTACATTTGTACAAATAGCGTTGTAGAATACTCCCTGTTTGAATTAGGCCATATTCTTCGTACAGGGTGAGCGCCAGAGGCGTGTAAAATGTCATGTTTTATATAAACTATGTTTTATTATAATTTTACAGCAAAATATTACTAAGGTGTTTGATTAAGCGCAAAAGCAAAGATACGGAGATATAAAATATATCAAAACTGTAATATACAGTGTCTCAGATTTGAACTGTCTTAACGAAGATGGATCGGTAAAATTGAATTATCTGTTTAAACAATAAACGTAAAAACACATTGACAGCCGACCATGTTTACTATTTCTATTCATACTATGAAAAGAGAAACGTATGCTTCAAATTAAATTCCAAATATTTAAATCTGTTTAGGCGTATCCTAATATTTTGGAATAAATAAGCAAGATATTTACATATGTATGCATTTTTGTCTAGCGATCCACAAAGTTATTCAAATATCTAAAATCAAGTTTCCCATATATGTAATTTGCTAATACACGATATAACTAGTAAATAAATTCAATACAATCTGTTCGATATATGTCACAAGAATTTTTAAAGTTACTTTTCCATTTTGTTATTTTAAGTTACGTGTTTACTATAATTTTGAGTGCAACATGTCATTTATGATTTATTTATTTTCCATTTATAGATGACTTAAATATAGAATTTGCTATGGTTTAACCACCTGTTCACGTTTAGTTATAACACCGGTATAATATTGAGATGGTCGGTATCATCGACAGGTATGTACGTTGTTACAGGTGGACAGTATTTATCTTGTCACACAGCCAACTGGTATTGTAGGTTCCAGATTTGCATCAATTATTTTTTTTACTGATTTGAATAAAGTCGACGACTTTTTACATATGATAATGACTTTATTATCACCAATAACTATTTTGTACCATTGTGAATCGTATCTAGCTTTTCATTTGCAAAAATATTAATGATGAAATTAAAATTATAGTTATCCTCCTGGTTCATAAATGAAGTTGTCGTGTTTGTTAATTATAGATGATATGTTAGGTTTTTGTTGTGAAAATTAATGATTTATTGCGTCCTCTAAATATTTATTAGTTTCTTTATATGATTTTTGCTCACCACCTGTTTCTGATTTCCGAGTTCTACTATCCTCAGGTCTCTAAGGTCATCCTTGTGGTGTTTAGAGTCGTTTGCAAAAATGTAAATTTATCCATAGCCGGCTTCTGCCCTCTGACTATGCTCGCATGATTCACTCACCGTTTTTCCCATTATCCCACGATGGCTTCCACTATCTCACCATATTCCCTACTGCTACGCCACCCCCCCCCCCATTTCTTCACTATATTCCCCCATTCCCACTTTTTCCTCTACCACCTTCACTCGATCTTCCTTCACCCTCTCTCACATTTTCCCACCTTCATATACCTTCCACCACCTCCAATATATTTTCTACATTGAACTGATACACAAAATTTCATCGAAATATGCTGAGCTGTTTCCGAGTTTTAGTGGACAATCATTCAGACAAACAAACAGACAAATTAGTTCAATAACGGGGTACTTTATAGTTATACGAAACGAGGAAGTAGATTTTTTTTATCTTGAATATATTGTAGAGAGTATGTAGAATCCAAGTTTTAGACCCCCCAAACCCTTGGCAAATTTTTTCAGTTTGTGGCCTATAACTTAAAAACAATGCATCCAATCGAAAAGTCATCTATTATCAAAATTAAAGATCATTCAATTTCGCTTCGAACAAGTAAGTACCTCAAAGTTGAAATTTCATTAAGAGGTATGGGCGTATTTACGTCTCCCTTCGATCCGCCTGAACTGATCTTTGACCTGTAAACACTGCTCTGGACTCTCATGTCAGAACGCTCCTGAGATTGAGTTGGATGAAGATGAAGATGACGACGAAGATTGCTTCGAGCTTGAGGAAGTTGGTGGTGCTGCTGCAATGGATCAGGAAGATAGGATGTAGTACGATGACATTAGTCAGCCCCAATCCAAACGGATTCGACTACTATAACCGCTACACGCAAATAATTCGTTTTCCAACACTCATTTTGCTTAATATTGATCGAAATTGGAAAACCAGGTAATCTATGAACTTGAAATTACATGCTTTACAACTTTCATTCTATGGATTTTTTCATTTAGATTAGCCTTTTCAGAGCTGAAGACGTTTAGTGTGAATTTTTTTGGTAAAAACTGTTGTTATTCGACTGCCAATTACGCCCATACCTTGATGAAATTTCGACTTTGAGGTACTCATCCAAGCGAAATTTAATGCCCTTTAATTTTGATAATAGATGACTTTTCGATTGGATGCATTGTTTTTAAGTTATAGGCCACAAACTGAAAAAAGTGCCAAAAATTCGTGCTTTTTTTGTCCACACAAAAATTTGCCAAGGGTTTGGAGGTCTAAAACTTGGATTCTACATACTCTCTACAATACATACAAGATAATAAAAAATCTACTACCTCGTTTAAAGTAACTGTCACCCCCTTTCGATAACGCCGTTCCTGAACTAAATAAAAACTGTGAAAATACGTTTTCTTGCTATGGTATCATTAAATTATTATTAAACCAATCCCGGAAATATACTCATCAACCTCAGAAAACGGCGGAGTGGGTGTCGGTAACAAAATATGTGTTGTTATTCAAGTACAAAAAAAATTAAAATAATAAAATAGAAAGTATTACAAATGTCGTTCTCGTAAATCTCGTAAAATAACAGTGAAGTTTTGTGCGTTTGTGGCTATCTCGAAGGTTACTCAAGGATCTAATCTTGGTCTACTCTTACATCACATATTTTTCAATTGATAAGTGATCATTTATGTATGTAATTATATAGAATCTAATCTTGGTTTTCTTATACTTTTTATTTGCATCAATTTATATCTGGTAAATTACACTGTCACACAAAATAAAAAAGTGGGGTGTTCCTGGTATTCTATTGGATAATCCTTATGTATTTCGACGTGCGGAACACGAATCAGGTGGCTATTTGTGTTTAGCTCCATCGTCCACCATTTTTTTGTAAATCGCAAAAATATCTTTAAAAAAAACTCATTTAGGTTATTTTCGCGATTTACTAAAAATTAGTGGGTGATCGAGCTAAACAGACCTCTGATTCGTATTCAGCATGTCGAAATACCTCAATGGAGTCCCAGATACAGACCACTTTTCACTTTTTTTTGTGTGTCTGGTAATATATTTGCATATGCTGTTTTCTAGAAAATGGCGGAGGATGTGATCTACCATGAGATGCGGAAAATTTAACAGTAGGTTGTCCCCACCGAAAGGAGTCACAGAAATGAAAAATTAAAAAAAAATGACAAAAAAAATTACCTTATTTTTTTGTAGAAATGCGCTGCCAATGACTAACTAATCTAACGTAACGCGGTACAACCATATAACTTTATCAGACTTGGGATTGGCACCACTGACAGCAAAGCTGGATAAGATAGAAGTGACTTTTTGGTTTTAATCAAATCACACTACAAAAATAGCGAAATAAATCGAAGACATTGACCCTATGTTGAAACGACAAGCAGATATACGAGGTATTTAGTTAAATCGGTCAATGACACGGCGCGGCGGTGTCCCTATTGTTCGACCGAAAACAAAAAACGCAGATCTCCTCTCCTCTCCTCTAATACACACGATGCAGCGGCAGAGAGCCAGCCTTGTCGGCATGCTTTGAACTTATTCGTAAAAGTGAACTGGTCCGCTGGAATTCTAATTATCTTCAAAGCGTACCGACAATGTTGGCTCCCTGCCGCTGGATCGTGTGTAGACCCTTTTTTGTGATCTCGCCGGCCGGCTTCACTTTTTATGCCAATTAAGGAAATGTAAACAACTCGAATACGTTCTTTCACAAGTAAGTTCGTCGACCTATTCAGGAGTAGGTCAGGACTTACTCAACATCAGTAGTGTATCTTCGCAAATTTACTAATAATTTAATATAGTAAATTACCTCGGAATCCTCTAAAATTTTGCAGGGGATTTCCCACATTGAAGATTAGTACACCATTTTATTTTCCGCATTTCTTGGTAGATCACGATGTATATTACACAGACACGCACAAAAAAGATCTGTTTCTGGGACTCCATTGGGCAACTCCAATGTTTTTCGACGTGCTGATTACGAATCCGGTGTCCGTTTAGCTCCATCACCCACCAATTTTTAGTAAATCTAACCTAACCTAAACTAAGAGTTTTTTAAGTTATTTTCGCGACTTACAAAAAAATGGTAGGTGAAGAAGTAATTCTGACCCCGGATTCGAATACAGCGTGTCAAAATACATAAAGATAGTTGGTCTAGTCAAAAGAACAGACCACTTTTTTTTATTTTGTGTGCCTGTGTTATTGTAGAACATTCCAGAATTGAGTCGAAGCCAACATAAAAATTCGATTTAGGCAAAAATTTCATTTAAGGACATTTTCAAGAGCCAGAGATACTTCAGAGTCACAGACTAGTCCAAAAGGACCGTTATGTGTTCGATAAGGCACAACCAGGTAAAAATTCGAAGAAACACCGAACTTTTACTTAGGAACACATATTTTGGTCCAGGATATGAGAGTGAAAGTATATGGTGGTCATGGAAAAATGAATCACATACTTTTTAAAAAGTACGCCAAAAAAGTACTTTGAAAATACTCAAAATATTTTCAACTTTGATTCCTCCGCCGAAGACATTGACCATGGAGGTACAGTCAATATATACCCTGTTCTAAAGATTGACTATAAAATTTTAGCAAGGCAATATATCAAAAAGGCGAAACCGACGAATTTGGCAAAAGCGGCGTAGCGCCTATAAGCTCAAAAGTCCATTTTGCTTAGAAGTCGTTTGGAAGCGAGTCGCTGCCATTTTTCCTATATCGAACCTGCATGGGGACAAGTAGGTCGTAAGACTGGCCGAAAGTTAGTAAACTCATGTATTAGTCGAACTCCGTCCCGTGAATGATAAAATCACGATCTAGGACCTTTAAGCTATTCATAAGCGATCCAAAATTTTTTAGGTATCAGCACCACTAAAGATCGCAGAAGCTGCACTACACGAACAACTAGCGACTTATGCAACTAAAAATAACGTTTTGCCACATAACCAGTCGGGCTTTCGAGAAAAACACAGTACCACCACCGCATTAACAACAGTCGTAGATGATATTCTCGGCGCCTCAGATCAATCAAAAAATACGTCCCTAATATTATTAGATATGTCGAAAGCTTTCGATTCCATCAGTATTGATGTTTTGATCAGCAAATTAAAGTATTTTGGATTGGATGGAATCATACCTAAGAGGTCTTCGGCAAATTGTTTTCTTGAACAGTCCAGTGGGAAAGATATATTCAGAACCAAAGGATTTAATTTCTGGGGTACCACAAGGCTCAGTCCTAAGGCCTTTTCTGTTCAGTATCTTCACCTCCGATTTGCAAAAAATACCTATGTACTGTAATACGCAACTCTATGCAGACGACATTCAGATATATCTCAGTTACTCTATCCATGATACTATGGACGCGCAAAACAAAATAAATTTTGATCTCTCAGAAATTAGTAATTGGTGTAAGCAGAACTCATTAATATTAAACCCAAATAAATGCAAACACATCTTATTCCACAAACAAGATTCACACTTATCAATATGTCTGAATGGTTCACAATTGGAACCCGTAGACAGTGCCAAAGATCTTGGTCTGATGATAGACAGCAAATTAAAGTTCACTGAACATGTCAAAAATAGTCTAAGAAATGGTTATTTTAAATTGAAACATTTCTTTCAATTTAAATCGGATTTAGACGCCAAGACCAAAATTATGTTAATTGAATCTTTAGTTCTTTCAAATCTAAATTATTGTGACACGATATAGACTGGCGGTACATGACCAGTCAGGTGCAACGTTTTTAAAATGCATGCCAATCATATATATGAATGAAATTACCATGAATATGCCAGAAATGCAAATTTTAGGCAGTCGTCGCGTGCACAAGGGGGTGCAAATCGGTTTTTTTTGTGTCTTTTTTTTGGGTTTTATTTTTTTATTTTTTTTAATGGATGCCAATAGTGCCAAACGAAAAGCCGTGAAAAAGAATCCAGCGGAAATTCATTGGCATGCAGTTTCCGCGCCCAAAACAACTGTTAAAGTGCACATTAAATCGTAAAATTTTTTGGTGTTCTTGATTTTAGATGATTTTGATTTTGGATTTTTTTTCAAGGTTTTTCGTTTGGCACTATTGGCATCCATTAAAAAAAATAAAAAAATAAAACCCAAAAAAAAGACACAAAAAAAACCGATTTGCACCCCCTTGTGCACGCGACGACTGCCTAAAATTTGCATTTCTGGCATATTCATGGTAATTTCATTCATATATATGATTGGCATGCATTTTAAAAACGTTGCACCTGACTGGTCATGTACCGCCAGTCTAATAGTAGGGCCATGCTTAACATCAGATGATAAAAATAAGCTACAAAAATTGCAAAATTTAAGTATGAAATTCATTACTAATATTCATGTAACACCATATATTCGTCAGTTTGAACTTTTAAAAATGCAGGAACGAAGATTCATTCATTTTCGTTGCCTACTATATAATATTTTAAAATTCAAATTACCTGCTTATTTAAATAGTAAATTAGTAAGACGCAATGAAATTCCCGAACGTACTCTCAGGCACGTTCCAAATACATTAGACCTACCACACCATCGCACTGCTGGTTTTTGCTCTAGCTTCTCCTATTTGGCATCACATGTGTACAATGCACTTCCAGTTGATCTCTTCCAAATGTCATATACAGTGTTTAAAAGAAAAATAATACATATGATCAAAAACAATGAACTCAGGATCAATTTGAACCTCTTTTAATGTTTTTTATTTATCTGACATCACTTTGTTTTAGTACTGAAAATTTTAATTGTTATTTTAATGATTAGTTAAATTTGTGCGTGTTTCTTTTTTGTTTTTATTTCTTGTATATCATTAAGCTGTTAGGTTTAGGTTTAAATATCAGTTTTTACTGTACCTAATACCCTTTGTGTTTTGTTTCGACTTCTATGACACAATAAAGATTTTCTATTCTATTCTTTCTATTCTATTAATTTATTTTTTTGCTTTTTAGTCTTATATTTACGGAAAGAATTTTGGCACTTTCGACATTTATATAAAGAATTCGACTAAATATATATATATATATTTTTTTAATCGCCTTATTTATATTTACGTCCTGGCGGAGTTTAGCCGTAGGCTATTCTACCACTCAAACAGGACGGACACACGCACATAGACAATGTCACAACACCCATTCCCTGCGACATTGCCATCTGCCGCAGCTGAGACTCGAACTCAGGAGAGGAGAGCGACTAGATTGTGTTGTCTCTCACACAACAGCAATCTAGTTCACTGCTACCAACTCGGCAACACATGAAAAACGCCACTACACACCCATACCCTAGCCAGGATTCGAACCTGGGACCTCGTGGTCGCAAGCTTAACACCTTAAGCACTGCGCCACCGAGCTCGAAAATCCCCAGATATCGGTTTTCATACGAATCAGACCGTATCAGACCATATGGCCGTTTTGACGCTACCATTTTGAATTGTTAAATTTGGACCGGATAATTGTAATCTGCAACCTCGATAACCCACAGATACCGATTTTCAGTCGAATCCGACGATAATTGATAAGACCTATCCGCCATGTTGACGCCGCTATTTTGAATTTTTTAATTTTGATCAAGTAGTGGCTTCTCTCGAAAAGTGTAACTAATTTATAGCTTAAGGAGACTATGTCTCCCCCCCGTTTTCGAGGATGCTGAACACGATGGTGGCGGTTTAAACTCTTTCCGAGTTAACCCACCCCCCAAACGGCCAAAAAACCACCCCCGATAGGGGCGAAACGCGGATACGCCGTCTCATACCGACAAAACCTGTGTCACCCCCCGTTTTCGAGGATGCTGATCACGATGGCGTTGGTTTAAACTCTTTCCGAGTTAACCCCATCCCCCAAACGGCCAAAGACCACCCCCGAAAGGGGTTAACGCGGATACGCCGTCTCATACCGACAAAACCTGCGTCACTCCCCGTTTTCGAGGATGCTGAACACGATGGCGACGGTTTAAACTTTTTTCGAGTTGACCCCACCCCATAAACGGACAAAAACAACCCCCGAAAGGGGTGAAACGCGGATACGCCGTCTCATACCGACTAAACCTGCGTCACCCCCGTTTTCGAGGATGCTGAACACGATGGTGATTCTGGATCTTCCCCCCCGAAGCAAACTAACGGTCAAAAACTTGATACCTGGTTTAATGAAGTGCACCGGATAAGAGAAAATGAATCACAGATCATTGAATACACACCGGATGAGGATTCCGGTGAAATTCAGTTCCATAGATTTTTTACTTGCATAGCTACAGGTGAACCTAATAAAAGCGTGTTAATATAAGGACAGTTTTCTCTTGAGCTACTTTATGTTTTCCTTGTTTATAACCCCCAGCGTCCTTTGTAAGATTTGTGAACGTTTGTGACCCCCCCCCCCCTGAACAAACGTTTATTTGCAGACTTCCCTTCTCCTCGTTATATATACATTTATTTTTAAATATTCTGTTAATTAGTTTGTATAAGAGAACGAATTTAAAATGTTAAATATCTATAGCTAATTTCTAATAAAAAAAATATTTCATTAGAACGTACATTTCTTATGAAACTCCCTTCCCCATCGTATATTTTGTCACATTTTCAGTAATCCCCTCTCCCGCTTAAGAGTGTACATATTTGTTGAATGACCTCCAATCCAAACGAAGATGTTTTTCCGTTTCGATTTTTTTGAAACATGCAGTGTTACCAAAAAAAATACGTTCATATTTGTGGACTGGACGAAAATAAGTAAGGAACAATGAACTGGTGTTATTCATTTAAATTATCATAAATTCAGTTATATAACAATGGTAAACAAAGAATATTGTGGAAACATAGCTGTTCTTGGTACGGTAGAGTTTCTTCCTAAACGTCGCTACCAGTGGAAGTAGCGGCACCGATTTGCGAATGTGGGTCCCCGAAATGTGTCACCAATGCAGCATCGTGGTAGGTTCGTGGTCAGTTAAGTCGTCGACGACTCTTGCAGCTATTGTCGGTCCTCAATCTCGATGCTGAGAACCATTCACTTCCTCCCATTCGGTTCTCATACACCTTCCGTTAATCTTTTTAGTGCTTTGTTTTGATTTCTATGAAATGATGAGTGCTGTGGTTAAGTGACTGAAAAAATTGTTAACTGTAAGTTTTTGGTGGATTAATGGACTTGTAAAACAGTGAGAATTTTATTTTAATTGTTGTTTGCTCTTCGGCCTCTTGCGGAGGGATATTTGGTATTGTTATTGTTCCATCATATATTTTGAATTATATATTCCGCAGATTATGGGATGTTGGCAAATATCGTCAGTAATAATGACAATCAAATTATTGTAATCATTTTTTTTGTAAAACTTTATAAATCAGATATGATATATTAGTACAGCATCTAAAGGTAAAAAATTAAACGTAAAAAAAAAACTTTTAAAAACAAGCTTTTATTATTATTTAGTCGTTAAAACGAAAACACAAAAAAAAATAAAATTAATTGTCTTAAAAGCATGTTTGTATATTTTTTCATGCACGCGACAAGCTTTTAAGACAATTAACTTATTTTTGTTTCGTTTTAGTAAACCTAAATAATAATAAAATCTTGTTTTTAAAAAATTTTTTTTACGTTTAATTTTACTTTTAAATTTTTAGTCACGTCTTAATTATTTTAGTTTATATTCGTACTTAAAATAGTACCGAGTCCTTCGCTGCACGCGTCCTTACTCAAAACCGAGTCCTTCGCCATTTACACTCAATACAACGTCTGAGCGGCCAAAAAAAACTAAAAAACTAAAAATTATAGTGTTAAAACTAAAAGACACACTTTTTGGTACCATATTATTATTGTATTGTTACCAGAACACGTGTATGCAAAATTTCAACTCAATTGGACGCCGTTAAGTGGTTCAAAATTGACTTGCAAGATTTGAACTAACCGTCCTAACATACATACATATACAGGGTGTCTCACCGGGAACTGAATCGATCGATATAGAGAAAAGTACGCTTCAGAAATTTTTGAAAATTTTGGGAATTACTAAAGTCAGTGTGGCCAATCGAACTAAAATAATTACAAGCAGCTGGCACTTCCGCTTATACCGGAAGTCGATACCAACTTGCTTATTTTAAATGGAACACCCTATATATTTCAGGGTTTTCGAAAAGAGCATAAAATTCTAAGTCAAAAACATGTAGGATACCCTATGCCTAAATCCATCCGTTTCAGAGATATTTGACATTTTATAGAAAATTTGACAGGTGCAACGGTTTGCAAGAACCGTTATAACTTTCTTCGTGTAAAAGATCCTCATTTTCTTCTTGGCACATAAAAAGAACACAAGGAGAACTACGTTCTGCAAATGAAATAAATTCAATAATATCATACCAAGTGTTCCGTTTTTCGCGTTACATTTTGTCAACTTCAAACCGCGAAAACTTGTTTAGGTCAAATGGAACACCCTGTATTTTTTTACGTCAAGTTGTGTAAAATTGAATTCCCTTTTTTCTGATATTAGCATTGTGGGGTTAAAGTTTTCAACTTTTTAAAATATTTGCGATTTTATTAGAAATTCATGAATTGTTGTAATCATTTCATCAAAATAGCCATGATTAGAAACAATCAGTCATTATCTTATGTCAAAAAATGCCAGCACGTTTAAATTACACCCACGAAGACTTTTTATGATCAATGGATTGCCAATAATGGACCTTTCTTATGGCCTCCTCGCTCGCCCGACTTATCAGTTCTGGATTATTTTATTTGGGGAACTATTAAAAATAAAGTTTATGAGAGCCCATTAACAACCATTGAAGATTGTATGCAGAGAGTAAGAAATGCATTTCAAAACATATCACAGGATTCAATTAGAAGAGCTACGCATGAGGAAGTAATCCGAAGGTGCGAAAAATGTGTCGAGGTACGAGGGCGGAATTTTGAGCAATTATTAAATTAAAATGGAATCATGTTTTAAATTGATCTTATCTCTGCTATTTTAGTTCATGCTGTATCTTCAATTCGATTAATACGCATGTTACAGTGTTAGTGTTATTTTCCGTTTTTCTGGATATCGATTAGCAAATGTGCTGCAAGTTCTTGATATTACCTTATCACATTCTCCATAAATAATAAACAAATTTAAAAAGTCTTCGTGGGTGTAATTTAAACGTGCTGGCATTTTTTGACATAAGATAATGACTGTTTGTTTCTAATCATGGCTATTTTGATGCAATGATTACAACAATTTATGAATTTCTAATAAAATCGCAAATATTTCAAAAAGTTGAAAACTTTAACCCCACAATGCTAATATCAGAAAAAAGGGAATTCAATTTTACACAACTTGACGTAAAAAAATACATTTGACCTAAACAAGTTTTCGCGGTTTGAAGTTGACAAAATGTAACGCGAAAAACGGAACACTTGGTATGATATTATTGAATTTATTTCAGTTGTAGAACGTAGTTCTCCTCGTGTTCTTTTTATGTGCCAAGAAGCAAATGAGGATCTTTTACACGAAGAAAGTTATAACGGTTCTTGCAAACCGTTGCACCTGTCAAATTTTCTATAAAATGTCAAATATCTCTGAAACGGATGGATTTAGGCATGGAGTATCCTACATGTTTTTGACTCAGAATTTTACGCTCTTTTCGAAAACCCTGAAATATATAGAGTGTTCCATTTAAAATAAGCAAGTTGGTATCGACTTCCGGTATAAGCGGAAGTGCCAGCTGCTTGTAATTATTTTAGTTGGATTGGCCACACTGACTTTAGTAACACCCAAAATTTTCAAAAATTTCTGATGCGTACTTTTCTCTGTATCGATCGATTCACTTCCCCCTGTATACATACATACATACATACATACATACATACAAAGCAAGTTAAATAAAAGCTTGTAAAAATATGTAAAATTTAATAATAATCTCATATCTAATAATACATTTTTTTATGGGTGATTATTGTAGTAAACGTCCAAAGTATTGTTGATTTATTTTTGATGCGTGGAATATTTATGTTTTTGGCATAGCTGGTTACGAATTTAAAGACAAAATTAAAAAATTCAAAATGGTGGTGCCAATATATCGGATGGAAATTTTAAATATTAAAACTAAATACTTCACCCTACAAAAAATGTTCGGAAGCTATCTCTAAACGAAATTAATAATCCTACATAAATATAAAAAAAAGAAATTAATTCTTAGTTTGTAAGTTTTATTTTTGATGTCATTTTGATTACAAAGAAACAAAAATTTTACGTTACGAAAATCCCTTTATAGTTTAAAATGCAATTTATTTCTAAGGCAAGTGCTGTAAGCGGACGAAAAAATTTGAGCGTCTAGGTCATGCTATATATTAACGAAAAACAGTATTTGAAAATGTTTTCTTTTTTTAGTTTGACTACTTGCAGTAACAAAACGACATTTTTATTTAAAAAAAACTGTGAGGAAGTACATTGTTCTTGTCATAAGTCTATGTTTTTTATGCTATACAAAGAGTCAAGCTTATGAAGAAAAATAAAACGAAAATCTTTTTGTACCACGAACAGGTTTGGGATTATTTTTTCGCATTAATTTTTGTACCGTAAGTCGTGTATGTTTGTAGTACATTGACCTTTTACTAGCAATCTTTTAAATTTGACGACACAAAATTATTTTTACTTGTTTCCTTATATCATCAGATATAGTGTATGTAAAAATTGTGGAATATTGCATATAACTTTTTATGTAGTGATTTTCTCAAAGATTGCTATTGGGAACAATTGTTAGAAGCATTCAATACACTTGGATACCCATAAAATTTGTTTTTGTTAATCCGTTCCATTGCACCGTACTTTTATGGGAAAACAATCTTGAAACAGCATATTCTTTTCTGTGTGGTAACTACAATAAATTTTTGATAGGATTACTTAGTATTATGTTGAAAAAATTAACAAAACGTAAACATTAATATTTTTATTCTTGACATAACAGAGAGGCATTGGGGACAATGGGCAATATAGTTGCTCGCTAAGTCTACAGATCTAATGCCGCTCGACTTTTTCCTAATGTGCTACCTAAAAATAACTGTAGCAGAGTAAACTTGGACGACGTTAAACTAAGAATACATAAGGACATTTTTTGCATACCTGACGGTGTCCTCGAAAATGTCTTAAAAAGTTTTCGAGTCGCCTGGATTATTGCATGACTATAGATGGGGCACATTTTTAACACATTCTTTGATACTTGTTTTCACTTTTGAATATAAAATTATTTATTATAGTTCACTCCATTTTTATACTGCACATAAAAAACTCAAAGCTGCTGATCGAGCTAATATAAGAGGAGATCGGGGCATGCTTTATTTTTCTACACTATGTTAAATAACAAATATAATGTATTATTTAACAGATAAAACATCACTACTCTTATGTAAAGTATGTCCTGGTATGATTAAGATAAGAAATAAACGAAAACATGCCTTTTAGGATTTCTAACTCTTGTGATATAGTTACGCGAATCACCCCTAACTAGAACGGCGCGAAGTTTATTGTCGGCATTAATACCAGGGTAACAGATGAACAGAGCCGTACTTTCAATTTATCTGTCAATGTCGCAAAGGACGGGCAATGCGTCCACCAATGCATAAGAGCTAGCTTGATGCAAAACAGTAAGATTTTTTCTGTTTACCAGAAACATAATTAATTTTCACCAAAAATACGATTTTTAAATCTAGTATCATCTTGTTCATTATAATATGCAAAAATTTAAATTACGGCTCTGTAGTACTCTTGTCAGCATACAATAGCGCCGACATTTATATTTTTGTGACCGGTTTTTATTGCCTTTCTTATTCGCATTAAACATTTGTAGACAACTATACACAAGTATTACTGATTAAGTTACTTTCACTTTTTCTAAATACCTTTGTATTTTTTTTTTCATAAAAAACGTGATTGTTAACTTTGGGGATAAAAATTATTTAAACAAAAATGGTTGTCACAGCAATGACCTTATGAAAAACATTTTTGAGGATACTCAAGTATGTAATGATTTACCTCAAACAACTCTTGACAGGGTAATTATTGAAAAAAATGCTACTTGAAAAGTGATACACAATATTCCACACTTTATACACACCCTGTATATGATGAAAATACGAGAAATTCATTACAAGATTACTGACTAAATGAGAGTATTTTTAAATCTATGTGTATATGTCGGTCTGATCACCAAAAAAGTATAAATCGATCAAACTTGGGAAGCATCCTCGCAAAAATCGATATCGGTATTAAACTGATATTTTATAGAAACTATTTTTTTATTTGATTTCTTTTTTTGATAAAAGAAGCTTGTCAAATTTTTACAAAGTGTTTCGGATTTTAATGGCAGAACTTTAGAAAATTAAAGGAGGAGAGTAGCTAAGGCCGGTTTTAGGCCTATTTTATTTTTGGATTTAAATTTTAAAAAAACCATTTTTTTTATCATCTGTCATTAATATTTAATTGATTTCACCCCAAACAGAACGCCCCTCCCCACTCGGACATATCTCTTCTACATCTTTTAAGTATTATATAACCAGAATGCAGGAGCGTTATCCTTAAATTTTTTTTGCATTTAAAAAGTGTTTAGAACCCTCCAAAGTCTTTTTTTTTTTTTTCAAATAAGTTCATCTGAACTACCTTCCCCACTATAATAATATATGTAACTGAGGGTGGGTACGTGGGCATCGTGGGGGAAAGAGAAAAAGGAACGGGTGTAAAAAATCATCTTTTTTGTGACAAAAATAAAGAATCCTTGTAGTTGCATTATATAACTGTATGTTTATAAAGTCGAATTATAAAGTGGAGGTGTGTGAGGTGGGGGAAAGGAATTAGTGGGGAAGGTAGTCCAAATGAACTTTTTGAAAAAAAAAAGACTTGAAGGATTCTAAACACTTTTTAAATGCAAAAAAAAAATAACAATACCGTTCCTGGATTCTGGTTATCTAATACTTAAAAGGGGTAGAAGAGTTAAGTGCGAGTGGGGAGGAGGTACCGTTTGGGGTGAGATCAATTAAATATTAATGACAGATGATAAAAATATGATTTTAAATTTTATTTAAATCCAGAAATAAAATAGGCCTAAAACCGGCCTTAGCTAACCTCCTCCTTTGAAATAATTTTTCTTTTGAAAATGGAATGGAATTTTCAAGCTTCCACTGATATGAAGACTTGAAAATTCTATCAACTTTGCTAGGTTAACAATCAGGCTTTACATGTTTTAAATGTCTATGGGATAGCAGGATAAAGCAAATCATTAAAAGATAAAGGAATGGACAAGCAGATCTTCTCTCGAACCGGGCTCACATAATGTTATTGCAACACCATTGGTTGATTCATCAAAAGTTCTTCTTCTAACTCGTCACATCAAACTCGGTCCTATGAAACAATTTGTGAAAGCTTTGGATAATGAAGGAAAATGTTTCAAATATATAGAACAGAAATTTACAAAGCTGAAGGAAGGAATTTTTGAAGGACCTCCAATATGTACCATGTTTAGAGATGAAGTGTTCCTTACGAAAATATATAGTGCTGAAAAAGCAGCTCGGATTAGTTTCCAAGAAGTGGCTAAAAAATTTCTCGGTAGTAATAAAAGTGAAAATTACAAAATAATTGTCGCTAAAATGGTTGAAAACTTTCAAAAGATGAGATGCAACAAGAACTTAAAGCAGCATTTCTTATATTCACATATTGACGATTTCTCAGAAAATCTTGGAGATTATAGTGAAGAGCATGGTGAAAGATTCCATCAAGATTTTATGGCAATGAAGCGTCGTTATCAAGGTAGATGGGATGTAAATATGATTTTTGTTGGATGTTGAAACCAGAACACAGATCGGGAGGAATGAAGAGAAAGAAGACTCCACTACATAGAACATTTGATAGTAAAATGGTTCGTTGTCATAAAATGGTATCAGAAGAAGAATGAGATTTTCCATGCTTTACTGTTTTCTCTTAGATTCTTTCAAAATAATGATTCATGGAGTCTTACTTACAGTTTACAGCTATTTAAGTTTCAATGAATCCAAATGCACCTGAATATCGTATTTTAGATACGTTTTATAATATTGAGGATAGAAAAAAAATTGTGATGTCATATTCGTATTCTACGGCTCAAAACACATGGGAATATCATGTTCTCATGTTTTGCACAGAACTTTTTTTTTGTGGAGCTGAGCTGTGTAATTATTAATTTTTTTTATTATTAACCGATGTCAAAAAAGATTTTTATGAAACTAGCAAAATGAATCTTGATGTTTAGTGGAACATTTGAGGCATATTCATGTCAGGAGTACTCAGGGAAAACTTTTTGGAAAACAGGGAATACCTGGAAAAGTCAGAGAATTTGATTTTGCTCAGGGAAATCACGGAAAAGTCAGGGAATTTATAAATTTATAAAAAAAAGTCAGGGAAAATTTATTAAAACTACTGATATCTAAAGTTGTTTCCATCTTGCGCCCACCCGCTCGTCAAAAAATGTTTTCCATTTCCCCTCCTTCGCTCATCAATTTTCATTTTCGAGCAGGAAGATTTTCTGGAATTTTCATTGAAAACTCCTGGAAAATCAGGGAATTTCAAAATTGTGAATTCGTATACACCCTGAGTACTCAATTTTTAGTATTTTTTTAAGACGTGCAACAGTTTTTTTTTCAATTTAATAAATGTTTAAAGATGCCCTACGTATTGTCGTGTTTAGATGATTGAATTGATAATTTTTTTCATTAACACATTAATGCCTACCCGATATAAATAAATGAATGAAAATTAAATATTAAATAGTTTCTTTAGCTGAAAACAAATCATTGGATTGATTACGTAAAAAAAAATAATGAAATGTTTGAATCTGTTAGTAGTTAGATACTGTCGTGAACAAAAAAAAAATAGGACAACTATTTTTTTTCTAATGTAAATCTGTCTCTATTTGCACACTTGCAATGAATTTTGACAAATAACTGACAATGTCACAAAAATTAAAGTTAGGTGTACGCAACTAGATTTTAGCAAAAATACGTTATAAGACTTGTCCAATTTTTTTTGCGCACGATAGTACTATATAAACGATCTAATGAGAAGAATATCGTTGCTTCAAAATTTAATAATAACTTTATTTTTGTGTGTAAAAAAAAAGTAACAGACTAACAAAATATTGTGACTTCCAGAAAATCTAATGTGTTATTTTAATAACTATTTTCAGTTTTTAATTTTGATTTTACTTTCAATTAATTAAATGCAAATTTATTTAATTTAAATTGAAAAAGTTTTTATAAATATTTTTTGGGTCATCTAAAATATGCGGTACGAGTTTTTAATTTAGTAGTCGCAGTTGGTAGTGGCCAGAATCAATTATGTTAATTTGTTTTATTTATACCACTTGAATTTTATAAATCTTTTTCAGTTTCAAAACAGTTTTGTTTTCTGTTTGAAACCAGTTTTTATTTACGTTTTATCCAGCAAAATGGAAATTATGGCTTAACAATTACAAATTGGCATAGGCAATTATTTTTATCAAATGGGGTAACTTTCTTCTAATCAATTACTGGTTTTTATTGATTACTCCTAGATTCAATTTGCGTAGTAATTGAAAAAATTTAGTTGCTAGTTTCTCACCAAATTTAATTGTAATTAATTACTGGATAATTAGCACTGTCATTTTATCCTATACGAGATCGTTCTTATAAACTTATAGTAGGGGAGCTGATAGACAAAATGGTGAGCGATAATCATAAAAATTTTCACTGATGGGCATCAATTCATTGGTCTTTGGGTATGTCAAGACCGATTGTCGAATTTTAGAACGCATGTCTTTGATTAATTACACAGTGGCACAAAAAAAAAGTGGTCTGGCCTGCGGACCAGACCAGTGTATTCTTGTGCATTTGGATGCGCTGAAACCGAGGCCGACGTTAAATAAATAGATAAAAAAAAACGAATCCGAAGTCAGAATTGTCAGATTTGCTCGTTTCACCTCTAACCCCGAAAACAAGCAAAAAATGGTCTCGCCAGCAGATCAGATCAGTGAATCCTCATGTATTTGGACCCGCTGAAACCGAATCCGAAGTCAGAATTGCCAGATTGACTCGTTTTTCACCGCCCAACCCCCAAAGAACACCCTCCCCTCAAAATGGTCTGTCCAGCGGACAGACCATTTTTTGTTTTGGGGTGTTTTTTTGGGGTTCGAGGCGAATCTGACAATTCTGACCTCGGATTCGGTTTCAGAGGGTCCAAATACATAAGGGTGCACTTTTTTTTTTTTGGGGGGGGGGGGGGGGGAACGAGCCAATTAGACAATTCTGACTTCGGATTCGGTGTCAGCGGGTCCAAGTACATAAGATAACACTTGTTTTGTCTGGCTATGTTATTAGTACTGGAATTTCATTGTTATGTCAGATTGAAAGGTCAAAGTTTCAGTTGAGCTAGATACTGATTTTTTTTATAGCACCATGAAAATAGTCGCTGTATTTTTTTTCTATCGACACATCGACAAAATCGCTGTAATTCGCATTGCACCCATTTTCACATGTTATATTTTATTTCAGAAAAAATTCTCCCTTAATACCACTCGTGCTTTTAAAGTTTGTCTATATCTTTTTTTTTCTAACTCATTGCCCAAAATTAACGTAACTTATAACTTGTAGGGTTATACTAGGTGGGGCATTTAAGTTGGCAAATGCGAATAATTTGAAAATAAAGCATTTTTGGGGAAAATGGTTCAGACTAAAGTTTCATAATTTCAAAGACGGAATCTAATGCTATGGTTCTTTTTAATCTGATGGACGACTTAACGGTCAACTTTGTTTCCACTTTTTTTTTACAGATTCGTATTCTGTGTGAAAAAATAAACAAATTTTGTTTCAATAATTTTTCAGTTTCAGATGTAGTAGTAGCACATCTCTGTAATTAGAGCACAAAAAAATATATGGAAAATTTTTATACAATGGACTGGAACTACATGTTCATCATTTTATGTAAAGGTAAATCTTCAAGAAGCTATGCAGTAAATACACGTTCAGTATTGGATCGGAATACCATGGTCGGTCGATTGGACGAGGTGGTCTCGTACAGCGGTCTACACGATCACCTGACTTGATTTCGCCAGATTTTTTTGCGGGAATATCTTAAAGAAAAAGTTTGCAAAGATTTGAACACTCTTCCATCTTTCTTGTTTTCTAATTACATAGATGTGCTGCTTCTACGTGTTCACGTCCAATGTTTAATTTTTTGCAAATAAAAAAAATGATTGAAACTAAATTTGCTTATTATCTATATGCAAGAGAAGGGATTTCTATTTAAAAAACAATATTGTCCTTCAAATGACCGTGAAATCCTTAATCAAACTAAAAAAAATTATAATAATAATTTTATTTACTTTGTATCACGCTGTAATAGTTTAATAATGTAATAATATAGGCATTCGATCTCGATTTTGAAACGAATGAAAGTTTTTTTTTAAACATTTTTCTCAAAATGCTTTATTTTCAAGTTATTCACATTTGTCTTTATTTTCAAGTTATTCACATTTGTCAACTTAAATGCCCCACTCGGTATATGTAGTAATATCAACATAACGTAAACATACTACATATAGTAAACCCCCAATTCCAAAGCTAAGGCTGTCAGGAATAAATAGACTAACCCTTGCCTATTTGAATTTCCCTTTCCGAATTCATAAATTATTAGTTTGGCTCTTAGAATATAATCAAACAGGAAATTCTTTAAGCAAAAATTACATGCAAAGAATGTAATACCGCTCATAAAGGGACAAGTTAATTACAGCTTTCAATGGCTTAATGTCGTTACAAAATAATTATCATTGCGGCAACTAAAATTAAATAGAAGCTCCTGCCAAGCAGGTAAAACAATTATTACATGTGTTGTCGCAAATGACAAAGCTACACACTCGCTCTGGGAAGGTAAAAATGTGCTCACGGTAGTAATTCATCATAAATAATAACACGTTAATAATTCGGGAAATCAAAACTATGCACTTTACATTACAATAATTTATAGTACTCTGGGGCGAGCGTAGAGGCGTTTTCACTGTGCTGTATTTCGATACTCCAGTGAAGCAACGTTCAGCGCGGTTAGTACTTGGATTGGTGAAAACAATCTTGGGAAACACAGCGATCTCATCCCACCTTCTAGCGTATACGCGGAAGCTATGTAATTTCAAGACTTAGTGGATATACCATCCTTCGGAGGGGATGTAAAGCAGGCGGTTCCTTGTCTATTAAATATTAGACAAGTAAAATATCCCTACTCTTCTCAAGAGAAGAGGTTCGACAAAATTTCCAGGTTGAGGGTAGCTCGTCTCCTGGCGTCGGTGATAGGCCCTGGTAGCGGAAATAGGCCGACGTTAAATAAATAGTTAAAAAAAAATAGCACTCTTAGAGTATACATGCCCTTTGCTTAACTGAACAACGGTAACTTCATTTTTAAACTTCTTAAATTGAAAATAAGAATTAAACTAGTGGAAGCATTATACTTTTCGCCGATTTACTGAGCTTTTTATATAATTGTTACACATTCTATAGGATACTCTTCGCATTTTTCTTGTAAATAATGTTAGTTTTTGGACATTCTAAATTTTGTGATACCAACTTTGTTGTGAAAAAAAAAATATATGAAAAAAAAATCGCCATGTGAGGGATCGAACACGAGACCTTTGGATTGAAAGGCAAATCAAATCAAAGATTTTTATTAAAGTTTAAAGATATGAATGCGCCTCAGCTGGGTCCAGTCTAGAGCTGATCACCCCACCGCGGCGTGCAACGTCGCGGTAAGTAGGTGATCGAGTGGAGGGGTTTAGCTTCGGCTGTAACGACAGATGCAATTGGGCGTTAGGGCTCCTGTTTAACGTATATAAAAAACTTAAACCTAACAATTTCGTTGAACAATAATCCGGGAAGATATTAAAATACTTAGAAATAGCTAGAACTACGAAGGAACAATTGCATTTTTAACACACGCGCACTGTCGCACGCGCGCATTAAATTTATGAACAAAATCTTGTTGCCCATACGGGAAAACTTAGTGAAAAAACCCGTTCGAGAGTCACGGATTTATCCAGTGGTCTACCTGCCTCTGGAAGGATGGGGTGAGGGGAGATTATGATTTTAAAAGTTGGGGTTTACTAACAGTTATTGGTCTAAAGGGAATTTGGAAGAAGAACAAAAAGGGATAAAAGAACAAAAATTGACAAAAATAATAAAAATGCAACTAATGGAGGAATAGAGGGGATACAAGTAAAAGGTGGTGAAAATAAGAGATGGTGAAAGTAAATTGTGGTATAGGAAAGATGTGGCTAGGGAGGTTGCCGAAAGATAGGCAACGCCTGGTATGGTAATGGGTGTTTCAGGTTGAAATGTATGGCATTATGCTGTCTGATTCGTGTGATGTCTCGGGTTAGCGGACTTTCGCCCAGTTTGAATTGGTAGAATTTTTGGGAAGTTTCCCGGTCGAAGTCCGCTAGTGGGGTTATGTCGTGGCAACGTGCATAGAGATCTCTGAGGGAGGTGTACCTACCGGAGTCTGAAATGAGGCGCATATATTTATGTTCTAAAACTCTAAGTTTCCGCATTGTCGTGGCCGGGATGCTGCACCACACCGGCGCCGCGTATGTGATGGCCGGCCTGATCACCATCGTATACAATAATTTTTTATTAGTCCTGTTTAGTCCGCTGCCCCGCGCCAAGAGCGGATACAGACTCCTGGACATGGAGTAGACCTTACGTACAGTCTCGTTATATGCGTGTTGAATGTCAGTCTCCTGTCCAAGTTGACCCCCAGATACTTCACACCGTTTGATTGGAATTTCTCTACCCCGATCGAAAGTGGCGTTAAAATCCGATTTTCGGTAAATCGGCGCGTGAAGAGTATGGACTCCGACTTCTCGGCGTTGATCCGAATCTTCCACTTGTCGTAATACGCCGTGGCACGAGCCATGTGCGCCTTGAGTAGCATGTTCGCCGCTTGTGCGTTATGCGAATGCACGTACATGGCCGTGTGAGGGATCGAACACGAGACCTTTGGATTGAAAGGCAAATGCTTTAGCCATTGAGCTATCTCATCTTACCACAAAACTTGAATGAATATCGTTCAAGAATTATATTTCAACGGATTAGATACATTATTATGGAATATATATATATATATTCGTAAAATATAAAAACAAAAAAATTTTATAGGAAATAACATTTCACAATATTTCTATTTAACTACAAATGACAGAAATTATGAAAAAATTTTTTTTTTTATTTAAATGATTAATAACTTTTTTATTTACTGATTGATTTTTTTCAAAAACAATAGGGTTCTTCCTCTAGCTAACGCTAACTTACTTTCCAAATTTCAATACAATCGGACTTTTCTTTCTTAAGTTATCGTGCTTACAAGAAACGTGACGGACAGACGGACATTTTGAAAGTTGTTCAGAATTCGTTCACTAACATAATGATATGAAATTTTTTTCTCTACGAGCGATATTTACTGATTTAGAAATGTGCCGATCAAATACAATATACTCTTCGTTTTTGCGAAGAGTATAATAAGTAAATATATATCAATAAATACTTTCATATAATACTCAAAGATGTTTTAACTCAAAGATCTTTGATAATACTTAATTATTATATATTTCACTGTTTCACGTGTAGCGTTACTAGATGGCGGTACTAGAACCATACTTTATTTTTATTTCGTTACCGTATAACATAAGGGACGGAATATTGGTAAATACAGTAATGCTTTCTCCGACTTTACTCGTCATATGATTGGTCGAAGCATGCCCGAGAACTGTTTATAGTGAAGACTTCTTAGCAGTTTTGGCTAGTCTATTATTATAATATCTGTGGTTCAACAAATTTTGTTTCTTGATTATCAATATATCTAAAATATGGCGAATTCCGCGTATTTTAAGTTACTGCAGCTGCCTTTGTTGAATATTTGCACGTTCTTAGTTTTTTACTAGATGAGTCGCTTTGGAAATACATTATGTGACGTAAATTGGCAAGAAAACGTCTGAGGGCAATTAAAGGCAACACTTAATATTGAAGATGTATTTTTATTTATTTCGTGAAGTATTTTCCCCAAATACCACTCGTGCTTTTAAATTTTGTCTATAATTTTTTTCTGGTGCTAAATTGCCAAAAGGTAATATAATTTCTGTAATTAGAGAATATTATTTAGGAATTAAACAAATCACCACTTCCACACTTTTTTAATTCCTAAATAATATCTAATCATGATGAAAGAAAATAAATATAAAATAAATAATTGTAAAAATAATTTATGTAAATTGGACAGTTTATTATCAGATAGTAAATTGTCAATTTACAGTCTTTATATTATTAGGCAAGGCAACAACGCTTTCGAAAAAATGTTTCCTATAAAATTTTAAGTATAGTTAGCGTAATAGATATAAGATATTTCCTTTTAGTAAATATCAAAAGCGCCGGGTATGCCTACAAAGGCGCGTACAATGGGTTTTGCATCTTGCGTCCCACCCGTTGATCTACTTACTAATGCGACTTCGACTGCTATACTGGTGATATTGTATACGATAAACTGAAACAAATGCCACGCTGCGAGCTGCTTTAGACAAAGAGATATGTAATCAGCTTGTAGATTGTAGATTGTTTAAGGGGTCGCTTGGCCCTGAGTTGGCCTTTCTTCACTTCGACCTTGTTGTTGTCCAGGATTCCAAGATTTTTTGCAAAGCTTGTGATTTTCCTGGGAGCTAATTTCCTTATGTCTTCAGGCGTTAATTCCGCCTTGTGGCATTCTTTGTTGAATTGGTTATAAACCTTTTCGCTTGTCGTTGACCTGGTGTATTCGTCCAGTAAGACTTATTTTGTTCCTTTTCCCATTTTTGGACTTCCTCCGTTATGTGTCCCTTAGATAAGCCACAGAACGGTTCGGGTCTGAAAAATGGGACTTCAACCTCTTTGCTTCGTTGCCTTCTATTCCCTCATGCCCTGGCACCCACATCAAGGTAATCTTGTTGTTTTTTGAAAGTTGTTTCAGGGATTGTCTGCATTCCCAGGCAATTTTAGACTCGAAGGTATAGAACCATGCCTTTAGTGATGCCTGGCTATCTGAAAGTATATAAATCTTTGCCCTTCGAGTGCCTCTATTTGGGCATTCCTGGGCACACTGACTATAGCATAGATTTCTGCCTGGAAGTAAAGCTGCAGCGGGCCCCAAATTTGGTCGGCCCCGGGGACCCTCCATTGGGGGAGAGGTAGGCCAGATATTTTAGACTTTATGAATCGGCTTTTAGCTTATCAGACAATTTCGTTTATTGACTATACATGCAATGAACAAGGAGGTTCGAAGAAGAGCATGTTTCTTATCTCTACGTAAACGCTCCAAGTAACTCTTCGGCAGACCATTTATTTTTTACTTATTAAAGTTCTACTTTTATACTTTTAATGATAATGATATTATAAGTAACACAGTGTCCTTTAACATTGAAGACTTAAACTGACTTTGTGCGTGAGAAGACTACACATTTAGAGACAAGAGTCACACACTGTGTCTGAGTATACTAGGATTAATTTTTTTTTTCTGAAAAAATCCCAGTGCCACAACTGGGATCTTGGAGTGAGTCAATGTTCGTTTGACTATCGACTACACAGTAATATTTTCCAACAAAACATTATTTTTCCTTAACTTGATGAGGTAAAACTTTATGCAGCCGGCCCCCGGACTATAACTAATACCAAAGTTAAATTAGAATTTTTTAACTTTTATGAACCTATGTAGAATCGTACGGCAAGTAAGTAAAATAATGAAAATAAACCGATAGTTGAAAGAATCAGGGCCGGGCGCATAATTGCATAAATATCTTCTGCAGCAAGCTGAGGCAATAACTCCCGAGAACATCTTTTCAAGTGTCGTAGCATCACAAGGCGGCCGCCAGGCTCCGGTCAGTGGGTTACCTATGCCTTCTGGGCTGATCCAAGATATACACAATTCAAAATACAACGTTTACACGCCAAACAGGTGTTATAATAAATTCGTGATTATGGGACTCGTTCATTCTCAGACCGAGATTGTTGCTAGACGATGTGCCAGTTAAGATTTGTTTGAATGAATATAGGAGGTTGTTTTTTTCGTCTGCTGATGAAAATTAATTTATGTTTTATAGTGTAGTAATCCCATGTCAAAACAAATTGCAAATTGCACAGCATTATCTTTATAAATCTTCATTAAAATGCCTTTGCATTGTACAGTTAGTTATAGACTAGAGCATTTTTTTATAACATGGTCTCTTCGTGATAATTATTCACACCTATTTTCTATTCTAATTGATTTTAGACATTATATTTAATATTTCGTGGGTTGAAAACCAGAGGTCTGAGCGACATCATTTTCAATATACCATTTATTGCTTAAATGAAATTTTTATTGTCAGCAACATTAAACGTTAAGATACAATTTCTCAGATTGTTCATGGTGATTCCTGAGTGGGATTTTAAATTACTGAAATTAGAAAGAGCAACATTTTCATCTTCTGATGAAAATGCGACCAGAAGTTCTGGTGTTTCATCACGAAAGCAGCTCTGATTCTACTAATTTTAGGCGTTTTTGAGGCGTTTATTACCATCGCTACTTCTTTCAGGAAATGTCTTCTTTGCGATTGCAATTTTACAGCTACCTGAATCCTCAAATACAATGGAGGACCTCGACCCTCCGTGGCGTTTAAGAGTCTCTAACTCCCCTGATTCTGCCAAAATGGAAGAGGATCTCCGAAAATAATGACCAACAAGAGATGTTGGGTCAGGTAGTTTTAAGTATTCTTAAATTTTAGTGGTATTTTTCCCATAATGTTTATACCCACTACTCGATAAGTGTATTTTCCATTTCCGATACGCTCCACAGACGCCCCTAATAAGTGCAACATGAAACAATAGGTTTTTATAAAAAATCCTTTTGTATTGTTTTAAAAATGCCTTCACCATAAGAAATTATTCATCTGATCAATTTATTTATGTGGTTCATCTCCAATTCCTAATTTTTTTCCCTCTATCCTACCGATTGTCCTTTTCAAAAAGATAACGACTTTTTTGTATTGGCCGATATCTGTCATTTTTTACCTGGAGAATAGCCTTCAACAAATACATTTTTCGTATAATTTTGTACGTTTTTGTCTTGGCAACCTGCTGTACTGCGTTTCGTACTAATCTCTTATCCGGCAAAATGTTTAAAGTTACAATATTTCTTGTTCGGCCACATCTAGTGGGGTATTTGCAATCGTTATCATCCACATTACTTTCCATCATTTTTCCAAAAATATTCACAAAAATAATAGAAATTTTCTTTGCACTAACTAATAAACACTTTACTAAAATGATGAACGTCGTAATTTAGTTTGTTAATTTTCACATTTCCTTGGAGACAGCTACAGAAACTGGATGAAACTTTGGAAATCAAAACAAACTGACAACTAATTGACAAATACCGACAATCACTGATGCAATGTCGTCAAGATATTCGAAATACAGTTTTTTTTAATTTTTACATGTATTTTACTTCCACGTCCAGTGGAAGTATAGTAACGACAAAAAAAATTTTAAAAATTTTTATTGCCCAAATAGGCTTAAAATGTCATGAAACGTCGAGATTTTTAAGTTTGAGCGAAAAAAAATTTCTGTCTGTCTGTCTGTCGGTCTGTCTGTCTGTCTGTCTGTCTGTCTGTCTGTAACTTTTTTTATGCGCACGTTTACTCTGGAACCGTTTGATATTGACTTGAAATTTGGTACACATATGTACTTTAACGAGATCTAGAACTAGATTATATTTTCATCTTGTTCCGTCGAAGGGTTGGGGGGTAAATTGGGGTAAATCAAGCAGGTAAGAGTCAATAAAATTGGTATTTAGTATATACAAGAGAAGTTGAGGCCTCAAAAAAATTTTTGGCATTAGCCACCCCCATTACCACCCCCACCTCCTTATTAAAGGGGATGAAAAAAAAATGTGATTTAGTGCATGTACAAGAACCAGAAACCTCAAAATATTTTTTTACTTCATCCACCCCCCACTACCACCCCCCTATCACCACACCCACCCCACTACCGATGTGGGGTACCGTTTTATGGATTTTTGGGGTAGAGGATTTCAAATATTATATTATTAAAGTTCCATAAACAATTATTTTCACATACAAAGTTTTTTCGTTGTTAGTGACTTGGATAGAGAATCTGGATGTGGAAGTAGTGATTCCTTGGGCAGCGGTTTTTGATATTGAAAAAAAATGCGAGTATTTCAAGCGCAAAGTGTCATTGCCCAGTCTCTCTCAATCGGAAATAACTTAGTTTGCGCACTCAATACACAAAGAACTATTAAATGACAAACAGCGTTAAGAAGATCCATAAGGTGCCAGGTACTTTGCTTTTGGGTGAATATAGCTCAGGAACAGGTAGACATATTGAGTTGTGATTTGCAATATTCAGTTTCTCGTTTTCGTTCCTCGTTCCACTTCATATGTGAGTTGGTGTCGAGACGAAGGCATGTCAAAATAACGCAATTTCTCATAACTGTAGACTATAGCTCAGAAATAAGTTATTAGTGGAGCAGAACTTCGAGCATAGCACGCTTATTTAAGGAGAAAATTTTTTCGGAGTAGAAATATATGAGACCTAGACCAGCTGATACAAAAATAAATAATTTATTATATTCGTTGATAACCTTTTTCCTTGGTCGGGACAAAATTTTTGAGCATTTAATTTCAGAGATGACAATTTTTTTTATATCGCGCGCCTACAAGTAAAAAAGATATTACTCTGAAACTGCTGTACTTAGGTGAATGATTCTAAATTTGATTGATAGAGTTTATTCCATATAATAATTCTATATTAGAAAAGTGTCGCAATTCGATTTATTACATTTTGAAAAAACAATATATATTCTGCAATAATTGATAAAAATGTTAATGTATTGCTTTCACAGGCATAACTTTTTATTTCACGATATCGATTTCAAATTTTTTTATACCAACCTCTTCGCTGATGTTTGAGGAATATTTTCTGTCATATAACATATTGTCGCGTTTCATAAATAAAGACTATATTTGAACACGCGCATGTCGCATTAGTCAAGTAGCGCATTGCGCGTGGGATAAAGATCGATAAATACGTGAACTGGCGCGTCGAAAAAGGAGGCACTGACATAATACAATAGTACTAATGGATTATTATTATGACGGCTACCTGCTGTTATGAACTAAAACGCAGTTAAAAAGAAATAAATTATAATACTAATTAGTGAATTATTTTAAAATATTTAATCGTTAATTTTGACCATAAAAAAATTAAATAAAAATGTTCAAAAATCAAGTCCTTCATTAATTGGTTCAATTTGAATCGGAACATTCCGGCATTTTTTGCACCTGCAGGCCGATGTACATTTTGGATTTTCTCGAAGACATGGACATTTTACCGAAATACAATTTTTATCTCGGCAGGAAATATTTAACATATATCTCAGTCCGTTAAGTATTGATACCTTTGTGGAGAGAACTGGTCAGACAAACTCAATATTAAGTTTGTGACTATTTTGCTATGTAATAAACACCTGAAAATCGAAATTTTCATTTAATATAAGAAAAATAAAAATAAAACTGAAGCAACCTAAGCACATACGCTTGAAAGCATCTTCTGTTGGAGGATATCCTGCTGGCCATTTTAACGACTGTAATGTTGTTAGTTTTCTGAGATGATCCAGACTCTCAACATTGTCGTGTTTATACAATTTCGCAACAAAATTTCTAGACATTTGCAGAACATCTTCTAGATGATGCGATTGATAGAAATTTGAGAAATTCCTAATATCTTCCAGAAAACATTGAATGCAATTTTTTTGCCAATTTTAAAAAAACATATTATGATACAACTAAAAGAATTAAGATACGGCGCTTACACCTCCGGTGCGTCAATAGTAATTGAATGTTTATAGTATTTATTATTACATTTTATAATTTTATTTATTTTTTTTATGATTTCAATTTATGTTAACTTACTCATGTAACTGAATACTATTCTTTTCCTCTTACAAAAGGCCACAAAAAATAGCACACAGCCTAATTTTGTACTAATTACTCGATTTTAAGCGCATTTTTTGCGACGGAAAGATGAGTACGTCTATATTTATAACCAGTGGACAGGTAGCGGATATATTAACCGTGATAATTTATATTCAATCAATATATCTATGTTGATAGACAGTTTTTTTGTTGGCTTCATTTTACAAATCAATTTTGGTGATTTAATTATGGCGAGGAATTTGCAAACGTCGCGCGAAGGTAATATAATTTCCCAGCTTTCTTAATAATAATCCATAAAAAATAATATAAAAGTTTCTCTAACAACAGTTTTATATTAATTAGCTTGTACGAACATTTTTATAAAATATGAATCGAACGAGAAATAAATAAACACGTATAAGTAGTTGGCGAGAAAGTAGAAAATATGAATTTTACTATTCAAATTAGAGTCTATCGGATGCTATAGTTACTAGTTAGTCATAATAACATCTGTTGGATTTATAACGTTGTTTTCTGAATTAGTGTTATTTTATTGATCTAGTTTATACACTGCATGCTGTTATTCACTATAATACAGAGTGTCCCAAGGGTATGGGATGGGACAATAGCTTGAAACCAAAGACACTGAGTACCTGTAGTTTTTTTCCTAGAACGGCTCCTTGGAGGTTATTCGTCCTTAAAACTTAAATCTTGTAGAAGATGCTCATAACTTTCAAATAAATGTATCAGTTGAAATAAAATTTGGACAATATACAAAGTAAGCAAATTTTTGTTATTGAGACATACGACACGTGTCATATATTCTTAGAAGGGGTCTGGGGTTTTCGGTAGAACGCTGCTTATTACGCTGGATTTATGGATATTCTCGTACGCGATTTAAATGTCTCTTGTCCTATGGTTTCAAAGCAATTTGAGGGGAAAAACAACAAACCCATACATAAAATAAAGTCGAATAACGAAAAACTGCATAGCTTGCGGGAGCATTTAAGACTACTACTAGAAAAAAAACAGACTGCGACTTTTTTCAACAGGAAATAAAAATTGCTTGAAAAGAATATAAAGCAGAGTTGTCATAATATGTAAAAAAAGAAGTAAATACACATTATATTAAAAAATGTCCAAAGGAACGTTATTAACGACAACGTAAATAGACAAAATAAAAATATAATATAAAAACTACCCTTAATGCAACTGATTTGAATAATTATTATGTAGAGATTGCAGAAAATATTATCAAATAGCTACCTGATATAAATCGTATACTACCTAACCATACAAAAGACACAGATGAACACATTTAAATTTAGAGAAGTAAGATTTATTGAGGTAAGAGAAACTGAAAAATAATGGTAGTAAACATGTTTATGATATGAACTATAAAATAATTAAATACGTCAAGGATATTCTAATCATACCCTAACAAAATTATTTAACATATGCATTAGAGAGGGTACATATCCAGACTGCTTTAAAATTGCTAAAATAATACCAATATGTAAAAAAGGGTCAGCAGACGACCCAGTAAACTACCGACCAGTATCGTTGCTACCAGTAATTTAAAAAATATTTGATTTTTCTGAAGAAACAAATCTGTGAATACTTTGAAGAAAACGCTCTGTTAACTGATAGTCAGTTTGGTTTCAGAAAGAGTCGAAAATAAAAACTACGTAGGATCAATTTTTTGCGACTTAAGTAACGCTTTCGATTATATTTCTCACGATATCCTGTTAGACAAATTACATTTCTATGGTTTCAATGAAGTTAGTTTATGATAACATAAGACAGAGTACATTTTTTAATAAAGTAATTTCCGACCTTTTACCAATCAATCACGGTGTACCATAGGGATCTATACTAGAACCGGCTTTGTTCGTTATTTATATTAACGACTTAATTTTTGCAGATGTAAATTGTAGTACTATATTATATGCCGATGACACCACAATAATCACTAAAGATAATAACTTAAAGTGTTTACTTCATGATATGGCCAATAAAACAGTACTACTAAATAATGGAAAAACATTATTTTTATACTGTAATTTAGACAGCGTAAAAAACCCAGACTGTACAAAATTCCTTGGAGTGTACTTAGATCCTCTCCTTACCTGGGAGCACCAAATAGATTTTATGGTTAAAAAACTTAATAACACTTTACACTTAATAAGAAATCTTGTACATGTCGTACCAATGCAAGTAGTAAAAACAGCCTACTTCAGTCTTTTTCATTCGGTAATCAGTTATGCAATCATAACTTGGAGTCATTCGGCGCATACTGGTCGAATATTTTACAATACAGCCATTCGATCTCTGTGTATATTGATGAGCGGGGGGGGAATTCTAAAATAAAATTTTTCCATAAAAATTGGCAACTTACATCTCGAATTTCCAACTTTTACCCAACTTTTGCCAAGTTCCGCCGAAATAAAAGTGCGGGGGGGGGACAAAATTAAAATTTCAATAAAAACTACCATTACGTCTCAAATTTCCAACTTTGTCCAGTCTGAAAAAGTTGGGGGGTAACGTACCCTCCCCCATACCCCCCTTCGCTACGCCCCTGTTTGTTTGTTAAAATGAACTTAAATCAATATAGTCTTGTATGTGATATACATTCCCATAATACCACATTAAAATAAATTATATAAGTCTAAAGCACAGTAGAGGTAGAGGTGCCAAATATCATTACGGACCATTATTTTTTAATAAACTACCAAAGACAATTATAAATCTAGATTTTAAGCAATTCAAGCAAAAGATAAATGGAATTCTTACAGAAAATGCATTTTATGATTTTGATGAGTTCTTAAATGTCGACATAAATTATTAATTTTAATTTGTGACGACAGTGTATCTCTGTATATGTAACCACGTACGTATATTTTAGTTTGTAATTATGCACCTGTTTTCTTGTAATACTTTATATTTTATATATTTCTCAATCTGTGTGTACCAATTTTTACTTCATTATTATTTTAAACATTGTATATCATACTGACGTGTCTGATTGTGTAATTAAACTGAAAAGGCAAATAAAGAATTTGAATTTGTTCATTATGAAAGGGTAGATAACTTGATTAATAAGGTGGTCCTTAACTATACTTGATGATATTTTTTTCTTCCATTTTCTTCCAAACGGTTCCAATTATTTAAAACATCAGGTGTATAATATTTCAGTTCGATAGACTGACGTTAACCCATGCTCCAAGGCCATTAAAAATTTATTAGCCAATCCAATTTTCATCTATTTTCAAGTGTCTCATGAATGGTTGGTCATATGCAAAGTTTTTGAATAATCGAAAGGAAATGTCGTTTTCTAAAACACCATTCCTTTGAATTTTTCTTATACACCCAATAGTTTTCGAAATAGTGAAGATTTCGTCAGCATAAACAAGGTGCTAGAATATTAATCTCGTTTACAAGGCCTTAATGGATACAAAACAAAAGTCTTGGGAGTATTCTCTTCACCGTTCCCCATCTAGTATCCTTTTCTCTTTTTGGTGGGGGGAGGGTCATCAAAAAAAATTCTTTGCCACGCAATAAGATATAGTAGTATTCTTTGAGCCTTTAACCGTTTTATATTCTCGTTTCGGTCAATGTGACCAAAAAAATACATCTCTATATAGAAAACTTGGTAGAAATTAACTACCGAAAATGGTCACTGTAGTTAGAAATACATTTAAATATTGTAAGGACTCATTACGCCAGACCGATTGCGTGTATCTAACCCAACAGCACCTAGATTATGCTGTTTGTCAAAGATCCAAAACGAGGAAAATCTTCCGCCCCATTGTATCCGCAATCAGATCATCAACTACCTACCAAAATGGTTAACAGCGGAGTTCGAAAATTTACCCAACCTAGTCTTTCAGTAATTAATTACATAGATTTTATCAATAAAGTTAACAAGATGGTTACATTTTGAACTTTTTGATGTTTATTCATTGATTCCAAGTGTATTGATCCCACAAAGCTTGAAGTAACTCAAGGTTTTACTTAAATCAAATGTTAATCAAGAAGTAGTTAAGGAATATACCTACTACTAAACTTTGCATGAATGAAAATTGTTTCCAATTCAGTAATATGCAATGGGAAACTCTTTGTCGCCTTTGATTGCCAATCTGTTTATAAGCACGCCCGAAATAGAGATAAATGAAAAATTTAAGTATTCGCCTAAGATATGGTTGAGCTATGTGGGTTATAGATTTGCAGTATTCAATACAAAGGTTGCAGATATAGACAACTCAGTAAAATTTACATATGAAATAGAAACCAATGGACAGCTATCAGTTTTAGATACGTTAAAAGCTAAAATCCTTATTATTAAACCGAATTGTCTTAAAGTTGAAAGAGCAATTAGTAATTAGGAATAGTTAAAATATGTTGGTATATACAGAAAAGACACCAGCACTTTAAGGTATATCCTTAATGACTCACAATATTGTCTCCAGCACAAAATGGCTGGTCTCTCAATATTTGATTCAAGTCCTAGCCCAGCTTGAACACCTGCATATTAAACTAGATTTTAAGCATTTTTTCGAACAATAAAACAAAAAACAAAAAATTAAAACTATATACATTTAGATTTATATACTTTTATTTAAACTACCACACTCAAAGAAAATGATAGGTAAATTCAACCAAAAAGAGCCAATGAAATGGCGCCTGTCTAGTTTCATAGTTAAATCAATCAGAAAAGAATAGTCATACAACAACTTTATTTGTTTTCGTAAACAAATAGTAGTTTAATAATCATATCTTCTTGTAACAAATTAAATAGTACAATGACATTTTTTTATGTTCACTAACCATTTTCAATTTGGTCTACAATTAAATAGTACAACGACTTTGTTTTTTGTTCACCAACTAATTTTTAGGTTGATCTACACTTTATTGTATGATGAAGTTTTTTTTGGTTAGCCAAAATCTCAGTATTGAGACATCAGACCACCCAAACCAAAGATTAGAAGATCCATCCAAATATATCGATGATCCCTGAGAGAATTTGAACATTGCAATCATGTTATTAATTTTCTATAAATTCATAAGTATAAGATAATGCATGATTGATTATTGTCAGTGATTTGTATGTGGCGTCATCTGGGAATAATTTCTGTAATAGACTACGTGGTAAGCCAGAAAATTTTATGGTAATTCTTTTAGAACTTCTAGAAGACGACAATAATATTGGTTTGTCTACCAAGTACAATAATACAGCGAACTAATACTGGGTTAGAATTACAATTCGATAATAGTTAAAAATAAAATATACTATTATCTAGTTTAATTTGACAGAATTCAACAAAATAATAGTCAGCCGAACAAAATAATAGTCTTATCATCTATTTTTTAAGTTAATGTTTGTTGCGTTGTACGACAACTTTTTATTAATTAAAATAACAATCACCTCTTGTTTAAAAATACCATCAATATAGTTTGGTTTTTTTTTGTTGAATTTACCCATACTATTTCTTTGAGTGCAAAGGTCATTCCTTTTTGTATATTTAAATTATTAGTTTCTAAGTCCCTAGCACCTTCCAGGCCATACAAATTTATAACAAATTCCTTATGTTATTGTATCATAAAGAGATGAACATTAGTAATCGGCGATGAACAGTTTAATGTATAAAAATAATATAAAAATTATGAATAAACGACAAACGGAAACAGTTTCTACAAACGTTAATTACACCCTAATCAAGTTATCGGCATTGCAAAAGAGTCAATGATGAAATAATAAAATGTACGGTACTCAAAATAAATATTGTACTTCTCTTGAATCACATTTTTAATCATTTATTAGTTAAAAGTCATATTTGAAGTATAAGAACTATACTACATTATAGCAGATCTCTTATAACTTATCAGTAAATCTTGGACAATTTCCGGATATTTTAAAATTAGATAAAATAATTTCCTTATTTAAAAATGATCCGCAGTTGGTAGAAAATCATAGGCCCATAACTTTACTAAGCTACTTATCTAAAATTCTTGAGAAAGCAGTTGCCAATAGAATGGCACCTATATTTAGAATCAAATAATTTATTTACTGATAGTCACTTCGAGACAATAAATCTGCAGAACTAGCCACACTAGCATTTGTTAAAAAAATCTACCAGTATCTGGATAAAGGTAAAAAAGTAGCTAGTCTTTTCTTTGATCTAACTGCCGCTGTTGATTCAGTTAATCCGAAATTTTTGGAGGTCAAATTAAAATCAACAAGAATGAATGGAAATATTTTGAAATGATCAACTTCTTATCTGGAAAATCGGAAAATTTTAGTTTCAATAAATTCAGAAATGTCAATACCTTAATATGGAAATCGGAGTAGCTCAAGGTTCCTTTATTGGTCCACTTTTATTTCTTATTTTCGTCAGTGACTTACCAGATTATATAACAGAAGGCGAAGTATTTATGTACGCGGATGACCCATCTGTCATAATCCACAGTGATAGCATTAAACACTGTAACGTTTTATACAATTATTTTTTTAAGGATCAATGGGTTTTTTTAAGAAAATAAATAAAAATATTGTCTCGGATATGATGAAAGATTTTATAAATTTTAAATTATCAATAAACAGATTGACAAAATGTCCGAACTGTCGGAAATCAAAGTTACAAATAACACAACACTACAATTATCGTGCCGCAAAACCAAAACAGTACTCATGCGATTTCTCGTTGGTTGTTTAGGTTACCACTCTTGACTGTGGTTACGTAGGTGGAAATTCCTTCCACAAAATAATTTGTATGGTATACAGACCATAATATCAGGCAAATCCTGTGATTACTGCTCCAAACACAGAATATGCTCCAGCTTGATATTTATATTCTATCGTCTTCAAAATAAGGGCAACAGCATCAGGCGAAGATACATCCCCATCTGACATTTTTCATCTGTCAACTTAACCGACTAGATTCTTACATGTATAATAATTAAACAAGAATTAAGGGTGGGCGCTCTACAACACTTAGAGAATAGAACTGCTACAGTCACTAAACAATTTGAAGACTGGTGTTTTAAAAATTCTCTAATTATTAACACGAAAAAAACCGTATTTTCGTATTTTACAAATATTATAATAGTCCCAAAATAGAATATGTTGAGACCAACACGAACACAAAATTCTTAGGGTCCGTGATAGACGCAACAATAAATTTTGCCCCTCAAATAGATACTTTGTGCACGAAGGTAGCAAAAACAACACTTGCAGTTTATCGTCTTCAAAATAAGGGCAACAGCATCAGGCGAAGATACCTCCCCATCTGACATTTTTCATCTGTCAACTTAACCGACTAGATTCTTACATATATAATAATTAAACAAGAATTAAGGGTGGGCGCTCTACAACACTTAGAGAATAGAACTGCTACAGTCACTAAACAATTTGAAGACTGGTGTTTTAAAAATTCTCTAATTATTAACATGAAAAAAACTATATTTTTGTATTTTGCAAATATTATAATAGTCCCAAAATAGAATATGTTGAGACCAACATGAACTCAAAATTCTTAGGCTCCGTGATAGATGCAACATAGTCCAGTCAATGACAGAGTTGTAGAGAACATTTTGGAGGGGAGAATTTTTCTCTTCAGGGATGTGTTGGGGGTAGTTAGGAGGTAAACATACTAAAGGTCCCCGCCCCTAGCCCCGCCGCTTCAGTAGGAGAGGGGGGTGGAAAGGTTCCTTTTTTCGATTCTTCGCTTATAACTTGGAAACGATGCGTCGTACGAAAAAAGGTAATCTATGCAAAATTAAACGTAATTAAATTTCCCACAAGAACGTTTATATTCATTTTCTTCCTATGTATTATATTTTACGAGATATTCGCCAGCGAAAATCGATAATTAATAAAAAAAAATAAATTATGTACCTTGTATATTTCTAACAAAGCGGTTTACCGTGGTCTGCTAATAAATCACAGTCACAAAATAATCTCTATTTTACAACACTGGACGTATTTACTAACGTAATATTTTGTCGAAACTAGACATTTCCTTAAATATACAGTGTGACTCACTTAAAATGAAGATACCCTTATAACTTTTTCATTTTGTTTCCGATTTGAATCAAATTTTACTCAAGTATAGAATAAATTAGGATCTACTTATGACCAGAAAATCATTCACCTGCTATAAAGGCAAAGCTACCTGCGGTACCAAAATATGAGGAAAAAGATTAAAAATCATATTGATTTCTAATCTTATGAACGATGAATTTTACGTAGCCACCACAAATTGCGGAAACTGTGGACCTCCTTTGCCAGATGAGATTATGTATGAAATATCCCCCATCAATAATTAAATCAAATTTTGGTGTATGTACGTTTGTGGCGCCGATCGGATGCATTTTTTAGAATTTCTAACATTCAAAATGTTTTATTTTTTTCAGCATATTTTTGTACCGCAGGTGGCTTTGCCTTTATAGCAGGTGAATGATTTTCTAGTCATAAGTAGATCCTAATTTGTTTTATACTTGAGTAAAATTTGATTCAAATCGGAAACAAAATTATAAGTTATAAGGGTATCTTCATTTCAAGTGAGTCACACTGTATATTTAAGGAAATATATACATTTCGATAAAATATTACGTTAGTAAATACGTTCAGTGTTGTAAAATAAAGATTGTTTTGTGGCTGTGATTTATTAGCAGACCACGGTAAACCGCTTTGATAGAAATATACAAGGAACATAATATATATATTTTTTTAATTATCGATTTTCGCTGACGAACATCTCGTAAACTATAACACATAGGAAGAAAATGAATATAAACATTCTTGTAGAAAATTTAATTACGTTTAATTTTGCATAGATTACCTTTTCCCATACGGCGCATCGTTTCCGAGTTATAAGCGAAAAATCGAAAAAAGGAACCTTTCCACCCCCCTCCCCCCATGAAGCGGCGGGGCTAGGGGCGGGGACTTTTAGTATGTTTACCTCCTGACTACCCCCAACACATCCCTGAAGAGAAAAATTCTCCCCTCCAAAATGTTCTCTACAATCCCCTTTTGGGCATTCATTGATTGGACTAACAATAAATTTTGCCCCTCAAATAGATACTTTGTGCACGAAGGTAGCAAAAACAACACTTGCAGTTTTAAATTTAAAAAAAAAGAATTGAATATTAATGCATTAATGACATGTTTCGCATATTCAGTCATATATTATATAAGTTCGCATTCGTAGTTCTGCTGCCAGTCATCTTCTGATTCAGATAGTTACCTTTGAAAAGCTTTTCGCAGTATTGGCGTCAAACCTCAATAATATAATCCCTATCAGTTCATAGAATACCAATGAAGTGTTTAATTGAGACACAAATACAAAAACTCATTTCTATTTATTCCCCTCGTAGTGGATTTGATTAAGTTTGATTCCTATTCTCTTCGTAAATTATATCATTCAGAGTACAAAGATTTTGAATGGTTTTTTATTAAAGCTAAAGAAATAACTTTGTATTCATTGTTTTTCAATTAAGTATTTTATAAATTCTATTTAATTTAAAATTCCTTTTAGGAATAGCTGTCGTGATACCAGTTGCAAATATTAGAAACTAGTTAGTATTTTCTTTTTCTTTAATTATTTTTTTTTATATGCATTTGCCATAAAAATATTTTGCCTATTTACCATAAAAGTATTTCCTCAATATCTCTCTCTACATACATTTTAGATTCTTTGACGTAGGACATTCGCAAAGGAAACATATTACGGAAACATAATTTAAATTCGCTATAAAAACGTATTTAAATTTTAAAAACCTATCCAATAACAGATAATGATATCATTACTTCACTAATTATAAACTGGATAAATACTATACCGTGTTTTTGCTTTACTATTGATTAATTCAATGAAATAATTGGCATTGTTCAGTTAATCCAATTAGGTTTGGCAATTAGACTTTTTCAGATCATTCTTTTTTATGCCCGTTTAATAGAATTTTATTGCCATGGAAGCTAGACATGACATTGTATTGAACAGCCAGTAATAAATTTTAATTAAATAGGTAATAAATTGCGACATATAGGTGTGTTTTATATGTGTTCTACAATACATGAATTAATGGGTAATAAGCCATGAAGGTTTGTCGAGTACGTTACAAATCATCTACCTTGTTAATATGTTTTCTGTTTTCTAATCAAAATAATCAATGTTTCGATTCGTACTAAAATACTTAAATGCCTTTAAAACTAATATTTTCCATTCTATAATCGTCACGATGTAGGTACCTTTAGAAAATTAAATGAAGAAAACAGTTGATTGGTTGGTAAAAGATAGACATAAAGAATAATATTTGATATTTTTTCTCTACGATCATTTTCGATGTGGCAGATTACTTCCATCTACAATTTTAATTTCATTTTTTACATCACATAAAAATGTATTTCCAAAGCGACTTATCTAATAAAAAACAAAGTAAGCATAAATATTTAACAAACGCAGTTTCAGAAACTTAAAAGTCCACGGAATCGCTATATTTTAAATGCAATGGCATATATATTATATATATAGCGGCTTGTATACAGCTAATTTTGCCATCTACCGCATCCCAATCTCCAAGAGGTTCTATCTCTAAATCCGTCTTCTTCTAGTCCTCTTTTTTGCATAGCTTCTTTTATTCCTTTTTCCCAACTCTTTCTTGGTCTTCCTCTTTTCCTTCTATTTGCAGGGATCCATTTCCAAATCCTTTGTGGTAATCTATCCTGGTCCATTCTCCTCATGTGTCCATACCACAGTAGTTGTTTCCTTTCGATTTTATCTACTAATGATGTGTCAACTTGCATTATTTTTCTTATTCTTTCATTTATTTCATGATCTAATAATGTCTTTTTACAACATCGTCTCCAGTACATCATCTTCGTTGCAAATATTTTATTCTCCATCTTTTTATTCAATGTCCACACTTCACTACCACAGGTAACACAGCTTTAAATATCCGTGTTTTTATTTTATTTGAGATATTGTCATTCCACAGCATGGAATGTAGTTTTCTGATTATATACATTTTCCTTTTTTATTTTGTATATCTATTTCATCTTTACGATCGGATGTTAATGTGACCCCTAGATATTTATATTCATTTGTCGTCTTCATCACTACATTGTCTATGATTAACTCTTCTCCTCGTCCTCCGATTACCATATATTCTGTCTTATCCATATTGATCTCCAAACCCCATCTCGTATACTCTTCCTTTAGTCTCCGTCCTCGGCTAGTATAACCTGATCATCAGCGAATTCCAAACTATATATATGTGTTGTTCCTCGAGAAGCACTCCCTTGATATACATTTCCTTCTCCAATCTCTTGGTGATAAGCAGCATCCCTGTCGCAGTCCTTTATTTACGATGAATCATCATAGTAATTATTTCCAACTTTCACTCTGTTTATGTTGTCTTTGTATAATTCCAATGCAATGACAATGACAATAAAAAAAAACAATTGATCCACAGGTGTTGTAATGCATAGACTGGTCCAAAATTACTGAGAAGTCTTCACTGTAATCAGTTCTTGGACATGCTTCAACTAATCACATTAAGAGTAAAAACAGAGAGCAATACTACATTTACCAGTGTCTCACCTTTATGTTTTATTCTAAGTTGACGAAAGAGAAATGAAATATGGTTCTGGTACCGCCATCTGACAGTAACATAAGCTGCACATGGCCTTCAATGGCTTAAAACCGTAGCTACAAAATAATTATCACTGCGGCAACTAAAATTAAATATAGAGATGCCTACCAAGCTGACAAGTCAATTATTACATGTGTAGTAGGTACAAGTGACATTAAGCTACATATAAAGGCAATTTAAACACACACACTCTTTGGGAAGATATAAGGAAGAAGTGTACTTGCAGTAGTAATTCATCACGAAGTAAGAATAGTTAATAAATAATTCGACAAATCAAAGTTAGCCACTGTTCATTACAATTCGTAAAACTTATTCAACTTCTCACTTGGAGAATAAAGATGGTTAACTAACCAACCATAAATTTTTAAATTTCTTAAATTAAAAATAAGGAATAAATTATTAAAAATATATCAATAAACACTTTAATATAATAATAATACTTTTCTGTATCGTTCACCGTCGTGCAAATTTTCTGGAGTGTGATTCTAGTAGTGCGGCTAGATGGTGCATTTACATAAATCTTTATTAACAATAATTTTCGTCTGAGAGGTTTTTTTGAATCTTTTCACACAACGGAAATATCTGACTTACAAATATTTTCAACCATCATAACTCTTAAAGTAGGCCATGAATTTCAAATGTCTTTAAACCATTTTGTGGCCTATAAAATCAGCGCAGTTTTCGTGATATATTTTATTTGCAGAACTGATATTAAGCTAGATATCCTCGAGGGCCTTGATACAATTGACACAGCCTGTATGCCTAATATAAGTGTTTCAACATAACACAAATACAAGTCAAAATAATCACCTAATAGCGATAACTAATGACAGATTTAAATTTCTAATTCAGATACGCATCACGACCTACAGACCGGCAATATGAACATTTCATGTTGCCCTTGATAATATAAAAAATATGCATGTCATGAAACTAAATTTACGAACTCAGCGACAGTGAAGTAAAAGTTCGATTAAGTGAAATGGTTTGCTACGCGTCAGTTTGTTATAAAAAATGCGGGATATAAATTTGCAAAGTAACTTTTCTATAATAAATATCTATCTTTAGAAAAATGCCACGTAGTACATATGTTGTGTTTAATATACGCTATGGCATTACTGGCATAGCAGCGAGAATGTATATTTTAATTAAGTATACCGTGTGGTTGAGAAACTAAATATATAATTTACCCAAACAAATTTCCTTTTGTGTATTTCCCCAATTTTTATAAGATTATTTAAATGTTGTCTTCAAATACTTATATTTTCGGAATTTGAATTTCAATACCCTCACTTCTGCATATTTCTACCTTTACTGCTTTATATTAAAATGTAAACGCATCACACATATTGCACAACCCCAAAATTCAAAGCCAAAGCTGTCCGGAAAGAGATACACTTTTAACAAATGCAGAGAGCATTCAATGCCTGCCGGCATTGCCAGTGTCGAGCCTAGAGATTGAACCCCATGCACGATAGACAGTATGACCAAGCACGCTCGCCATACACAAGCTCTAGCCCGTTGTGATACCGTGTCGGTTATGTAAAGAATCTTTCAGACCTCTAATCCATAAAAGTATGGTTCAATTATGGTTATGGCGCTATCCTCAATATCCGAGTATATTCGAGTATACTGGGATAAATTTCTTCTTCTAAAAAAATCTCAGCGCCACGGCCGGGAATCGAATCCGGAACTCCTGAGTAACAGTCAAATGTGCTTGCCTCTCAACCAAGCAATCATATCTCATTACATTGAAATTTTTTTTATGGATATGATTCTACATTATATTTGAAACTGTTAGAGTGAAATTACTTAGAGAAGATAACATCTGCACAAACCGATATCGCTAGCGCGTGCCGATTGTCTAGGTCGTGTTCGGTATTTATTATATATTTATAGTGAATATTCAACCGTTTCCATGGATAAAACAGACGAAATGAAATTTATTTTAATTGCGACTGTCCAATATTATTAATAAACGAAAATAGTAAACTTAGTAGTATTAGTATGTTATCTTCTCTAAGTAATTTCACTCTGTCTATAAATGGTTCTTTTTTAAAAATTTTCAAAGCCACAAGAAAATGTTAGTTAAACAACCAATGAAATATGATTGCTGTTTAGCAGCCGAAGCAGTGTTGTCATATTTCTTCTGTTTATGACATTAGGGACGTTCATTTAATGACATAGAACTCCCAAAAAACTGCACTAGTTTCAGAAACATGTTGTTTGTTTCTTAGAAGGGGTCAGAAGCAGCACGCATTTCATTCATTAGTTATGCTAGTTTGCCTACACTTAAACTCTGTCATTGGTTAAAGTGTTGTTCTGGAAAAGGTCATTAATCGTGTGATAAGTAAAGGTTACAGTACATCCCCCTCACTCTCAGTATCTTCTTCCACCTTCTCCCACATGCACACCACTTTATGTCACGTTTCCACCAACTTTTTACATCCCCACTAGCTTCCCACAACCTTTCCTTATTTTCTAAGAATATTTCCTCACCCTCCCTCGCCTTCTCAACGTCTTCTTCTATTTTTCCATCACCTTTCCCATTTTGCTACCGTCTTCTCACATTCCCTTTAACTTTCTATCATTTTCCCTCACTTCCCTTCCAAGTATGGCGTAAAATTAACTTCATTAAAACTACTTAAAAGTTATTTTTATCTAATCTCTGTTTATAATGGTGTAACGTCAACAATAGTGGATATAATTCATGGAGTACCTAAAGGGTCCGTCCTTGGACCCCTGTACCTGTAAATAAAGAACTATTTATGTGTGACTTACCGCAGTATGTTTTAAATGCTGAATTCGTTCTGTATGCAGCTAAAGCAAAATAAATTTAAAACCGATGAAAACCAGATTGTGGTGTTTCGAACCAATAATTTATATTTAAAGCAATACTAAAATAGTAATTAAGGTATTTTTTACTAGTAATGATAATGATCAAATCTCAGATAATGTAAAATTTGTGGGAGTAGTCTTTGATGCCAAACTGTATTGGGACCAAGTGGATTGTGTTGCAAAAAGAAACTGACGAATAGTGTTTATGTTAAACGATCTAATAGTGTCCTTAATTGTTATTGGAACAATACTTTTCATTATTCCAAGGTACATTTTCTTAAGCAATTCTAATTTGAGGGCATACAGCTCATTTAGATCAGAATATTTAGTTTACAAAGACGTGTTGCTTGAGATATCTACGATGAAAAAAAGTAGAAACGAGGTTAACTACTTTTGTCCTTCGCTTTTTTAAGAAAAACTTCCATTTACATTAGTTCTTTACCATACAAATAATAGTTTTGTGCCCAGGTTAAAAATATACAAATAATTTTCACACATTTTTTTCGACTCATTTTGCAAGCAAAATTAATTAACATATTTTGTAATGTAAAACTTAACTTTGTCAAAACCATTATGTTTACTATTACAACTAAGGTATAACTAAACTAATTTGACTCGTGTACAACTTTCATAAGTTCCTAACATCAATAAACTATTTCTATTTATATCTGTATCTTTCCCAAGATCTTCCCACAAATTCTTACATCTTTTCCTATTTTCCTACCACCTCTTATATAAAGTATCCATTTTCGGGCTATGGTGGAACAAACATACAGACAGACTTATAGACAAACAAACATCCTGAAAATGAATTTGGTACCTATATAGATAAGAAAGTAAAAATGGTATCAGAATTATAGAGACGTTTTTTATTAATAATTGGTGATTTCTGTATTATTATTTCATTTCTACGTTCTACAGACTTTTCTCTTTAGTCCATTTACTAAAGAAAATAAGTAGTTCTAATTTCGTTGACTCAAAACCGATTGTGATCATTCCTTTTTAAATTCCCGAAGAAGTTTATAGAAAAGTCCCCCATAGGTGAGATGGTGTGTTTTTTGTTGTTTCAAGTGTTGTTAACAAATAAGTGTTTTATACACTCTTAATTAAAAAATGTTCAAACTTTTTTATTTGTTTAAACAATTGCCTGAAATTTAATTTGGAGGTTTTTGGAGGTTGCAGATTAAGAATCTGGCCTCAATATTGGTCTAAAAACAAAATGGCATCTACAAAATGGCGTAGAAAGTATAATTTTTTATTTTATTTTAATTTTTTTATTTTAATTTGATATCTGGGGGTTTTTGGGGTCGCTGATTCCAAATTTGACATTAAAACTCAATAAAAATAAAAGGTGGCGGATCCAAAATGGCGGAAAGGAGTCAATCTAATAAAAATATAAAAAAAAAGAAAATAAAAAATTAGACTTTCGACGTCATTTTGTAGACACCATTTTGCTTTTGAGGCCAGATTCGTAATCTGCGACCCCAAAAACCTTATGTTATCAAATTTCAGTCAATTGTTTAAATAAATAAAAGAGTTATACATTTTTTAATTAAGAGTGTATTAAAAAAACACGTATATTGTTAATGACAATTAAAAAAAATAAAAAGCACAACTTCTCACCTATGGGGAACTTTTCTATAAACTTTTTGAGGAAATTAAAAAAAATGATCGAAATAGGTTTTGAGTCAACGAAGTTTAAACTTTGGCGAATTTTTAGCGTTTAGAAAATGGACTACATTAGACATTAGAAATATTATTTTTCAGCAAGATGTAAGAACTAAACGTATTAGTCATTATAAATTTCTAAATACAATAGTAAAAACCCAAACCTTCCCTAATCATTAACTTTGGGAATTTTCATAGCCATAATTTACATAATAGCATAATTTTCTTGCGTGCATTTACTAAATTTGGTTCTGTTAATGGAACGTTTTTTAATTTGTAACTCACTATGTTTAAAAGTGAACTCAGTTCAGTATCACAAAATTATTGTCGTCGAAAATAAATGTAGTGGTAGAAGATATACATTTAAACAAAGTGTATTCTTGTAGTGTACGTACGTCGTACATATCTTTCAATTATAGTTTTTTATAAATTTATATATGGTGGAACAATAACAACAAAAATACTAGGTTTGTAACAGATGCCAGTGTAAAATGGACACTCAATCTCTAGTGATTGGAACTCTTTCCAAAAGTGACATTGATTACGGCTGTTACAAAAGTGAGTCCGCGGATCTGTTATCGCAGTGGTTGAACTCTTTGGAAACTAGATCGTCGTTGTTCTGGTTGCATTACATTGACGCTGACTGCAATGAAGACGAAGCAGAACACGAAAAACGTGCCAACTCTTTAGAGTCCACGGATGGTACACTTAGCGACACGGATGCGGAGAATATTGATTACGGAGATGGGGACGATCATAATGTGGACGTGTTCTCTATGCCCCCTTGCCGTAGTATCGCACATAGAGAGTCTGATCTTCTAGTTGCTCTATCAGAGAACTGCACGTTGGGTCCAGTTTGTTACTTCTGCAGGTAATAACAAGATCACGTAATATGTACTAAAATAAGTTTCCAAAAAAGTATAATTTGACAATAGCTATTTATGTAACCAGTTACGAAAGACTTTATTTTGTGTAACGAGTGGATATTTGCGGACGAGCGCAAAATAACGCGAGTCACACAAAATTGTCTTTCGGAACGTGTTACATTTTAAACGTCTAAAAACCCTTTTAATATAAATGAAATAGGTGTATTTAAAGATCTTAAAAATTCAGTATTCTTTTTCATAGTTATCTTTGCTGCTATTATTACACATTGTGATTTTAATATCAAAATTGACAAACGTTATTTAGCCAAGTTATAATATTATTTGAAATCTTAATTTGATAGCATGAGGTAAATTGTGTTAATGAAAAAGTTTTGTTGCATATTTAAGAGCTTCCACTTTATCACTCAATTTTGTGTTGAATAAACATTGTTTCTTTTTCTTTTTGAGAGTTGTTTGTTTTTCCTAATTGATGATATAACGAACTTTTCCTCACCAGTTAGGTAAAAATTTAACTTTTCATAACTAGTTATGAAATGTAACTTGTTATGAAACTGGTTAAGAAAAGTTGGACGTTTTGACACTTACGTCAGTTTTAAAAAGTGTTTATTATGTCAAAATTAGAAAAAAGTTTTTGTATAATTGTTGAGCCTTCTATAGGACGCTCTTCGTAATTTTTTGAAAATAGAGTAGTAGTTTAGATGTAATTGCAGTATTTTAAATTCTAATCATCTCGCGATGATTCCAGTTTAGCTGACGAAATACTCGTCAGTATACTATACAGTATTTTTGTTTTTGTGGGATATTATCAAAGTTACAATCCTCCTTATTTAAATATTTTTATCAAAATGTTATATAACTTTTATATTTACTGACTGATTTCTTCAAAAACAGTAGAGCTGTTCTTTCAGCTAACAGTAACTTACTCTAAATTTCAGCACGCTTTTTCCTAAATTATCGTACTTACAAGAAATGTGACAGACAGTCGGACATTGTGAATGTTATTCAGAGTTCAGTGACAAATACAGTGACACGAGTAACCTTTCTGTACCAGTTATATTAACGATTTAAAAAGTGCCTGGCAAATATAAGTGAGGCAATAGTCTGATTTCAATATCTCGAGTTCTGTGGTAGCTAAAAATTTGATGTAAAAATAAAAGAGTATAACCGGAAATTATTTTCGAATCTACAGGACGATAACGAATATTTTTATAGAATTTTTCAACCAGCAGAAAGCATAATGTATTAAAAATCAGGAGAATCTATCTATAGTGGGTGCAGTACGATTTTTTTGCGGCATCTCAACTCCACGGGATCACATTTGGCATGGTTGTTCCTTACTCCAAGGAAATTCATTTTCGATTAGGACGCGTTAACATTTTCCCTTAGGAACTAAGATGACGGTCATTTTTTGAACGAAATTATCTGGTCTAAGTATTTCATGTGGGATATGATTTCTAGTCAATGTTGATCTATCTGAACCAGAAAATGACGCTTACTTTTCGTAAGGAATTAATATGGCCGCCATATTTTATATTGGGATACTAATTTGCATCACTTATTTCCTGTTAATTTAATCAACTGATATTAATAGTCCAAGTACAGAAATAAAAGTGAACTGAAAATAAAACGAGATGATTTTTATGTTCATGGTATAGAATAATAGAATCTGGAGGAAGTGAAGTACGGTACCGGTTTCAGTGGCGAGACATCAATCGCCGGAGTTAAGGCACGTCGGTTGTGTCCGGCATTTGGATGGGTGACCCTATCTCATCTCGCCAGGACGTCAATATAAATAAGGCAATTAAAATTTAAAAAAAATACTTGAGCTATCTACTACTCCTGTAGCTGAAGTCTTCCATAAACTTCCCAATTAATCTTAAAAATAGTTTCAGTTTGAAAAGGGCAAAAAGTAATTTCCTTTGAATTTTTACTATCGCGAATGGCATATATGAAAATGTGGTATTTTACATGATTTTAGCACTGTTTTAGTGATACATCAAACCACTCGATGGGTAAACTCCGGGCGTTTTGATTACTTAGAAAGTTTCCAGAAAGTTTTCCTGAAAACTTGAACGTGTTGGGTATGGTGTTTGGCTGTTTTTTGCATCGTGAATGCAAATGTGAATTCCTTTTTCTCATAGGAAGCTACAAAAAACTACCAATTGCTTTATTTAAAAAAGTTACATTTTTTATGTACCTATTTATAATTTCAAACGTTTTTTTTATTTCCTTCGAGGCTCTCGTCATCTCAACTCCACGGGATGCCATTTGGCATGGTTATTCCTTACTCCAAGGAGATTCGTTTTTGATTGGGATGTTTCAGCATTTTCCCTTAGGAACCACTTTTTGAAAAAAATTACCTTGCCTAAATTTTTCATGTAGGGTATGATTTCCTGTTAATTTTGACCTCCTGAACACGAAAATAATGTTTAGAAATCAATATGGACGACATACTTTATATTAAGATGCTAAAAATATGAAATGAAAAAGTTGGGTATGATTTTCGACTGTTTGTTGCTCCCTGATCACTAATTTGAAGTTCTTATTTCCTGATAGATCAAAGTTAATAGGTTTTGTTTTGTATATACACTCCGAATATTAATAATCAAAGTACGGAAATAAAAGTGAAATGTAAATAAAACAAGATGATTTTTATGTTCATATTATAGAATCTTGTGGAATTTAAACTTATTTGAGCTATCTATCTACTGCACCTACCCAGTCAGAGCCTTTCTTACACTTCCCAATTAATCTTAAAAATGCTTGCTTAGTGTGAAAAGGAGCAAATATCATTACGTGCATCTTCTCCCCGTAACATTCCGACAGAGCATCCCTATAAGAAACACAGAAAAATTTCGGAAGATTCCATTGTAGCAGCTGATTTTTTTTTTTAATTGTACAGTATTTGCAAAACATAGCGGCCATATTACTTTCTAGTAGAAAATAGACACCGTATTCGTATTCGCCAGATATAATTGAACCAAACGTATGTTTTGCGCCAATATGAGTAATTGTAATTAAAAAAAAAATTTTTAAAATGTGTTTTAATCGCCTTCCATGTCACCTCAATGACCCTCTTAAGTCTAGTAGATCTAGATTTGTCTGAGTAAAGGAGACGGGGCCCCTACAGTTTATAGTGGAATCCGAATCACTTCTTGGGGAAAATTTCCAATGACAAATTTTTTCGCTAGGTGGGGCTCGAACCCACTTCGCTAGGTACGCTCAGAGTGCAAGCTAGACGCGCCAACCTACTGAGCTACCGACCCCCAAAAAAAAATTATTTAAAAAAAAAATTATTTTTAAATAAAGGCCGCCATCTTTCCTCGATTTCAATAACGGCTTATTCTTAGATGGAGAAGAAGCTAATTTCATTCTGTAGGAACAGGACAATACTAGAAGCAAGTATTATTTTATTTGAGGAATAGTGAAACTAAGCTGTTCCTGGATAAAGTCTATTAATCTTGTAATTAGTGGAGCTTTTTTCCGTTCAGATTCGATATCAACTATTCCTAAAATACCTAACTGCTAATTTTAATCCAATTCCGACGGAATTTGGCACTGGTGCATTCGACAAATTTGCCAATCCAGAGTAATGATTAAACAAACAAAATAAAAAAACTTCCTCCTTTTTAAAATTTTCAGTTAAAATTGATGATTGATGCTATCAAAAATTGTTTCTCATTAAGCTAAGATTGGATATATTATAGAATCTTATTTTTGTTATGAATGATTTTCGTAGAATCACAGATACGTCTAATTTTAATGTGTTGCGGGAACTTTCTTTATTTTAAAAATCTGCCAACAATGTAATTTAATGATGCCCCTTATAGGACAAGAACATGACTATTCAATAGATTTTATTATTTATTTAGATCCGTGAGAACTACGAGATAATAAACATGAACTAGCATACTTCTTAAACCTTCGTTGTTATACTTTACAAACAACGTAGCTTCATTGTTTCTGGAAATAATTAGGTACTTAGTGAACGGCTAACATGACAGTTTAGAAATTGGATGTAAATGTCTTATTTTCTTCCTAACGAATGTTCTTTGTTGTATACGTTTCGTCTCGTTTAGAATAATTTATTTCTTCTACAAACACTATTTAAATGTAGTCTTTTAAACGTTTGTTGTTAAAAATGCCATTTTCTAGCACCATTGCTAAAAGTGGTTTACTTTAACACCAGTATTAAAACTTAACTTATTATTAATACTGCGGGAGCCCACTCTAAGTGTCCGTGCATCCCCCCTCCGATCCTTGGGGACAATGTTTTTTATAAAGATTAAAGCTAAGGAACAACTTAAGACATGTCCCCCCAAAAAAAATGGCTGCACTCTCAAAATGGCGTCGTTTAAAAAAAGAAAATGTGCAAATATTGTTTTTGTCATTTAACACAAAAACTAAACAAGATGGAGAAAAACTTTCTGCACAAAAAACAAAGTGCATAAAATTTTCTACAATTTTGTTCCTATACAATATTTGGATAGGAGTTACCATTTTACAGATAAATGATTCAACTCTTAAAATAAAATATAAATTCAATATAAAACGTAATACTACGGGAGCTCACCCCAACTGTCCGTGCACGCCCCCGATCCTTGAGGACAATGTTTTCCATAAAGATTAAAGCCTAAGGAACAATTTAAGACATGTCCCCAAAAAGAAAAACTGACCGTACTTTCAAAATGGCGTCCGTTTAAAAAAAATTGCAAATATTGTTTTGGTCATATAACACAAAAACTAAAAAAGATAGAGAAAAACTTTCTGAACAAAAAACAAAGTGCATAAAATTTTCTACAATTTCTTTCCTATACGATATTTGGATAGGAGTTACCATTTTCCAGATACCATTGTTACCGTCTTCGAGATAAATGACTGCAAATTGTAATATTATTATTATTATTAATTTTTTTTCAGTTTATTTTATTTTTTGTTGTTAATAATATAAAGTTATATTATACGCCTTACAATAATTGCCACAGTTACTTCCTCTAAGTGATTTACCGATATATGAATTTCCATGTTTTCTTAATTTTGGACTCATTTATCTGGAAAATGGTAACTCCTATCAAAATATTGTATAGGAACAAAATTGTAGAAAATTTGTGAAAAAAGTTTTTGTCCATCTTTTTTAGTTTTTGTGTTAAATGACAAAAACAACATTGGCAACAGTTTTTTTTTAACATGTGACCGCCATTTTGAAAGTACAGCCAGTTTTTTTTTTAGGACATGTCTTAAATTGTTCCTTAGGCTTTAATCTTTATGAAAAACATTGTCGGGAGGGGGGGGTGCACGTACAGCTAGGGAGGGCTCCCCGACTATAAATGTCGATAAAAGTTTCCACTATGTGTTAATTTTAGGCAATATTTTTACATTCAGTTAGTGTTAATAGTTACAGGCTCATTTAGCATTTTTTTTTAAATTCATATTTCGAAAGTACACCTTGTAGTTAGTAAATGTGCGAAATATTAGATTTTTTTTTCAATTGTTTCTCCCTCAAAATAAATAATGAAAATAGATCGCGCGAAAACGCAGTGTGACGTCACACCACTCGGCGGTCGACCGATCACCTGTTTTCATATAGTTTCATACGGCCAGTACATACGACAGACGTGCTAATTTTATTCATATCTTTTAAGTGTTCTCTATTTTGTTATTAACATGGATAAGAAAAAAAAGGTTATATAAATATTGCATAGTGCCAGACTGTAGAAGTACATCAGTGTCTACTCTCAATAAAACATTTATTTCATTACCAAGTATTAGGAATCTGTGGCAGCAAGCTATGCACAGGGAGAAATTTATTAGTAATAAAGGAACGAAGTATTGTTGTGAGGATCAAGTCTACTGTAATAGGTTATTATTAAATATTGTACAATAATACAATAAAATTTGTGGCTTGAAGAGGATATGGAAAACTATATGTATTATAAAATACCTTATATAATATACATAACCAACACCGTTATCGCCGTAATTTGGTCTGGCTTACCTAAAAATGGAGAAAATCACATAAATTCGGTAGACTTTATTAAAGTAGATATCTATCTAGTTAACGTACCTCTGTAATTTGACACCCCTCATTTCAGCACTTATGTAATCTTTATTATTATTATTGGAAGATTCCACAACCATAAAAACACCTACACACGGCAACATGTTGGAATCAGCCCACATATTGTCATGTATAAAAAATAACAGAATCAAATAAGTTAAATAACGTAAAATAACACCACACCCTCACAGTGTACAACGAAATCTTTTAAAATGAATACAACCTCATAACTCATAGAACCAGTGGAGTGGTGTGACATCACAAATGCTCGCTCAGCGCCGTCGGCCGTTTCAAATATGTTACGAATTCAAAATCAAATATTAGGATTAATATTAACGCTAGCGAACTAATTTTTTCACTATATACTTAAAGGGTTAAATACTTACAGAAAATGCGAAAATAAATTATAAAGTAAATATCACTAAATGAGCCCATGAGTAGCAATTCCGTGCTCTTCTTAGTTGGGGAAGGTAAGTTCCTGCATACCATGATCATACACACATTTCCTACAAATAATATAAAACCAAAAATTTCCTTTACGAGACAAGATGAATGCTCACAGAGCTGGAACTAGGGAAAATTGCGCCTTTGGCATGCTTGGTTTTAGCGCACCTCACTGGATCCTGACCCAGGAATGAAGTACTACGGAACCAAATTTTGCACCCTTAGCGGCCGCCAACTTGCCAACTAGTTCCGGCAGTGGATGCTCGTTTTCTACACACGAAAAATCTGCACATTCTTGGTATTAAACACTTTATCAGGCTTGGGCTACTTCCTACATGCTTCTTGAAATATCCTGCACACGAGGTTTGCAAGACTTCCGTTTCCTACACATTATGTTTCCAAACGCGAAGTTTTCTACTTCCTATATTTTTCACTCAATATCCTACACAAACATGTTTTACATTTTATATGCAGAAATAAGATGTAATTAAAAAAAAAAAAAGCTTGATGCAGAAGAAGAAAGTGACGATATAAATAACAGTATTAAAGAAGTCCAAGTAGAAAAATAGTGCGCATCCAAAGTTAATGTTCTCAGCGATTTTTGCTACAGGAGTAACAATACACGATCTTATATGTATGACAAAGAACCTTACGTAATTTGGGGATGATCATTAAACCAATACTACTGAATTTTATGTTTTGACATATATTTCTTAATGAATGACATTATAAATCTTGTCAAACTTCAAGCGTACCTAAAATTTATTTCATATCAAGAAGGTTGAGGGTAAATGTTATTCTTTATTGATTGTTATGAATGTCTCGTATCACATTTTCTGCATTATTTATTGTTCTTTCGTAAGCTTGCCTACTCACAAATCACCGAAAAGTAATATCGTAAGACAAATTACTCATTGTTTGGAATTTAGCTAAATTTGTTGTATTCATTAAGGGAGTTGCCGGAAAATAGGCAACGCCTGGTATGGTAGGTGGTGTCTCAGATTGAATAATATTGCATTATGCTGTCTGATTTGGGTTATGTTGCGGACTATTGCCCAATTTGGTGATGTAAAATTTTTGGGACATTTCCTGGACGTAGTCCGCTAGTGAGGTTATATCGTGGCCGTGCATAGAGATCTCAGAATCTGAAATGAGGCGCGTAAATTTGTGAGTTAAGTTATGCTACACCATCGGCGCCGCGTATGTAATTGCCGGTCGGATCGCCATAGTGTACAACAGTTTTTTATTATTTCTATTAAGTCCTCTACGCCTTGATAGGAGCGGGTACAGACTCCTGGTCATGAAGTAGACCTTGCGTACTGTCTCGTTGATGTGGGTGTCAAACGTCAGTCGTTTGTCTAAGTTAAGCTCCAGATACTTCACGATGAATATAAAAACATGCATGCGTGTTGAATTGAGAACTTTCTCCTTTAAAATTTTTTTTTTGAAATCGGTAAAAAGTGATGTTTTAATAATAATCATAAAGCTGTATTTATTCTACGCAACACAGTGGTCTTCAAGCTGTAGAAAGTTTTATCAAAATGGATTCAAAAATGGGTTTCACAGAATGTTGTCAGCATGGTAAAAAAATGCAAACCGGAAAATCCTAGCTGATCCCCTTCGCAAGATATTCAATTTCCCAAATAACACAAGATGCTCTATTATTGGTCTAAAACACATCTATGACATCTAATATACATCTACGTCGACTTTCATCTAAACAATAAATGTTATAGACGTTTTTTAGATCTTTATTGGTTTACCGAAGGAACCAATAGTATATATACGACGTCTATTAGCTGTCTAATTTATGTCTACTATGAATGAGATTTAATTATAAACATTTATCTCTCGGACATTTAGACGTATATATTATATCTAAACATCTGATATAGATTTTATGGTTTTAATTTCTAACCTCAGTAAAACCTCAGTAAAAACTGGTTTTTCGCCTTTCATATTGTTATGGAGTTGTAGGTTAGGAGGTTACAGTGATATGAGGTAATGGCGTTTAAGGTTATGAAATAAACACGTTAAAAAATTTCTAACTACTCTTTTGAAAAACTTTTTGGTGGTGTTTTTTGAGGTTAGACATAAAAACCGAGCCAATCTTCGGATTCGGATTCAGCGGGTCAAAATACATAAGGTTACATTGGTCTGATCCGCTGGACACTCCACTTTTTGTTTCGTTTTAGTGCTGTTTTTGGAGTTAGGGATGAAAAACGAGCCAATTTAAAAATTCTGACTTCGGATTCAGCAGGTCAAATTACAACTAGGATTTTCCGGTTTGCATTTTTTTACCCTACAGATATGCTGAAAACATTCTGTGAAACCCATTTTTTGATTCATTTTGGTCAAACTTTCTGCAACTTGAAGACCATTGTGATAATTAGGAGTGCACGAAAAAGCATAACGATAAATGTCATGTTTAGCGAAAACCGCATTTTTTTTATAAAACAGCCTTTCGCGGTTTTTTTAGTACGCACATCGTTTGTTTCAGTAGCAATCGTACATCGCATCCTTTGGTTCATCCTAAAAATGCTAATAAAACAATTCAAAATGAATCGGAGATAAATTATTCTTCCCGCATTATGATAATTAAAATATGAGCAAATTCCTTTCTCAATATCCCCTTACTTTCTCCAACTTCCTTGTTTGCACACACACTTATTATCTTACTTATATGGAATGTCAAATAGTTTGTGTAAAAGGGAAGTATCACACGCATTTTTCATAGTTTACCTGTTTATATAGTGGGTGTTGGAAGCCGATATTCACTGCAGTCGCCACTAATAAAGAGAATGGAATGGAATGGCATTACTGTAGGTCATGAACAATGCCAAGAATTATTATCGTTCTTTAATTGTGGTGCGGTCGCCGCGCCGACTGTGATCCTAAAGAATTTGTACGGAAACTAGAGAAGCAGTTCTTTTCTTATTTGAATACGAATGTGTCGTTTTAAATATTTTAACATATTTGGCAAATAAAAAAAATTTGAATTTATAAGACTCGTCTGAACATCATTAATGAATGAATTAGGTGTTTATAATAAATTGGTAGTAAATGTCAAAGTAAAATTGAGGCCACTCCAAAAAGTGAAAATCAAAAATGTCTGGTGGAAAAATTCCTCGGACAATTATGAGAAATATATATTTTTATAAGTATCTACGCATAGCAATCGCCGACCAAAGTATTGTTTTGCCAACAGTCCCCTTCTTATTTCTAGCCCTTTATATGGAATATATGGATTGTTATTATTAACTAAAATGTTAATAACAATAAAAAGTTTGCTATAGTTTTCCTTAAATTTTCTCATTGTCCCTAACGTTTCAGATTTTTTTTTTATTGTCTTTTCAATACTTTGGGATGGAAATAAATGGACGGTATTGTAAAAATTATGATTTTTAGTAAAATGTAAAAGAAAAAAAATGGAATCCCTACATTTAGATCTTTCAATATGATCAATTTTTTTCATCATATTTTGACTCGCAAAAAACGTCAGAACATATTTTTATAGCATCGACTCCTAAGCTGCTTGCGGGACACTAAATTCTAACCATGATAGTAGCTGAGAAAATCGCTGCACAGAAGTTCAGAACCATTAAATTGACCAAAATTTCGGAAATTAGTGTTTCGCTTAAGAATAATGGTCCGGGAGAGCGTCAAATTTAATCACATCATTTCAACAAAGCTCATTTTTTCAGTACAGGTTGTTTTTTCATTGCTTATCGAAGAATCGGGTGTCAGCTACTTCAATCGCGGAGATTAAGGGCGATTAAGGCTAGTAAACTATAAATAGTTTATTTATGTAATATAACTAAAAAAAAAAAAAAATTGTCAGCCGGATAGGGTAAGGAGCGAAGGTTGTCAGCTATCCTAGTTAATATGTATGAAAAACATGTGAAAATTCGTTATTTCAACAAAGCTGAAATTCATATGTTAGTTTACGATATAAAAAAACAATTAAAAAGTGTCAGCTGACAATACCATGGGACAAAACCTGTCAGCTAGGCCTTTTAAGTGTACCGCAGCGTCCAGGCGCTCACCGCGTATCTTTGATGTCCCAGCTAACGTATTATTTCATTTTTTTTTAACCACCTGATGATCAATTTCAAGTTTCTCTCAACGCAAACTAATGAAATACTCTATTTCACGCCTGCTGATATCGTTTTTCTCATATGGAACTTGAAAGAAAATCATATTTGTATGAAATATTAGATAATCATATTATGCACAAATAGTAACAAAGTATTTTATAGTAATACATTTATCGATGCTCAAATGTCGATATTCTGTATTTGAAACAACAGGAGGTATGTTTTTTAATACATAACATTTCTCAACACGCACCTGAAAACTTGGAAGAGAATTTTACTGTTCTGAAGGAATTTGTTTGTCATATGTACGGTTCTAAAAGAATCAAGGATATTAATCTCGTACGCATAGCTACTTTCATGAAGGCGTACAATGTCAATCAGAAAGAAGATGTCTTGAAGATTGACCAGAATTTCGATGGATCTATGTTATCTCCATGTAAGACATAATTGAAACAGCATTTTTTGCGAACTTCTTACATTGCTCATACGCCAAGTTTGTCTTTGCAAACTGATTATGGGATGGGAAGAACACGATGAGAAGTATATTTTCCAGCGATTTCAAAGTGATCAATTACCGAAAATTGAAAATATAAATGGTATTCTATGCATATAATCTTTTAGTGGGGCAGCTACGTACCTAACTAGCATCTGAAAAAAAATTTGGTGTTTTTGTCCGGTGTGTCCACATTTTCATGATAAGCTGCCCTACTATTTTACTTCTACATGAATTCTCTTTTATTCACTTTAATGAATATCAATATTTTTCGGCAGATATTTGTGAAGACGAAAATGAGAACGATGACGCTTGAGAATCTGAGAAAAATCTAGATTCGGAAGACCATACAGATAGCACTTCCGAAGAGGAAGATAATTTAGAATACAGCAGTGAGAGTGATTCAGAAAGAATTGATTTGTTTTATTCGTATTGAATGTGCCAAAATGATAGAAATATTAAGATTTTTATATTGATTCTCATTATTTAATCCTCACTATTCTCAATCAATGATTGCAATCTCCAAGTATTCTCTAATATGTATGTCTAATATTTCATACAAATATGATTTTCTTTCAAGTCTCATACGTTAACTGGGGCATTAAAGATACCGCGCGCTATGAGCACCTGGACGCTGCGGTACACTTAAAAGGCCTAGCTGACAGGTTTTGTCCATGATATTATCAGCTGACACTTTTTAATTGTTTTTTTTATATCGTAAATTGCTATATACTATAAGTGAATTTCAGCTTTGTTGAAATAACGAATTTTCACGTGTTTTTCATACATATTGACTAGGACAGCTGACAACTATGCAGCTGACACATTTTTTAAAATTTATATTAAATAAATAAATTATTTATAGTTTTGTAGCTTTGTTGGATTGACGCAAAAAATAAAATTATTTTACCAAATCCGCAGCCTCCCATGCTCTTAATATCCATGGTCGCGTCAGCTGACATCTATTTTAGTTGTTTTTCAAACGAAACCTAACATTAAAAAAACAAAGAAAGTCGTGTTGAAATGACGCATAAAATATTGACGCTACTATAATCATAGTCGCTTACTAGTAAAAATGTTTAAAAAGAAATTGATCCGCATAGGGGGTAGTTTTAGGGGGTAAAAAGTTGGAAAGATACTCGTAAAATAACTGAAAAAGGACGAATCGCTTAGAAATAATCAGTCAGTAAAAATATATCAAATAGTAATATTTAAATAATAATATTTTTAATGGTTAATTATGTAAAAAAAAATCCTTTTAAAAAGTTTTTTTTTTAATTTTTTCCACATCGCTGTAGCAAGTAACTTCATAGTATTCACTCAATAAAATTACATGAAATGAATGCCATATTGGATCCAAAATCGCAAAAAACTGTATACAGTGCATGTAATTGCCGATTAGGCATGTACATTCACGTAGCGCGAGAGATATGACAACACAGCTGCAGCAAACTCACCCGTCGGCGAAGCATCCCAGCTCTCAGTTATTTCATTTCAGCCAGCTGGCACACGCGATGTTGTAATTCTTACTCCCTATGCCTAGCCCGCCACTACACACACTGTATGTCAAGTAATGTAAACATGTAATGTTGGATATCAAATCAAAAGTAATTATGAATAAAAAAATAACAACATATTTGGTTTATTTCTTTATCGGTAACATAACACATTTCTTATATTTTAAAGTAGATATGTTTGTTGGAAAATCAGAGTTCAAAATTCAGTTCAATATACTAGCTAAAGTTCATCTTCATTGTCAGTATCATACTCTATATCACTGTCGGGATTTCTAGTATCTTCACATCTCTCATTGTCTGCTTAACAGAAACACATCTCAGTAAATGGCAACTTATTAGTAATTGGATGAAAGAAAAGTTTCTAGATTATGCGGTGGCCTGCTAATTTTTAGCGATGAAAGAGAATCAAATTAAGTTATAACAACTTGAAAACTGATTGGATTTTAGCTTGAAAAAAAGTTTTAAGTATGACCTCTTGTTCAATTAAAAAAAATCGAATTTATGATTTTTTTCATACATTTTATATTGTGATACGTTCTAATAGCCCTTTATAATATTTTGCACTAAAACATTTGTTGTTTTAATAAAAATAGTGTAGGAAAAGATTAAATAACAATGTTAGCGAAGGCGCCGGGAAATCTATATAAAAATAACAAGTGAAAAAAATATTCGGTGAAATTGGTTAAAACATTTTTTACATAAAGTATGTGTCTTCCTGATAACAAAACTTTAATTGAAAAACTTTCGGAAATGGCTCCTTTGACCTCTAATACCCCATTAATATATTAAAAGTTCGACAAAATACAGAATTTTACAAGAATTTATAATTGTATCTCGGAAATTAGACATAGGATCGAGTTGGGCCCATAAGAGCTTTTGGTCAGAAAGTCGAAATACTACAACATATTAAAAATTCAGCCTATTTTGACTGTTCGCCGATTTACATAACAAATGTGCGGGGTCCTTTACAATACAAAAATATATAGTTGTATTCGTTAGAACAATAACAAGTATCTAAAACAGTTTTAAAGATTTATGCTATGTTTGGTTTTTTAAATATTTGTAATAATAATCCACTGCATTTAGTGAAAACTGAGCCGCATCTTCAGATCAATTCATACAAAAGCAAATGTTGGTTTTTCAGGTAGGTTCTGGAGTCCTTAATAAGGTCTCAAAAGTCCCCGAAGTGGGAATGTAAGGATAAAATTTTGCAACGCTATAAAGGGCTAAAATCGTGCTCGGAAACGAATTTTTCGAGATATCTCGGTTTTCATTGCCTCTACGACAAAAATACATCAGGCCAAAAAGAAAGTAATGGAAATTCTCTATAAAAAAGATAGAGGGTCTTTTTTTCGTATACGCAATAGTTTTCTTGAAAAATTCCAGTAAGTCATACCTAAAATCAAAAAATTTATTTGTGGCAGTTTTTATTGCACGGTTGGCTGTATCCTTGATACAGCCGTAAGTTTTACGTGGATACGTCTATGCATAAGAGGATATTCGGGCGTTTGGAAGAACAATACAAATTAATGTTTCAAACTAAGTTTATTAAGCACAGGTCGATGATACGACAATGCCCATTGATCCATTATTGTTGTTTCAAAGGATTACTGTCACGAAGAGAACAAATGAAGAGCTTTGCACCTACTTGGAGTATGAATTAGCTCCGTATCCGATGTCACTCTTTGACGAAGTTGGTATGCGCAAGACGAACAAGTCAGCTTTCTATGACAATTTCCAGCCATCTGAATCTGAACCAGATCTCCAAAATGCCACTTATATCGTTGATGGGGGATTTCTCTTGCACCGAGTTATATGGCATCAACATGAAACCTACGGTGCTATTTGTCAAGCATATGTTAATTATGTGCAAAATCATTTTGGCTCGAACTCTATTATTGTTTTTGATGGTTATGAAAATATTAGCAACAATGTGAAGGCTATGGAGCAGCTTCGCCGGTCCTCAAAAGCTTCGTCTGTTGACATTTACTTTAATGAGCAGATGGTTGCAACTGTAAGCCAAGAGAAGCTTCTTTCCACTAATAAAAATAAAACCAGATTGATTTCGATGTTGACAGAAAAGTTTGAGGCAAATAATTATATTGTTAGACACATGCTGAAGATGATGCTGACATTTTGATAGTCGAAACAGCGCTCGAGGAATCTTGTAAAAATACTACGGTTGTGGTTGGGGAAGATGTGGATCTTCTTATAATTTTAACTGCTCGTACACCTATTAATAAAGAAATTTTTCTTCTCAAACCAGGCAGAGGGAAGGTCCAACGAAAAATGTATTCTTCACGAAGCTTTGATCACCATAAAGATATTCGAGATCACATATTGTTTCTGCGCGCATTCTCTGGGTGTGACACTACATCTGCTCTGTTTAATAAAGGCAAGACTGCAGCTTTGAAAGTGATGAAAAAACGACAGGACTTGAAACTTGTAGCTGAAGTTTTCAGCAAGACTGGTACTTCTCCTGACAGTTACTTCGAATGGGATAAAAATTTTCCTCGCAATCTATGACGCTCCAGTTAAAGAAGTTTCCATCGATAACTATCGGTATTCTTGCTTTATTAAAGCTGTGAGCAAAAGCAAACCAGTGAAATTGAACTCATTACCACCCACTCATGACGCAGCTCAGCAGCATCTATTTCGTGTTTATTTTCAAGTAAAGAAATGGTTGGGTAATGTATTGAACTCAAGAGTGGGGAATGGATCTTGAAAGATACCATATTGTGGCCAAAAACAACATCCCAACTTCCTGCGCCTGATTGCCTTCTGAAGATGATTTTCTGCAACTGTACGAAAGGTTGTGGACCATTGTGTGGCTGTCGGAGGTTGGGACTTAATTGCTCACCAGTTTGCGGCAACTGCCATGGAAAATCTTGCTTGAATGCTGAACCGATTGAAAACTCGTCAGAAATAGAAGCTGTCACTGAATCAGAGACTGAAAGTGATCAGATTGACTCGGATTTCCTCGAACGAATGGATGATTTTATAGAAGGAGAAAACGGACAAGAAGGAAATTATTAATTTGACAACATTTTAATAAGTATGATCGTCGTGGATTAGGCCTACCGGGGAAACCACATAAAAAAAACGCGCCTAGTACTCAACCTCAAGGGTGGTGTGGATTAGAGTACTTAAATTATCCATAATATCCCATAAGTTCAAATTCAATGCAAGATTTTCAAGAAAACTATTGCGTATACGAAAAAAGAACCTATCTTTTTTATAGAGAATTTCCATAGCTTTCTTTTTGGCCCAATGTATTTTTGTCGTAGAGGCAATGAAAACCAAGATATCTCGAAAAATTCGTTTCCGAGCACGATTTTAGCCCTTTACAGCGTTGCCAAATTTTATCCTTACACTCCCACTTCGGGGACTTTTGAGACCTTATTAAGCACACCCGAACCTACCTGGAAAATCAACATTTGCTTTTGTGTGAATTGGTCTGAAGAAAATTCTAAATGCAGTGGATTATAAGTCCAAAATAAACGCATGTTTCCATCCCACTCTGCAAAATCCTATCCCGTAATTCGTATTTGTAATTTCTTGTCGTTATATGGAAGAACAATAAATATAAAATAAAGTAAGAAGTGCATTCATTATTAATTTCGAATAGCAGCTGCATTGTATGAAAGTGAACAACCAACTAATTTATATTCTAAACATTTTTTCTGCAACTTTTACTATCTGTATAACAGTGTTTTAAATGGAATTTTAAGTATCTGTACGAACAATCGGAATTAGCTGAAAATAAATGACATTGATATTCTGATAGAGTATACTTTCGCGCGTAGGTCTATTCATCGCCTAAAACAATGAAATATAAACAGAAAAACATTTCCGAGATGTTCGAGAATTTTTTTCTTCTTAATTGATGTTTCATGTAAATTATATATAATAATATACCTGTTCTATAATTATTTTAAGTCTAGAAAGTGGCATTTCTAACAGCATCCCTAATACACTTCATCACACATACGGTAATTTGTTTTGCCTAACCTTTGAATAATAATTGAGACATCTTGAATAAACCTGTATATTAAAATGAATAATTTATACGAGCTTTTCTAGCTGAGAGCTGATATGAACTCATTCTGGGAGTATGTAATTTAAATGTACAGATAACCATCAGTTTATGTCGTGGGCTACCTACTTCCTCGATTTTATTGATTAGACAAAACGTGCTGGTTTTTTAGTAATTAAATGGGCCAGTCTTGAGAGGCTTAATGTCGAATAAAATAGGAAATGTTTGATAATTTAGGTTTGTCTGCATTTTCACGCGTATTTCTATGTAAATAAAGTTTAGGTAATGTTTAGTTATTGTTTATAATTCGTTATTTGTGGCATATTCATGATTTCGAAACTGCTTTCGATTTAATTTTTGTCATTATCATTTAATATTTTTGTTTCAGTTTATATATTTTTATGTGTGAGACATTTTGTAATAGAAATATTAAAATCAGCCTCTGTCTGATCCTTTTGGCTCAGAGGTTTATTTCATTGAAAGAGTGACCGCAAAAATAGGCCCAAATGCCCATTTTTACTGTAAATAATATGCTAAATGATTGTTTACAATTAGAACATGCTTCTGATAAAGGTTCAAGTTGAGCATATCATTAGTTAGTGAGATATGAGTGATAAGAGATGTCTAATTTAGGTAATTTGATTCACGAAATCATTGTAAAGTACATACATGTACTACCTTTAAAAAAATTACCAGAAACATATTTTGATATGTATTTATGTTTTGAAGGTCGCTGAATTCAAATCCGAAGTCAGAATTGCGAAATTCAAGATGGCGGATCCAATATGGCGGACCGAATTGTCGAAAACTTCGATTATGACCACGAGAACTTATATAAAGGGTTCTTTTTGCGGTTTGGCAACAAAATTGCATATAATTGGATTTTTGGGTCGCTTATTACAAACCTGAAAACATAATCCTAAAATTCAAGATGGCAGATGTGGACAAAAAAGTAAAAAAAATCTAAAGATTTTTACTTTTTGTCTGCCATCTTGAATATTGGATCTGCTATCAGAATGCTAACATCAGATTCGTAATTAGCAACTTTAAATGACTTATTTTACATTTTTTCGTAACCAACCAGGCCGTTTTTTAATTTTTTCTGCCAAATTGGATCCGCCATCTTGAATTTCAAATGCACCATCTTGAATTTTAGAATTCTGATTTCGAATTCGTAATCAGCGAACGCCATGTAGAATGATTCGAGACTGAACACAACCTGTTTGACTTTTTAGTCCATTATATTGAATCCGGCATCTTGAATCCCACATCCGCCATCTTGAATTTTAGGATTATATTTTCAGATTTGTAATAAGCAACCCAAAAATCCAAGTATATGCAATTTTGTTGCCAAACCGCAAAAAAAACCCTTTATATAAGTTTTCGTGGTCACAATCGAAGTTTTAGACAATTCGATCCGCCATATTGGATCCGCCATCTTGAATTCTGCAATTCTGACTTCGGATTTGAATTCACCGACCTTCAAAACAGAAATACATATAAAAATATGTTGATGGTAATTTTTTGAAATACTTACAAAAAGGTAGTACATATATGTACTTTACAATGATTTCATGAATCAAAATCCCTAAAATTAAACATCTTCTATCACTCATATCTCACTAACTAAGGATATGCTCAACTTGAAACTTTATCAGAAGCATGTTCTAATTGTAAACAATCATTTAGCACATTATTTACAGTAAAATTTAGGGGTGCAAAAATGGGTGAATTTTGCGGTCAGTCTTTTTAAATATTTTTACAGTAGCAAAATACCCAACAAACATAAATAAATAAAGTTTATCTAGATTTACCGGAATCAATTCGAAGTAGACAGCAATGGAAAACGGTAGCACAGGTCATTTTCTTCGCATTTTGCGTCTTATCTCAAAAACATAAAGATAAAGACATAAATACACCACATAGTTATAGTAAATAACCCCCAAATCCAAAGCCAAGGCTGTCCAGAAGGGGGTTACACATTTGGAAAAACGGATACATACATTCATACCCCCGGCATTGTCAGTGCCGGGGCTGGAGCTCGAACTCGGTACGCGATAGACAGTACGACCAGCGCATGGGAGTTCCTCAGGGATCTATTTTAGGCCCATTATTGTTTTTAATTTATATTAACTGTTGAGGAAACCCCAACTCCCTTATTTTTAGTAGAAAATATTAGGAGGGTGCGAGTGTCAGAATGAAAATGTCTGTAAAGAAATAATCGTTGTAAAAACTATCAACAAAATTTAATTAATTGTTTGACTTCACCATTGTGTATGCAGATGACACAAGCATTATGGTAATTGCTAATAGCCCTGAAGAACTCTCTAATAAAGTTCATATTGTATTCAATGAATGAATTAATAAAACCATTATTTAAATTTTAACCTATGACGTACGGTTACTTTACCTGGAATAGTTTTAAGTGATTGCTCGAATTTTCTTAGCACCCTTGTAAATAGCAATTTGTCATGGGAACAGCATACTGGTCACGTATGCAGAAAGATAAATCAAGCTTACTTTGCATTACTACAACTAAAATATATGCTGAATGAAATAGGACTCACTAGTGTGTACTATGCTGTAGCCTATTCACACATGACACTTAATATTTGTATTTGGGGTCGATCATTCTATGCCAGGAGAGTATTTATTCTACAAAAACCAATATGAGACTAATATTCAACTTGCAACTGCAGAGAAAGCTGCAAAGGTAGTTTTATAAACAAACAAATCCTGACGATGCATGTATTTATATTTATAAATGTTTAATTAATACAAAAAACAATATGGATACTTTTATGAGTGTATCTAAGCATCATTTATATAATACTCAAAACAAAAACACTTTAACAATTCCCTACACACGATCCAGCGGCAGGGAGCCAGCCTTGTCGGCATGCTTTGAACTCATTCGTAAACGTGAACTGGTCCGCTGGAATTCTAATTATCTTCAAAGCGTACCGACAATGTTGGCTCCCTACCGCTGGATCTTGTGTAGACTCCTTTACATAGGACATCGACTTTTAAAGAATCACTTCAATATAATTCCATTGCATTATACAAACACAAACAAACAAATTGCCAAGTAATATCCAAAATATGAACGAATATCGGTTAATTTAAAATTACTATTAACAAGATTCTTGTACAAAAACGATATTACACTATTGAAGATTCTTAACCGACATTATATAAACTACTACCTATATAATTCAATTTATTTCTTTTTTTAATGTTTATACTTTATATGTTTTTTTTTATCATTAATGGTTCATTCTTTGTTATAACTTTTTATCTTTTGATAATTATATTTCTTTTTCTTTCATAAAATGTGTTCTCTTGTATACGTGTTGTTTTAATCTCGTTGTTATTTATTTATTCATTATATAATAATGTAATAGTGTACCGTATTTATTTATATGTTCTTGATTTACCATATATATAGGTGTACATAATCCGTATCATTAGAAATTATGAATAACAATTATTATTATTCGCCACACAATATGCCTTAGCCGACTAAGCTATCGTGTCGGGATGTAATATCTCGTAATTTTTTATACCTATAAAATATATGACCTTTCTATAAGTTTTTTTGGATTCACTTTGTTAGAGAAAGGTCATACGTGGATAAAATAAACAATTGTAATAATATATTGTTACCTTGTCGATTTTTTACGAAAAAAAAAAACAAGCTAAAAACGTACTTTTCACCAATTTACTAAGCTTTTTATATAATTGTTACACATCCTATAGGATACTCTTCGCAGTTTTCTTGTAAATAATGTTAGTTTTTGGACATTCTAAATTCTGTGATACCAACTTTGTTGTGAAAAACATTGAAAAATAAAACATCAAGCTGTCTGGGATTTGAACACATGATCTTTGGATAGCAAGGCAAAACTTTAGCCACTTAACTGGACCATCACGCATTACTACAAAAACTGAATGTCTATAATATATATCTTTCGAGAATCGTATTTCAACGCATTAGATATTATATTATTATGAAATATATATTAGGAAAATGTAGAAACGGAAAATATATATGTATATAAATAACATTTCGCAAGATTTCTATTTTAATACAAGCGACAAAAATTAAGCAAGTATTTTTTTTATTAAATGATTAATAACTTTCTTATTTACTGAGTGATTTTCTTCAAAACAAAAAAAACAATAGGGTTCTTCCTCTAGCTATCGCTAACTTACTTTCCAAATTTCAATACAATCGGACTTCTGTTTCTTAAGTTATCGTGCTTACAAGACACGTGACAGACGGACAGGCGGACATTTTGAAAGTTGTTCAGAATTCGTTCACTAACACAATGATATGAAATTTTTTTCTCTACGAGTGATATTTACGGTTTTAGAAATGTGCCGATCAAATGCAATACTCACTACTCTTCGTTTTTGCGAAGAGTATAACAAGATACCAAACTTTAGGACCTCCAACTCCTGTTAAGGTGTTTTTCCATAGTTCATACATTTTCCGCGGCTGTAGGAAAACTAATATTATTAGATAATCCGTGGTATATGATTCCCATCATACCAAGTAAATCAAAGAGACGATGAATGAAACCGGTCCCAAAAGTATAGGACAACGGTTCCTCGAATATTTTCTCGCATTATTTCAAAATAATATTTTAATAATCATGAAACAATTTTCAAATCTGGAAAAACTAGATAAGTATATGTTTTTTAAAGAACAGGTTATTAATTTTGTGATTTTTTTCTTTTTCAGCAAAAAGAATTCCATCGTTCTGCGGACACAACTCTCCGTTCGAGTACACACAATAATAGGTAAGTAATTATTAATCTCGAGGGAGGGAAGGGGGAGGCGATGATGTGGCACTGAAACTAAAATAGTTTCCACGAATATAAAAACACTAAACGCTGCACTCGAATATCGAATTTAATCCAGTCATCTGGGAATGAAAGATAATATGCTATAAACTTGTATAAATCTTTATTTTGGCATTTTATAAGTTGGCTCAAAAGTTTCATAGAATCTCGTACGCGAGTCAAGATATTCAAGGTCAAAGGTCGCAAGGATCGGTTTTTTGTAAATATCTCGTTTTCTATGCTCTAAATGATATTTTGATTTATTATAAAAGTTGTAGAACATAAATTTGTTTTAAGCAATATTTTATACATTCAACTGTTCTTGAGATAGAGCGCGAAGAGTGGGTAACGCTTAGCCGTAACGCAAGGTCAACTGTGGAATCCATGTTCTTATCGTCGAAACAGCCATTGCAGAATCTGAACGTCAAAGGGCTGCCGTCATCATGATATTGCTAGGTCTTTTAATAGGACGTACTCAATCACATCAACACGAGGAGGTAATCACTTTTGCAATATGTGGGAGAGGCATATGTGCAATGGTGTGCAATATCGTGCAATATGTATGCAATATGTGTGCAATATTGCAATTGGGGGACACATAATTTCAAGTGATTACCCCTCGCATCAACAAGAAATTTTCTTTAAAAAAATTGGCAAAGGCAATGTGAAGACACAAATATATTCCTCTTAAAGCTTCGACAAATATTCTCGTTCTACACAACACCTTTTATTTTTGCACGCCTTCAGTGGCTGTGACACGACTTCAGCAAGACAACTGCCCACTAGAAACATTGTTTGAAAATGCAATAGCAATATATATAGTGCTCCAAAATCAGAACACAATATTGACAACTTTTGTTATACGCAATTCATCAAATTAACAAGACTTAGCAAACCGATGCAGTTATCAACTCTTCCACCTACAAGTGCAGCAGCTTGACAGCATATCAGTCGTGTCTACTACCAGATCCAAACTTGGTTAGAACCTCAGGAATGGGGCTGGGTGTTGCAAAATGAAATCCTGGAACCGATAACAACATTATTACCACCAGCACCAGATGAACTGCTCAATATAATATTTTATTATTTATATAAATTAAGTAAATATTATTGAACGAATATCTGATTTATGAATATTATCTTTCATTCCGATGTTTACCCTTTTTTTTACGCTATATGACTGGATTAATTCGACGACGCGTGTTTCACCAACCAAGTTGACAACGTCTGGAGATTATAAAAAATCCTCTCCAGATGATTATTGAGTTATTGAATAAAATCTATAATAATTGAGGGTAGCACATAATTTTATTTATTAGTTTTGCACTATTAAATAAAAATATGTGTGATTGGTATCTAAAATAAAGAATAAAATTTTATTTCAATAATTAACTGCAATCAAGGTTGGAAAATTCATGATATTTTTATTTAATTGATTTTTTTTTTATTGTTTTAAGGGGTATTTTAAATTAAATTCATGAAATAATTATAATATATAAAGAAAATATAAAATATTGTCTACATTTACGAAATATTTTTGTACCAAATACTTCTACAAAAGCACGAGCAAAAAAACACATAGAATATGAAAATATCACATCATTTGTGTATCAAACCATAAAACACACCACACCATAAAAACCATGATATTGATAAAATATTGCAAGAGTTACTTTTGCCACCAATGCCAGCTTTCTTTGTCTAGAAATCAAAGAAGTTTTAAAAACTATCAACCTATTACGCGCTATTTATAAAGCATCAACTTTGTTGGAAGAAAGGAAAAGTGCTCTGAGAGTTTCGCCGAATGATTCGCTTATTTTTGATGGATGGTTCACTGACCACAACGAAAATTCCGCCATCAATAATTCTACTTGCCCTTTTGTGAATGAGTGTTGTAGGCGACGTGTCATTGTGTATGCTTTTTAAAATTTGACAAAGAAATGTCCGAAACTTAAAGGAACTCCTTTGGGGTACAATGAGTAGGTCACACAAATTGCTACAAATCCCAAATATCCTGATATGATATTATCTTCATCAAGAGACAAGTCTCTTATTGTTTGAAAATTAACACGTGAAGAAACGCAATACGGTGTACCCCAAAAACGTCTTTACGGCCATTCTCACTTTATCTCCGATGTTGTACTATCTAGCGACGGAAACAATGCTCTTTCTGGATCATGGAACAAAATTCTTCGTCTTTGGGACTTAGCTGCTGGTGAAACTACAAGGATGTCTTGAGTGTTGCTTTTTCTGTGGACAATCGTCAAATTGTATCAGGTTTTCGAGACACAAGGATACAATTTGGCTGAGTGTAAATACACAATTCAAGATGATAGCTATTCCGATTGGGTATCATGCGTAAGATTCTGTCCAAATCATGCAAATCCAATAAATGTCTCTGCTGGATGGGACCGTATGGTAAAGGTCTGGAACTTAACTAATTTAAAGATTCTGGGCATACTGGTTACTTAAATACTGTAACTGTTTCTCCTGATGGATATTCTGACAATACCATTAGGGTCTGGCAAGTTAGTGTATGTGCACATTAATTTGTTTTGACATGTATATATAAATACGACTTTAAATAAAGTTTTTAAAATAAAACCAATAATTTGGTACACAGTAACCAACGACAAAAGAGAATATTATTTAATCGAATCCTTTGATACTTCAGGTCAGCTACACACCAGATTACTTATCTAACCTATCCATACAATTGATTTTGTAATGTAAAGAAGAATTCAATTTCAACGTTGCACATCTGTGCCGGGTAAAATTCGACAAGACAAAGAAATTAGCCAACTCCAACAATTATCGGCCAAGAAGATACAGAGAAGCCGTTGACATAAATAAACATCCGAATAACTATAATAGTGACACCGGATTATAATTACTAATAACGTGGAAGTCAATATTCCGCATGAGCTATGATCCGCAATACGCCTCCTGATAACCTGTGTAAATAGAGGAGCTCGGTTCAGCAGAGCTCACTTCGATTCAGAAGACCACGACAAGATGATTGCAACGTCAAGCACTCGACCAAGTCTACGCAGAAGAAGACCCGGAAACCAGCAGCCAGATCACCAGCTTTAGCACCAAGATGTTTAGATCAATTCATTAATTAGGTTTTTGGTTTATGCCAAGGTTTATGCATTTAAGAAAACACATTTACAACAGTATATTTAAATATCATACGCCGATATCGGAATATTTTTTGATCAATTGATATTGATATGCCCAAAGGCCAAGCGCGTAGCGAAGAGGGTATGTTACCCCCCAACTTTGTCAGACTTGGCAAAAGTTGGAAATTTGAGATATAAGTTGGCAATTTTTATTTCGGTTAAAATCTTTTTTTGGTGGGAAAAAATTATTTTGAATTTATCCGCTTATCAATTATTTTCATTGCGGCAGAATTTTTTTTTTCGGATTTTCCTCCCCCCCCTCCCGCATTTGGCTCGCTACACCTCTGCCAAAGGCTTGCAATAAATGATGCAAATATGAATCTGTATCTAAATGTATTAATTTAGCTTGACTTTCACAATTGTAAGTAGTATATCACAGCATTAATGAAGTGAAGTAAGATAATTTCCAATTAAAAAAAGTAAAATAATGCAATTGAACTTCTTTTCCGATATGAACATTGTTAACAACCTGTTAACTGCGTAGTATAATGGTATAGAAATTACCTAGGTGGATGCGTTTTGAAATACTGATTGTTTATTAATTTTACACAGTTTAACACAGAGTAAAAGTGTTGAAAATAAAATTACAACGTATCAGATAAGTAATTTCTCTCTAATTTTAATAAAATAATTAAACAAATGTAAGATTTCTAATGTACATTACAGCAATGCTGCTAATGAGGTAGAGTGAAAAAATTATATATTTGTCAAGTGTTTTAAAAAAAATAATAACATTAAAATATTATAAATAATAATGTGCCTTCCGGCTTCTAGTTATGGAAAGAAAGTGAAATGATTTTAAAAAATACATAGGTTTATGTGTAATGTGTATTATCCTGAGCACGCTAACGTATAAGATAGTTTAGATAAATATATTAGGTTGTCTTTACATGTAAAAAATTCGAAACGTTTTTTTTGCTTAAATAGTTTCTATACTGTTGTTAAAAACGTACACATTTCCACCAGGGGATATGAAAAGCTAGTACCGAGGCCAGGTGACGAGCTACCTCAAATTTTTAAATTTTGCCGAGCTCTTCTGTAATAAGAAAAGGGATTTTGACCTTGCCTAACATTTAATAAGAAGGGGGGGGGGGAGGTATATCCTTCGCAATTCTCGCCTAATAGTGCAAAGCTTCTTCTTATGCACTGATATGCAAGCCGCTAGAAGGTGAGATGATGTCGCTGAATTTCCCTAGTACTAATCGTAACGTAACTAACGTTGCCTAACTTTTTGTATTGAGATACGAGATATTCAAGACGGATCTGCGTTCGCCCCATTATGGTTTAAAATTCTGAAACTTTGAAATTATTGATATGAAGACACTGTAGAACTTTTCCAAATTGTATTATAGAGGGTGTCCCACTTAAGAGTATAACACCCTTATAACTTTTTAGTTTTTGGTCAATTCGAACCGAATTTTCCTTAAAGATAGAAACTTTATAGTCTACAGAAAACCGAAAAAATTAAATAATCAGTAGGTATTTTTTCGTCGGAAAATGTTATGCCTGCAGTACACTCTCGCCGAGGCGTTGCGAGGGCAGGCGAGCGCGAGAGTGTATTTGCTGCTCTCGCATCGCCCCGTGCGCCCTCGCTTCGCCTCGCCTCGCCTCGTTAACGCTCCAATTTGTGTCGGTTTTTTGGCCACGAGTCAAAGGGAACACAAGCCGCGAGGCCGAGGGCACCTAGTATATTCTTACTTGCTCTTGTCTGGGAGAGCTGAATTTTTGCAGAAAGGGCAATTGTTAATTAAAAATTTGTTGCAACTTACCTAATTGACGAAAAAATTTGAAAATTATCGACCATAAAGATCTTCCAGATGAATTCAAAGAAAAATATTACGTCGAAACGCGACAAAACTCAAAGGCAAATTTTTACTCTAGTGCTTATCCAGTCGTTCTAATTAATCGTACTAATTAACTAATCGCTCTAATTAAGTTCTATTCAACAAAAATCAAGTATTGTGAGAACGTGATCAAAAATAAAAACTTATTTTATTTTCTCTCGTGAAAAGTGACTTTTATTTCAAACTTAACTCATATACAGGGTGTTCAAAATTCACGGAACAAAAAGTGGGTGATAGTGCAGTGTCTTCTGTGCACGAATTAATTACAGACAGACAGAAATTGGTACCAAGATTCTTGTTTCGTTCATGGCCCGAAACAATAAAACTTTCTTTTGGCCCAATAAGGAAGATAGGCAGAAGCTGGAGTGCACTGGAATTTTGAGCAAATTAAAAGATGCACCGGTTCCAATTTCATCAAAATATTTTAAAGTTTTAATTAACTATGAAATTGACACACTTTTTAACGAAATATTTAATAAGTAGTACGTAGTAGATTTTGTAACTTCTTGTTTTATTTCATTTTTTTAAATAGGTATTAAACATTATAATTTTGTTCTATTTTGTTTTCATTTGTTTATTTTCATATCAATTCGAAAGTTTATTATACTGTTAGTAATTAGGTCATTCTGATGAAGAGAGTCATTCTGTGTCATTCCGATGATGCATTGTTAACTTAATTTTTCTACTACATTACACAAAAAAACGTTTGGAAACCATACTTCTTGGAGAAAAATTAAGTAAACTTAACCTGAGAAACCTAAAATAAATCTGGTGTCCTAAAACATCATACATAATACATTTAGAAGCATTTACAAGGCTAATTTACTTATTAATTTATTAATTTTCTTTAAAAATATAGTCTGGCTGGGTTATTAGGCTACAGATGAGGGTTGATTGTCGTTCTGCAAAGATTACCTCATAACTAACATATTCTGAGAATTTTATCGACTTTGGATTTCTGGAATAATATTGTAACAAATATTTTTTTACAGTCAAGGGAATATTTTGATGTCCATTTCATGTAATTTCCTTTATGGGCATTTTTCATATGCTTAACCGGCTACATCCCTTATTAATTCAGGCATGTTTCATTATTATACAGTGAGGTAAATAATAATAATTAAAATCACATTTAAATTTTCAACACTCACCTTTTTCTATTTCGATGAATTGTTTTCATCCACCATCTTCTTGGTTTCCAACGTCCATGTCATTATTAGAAAATATTATTTTCAACATAATTTTTTTCATTAAAATGCTAGGAATCATGTCATGTAATTCAATAATTCGTCAGTATTAGCTAGAAGAGTAGTCGTTTTGATTGATTCTTCAATAATGAGTGTTTTTAAGTATTACCTAATTAGTATATTAGCGTGCCCAGATTAGGGCAACAATATACAGAAAGTAGGTAATTTCGTAATAAATAAAAAAGTGTGTAAGTTGTGATTTGCTTAATACCTAAATAATATTTTCCAATCATGATAAAAGCAAATAAATAAAATTAATTAATTGTAAAAATATCCATGTGTCTTTCATTCACATTACTAAAAACAGAGACATTCGCCGAGCGGTCTCGGCGAGAGTGTACACACCGCCCTCGTGCTTTCTCACCTCTTGGTAAATGTCTCGCCGAGACATTCGCCGAGCGGTCTCGGCGAGAGTGTACTGCAGGCATTACCATTAAAAATTGTTCAGAATTGCTCAAAAAGCTTAAATTCCAAGTTTGATCAAGGGACCCTGCTGTTTTCGTATGGAAATTAAATTTCTGTCAAAATGGCTGAGTTTTACTTCCACATCGTGGAAGTTAGTACCTAGCGGTAAAAAGAAACTGATTTTTTTTTTTTTGTTCAAATAGGCTTAAAATGTCGAGATTTTTAAGTTTGAGAGAAAAAATCTGTCTGTAGGTTTGTCTGTCTGTAAAATTCCAAATTTATGAATGTTTTTAACATATTACTTCCACTTCCACGTAGTGTAGTGGCAATATAATAACGGTAAAAAAAATTGAAATTTGGCTAAAATGTCATGAAACGTCGACATTTTAAGTTTGACCAAAAAACAACATTTCTGTCTGTAGCTTTTTTGTGCGCGCGGCTACATTCTCGATTACTTTGGAACGGTTTATGACATTGACTTATAACGAGATCTGAAAGTAGCCTATATTTTGATCTTATTGCGTTAAAGGGTTGAGGGTAAATAGGTAAAAATATTAAATTGTGATTTAGTGTGTGTACAAGAGCCAAAGGCCTCAAAAAATTTTTTGGCATCAATCTCCTCCTCTACCACCTCCACTACCGTGTAGCATATCGATTTATGAGTTTTTAGGGTAGACAATTTCAAATATTATATTATTAAAGTTCTACGAACCATTATTTGAAAGTGCAAATATGATATTAAAAGGAATTTGGTAGGAAATGCGGATGTGGAAGTAGTGATCCCTTAGGAGAGGTTTTATTATATTGTGATACTTTCAAGTCTCTCACAACAAGAAATGTTGTATGTCGAAATAATTGTTTATGAAACTTTAATAATATAATATTTGAAATAGTCTACCCCAAAAACCCATAAAACGATATCCCATATCGGTATTGTGGTGGGATAAGGGGGTGGTAGTGGGGAAGGATGAAGAAAAAAAATATTTTGAGGCCTTTGGTTCTTGTACTGTCGTGCGCAAAAAAATAGGACAAGTCTTATAAGGTATTTTTGCTAAAATCTAGTTGTGTACATCTAACTTTAATTTTTGTGACATTGTTAGTTATTTGTCAAAATTAATTGCAAGTGTGTAAATATAAACAGATTGACATTAGAAAAAAATAGTTGTCCTATATTTTTTTGCTCACGGCGACAGTACACACACTAAATCACAATTTTTTTTTTCACCCCGTTTTATAATGGGGTGGAGGTCTAAAGGGGGTGGATAATACCAAAAATTTTTTTGAGACATTAGCTTTTCTTGTATATACTAAATATCAGTTTTATGGACTCTTACCTGCTTGATTTACCTATTTACCCCCATTTACCCCAATTTACCTCCCAACCCTTCAACGGATTAAGATGAAAATACAATCTAGTTCCAGATCTCGTTAAAATACATATGCCACCAAGTTTCTAGTCAATATTTTAAATGGTTCCAGAGTAATCGAGCGGACAAAAAAGTTACAGACCGACAGACAGAATTTTTTTTGCTCAAACTTAAAATTTCGACGTTTCATGAGATTCTAAGCCTATCTGAACAATAAAAATTTTTAAAATTTTTTTTGTCGTTACTATACTTCCACTGGATGTGGAAGTAAAATTGACCGATATTCAATTTCCATAAGAATACTGCAGGGTCTAGTTTAAGAAATATTGAAATTTTGTAAAAAGAAAAAAAGATTTAAGTCCGAATATATTATTTTAATTGGTTTTCAATTGTAAATTAATTTTTCAGTTATTTTTCATAAGACAATAATAATTCACAGCATACTTTTCAAAACGCAAGAACCCATTAAAATGATACTTTCGGACGGGAAGCAAAATTTCAATATTTTTTAAATAACACGTTGGATTTAAGGTTTTTGGGAAATTCGAAACAACTTTTATTGGTAAAATTTTCCGATAAAAAAATGCCTAATATATTTTTCCTTCATTTATTTTAGTATATCAGGTGGCTTTGCTTTTGAAGGCGAATATTTTTTTGGTCTTAAGTAAACCCTCATATGCCATATCTATGAGAACATTTGGTTAAAATCGGATAAAGACTTTAAAAGTTAGAATGGTTGTTACACTCTTAATTGTAACGCGTTTTACATTATAATAGAATATATGTATAAAAAGGTAAAAAAAAGGACGAATAAAAATAAATTATAAACGTTGTATATTCTTGCATTTAATCTTTAATAAATATCGAGGAATAAAATTCGCTATAAAATTGTAAGCTGGACTGGAAGCCATTTGAATTTATGGAGCATAATTACCATTAATACCAGTGGAATAATAACCTTGATAATTTTTTCTATAAATGAATAATTGTTGTTTTAGTCCTATGCCAGTATATCTGCCTAAGACACAGACGGACAATACGAGGATAAGCAGTTTGATTTATGTGCAGCGATATATATGGTTTCAAAGGCTTATCAGTTTCACACGTGACAAAATATTATTTCCGTTAAACCATTTAAACATTATTTGAATAAAATTTTACATACTAATGGTTAAAATCTGTGAGGAAGTAGATACTGATGTTAAAACAGAAACCATAGATAAGTAACTAAATTAATATATTAATACGTTGATTTTCACCTTCACGAGCTTTTCTTCCTACAAAGGAATTGGTGAAATGGAAATTCATTTCAGTGTTCTAATTTAAAACATAACATAATACAGTAAGTTATCATGTAGCGGTACTACAATGTTCACAATAGTTGCTATTTGTTTTAACTTTTCAAACAGGACCAAGTCTGGTCTGTTTGCTTCAATTGCTCGATCTGTCACCAGAGTACTGTCCCAAAGTAGTTTTGCCTTGTTATTTTGCATTGCTTGCTGTGGTTTGCAATTATAATATGGTACTTCATTTTCTGGGAGTCCATAAAGCTTTGCAAGTGCTTGGTGCACCACTTTGATTACAGCATTATGTCGCGCCAGGTAGTCTTTTTGTGCCAAAGCTGGACATCCATTGTTAATTTGTTGAACGGATTCCGTTGCCTGTTTGCAAAGACGGCACCTGTCGGTGATATTTGTCTTCATAATGTGCCGTTGATAGTTGAGTGTGTGGATCACTTGGTCTTGAATAGCACAAACAAATCCCTCCGTTTCTCTAAACAGGCCAGAAGTGCGCATCCATTCCGTTGAGCGTTTTGTGTCAATGTTTTCTTGTTGAAGTGCTGCCGCAAATCTACCATGTAGTGTCATCGCTTTGCATTGTTCAACACGAACTTCCGCTGTTACAAAGCTTGGGTAATAGTTCTTAGTCGAACCTAACCGGGTGTATCCATGGGCTTCAGTACGTATCGCTTTATACATTGCCGAATTTTTAGCAACGAGGGATTTCTTGAGATTTTTTTCTTGCTATCTGCACATCACCTCCAAGTTGAGCAGTCCGCGGCCTCCTGAGTTTCTAGAGACGTATAGTCTCTGAATAAAGCTTCGCAGATGATGATTTCGGTACTTTGTCAGAATCGTCCTAATTTTTCTGTCAAATACTTGCAGCGTCATATTATATGCCGCTATTGGAAGTGCGCAAGTGTTGATTGCTGAGATCTTATTTCTAGCGTTTATCGTTGTTTTACACATCCTGGTAATCCGTGTGAGTACTTTCTTTTCAACTTGTGTTTTCACTTCCTTATCGGTTATACCCAGTAGTTGTTGTAAACTTAGATATTTGTAGTTGTTCGCGATACCAAAATTTTGAATAACTGTCTCTCCATCGAGTTGAATTCCTCCCTCTTGCTCTTGGACTTGACCTCTTTTTCCGTGAACAGCTGCGCATTTATCCAATCTAAACTTCATATATATGTCATCAAGTTTTTAACGAGCTTGGGCAAATTCCGGAGTTGTACTGGTATAAAAAATAAAGATCATTACTGTTTCTATCTATTGGTATATAAATTGTATATGTTATTTATTTAAATAAATCCGGCAGTGGCGTATACGTCCTTTAGCAAAAAATATGGGGAGGCCATTTTAGCTATTTTTAGCTGTCAGCTGTCACCCGAGCGCCCCAATAAATTCGGCACTAGAATTATACAGTGTGTGTAGTGGCGGGCTAGGCATAGGGAGTAAGAATTAGAACATCGCGTGTGCCAGCTGGCTGAAATGAAATAACTGAGAGCTGGGATGCTTCGCTGACGGGCGAGTTTGCTGCTGCTGTGTTGTCATATCTCTCGCGCTACGTGAATGTACATGCCTAATCGGCAATTACACGCACTGTATAACCTTTTCTATTAGTCTAGGTGCCCGGTACATAAATGCAATTTATACATATCCTTGTATAACTTCTTGTACGGCATAATTGCGCCTAGTCTATCACTTTTTTCCTCTACGAAAATTTTCGGCATGAAAAAGACGATTTCCACACGTCAGACTGGAAAATCGGCAAATATATTTTGTCGAACAATTTGAGAATTGGATTCTACATATATTCTACATACAATGTCTACAAACTGTCCGACAAAAATTTTGGAACTTGAGAGTGTCTACCACCCTAAACATAATATAACATAACTTTAAAACCTTTATTGATAACCAGCCGATTTTTTTCAAGATTGCTTAATAAAAATATGCAGAATCCAATTTTCGAATTGTCGGACAAAATATATTTGCCGATTTAAATAAAGCCGCCAGTGGCGTGCGTGCAAAATCAACATATGTAGTTACAAGAGAACCTATTTTTAATTGTTGTATTATCATGAAATTTGACAATTGTGTGCAGCTCTGATGACAATACAATATAGTATACTCAATATTATAATATGTTCAAAATGGCCGCCGCCCCAAGATGGCGGATTATCATTTTCTTTACAATCCCCTTGATATTGCTTTTACCCTTGATATGGGTATCGTGAGAGAGAGCTTGTTAAGTAGAAAACAAATATGTGATCAAAACTTAAAAATTCAAAATGGCGACGTCAACATGGCGGATAGATTTTATTAATTATCGTCAGATTCGACTGATTATCGGTATCTGTGGGTTATCGAGGTTGCAGATTACAATTATCTGGTCCAAATTTAACAATTCAAACTGGTGGCGTCAAAATGGCGGATAAATTTTGTAATTTATGGTCTGATTCTTATGAAAATCGATATATGGGTATTTTCGAGATCGTAGATTATAAATATTTAGTCGAATTCTTTATAAATGTCGAAAGTGCCAAAATTCTCTCCTTAAATATAAGACTAAAAAGTAAAGAAAAAAATTAATAGTTTAAAAAACTAAAAAAACATACTTTTATAAATACTGCACTAAAAGGCAAAAATAATCATCGAACCTGTTTTCTCTGTCTACCTCGTAAGGGCCTTAGTGTAAGCCGTGTTTGTATAATATTTGAGTCTAAAAGCGTGCTTGATATATTGGAATTATTTTAGTGTATCGAAAATCCAATATTTTTCACTATTTATTATTCTCCGCTGATTTTTTGTGTTGTATGTTTTTATTTATTATTTATTGGTCCTTTCTAGAGGTATAGCCATTATTGGTACATATGAGAAAATAGTCGAAGACAAAATTTGGATCTCATTCAAAATTGTATGCTCTATCAAATGGCGTCAGCATCATGTCTCTATCTACTAATGTTTTTGAGAAAAAAATATATGTATAAGCAGATACAAGTAGCCCCTGATGAGGAGTATGACTTCTCGACGTCGGGTCTGTTCGAAAATCTGTTTAATTTAACTTGTTCAATGTATATTCAAAAGGATTTGCTTTTACTCAAAAGTGGAAGTATCACTAAGCTATATTTTATTCGCGTTTGCTAAATCTTTAAAATTTACTAAAACAGACCAATTTTCTCTTTCTGGGCGATTACGTGCCATGCCATAGGACTGATGAAAAATAAAACAATTTTAGCAAGGAAGTGGTCGATGGAATAGGAAGTTACCTATTGCTTAATATCTATAATTCTGAGCAATATTCACCTTTGCACTCGGCTGTTGGATTATAACATAAAAATATCGTCATAAATTAAATAATAAAACTTATTTGTATAAATTCAAAATTTTACTTACGTAATTTGTTAGGTAGAAACTTGAGAAAGTGCAAGAAATTAGGTTTTTATAAGACAATTATTGTTAATTGTGATATCATCTTAATGTAATCGTGGATGTAATGATATTAACTGGAATTTCTATTTTCACCTCTATGAAAATACAGTATTGAACCGCATGACACGTCAGGAATCTAATAGCCTGCAAATAAATAGAAAGGTGCATATTTTTTCGCATAACTTACTTTGATAAAGCGCTCATCATTATTTAATGTTAATTGAAAAAAACATTATAAAGGAAAGTTTTTAAATATATTTATTCGATAATGGAGCGTTCAAAAGTCTTTTATTGTAAATATAGTTATTATTGTATTGTTGATATTTGTAAAGTGAAAGAGAGATCAGTAATAAAAATAACAACTATAATATAAATTAATCTATACCTACGTATGTCCAAATAATACGTAATTATAACCATATTTGTACAAGGTATTTTCACATTTAAAAGTTGTTAATTACTCATAAAGTTCCTATGAACGTGTAAAATCTTATTTTTATGAAAATTTGTAATTAAGCTTACCTTACCGCCCCTTTAAAAATTATACGTTCCTGATGTGTGCTTTTTTTTTTTTTCTTCCGACAAAAAATTTAAAAACCAAATTTAAGCGTTACATAGATTGAAATCATGTTTAAATATGTAGAATAAACATTATTTCATGTTTTGGAATATTTATGATGTGTGAAACGTTGTACGTTTCAACCCTATAAAACCACCCCGAAATTAAAAAAAAATAGTTTTTAACAGCTTGAAATATTTTAATAGGACATTTATAATGAATTAATAAAATCCCGCCACTGTTTATAATATAATTTATGATTTATTGCAACGTTTCATCCCTTACAAACCGCCCTCGTGATAAAATTAACTACCATGTTTACTTAAAATTAAAAACTGAAATTATTAAACGAGTTTAAAGGGAAAAAATAAAAATTTTATGTACATTACAATAGCACGTTTTATTATTGAAAATCTATGGACCATTAGAAGAACTATCATCACTATCCACCTCCTCCTCTTGGTCTGTACTTGGAGGACAATTTGACAGTTGTCATCGGAGCATGTAACGCAACGTTACAGAAAAAGTCCAACTTTTCGGCAGCTACAAGCTGCGCCTCATCCTTTTTTGCAATTACAAAATATCATTTTGAGGAGTTCTTCCGGTGCAGGCATATTCAGCATTTTGATTAGTAGTAAAGATCTTTCATTATTAATCCATCCCCAATCAGTTGGACGAACATTTTTGTTCCCAAGCCACATCTGGGTTTGTAAAAAAACCCTCTTAATGTGCTCAGAGCATCAACTGTCGGAACAAGGGATGATAATTTCACAGCAGTTTTTAGTGGTAGCCTTAATCAAGGACTCATAGCGCATCTGCTGGAGAAACGTTGATAAGTCTTCGACACGGCTCAATTTTTTTAACTGTATCTCTAGCAGCTCCGTACAGTAATATTGTGTAGTACCTACCGGCTTCTAAACAGCTCTGAAGTACTATTATATATTTACATATATTTATAAATGCTCTAAAATTGTCGAAAATAAAACAATTTACATACTCGACTGGTTTTTCAACGATAATTTCCTTAATTTTTAAGCCATCCAATCGCTCCAAAAACCACGTTGCAGGAATTTTAAGAACTTCCTTGAACCGTTCCCTTTTGATATTTTTGAGTTTGAACGGCTCGGGGAAGGTGGTCCTCGCACTCAAATGCAAACTTATAATGGTGACATCTCAATTAATTTTTATCCTAGAAAAATAAAAGAAAAAACAAAATTTTCAGTAAAAAAAACTAAATTTTTGTACTCTACCATTTAGTACGTATCTTCTTTAGTTTTTTGAATTATTGTGAAAAAATGAAAATTTTTTAAAAGATTTCCAAAATCATTCCAAATTTCAGTCAAACCTTTTTTCAAATCTAGGCATCCCAAACCAGTCAAACTTCTAGAACATATTGTTAGTACTTAAAGTACCTAAATTGTAAATGGTTCAGTTTCAATTCTTGCGGTGAAGCCATTGGTTTCATTGCTGATTTTTTCTCCGAAAAAACTAGACAACCATTTTATTTTCATCATAACTCCGTTAGTCGTTATGCTAATGACTTTTACTAAAGCTCATTTTAAAGGTCTTTTCAAGTACTTTTAAAAATATCTTATATGTTTTCCTCCAAAAATTTTCTGTTTTTCCGTTATTTAATGTTGAAAGGTTCGAATTCAGTTTTCGGCGAACGAAAAATCACCTTCAACGTGCCATAACTTGGTTCGTATTGCATCTACAGAAATAAAAAAAAACAATCGATTTATTATTTTATAAGTTTCATTTCTGCTTATATTTTTTTTGATAAAACGTAAGGTTTTCGAGTTATTCGTGAAAAATCGTTCTAAAACATGAATTTTTTAGATGAAAAATCAACATTTTCAATCACGAATAACTCAAAAAGTGTTGTCTCATCGAAAAAACTTCATAGAACATTCTTTGCTTAGAATTTATTCCTCTATCAATTTCTGCGGTTATTTTGAATGTAATGCTTTCCTCCCCCGGGAAGGGGTGGCATCCACCCAGGGTAAAAGCACACATCGGCACTATATAACTTTTGTTCCTTGAGCCATTCCCTAATAGCTGTCCAAATTTCACGACAATCGGTTTTATCAGAAAGAATTCTGAGCGAAAACCGTCAAACACTATACTGTACTATACTATACCATACCATACCATACCATACCATACCATACCATACCATATTATACTATAGGGTGTTATATAAACATGTCTCTCGAACGGCTTCATTTTTAAGTTACAGGGTAGGGTGATACTTAGGTACACTCGACAAAAAAAATTAAAATCGACATCCCTCCAATTTGCAGAGCTGGGTAATTACTTGTAATTTAAAAATAATTACAATTACAAATTACTTTTTTAAAAAAGGAACTAATTACAAAGTACATGTCTTTAAAAAAGGAATTATATTCATTTAGTTACAATTACATGAAAAATGGATTTAGCAATTACTTTTATGATAAATAAATTATAGTGACCAAACAGACAAAACGGTAAGTTAAAAATTTTAATTAAAAGTGTTGTGTAATATTGCGTTTTAATATTTATTAGAATCGTTATTAGAATGTTTCTTCTTCAAATGAAATAGAAACAATTTGGATGATGCGATTTCCAGAGATGGAAATTTACGCAAGTCTGCAAGTCTGTTCTTGTTTGTTAAACCACATACGTATGCTCTTAAAGTAATTGTAATTGGAAAAAGTAATTGTACTTATAGAAGTAATTTGTAATTAGATAGTTCAAATAATATAATTACAAATTACAATTCCTATAACAATTTTCCTGCAATTACAATTCCAAATTACTTTAATGAAAAAAAGTACTTATATACAATTACAATTACATGGAAAAAAAAAGGAATTGTAATTGTTAATTACTTTTTCACCAGGAATTTTCCAGGTCTGCCATTTTGTATCATTGATTAAAAAAATTGTTTAATGCCGCAACAGTTGTTGATTTCAAACAATGTGAAACGATGCGAACTAAGTTCAAAGTTGGAAAAGCAATCTAAAAAAAAATAATTAAAAAAAAAGATTGTGGTATCAAAATGGCACGTTGCAAAATTATAAGAGGTAGGGTCTAGGCAAAATATAAAAGAATCATTTGTCACCAAAATTAATAACTTAAGTTTTAAAAATACAGCCATATATACGGAAATTGTGTTGCCTTACTGTTCATTATTAGTTTAATTGTTGCTATGTATCATTTTTAACTTTAAATTTAATATATTTAATGACATTTTAGTACAATCGTCCTCACAGGGTCGGATGTCGGATTATCCAATAGGCTAACTACGCTGTAGCCTAAGGGCGCCAATGCGTGAAGGGTTTTCGGTTTTCTACCTCACCACCAACCCTCCCAGCTTATCTTGCAATTTTCATGCCAATTCTTAATCCGGCCCTGCGTCCTTAGTGAATTTCAAAAAGAAAAATCGTGGTAGTAGGCAGTAGTAAATGATGGTGGTGTTAGTGTTTTGTGGTTTTCGCAAAGAATCCATTTCAACCGATTTTTTTTTTCTTGAAATTATTTTAGTGACCTTTATATGTTTCACTAGTAAAATGGTTAGAGTATGGTTAATGTTAGGAGAAAATGCTGCCCTGGGAAAATTAGCAGCCAAAAAAAAAGCTCGTTGTAAAATATTAGTTTGTTCCGGGGGATTTGCGGGTGGGCCGCCGGTTCGTGGGCTGTGTACAACACTGACTTTTTTAATAAGAAATTTTAAAGAAAAATATATTGAGATATGTCATATTTTTATTTATAGAATATATGTTCAATTTTGTCATTACATTTTTATTTATTACAACTATACTATAAATAATAAAAGTTCATGTGTGATAAGACTGTATTATACATTTTAAATCTTACTTATAGTTGAGTACTTCTCTTTTTCCCGAATTCGGGTTATAAAAAAATTTAAAAAGTATTTTTTACTCATTCGAATTGCTCAAAGCCGTTTCCGCTCTTGTTCTTGATTCGTTTAACAGTTTATTGTGTAATTTGTTCATTACACCTTCCTGCAGAAAGAAGTCGTGTCCTAAGGTTCTGATCTAACTTTCCTGCAGATTTTGACACACTGATACTAATTTAGACACGCAAAATGTTCCTATTTGTCAGTTTTCCAGTGCCACCCTGTTTTATTACTCTTATGATATAGCTTTTCTGAAGTATTTTGATGCGCTGAATCCAAGTTTGGATACATAAAAATTTTCTATCTCTCTAAAATCTCATCTTTGCTCTTTTAGGGGATAGAAATGGAGTGGCAGAGGGAAACTGACACCATAGAAAAAATTTTTGAGTCCAAAATTGGTTTCGGAAAAGTTAGATCAGGACAAGTCTTTTTTTAGCCCTTTTTAGGGATAAAAGGGGGTGGTAGAGGAAAACCAACGCGATAGAAGAATTATTTGTCCAAAATTGGCTTCAACGCGTCAAAATACTTCAGAAAAGTTAGATCAGAACCTTAGGACAAGACTTTTTTTTTGTAGAGCTGTGTTATTATTATTTTTTGGGCCGCAGACAAACAATTTTCCGGTAAAATTTTAGGTACCTCATCCGCCCCTGGGCGTTCTAATTTCATTTTTAGTATAGTTTTACGTGAAGACATTACTTGTGACTTCTCAGTATTTACACGGATCTTCCACTGGCAGTAATACACCGTGGCACGAGCCTAATGGGCCTTAAGTAGCATGTGTCGCTCGGAATATGCGCATACAAGGCTGTACCATCGCCATACATGACCAGTTAAGTTGCCTCTCGATCTCGCAATCATATATAGTTAGATGAATTGGAAAACCAAATTCGTCGCAGCTATAAAACATTTTAAAAAACGTTCATTAGTATTCTTATAGAATAGAATAGAATAGAATTTATTTTGCCATTTTTTTGATACATAGATTATGTACATTTGGCACGTCTAAATAACAATATTTAGTTACAATAATTGATACAAATTGAAATAAACAATTTGTCTGTCTCATTACAGCAATAAAACTTAAAATAAAATACACAAATACACAAAAATACACATTAATAAAAGAACTTATAAATATGTATAAAAACAAACAAACCTCTTATAAGAGCTCTGTCTATACAAATGAAACACAACAGATTAAAAATAATAATATCAAATTTTATCTATTTAAAAATTCGTCAACACTATAAAATGCATTTTCTATTAATAGTTTTCTTATTTCTTTTTTAAATAAAGATAAGTTCAATTCTTTCATAGTTTTAGGAACGCTGTTAAATAAAATAATACAATTATAGTGCAGTGAGTTTTGAAATGTCGCTGTTTTATGCACTGGGATCAACAACAGATCTTTATGTCTTGTATTATATAAATGATTATCTCCGGAAGTGGAGAAGGGTATAAATTTGTTTTTGCAAATACCAGACATTTGTAGATATAGATACTAGGTACTGTAAAAATATTATATTTTTTAAATAATTCCTTACAACTGGATCTATTACTTAGGTTAAAAATTAGTCTTAGTAATCTCTTCTGGGAAACAAATACTCGTTGTATATGACTTGAACGGCCCCATACTAATATATTCAATGATAAATGTGGATAAGCTAAAGCATAATACACACTTATCAGGCCCGTCTGGGCAATTGTATCCTTTAGCTGTAGAACAGCGAAGTAGGCTTTATTAAGCAATTTACAAATGTGCTCTATATGCAGTTCCCATGTTAACCTGCTGTCTATGTAGGTGCCTAGGAATTTTGTTGAATCAATAAAATTTATGTCAACACTAGAGATTAATGCCCTCCTAAAATTAAAATTTATAAAAACGGTTTTTTCATCATTCAAAATTAGCTTATTTCTCTGGCACCATGCGTGTACATCGTCTAGTGTGACATAAATTTTATGATATAATTCTTCCTGCGTGACAGCTGATACCGAGACAGTGGTATCATCTGCATACATCGTGGTAACGCCATGTTGAATGTAATTTGGCAGATCGTTAATGTAAATCAAAAATAATAGAGGGCCTAATATTGAGCCTTGGGGGACCCCCAAGGTTACGTCATGGATATTTGATTGAAATTCGTTACACTTTACTACTAATTTACGATTTTCCATGTAGGAGTTAATGCAACTTAAAAGACATCCTCGTATACCAATAGCTTCCAATTTTTTCGACAGTATATGCCTGTCCACAGAATCGAAAGCTCTCGATAAATCGAAAAACAGCGACACAACATATTTGCCCTCATCTAATTCTTTATAAATATATTTAAAGAAATATGCCGATGCCGTTTCAGTTGATTTTCTTGGCCTGAATCCATGTTGATATTCGGTCAGTATTTTATTTTGTTCTATAAATGACATGATACGGTCGTAAATAATTTTTTCCAATATTTTCTAGAATACACTTAAAAGAGAAATTTGCCGGTAATTTTCAACACTATTTTTACAGCCCTTTTTAAAAATGGGGATTATGGACGCGATTTTAAGAAAGTCAGGAAATTCTCCGTTAACCAGTGACATATTTATGAGGTACAAAAGCGATGGTAATATATTGTCAGATATATTTTTTATTATGTGTGCAGTAAGGCCGTCCATACCAGATGATTTCTTATTTTTGAGGTTATGTATGACGTTTGATAGTTCTTTTTCGTCAACAGGATAAAAAATTATTGAATTTGGGATATATTTAGATACTGTACACGGTAGAGATAAATTATGCCCAAAATGTGCATTAATATTGTCAGGGACGACACTGGAAAAATATGAAGCAAAGCAATTTGACACTTGATTTCCGTCTGAAGATAATTTGTTCTGGATATTAAGGCTTATATGGCAAGGACTGGCCCTTGTCCTTCCCAGTTTGTTATTAATGATATTCCAGGTTTCTTTGGTTTTATTGTCTGCATTTATTATTTTATTAAATCCATGCAATAATGTACAACGAGGCTATTTTTTAATGATTTAATATTGATCGTTTGATTGATTTGAAATGGAGGTGGGTTATAGCCAGCCATCTTTGTACTAATGAGATCTATTGTACTGTACGTGTTTATAGTATCTCTTCCAAACCGATGGCTTTGATAATCCGCTAAATCAGCATAGGGTCATATTATTCTAGGAGCTACTGTCGAAAAGTGAAAAATTTATCAAACCACTAACCGAAGTGGTGTATTCGTCCAAATAAGCAAACTTGTCTCTTGTAAATATGGGCCTTAAGGGCCGGCAATGTATATTGCGGGCCTGTGAAAAATTGAACGTATTTCATCGTAATCAAACCACTAGGTTCTTCGGTTTGACTGTAGTTGTAGGTGAAAGGTTTGCATTGACACAGTCGGCGAGAGAGTTTTCTCAAACTCAGAAAAAAAACCCGAATCGTATTGTAATCAAATCGGCCAAAGTTTGTGGCAAATGTTTTCAATTGTCCAAAAAATGAAAGAAATACAATTGGCGGGAATTTTGAAAGAGGGGAGGAAGAGTTATTGGGGCAATTATGAGCATAAAATCCAGGTTTACACTGTAAATGTCACCAAACAAGAAATTCAAGCTAAAAACTATCGACTACATTTTTATATACTCCAAACACCCTATAAAACATTATATTATCATCGGCGAGAATTTTTATTAAAACTAACCCCCCCCCCCCCCAAAAATTGCCGGCCCTTAAGGCCCATATTCACAAGAGACTAGCAAACTTGTCTCTTGAGAATATGTTTGGACGAATACTATCATCAAACCACTTCGGTTAGTGGTTTGATAAATCACTTTTCGACACTAGCTCCTAGAATATATGTTTAGTTGTCTCTTCCGTGTGACCGAATCTGCTCTTGTCATCTCCTATCATGCCTACATACTTTGTAGGTTTGAAAGATGGAAGCGTATTTTCCAATCCTTCTGGATATTTGCCATTCCTTATATTCTTGCACCTACCGCAGGAATAGTTTCGGGTCCGTATGTATGTCAGTTTAGGACAGTCAATCGAATTTACCCATGTGTTTCTTTCATACAGATATCCACTTTGTAGGTGTCAGGCCATTTTTTAAGCAGGGGTGGCCAAATGGTGAAAAAAATTGGCCACTCAGTAAAATGAGTTTGGCCAGGCAAAAATTTTTACGATTGTTTAAACCATTCTTACAAATAACGATTGAATAAAATATATTAGGATAAATTTAAATAAAACCAAATAAAAAAATGTGTAACTAAAGTAAAATTACATCTCCACTTTTTTTTTAATTTTCTTACAAAGTCGCGTTCACGATAAATTTCAAATTGTGGTTCTCGCTATCGTCTATCCTTTTATTTAAAAAAATCCTGGAATGCAAGTCTTAGGTGAAGTAGGGGACAAGTATGAGGTTCTATTTTTTTAAAAGGAGACATGATTTAAAAAGTTTCACTATATTTAGTTAGACTTTTGACTGATCTGTCAGTGTCTGTGGCCACCCAGTGAAAGTCTTAAGAAATGGTCTGGTAGATCTTGTGGAAGTATCCGTATTAGGGTGGCCCATCTCTATATGGGGGTGAATTTTTTTTGCGTATTTTTTAAGTCTCACCCCACGAAAATATACTATTATACTAGGAATAATTTATGTCAAAGTTTCAGATAATTCGGTGAACGGTAACCCGTGCCGCATTCAGGTAGAAATTTATAGATAAGATTTTATTACGGTGATACACTTAAATTTTACTTAAAATACAAATATCTACCTCTTTTCTCATAATGTTTTATTGGTGTAATTATTTCCTAGAAATTATTTGTTTTGGAAGTTTGGAAATATAATGCACCTACGGTAGGTTTTTATGTGGTGACATTATAGCATACGTTCCTTTTTGAAAAAACATTTAACGATGGCTGATGTTAGATCCTTACGAAAGGATACTTTCATTTACTTAGTTGGACACTATTCGTCACAAATCATTGGCAATAAATTGCCGTCTAATAGACAAGTATTACAAGTGCTCTTTTATAACATTCGTGAAGTGAAGCTAAGTGTACATGAAAGTGCTAAATTAACAATAAAAGAGGTGTCAGTTTTTTGGGATAAAGCTCGCATTCCGACACGTCAGGATTTTCATTGTGTTAAATAACTAGATAAACTTTATGCAGAGTGGAGGAACAAAAATCGGCTAAAAGGGCCAGTGCGGGAGGTAAAGAAAAAAATTTCGTTGAAAAATTGGACGATCTTTTTGACATTTCTCATGCAAATGCATTGGAGTTGATGAAAATAGATGAAGATAAGCAGTTTTTAATTAACCAAAGAAAAAAGGGACGTCCTGGATTTATGCATGGTATTGATTACCAACTTGCTTCTCAAGAAAAATCAGCTGAGGAGAAATTACAGAAATTATCCGAACGAATGCAACGAAGTCAACAAGAAAAAGCTAGATTAGAGGAAACAGTCACCTGTCCATCATCAAGTAGTAATTCAGCCGACTCCAACGAAAATGAAGATGAAATAATCGAAGCCCAAGAAGAGTTGTTACAAGACCAGCCTGGCCCGTCACAGCCAAAAAAGAGGAGATTGTATGGAACACGTAACATCATCACACCAAAAATAGCCGCTGCATTTGATGCTTGCAAAATAAGCGACAGGTATGGAGTCCATATTTTGACGGCAGTAGCAGAAGCACTAGGACATGGCACCACATCTTTGTCCATCAGCAGAACCACACTTCAGCGCTCTAGACAACGTATCCGCGAAGAAAGAGCTGAAATATTAAAAACTGCCTTCTGTAATTCTGAATTGCCGGTCCCAGTCATCCATTGGGATGGAAAACTTTTACCTTTTCTCACTGGAATGGGAAATATCGATAGACTTGCTATCTTAGTTACTAGTGGAGATATTGAACAACTACTTGGAGTACCAGCTTTGCCCAATTCAACTGGAAGAGAACAGACTGAAGCAGTTTATGATGTGCTTTGTGAATGGAATTTGGACGAAAAGGTAATAGCTTTGTGTTGTGATACAACAGCATCAAATATGGGTTATATAAATGGGGCAGCCACACTATTGCAACAAAAATTAGAAAGAGATATTCTATATTTTCCTTGTAGACATCATATTTTTGAAGTGGTTTTGAGAAGTGTGTTTGACACAAAAATGCCTTCCTCATCTGGTCCAAATGTGCCACTATTTAAACGTTTTAGGGAATTTTGGCCTAAAATAGATCAAAATAAACTAAAAACTGGATATCAGGTATCAAAAATTAAACACATTTTACAACCAGTTAAAGCCGAAATTGTAAAGTTTCTAAATGCAGCTTTAACTTTGCAACAGCCTCGTGATGATTATAAAGAATTTTTAATGCTTTCTAAACTTTTTGTTGAAGAAGAGCCCACTCACACGACATTCTATCAACCAGGGGCATTTCATCATGCACGTTGGATGGCCAAAGCCATTTACTGTCTAAAAATATTTTTTTTCCAAAATCAGTTCCAACTAACTAAAAAAGAAAAAATAGGTATTGAAGATATATGTCTCTTTATTGTAAAGGTTTATGTAAAGGCCTGGTTTACAGCGTCATTTGCTAGTAAAGCACCGCTTAGACTTTTGTAAAGAACTCATTAATTATCAAAATATTGACAAAGAAATATCTCAAGCCGCAAGTAGAAAAATAGTGAACCATTTGTGGTACCTTAATTCAGTAAATGTTGGCTTATCTTTCTTTGATGACGATATTTCAGTTACCACTAAAAGAGAAATGGTTAAAGCTTTGAATAGGAAAGCACCAAATCAAGAGGGTATTAAACGACTTATGATTAGTAACATTACTGACGTTGAAAACAAGGAAATTCAGTTCATATGCGAGAACACTAAACAGTTTTTTCAAAAATTAGGTTTGTCTATGGAATTTTTGGAAAATGATCCAACAACATGGAGGGAAAATGAAAGTTATACCCGATGTTTCAATATTGTAAACAAAATTAAAGTTGTAAATGATGCCGCTGAGAGAGGAATCAAACTTATTACTGACTATAATGACACTTTAACAAAAAATGAAGACCAAAAACAGTTTTTACTCCAAGTTGTAAATGATTATAAATCACAGTTTCCAAATGTAAAAAAAGAAACCCTGTAGCATGCTTTGGCCTAGTGCAAAAAATATTGTTTTTATTACTATATGTCTTGTAGATTTAGGATAATATTTGGTACTATGTATGAAAAAAACGTTTCATAATAAAATACACAAAGATAAAACGAGTTTTATTTCAAAAACTTCTAGTCTAGTTTTCTTAGACTACGAATTTACAGTAGTATGACACATGTCATAGTCACAACAGTTAATGTCTTTGATATTTGTATGACTTGATTAGTCATTCTAAAGATAAATGTTGCTGATTAAAAAAAAAAAACAATGCATCAACCAAAGAATGTAAATAATTCCATTTACTTTTATTATTGCATAATAATGCATTCTGCGGCACCCCTTGCCTTCAATTTGCCTCAATAATATTTTGAGGGGACTGTTTTTTCTTCAAATAGAACCATTTGCAGGGGTGAGAAATAAAAAATTTCGATTTCGAAAAAGATGGGCCACCCTAAATTCCGTATACTATCCGTGCGATTCCTAAAAGTGGATCTTCTGCATCCACTCCTGGGTCGATTTAAGACATGTAGTTTGCCAGTTGGCATTTTGAGTCAACGCAGTCCTGTGAACTCCGATCCTCACCTCAGCTTTGATGAAGATGTAAAGGAGAGGCAGATTCAAAATCTGCTATTGATTTTGATCTTATAGTGACGGTGGCGTTAATGTTTCCTATATTAAAGTATAATTTATAATTTTATATACCTATCACGCTTTGGTTTCGTAGGATAGCAGTGCAAGGAGTATTTTCTTCGTACAAATCATCATCACAAACACGTTGACATTTTTTTTACGTGGCGGTGGTCGTTATGGCTCTTAAGGGAACTACTTTCAATTATATGGAAACGCCATTTCGCGGTACTGCAGTAATAAAAGTTTGGAACATCAAAAATATCTGTTCCTAATTACACGTTTGTGCTTAATATGTTTGCTAAAAAATGTCAAATTTCGCGTACTTGCGATTACAAAATCGAATTTAATAGATATTTTCTAAATAATAATTTGTTATGGCATGTATAAATTGATGAATAATGGCTATCTCGGCAGACTGTACACCGAGCATACAGCAACAACATGCAAGTAGGTAGGTTATACTCGGTTTGGTCGTGATGAGATTCTTAGATAAAAACCACAATATTTTTACAATAATCTCAATTGCTCTTCTACACCAAACGTATAATTTTCTCAAATAACAAGCACATTCTCTAGATAGCGAATCAATATTTGCTTTTAATAGCATAAATACTTAAATTCTAGACAGTTCATGAAACTCAGTGATAACCATCTTAAGCCGTATTATTCAGTTTGACGGCCTTGTGCAGTACGATCTCGAAGAAATGTCTACATTCTCTGTCTTTGTTATTATCTATTGTTTACAGTCTGGAATTTGGTATTTTATTTTCGTCACTTTCAAAGCACTCCTCACTATCCTGGACCTATATATTCCTCAGTCGTGAGAATGATTATTTCGGGAGAAAGGAAAGAGAAAGAAATAGGAAACATAATGAAATAAAAACAGAAAAAATACCTCGATTCACTTCTCCTAAGCTGGAGAATAGGACCCCTGATGGGAAATTGGCTGACAGCGGAACTGTCCAAATTTTTTATACATTTATAGATTTTGACCTCCTGAACAACAATTTCAATGAGCACGATCTAGTTTTGGAGGAATAGGAATAGACAATTTTCATCCCTTTAGATATTCAAGAATTTTTTACTAAAAGTGCAAACGTCAAAAAATGTTTAATCACATCCAGTAATGATATAGGCATTTTTTTAGAATGTTTAAACTTTCATAATATATGTTAGTACAGTCGTAATCACATTAAAGTTCGCAACCTAAAGCAGTCGTTGCAAACATTTTTCTTGCTTGAATCAGGTTTTTTCCTGTAATATAATATACCTCCCTCCTCACCGACAGAGATTCATGGCCGCAAAAAATGTATAAGCATTTCTGTTTCAAATGGCTTACTAAAAAACATGTAGGGAAATTTTTTACCCTTGTGTCTTCTAAAATATTATTATTATATAAAATGCTAATAAAAGTTTCTCTTCTAATTTAAACTAATTAACTATACAAAATGTATAATAATAATAATGGTAATAAACGTCTTTATTATTTTGTAAGGGAGTATACAATGATTACGTATAATTTTGTTTGAATTACAAAAATAAAGGGCAAAATTCAGTTTTTACACGAAGGGTATGTGGTAACTGGTAACTACTGTTCTTCCACTTAACCAGCAACTAATACAATTTATTTCAGTAAATGTATAATGGCACATACATACAAAATAATGAATATATGCACAATGCATGTACAATGAGCCAATTTAGCATTTTTTTTAAACTCATATTTCGAAAGTAAACCTTGTAGTTAGTAAATGTGCAAAATATTTTTTTTTTTTTCAACTGCTTCTCCCTCAAAATACATAATGAAAATAGAGCACGCGAAAACGCAGTGTGACGTCACATCACTCCTGGCGGTCGACCGCTCGCCTGTTCCTATACAGTTTCATACGGCACGCACGACGGACATGCTAATTTCGTTCATATCTTTTAAGTGTTCTGTATTTTGTTATTAACATGAATTAAAAAAGAGGGTTATATAGATATTGTATAGTTCCAGACGGCAAAAGTACATCAGTGTCTACTCCCAATAAAATATTTATTTCATTACCATGTGATGAAATTATTAGGAATTTGGGGCAGCAAGTTATGCAAAGGGATAAATTTGTTAGTCATAAAGGGACGAATTATTGTTGTGAGGATCATTTTAACGTAAGTCTAGTGTAATAGGTTATTATTAAAAATAGTACAGTAATAAGCTTGAAGAGGATGTGGAAAATTATATGTATTATAAAACACCTTTTATTTGCGCATAACCAACAGCGTTATCGCCGTAATTTTGTCTGGCTGACCTAAAAGTCAGATACATTTGGTAGACTTTATTGAAGTAGATATGTATCTAGTTAACATACCTCTGTAATTGGACACATTTCAGCACTTATATAATCTTTATTATTATTGAAATATTCCATAACCATAAAAATGTCTAATACGGCAAAATGTTGAAATCAGTCGTTTTCTAGAGAACGCATATTTGTATGTACAAAAAATAGAATCAATAGTTAAATAACGTAAAATAACATCACACCCGCACAGTGTACAACGAAAACTCTTAAACTGAATATAACCGCATAAATCATAGAACCAGTGGAGTGGTGTGACATCATCCGCGCCGTCGGTCGTTTCAAATATATTACGAATTGGAAATCAAATATTAGGGTTAATATTAACGCTAGCGACCTATTTTTTTCACTGTATACTTAAAGGGTTAAATACTTACGGAAAATGCAAAAAAATTATAAAGTAAATCACTAAATGAGCCAATATGGATGTTCGTTTGCGTTAAATCATTTTCGAGGGCATTATACATTTTGGAGATTTGATGGCTGTAAGACTGTTTGAAAAGTTCAAGTTGATGCGTTGGGTCTGTTAATAATCCCTTGATTTAGCATTTAGGGTTTGTACATCCCTTTCCAGATTTAATTCTTTTATACAAATATGGTGCTGACTTTAATATAATAACTTTGTGATATGATGAATGCATGAAATTCATTGGCACCTTCGTATGTATATACAAATAATTTAAACAAGGACCGTAGAGTAAATTAAACAAAGATAGAAACAAAGACTTGCATAACATGATTTTAGTTTTTTGAGATAGATCGTATCTGCTGGTATATATTGGTTTAATATTTGAGTATGACTTCTGTAGTAAATTATTAATATGGCCAATAAATCTAATCGAATATCACACCCAGACTATTTTCTTTATCAGTCTTTGCCAGTTGAGCATTTGGTTATTTCTAACTTTCTCTTTATGGTTTCTTGGTCCGAAGGCAATTATAGTAATAATTTGATTTGCCTATGCTGATAATAAGACACTGATTTGTTTAGCTTCCTTGGCAAAATTATTGATGTCTTCGTTTATACGAATACAAGCTACAACCTCGCACGGAGGTAAGGAGTAATACAGCTGAAAATCATCCGCATGTAAATAAATTTTACAATATTTTAAATAATAAAACAATAAAATGACTGGTGTAGATGATGGGGCCAAGAACCGACCCCCTGCCTGTATTACCGCAGGGGGGCCCTGCGGTAATCCAGCTTTTAAGGTGGCAGGTCTTGAGGTTGAGCTATCCAAGCAAATATCTATTTACATTTATATTTTGTTTTATTATGATAGGTAATAAATAATAATTATTACCCCTCATTTAAAATAAAATCAACGGGTAGTACAGCCGTCCTAGGATAAACAACGCCATAGTAGATGCCTCCCGAAAAAAAGAGCTATCAGAGGTATCACTCTCAAGAGTATATAGATCTTCTTTCAGCTGCGGTGCCGACGCTGACTCCAAACAACGTTTATATTATTGCTGTATTAATTTCAAAGGCACTCGTTTTTGGCTAAGCTTAAAATGCCTAAAGGCAAAGTCATACTGAAGCAGGAAAGATTTTTAAAATTGGAAACCTTATTTTGACCATAACCGTACCTATTTCAAATATCTTTTTTTACTGAAACCTAAAATTTGATAAAAAGTTAGCTTTATTAATCTATATAAATATAAATATTTTTCTCTTGCAATTTCTTCTTACAAATGACGTGGTATCATTTGCAGTTGAATCTTAATATTGTCATTATTCTTACTTATTTATTTATTTATTATTATTATTATTTTTTTTTTTTTTCAGAAAAACTGCTGACATCGGAAGGCCGGGAACTACGACGCGCTCTATTCTCTCTTAAACAAATTTTCCAAGAAGACAAAGACTTAGTTCACGAATTTGTACAAAACGACGGTCTATCATGTCTGATAAAAGTAGGATCGGAAGCAGACCAAAACTACCAAAACTATATTTTAAGAGCCTTGGGCCAAGTAATGCTCTATGTCGACGGCATGAATGGTGTGATGGAACACAACCAAACGATACAGTGGTTGTATAGCCTCATTTCATCCAAATTTAGATTAGTAGTAAAAACAGCGCTGAAATTGTTGTTAGTTTTCGTCGAATATACAGATTCAAATTGTATGTTACTAATAAAAGCAATCCACACAGTGGATTACTCCCAAGGCGCTCTACCATATTATAACATAATGAAGCTGCTAAAAGATTTCGACTCTGCCGATACCGAGTTGTTAATATACGCCACAACTTTAATAAATAAAGTTCTAAATGGAGTACCAGACCAAGACACTTACTATGATCAGACAGACGCCCTGGAAGAGCAAGGTTTTGAGGCCATAATACAAAGGTACATGTCCAAACCCGGTACCGATTTGGACCTTCTACAACAGTTTCAAATTTATGAAGCAGTATTGCAGTACGAAGACGGAGAAGAAATTGGTGGAACGCCAATTAGACATCTAGATGAGAGTATTAGGAAAACCATTCGAAATCGAAAGGCAGTGGTGGAGTCAACAGAGAGAAGGAAAAGCAGGAGGCATTCTACGGGAAATACGCCCCTGTACACCGGACTGAGTAGGAATAATAATAATATACTTCAGACTAATAGAGAAGATGAAGATGATGAGTCTTCCAGTTCGCAGTCCTCCGGATTGAACAACTCCCAACTGAACGGGAGTTATAAGGATAGTAACAAAGGTAAGACAACTTTTTTCTATTGGTGTGTGCTTTTTGGTCTCTAAATTACGCTTTGCTTAGCTATTGACGCTGGCGTCACTCCGGCTTTGAAAAGACGTCGAGAAAGAGCAGAACGTCAAAGAAGTTTTATGAAGGAACAGGAAACTGCTGCTTTATTTAAAGGATCTCTACACAATGAAGAAAACAATGAGAACGAAAACGGTAGGTGCTTAATTTTAATTCTAGTGCTGTGCGTTCTTTAAAAACTAATTTTGAAAACATTAATATTATATATACAAAAGTTCAGCAGAATAAGTCCATCTTTCACAAAAATTAAAGCCAACCGTTTTTTATGTAGAAAAGCTACTTTTAATCGTATTTAAAATCAATGACCATTCATCGAGTAAAATGTGTTTTCCTTTTTTTAGGAAACTATACCAACGCTCTTCAACAGAGGATTGCTAACGGAAATGGTCTGAATCGAAACTCGAGCAGAAAGGATCTGACGCCGTTATTGAATGCCGTTAACAAATTAGACTCAGAAGATAGCCTCAACAAACAACCTTGGATTTACTCGATGATACAGAATCAGGACAATCTAGAAGAATCCGAGAATACGAACGAAAACGACCGAAGCGTTCTGTTACAGCTAAAAAGAGAAAATACCGTAAAGGATTTAACTCAAAAATTAGCCAACCAGAATATTCTGCACAGCCCTTCGGAGGAAAATAAAGTAAATAGAATCGGTGATATGTCTGGTTTAATATCTAAAGCTAAGGAAGGTCTAGCTAAATCAAAGTCAAAAGCTGATGTACTAAAAAGCCCCACCAACGAAAACGTACCCAAATCAGAGGCGAAAAAATCTGAAAATGAGATGAGGTGGGAAGAACTCGTTGCGAATCTAAATAGATCATTAAACTTATGTGATATGGATTTCACTGACTTGGCCAGTGATGACGAAATTGATATTTTAGCACCTGCGGCTGTTGCAAATGGCATACCACCCCCTCCTCCACCTTTAAGGGACATGGGTGGTGCTCCACCTCCTCCGCCATTGTCGAATAGGATGGCGCCTCCAGCTCCATGTCCTCCTGTTTTTGGAGTTAATTTGCAACGATCCAACAGGCAATCTGAAACAAAAATACCCATTAAGAAAAATAAGAAAACTGTAAAGCTCTTCTGGAAAGAAGTGAGAGATGATCCAATTAGTCAAATTAAATTGAAGACTGGTTTCATTTGGGATGAGTTAGCTCCGGTCACTGTCGACACGCAAAAATTGGAGCACCTGTTTGAGTCTAGGGCTAAAGATTTAATAACAAAGGTAATATTAAGTTTTCATGTGTTTGCCAAGTACGTCACTCTTTTTAATACAGGCGAATTAAGAAAAATGGCCGAAGGACGAGATAACAAAGAGGAATTTACCGAAAATTGCCCCTGACCAATATACTGAAAATTCCACCTTCCACTTCGATTGCTAAATTTTTGTTTAGGAGGGTTGAACAATCCAAAAATGTTTTTTTCTTCGAGAATCTCGGGGCATCACACATAAGAAAAAAATGTTAAGATAGAAATAGTTCTTTACTTAATTCTCTACAAATTTAACTTCAACACAGTATTGTTAATGCAACCTTAAACGTCAGAAGTTGCATGCTATACAAACAAAGAAAGCCTTGCTACATTATATTAAAATAGATAAAATAGGAAAAAATATGCAAATAAATATCTAAATAAATCTGTTGCAGAAGCTTTACCGCTATAGTTTCATAAGCGCTACCTGGTTTCGGTCTTATTTGGCAAACCGTATAGCTAAATGGTAGTTAACAATTCATTTAACAAATTAAATATAATTGGTGTGCCACGAGGTTCTGTTCTTGGCCTAATTTTATTTTTTTGTTATTAACGACCCAACTGATAGTAGTAAAGTTCATCTTATTCGCTGATGACTACTATATTGTGATATAGTAAAGATGCTAAAATCCTTTGGGAAAAATAGTAATTAATAAAACAAACATAATTACATTCTAATATAATCTTGAATACATATACATCCCGTTGAGTAACCATGTAATTAACCTCAGTAATAAACTGGCATCTGGAAGCTATGATGTCAGTCATTTCAAATGAACTAAGCTATACTAAGCATTAATTGAATCATATTTGAGATGCGATGTTCTTTCTGGAGTGTGTGCAGTACCTAATTATGATTCACGCAAGCCACTTTTTTTAGTTGTTTCAGACTTAAGTAGGTTCTACGACATGTTTTGCTTTATGCTGCTGATCAAATACAACCCCTAGTTCTTTACATGATCAACAGTTGATATACACTTATCATGAATTTTAATCAAAAGGTTTACTAATATTTTGATCCAAACCAATAATAATATGTTGACTTTTTGCTGCATACAACTGAAGAGTATTGTCATAAGTCCACTGTTTAATCCTAATTATTAAATCAAAGAGCGTATTTTTCTTTCTTAAATGTAAAACTAGTCTAAAGTGTGATGTCATCAGCAAACAGATAAATATTACAAGATGTAGCAAATCAGAGATAAAAATGGTAAACAACAGGTCCCACAATGGAACCCTGCAGTACACCAGCATTTATAGGACGAGAATCAGATACATAAATATATTCTGCCCTAATATATACATTTACAAGAAAATGAGCATAGATATGTACAGAATTAAGTAGGGAACAATTTTTGTCTTACATTTTTTTCGCACGTGTCAGGGTTTTTGAGAATTTCGAACAAATATCACTTTTGGATGTTCAACCTTTCACCAAAAATTTAGCGGGGGGTTTTTAGTATGTTAGTTAGAGGGATCCTATACTGACAATTTTCTGCAAAACTCATTTGTTACCTCGCTTCTCTGCCAAAGTCCATCTCTATGTCAAATTCGCCCATATTATTCATTTTATAACATAAAATTTTTTAAAATTCATATGTTAGTGACAGTTTTTATGTCAAGGGCAAGTTGTTATATATAATTGCTTAAATTATATTTCACTTCTGGTGGGGGTTTTTCTTAGTCAATATTATTTAAGAGCTTATTTTAAATGTATTTTTCTTTTTCCTTTGGTGATCCGCACGTGGCATGTGCTGGCCTCAGGAGGTGAGTCTTTTAATTTCTCGGTGGTGGCAATACTTTTTGCATTTTGGATTTTGCACTACTGTTGTAAACTATCGTAGATTATTTAGTACCATTTAAGTTTTTCAATTATCTCACCTTTCCTGCATCTGTCTTCTTTGCACACGTAGAATATTCACTTATTAGCTGTTATCTTATTCTTCCCTACCTAAATGCCAATAAGCTATTTTATCAAATATAGATTGTTAAACGAAGGTATATATTTTGAAGTATCGAGAATGTCATGAATTTAATCATTAGTAAAATTTTAGTTCACCTAAATAAAAAGTATAAAACAATAGCTGTAAAAAGAAAACAATGTGATGCAAATAAATTAATTTAAAAAAATTAGGTATCTATTACACAGTATGTCTCACTTTTCACAGTAACAGCTTCATAGCTCAGTTACTGGTAATCTAATTTCAACCAAATGTGGATCGGTATCAAAGATCTTTACTATATCGTTTTTGAGTAAAACAAAATTTATTTCAGTCATTTTTATTCAGATTTTTCGAGAACTTGTATTAGGCATTTTTTTACTGAAATTCTATGGCAATATTACTGATATACAAAATATAACGACATTTTGATTTATGGTGTTCGAATTACCGTCCCCTTAAAATTACATTTTTCAAATATTGAATAATTAATAACTTGGACCCGGATTTTTTTTTTTTTGAAAAAAAAAACCTTCATTTTCTATTTAAATTTCATTTTTCTACCACCCCAGGCCTGTAGCTAGAAAGTACTTTCAGGGCGGGCAAACAATTTTTCAGGACGGGCCCGTAAAAAGGGGGGGAGAAATCCAAAAAAAAATTTTTAGTCCGAAAAAATTAAAAAAATTTTACCCAATCTCTTTCAAAATATTAAAAAGACAGTTAAAATTTACGTCGGGCGAAACTTATTCCAGGACGGGCATTGCCCGTCCTGGCCCCCCCTAGCTACAGGCCTGTACCACCCGTGTCATCGATACTTTCAAATGTCATAGGCCAAGAATTTTCATTGAAAAATTACCAAAAATTTTGAACCAACAGCCCTGTAAATTATTGGGGAATTAGGGATTGCCGAATTTGAAAGTACGATAACTGTGGGTAGTGATTTTGAATAGAAAATGAAGAATGACGTTTTTTCATAAAACAATTCATTTCCAAGTTATAAATTATATCGAGAGTCATACACAGCCAAATTTTGTTTTACTCAAAAAGGAGATAAGATATAATAAAACTCTTTGATATTGATCATCATTTGGTTGAAATTGGACAACTAATAACTGAGCTACGAAGGTGTTACAGTGCAAAGTAGGACACACTGTACACTGCGCATCCTAGGTTTCATGGAACCACTCTAATATTTCAAAAATTGTGTATGCGATCTTTTTGAATTTTGGGTGGTTGGTTACTACCCCCAGCTCAAACTTTCAAATAGTAAAATTTGATAATCACCATAGGCGTGCATTTATTTGAGAAAACGTAAGGATGGGTTTCCTGAAAATTTATATTAACGATTTTTTAAAAAATCTGGACAGATATTTTTCTTAATCAGTACCTTTAAAAACCTCTTTATAATGCATAGAAAAAATAATTTTTAGTTGTAAAACTGTTTTTCAAATGAAAAAAAAATGTATTTTTCATTTCTTGTTCAGAATAATATATTAGTTTTTACAACAAAATACTTATTTGTTTAATGATGCAAAAATTATAATATATACATACCATTTTTGTAACAAATAATATTCAATAAAGACTTAAGTAAGCTATGAAAACAAAAATTATGCAATTTATTTTTAAACCCAAATAAGATTTTGTTTTAAATTTTCTGTAGTATGATAAGTGAGCATCATAATAGCCTTGGTTATTTTAGTAATAAAAACTTCTAGAGGTGCTAACCGAAAAAGGTACCTACATATAGAGTGGACAAAATTAAATTGTATTATAAAGAAAATGAATATCAATAAAAGCTCAGACACAGCTACTTTTGCTGTGCAGTTTTAGGGTTGCAGCTGCAAAAGTTTTGTATCGTGTTCACACGATCCTAAAAGTAGCATGCAGCATGCAATTTTTTCTATTGCAGCTGTTCGTCAAAAACTTCAAGTCTGGAAAAAGGTTTCAGTGACATTCACACACATCATGCTGTTTTTGCATCGTGCAACCAGGTGCTGTATGCTAGCTCAATTTGTGTACTGTAAAACATGGATGACGAGACACTAGCTACAGCTTGTTTTATTAGCTGTACTATTTAAACAAGAAGACGCTGACACTAGATGAAAACAAGAATTTGAATGAGTGAATGGATAAGAAATAGATAAAAGTGAGAAAAATCTTTCGGACGGTGACAGCTCGCCAAATTAATTTCAATATTTATTGACTTTTAGATGTCAAAACAATGTTTTTTAGCTATAAATATCAAATACTTTAAGATTTCTCAAACATGTATCTTATTAAAAAATAGATTTTTTAAAAATTCACTACAAGCTGCAGCTTTAATTCTAGATTTATTTATTTGTTATAACTATAAACAAACAAGAATGATTCATTTAAAAACATTAATAGTTTTGTCAAGTCGCAACTTATTCACAAATATATTATTTAAAATGTTAGGTACACAAATGGACAGCAACTTTAAAAATACTGCACTCGCTGCTGCTGCCAAAGTTTCAATCAAACAAATATTTTTTGCAGCCACCCCTTTACTCTTTAAAATTCAATTCACACTTTAAGGTTGCACAGGTATTCACTTGAACTGTGCAGTTTTTTAGACTGCACCGCAGCAAAAGTAGCTGTGTCTGACCGTACTTTAAGTTCAATTTTCTATTATAGTTAGTTTCAGAAATAAATAGCATCAAAGTTGAGTGCTCAAATGCTCAATACTTAAAAATGTGACTTTTTTTTCCTTATGACAGTTTTCTCTGTTATAAGTTGATTTCAATGTATCAGACAGGAAAAATGTATGTAACTCGAATTCTACCCCTTTACCAAACCAAATGCCTACTGGCAGAACTTTCTATAACTAATACTATTAGAGATATCGAACTCCAAATTTCAGTCAAAATATGAGTTATAAAATTTGTAGAAGGTAATAAATACGTTATTTTTTCATCATAACTTCTTCCCGAAGGGGATTGGTGTGACGCTGCCCATGAAGCAGTTTCCACGAACACGGAAACTACTCAAAGGCATACTTCCGTATGCATTTTTGCTGTCCGACTCGTAAGAGAAGTTATGACGAAAAAATTATTTAAATTAATTACATTGGTGGTAAATTTAACAGTACACACTGCATGGTAGTATACACAGCATGGGTATGGTTACTCTACCTCTATTACCTTTACATAAGACATTTATATCAACTTATGAATGTTTGTCATTTAAATATATTAATTATACCATTTTATTACTCTAGAAACAACAAGAAATGAACAAAAATAAAGAAATAATAGTACTGGACCCGAAACGATCAAACGCCATAAATATTGGAATGACCAAACTACCTCCACCACGGTCTATTAAAACTGCGATATTAAAAATGGATGCAACCATTATGAACAGGGAGGGAATCGAGAAACTTCTTACCATGTTACCAACAGAAGAAGAACGGACTAAAATTCAAGAAGCTCAAGCCGCCAATCCAGACTTGCCTTTGGGAAGTGCTGAACAGTTCCTACTCACGTTAGCCTCTATTTCAGAATTACCGGCTAGGTTAAAACTATGGGCTTTTAAGCTAGATTTTGAAAATGCAGAGAGGGAAATTGCCGAGCCACTCATGGATCTCAAGCAAGGTTTTGAAGTTCTTCGGGTGAATAAGACATTCCGAGGAATTTTAAGTACGTTGTTATCTATCGGCAATTTCCTGAACGGTAATGAAGTTAAAGGTTTTCAAATTGAATATCTTGCCAAAGTACCTGAAGTTAAGGATACTGTCCATAAACACTCCCTTTTGCATCATCTGTGTCATATTGTTATGGAGAAGTTTCCCGATGCTAGTGATTTGTATTCAGAGGTAACGAAATTTCTCAAAGAATGTATTGTTTATAGAAATAATTTAATGATCAACAGCAATTAACCAGTAACGTTTTTTTTTTTTAGATTGGAGCCATAACGAGGGCGTCAAAAATTGACTTTGATGAGCTCTCTTTAAATATACAGAGGTTAGAGGCGGATTGTAAATCCTCTTGGGATCATTTAAAGTTAATTGCGAAACATGATGGATCCACAATGATGAAGGTTAAAATGTCTGACTTTTTATCTGATTGTGCGGAAAGGATAATACTTTTAGGTATAATTCATAGAAGAATTATGAATAGGTATGTAGAAAATGTTCAAATAATTATATTTTTAACATTACGCACAATAATTTTTTGTTAGGTTTCACAAATTTTTGCTTTGGTTGGGCATCCCTCTACACCAAATCTCCGACACGAAACCGAATGAATTTTGTAGAATCGTATCCGAATTTGCTTTGGAATATAGAACTACAAGGGAGCGGGTTCTTCAACAACTGGAGAAAAAGGCTAACCATAGAGAAAGAAATAAGACCAGAGGAAAGATGATAACAGATGTAAGTGATATGTAAATGTACTTAATTAGTCGAACCAGACGTCCTATTTAAACATCTTAATACCACTATCACCAATAAATCATTACAGATTACACAACAATTTTCATCATTCGGAGTGTTTCTTAAATACATTGATAAACTTCAGTAGGTAAATCTGTGGCCAGTTTTAAGTTGAAAAGTTCAGACAAAGGTATCTCATAAAGTGATTCCTAAGGGAGCTACAAAAATGATTTACATGAATCATGATTTTCTGTTTTACACCGATATCGAACAGTATGATTTTGAATTACTGCATACACCCCAAAAAGAAATATCAGCAAGGATACCTACAATGTTGACGTCATACCTCCTTTGAGGTACGACGTCAACTTTTATAAATACTGATTAACGTTCTTTGTGATGAGACCCTTTGAAGAAGCCCACTGCTCTTATAAATAACTACAATAGTAGGAATACTTCATATGAGCAAAGTTGTACTGAATCAAATTGAAATAAATCCTGAAACAAGTACACAGAAAATTGCACTGCAACAGTATCTAAGGAGAATTTTAAGAGAGTAGAAACTTTATTCCTACCATATTCAACGTTTACAGGCTCGTTTACCTAGGGATTTTGTGTTTGGTTACAGGAAAAAATATTGGTGATTCCAGGATTTTTATCTCAGTTATTGTTTATAGTCGACGGAGACTTTTTCAGAAATGCTATCATGTTTCCATAATAATCATGCATGGGCTAAAGATGACCCATATGCTACAATGGAATATCATTTTCAAGATCAGCTTTCCATAAATGTCTGGATTGGGATTGTGGGAGTTTCTTTAAATGAGCGTCATTCTTGTCCTCCTAGACATGATGATAATCCATATCGATAGTATTTAAAGCTTCTAGACATCCCATCCCTTTATGCGAAAAGCATAAGGATTTGGTTTATGTGTGATGATGCTCCACCGCTTTTTAGGTAGGTTGCATATCAGTATTTAAATCAAAATTGTGCTGCTAACTGTGTTAGTCAACCAATCAACTTTGGCCATCTAGGTCCTCTGATCTCAACCTTTTATATTACTTAATTATGGGACTATTTAAAATCATCCGTAATATAAAATTCCGGACGTACGGTTATATTTTTTTGGTACTTCCAGAGCACCTAGAAACTTAAAATTCACTACGGACATTCTTTGGCACCTAAGACCGATTGATAAAATTCGAAATCCGGAAAATTCAATGTGGCTGATCCAATATAGCAGCCTTAAGGAAAGAGGTAGAAACTTTTTTTTTCTTGGAATAGGTCAATGATATGCCCACAAAACTCGAAAATTACTAAAGGACTAAATGGGGCTGAACCATAGAGGCTCAAATGGAAAAGGGAAATTAAGGTTTCATTTGAATTTATTATTACTGTTGAGAAAGAAATTCGCAAACATTTTTTATTGATGTAACCCATTGTTTTTCTTAGCTTAATGATTTCATTAAAGTCCAAATAACTTTTAAAATCACATGAAGGAAAGAACTTTGTGTGTCACCTGGTGGTGATTTTTGTCAAAAAATTTAATCACATGCGAAGTTCTCACTGGATCATCCTGAGAATATCCAACATTCATTCCAAGAATAGATTTGGCCACCCAATCTTGACATCCCTTTCATTCTTTGCGGGAGGCAGTTACCAGTCAAATTTGTGTTTTGCTTCACGATTAATAAATCGCAGTTTTAGACATGGACAAAGTTGGAGTGCATCTGCTCAAGCCAGTATTTAATCATGAACAGCTCTATGTAGCTTTTTTAAGGGTTCGTCGTTTAATGGGCATCAAGGTGATGGTGAATACAGATGCTTGGCAAGGTTATCTCTTAGAAAAATCTACAAAAATTATTGTTTTCATGGAAGTACTTTGAATTGCTCGACATAGTCATATAAATAATCTATATCAATTTCGTTAGGAGTTGTTTAGCTTATAATTATAAACTAGATAAGCTCAGCAAAAAAAAATGCTTCACTTCGCTTCCCTCCAGAGTATAGGCACCACAGCTCTAGGTAAACACACAAACATTCGAACACAGCAGCACCTGGCGAAGACAGACTTATATAATAGTTACTTTATAAGGCTTCAGTACAAAATCCTGAAAATTTATGCAGCAAGATACAGAATCATTGGAAATATTCCTCATATTTTTAAGTCGCATAAACATATGCTTTGAGGTAGGAGGGGGATCTCTCAATATTTGTAGAGTATAAGGCTGCTTAATAACTCACAACCCCACCAAAAAATGTCATTAGCCAATGAGCAGCTGGTGTGAAATCACAGCAGATGCAGGGCCTTATTCAAAATATTGTAAGAATTTGTGTAATGTTAATTAAGCAAAGAACTCATAACTGAAATGGGCTCGCAATGATCCGCTTTTGAGGTCAGGGATAATTATCCTCGCATCTTGAGTCACTGTTCTGCACGGTGGTAATCAGGATAAGTTGTAGAATGTAATACTACAGATCATAGTATACTTCAGACGATATTTCGGGCCAGTTCGGACGGTTCTTCTAGAGTGAGATAACTGCGCCGCTACTGCGCGTTTGAAGAACAAGGATAGTCTGACTGTTCACCTCCACACTCACGTCTCGCCCAAAAGCTGTATATTAGGGAACCTCATACTCTACAAATCTTGGGGATCACTTACAATTGTTCCAAGGCAATGCTTCTTGGTTTACTAGTATTACTAGTTTCGTTATTATTATAGAAATTATTCTACAAAAAAGTACCTCAGGGCACTAAATTGTAGTAAATTGCAGTAAGTTTTTCTGGAAAACAGTGAATCTAACTTCAACTTGACATCAGGACATTCTTGTGATTTTAGTGGAGTAACACTATTTCGAAAACAGAATGTTAATAAACCTTTAAAACGACAAAAGTGACTTAAAAAAAAGGGACCCTCACCAATTTTGAACCTTTTGTAGAATACCATTTTGAAGTGAAAATGCTAAAAAATAAACTTTCGTCGGCAGTAATACATTTGCCAAATTTCATAAAAAAAATTTCCAAAGGTTGCTGAGAATATTAATAAAACCATCTTTTGGGTGTCATGTTTAAAACGCTTTAGCTTCTTTAATGGGCACTTTTTGACATACTTTCATTTCAACTTTTCAATTTAAAATTGACCAGAGATTTAACTGATCATCCTAAACTTGTTTTTCTGTATTAGATTGGAAAGTTTAGAACAAAAGAGGATCGGGCTGACGCAGAATTACGACAGCTGTTGGGTAGTGATATTTCTGATGTAGAAAGTATGCAGGGCACGTTGCCTTGGAGGAGAACCCGTCGGGATGGTAATAGGTCATTTATGAGTTCTGCCAATGGCAATTTAACTGACGGTGATGATGAAATACTCGAGAGCCTGGTTAAAACTGCCACCAAGGGACCTTCGACAAGAACAGCACCTAGAGAAAGGAAGAGGACTCGACATGCTGACAGAAAATCACGTAAGTTCTTAAGTGCTCATTGAAAATGCTCTCAGTTTAGTGAATAATATTAAGTATTTAAGGTATAGTTCTCCACATCCATGTAGTTGGATGAAAAAATTACAGATAGCCGACACTCCACCTCTTGCTCTGAATGAGGGGCAAGTGGAATCATACGATGAAATTTGAAACACGAAAAGTGTGTTGGCACCTTAATTTCCCTAGAAAATATCACAGAATGGCCATATTCTCCTTTCAAAAATAATTACATTGTACACTATCTCTACAGAACGAAATACGCAACACATTCGTTGCTATATTTCTACCGCATCTAATTTCAAATAAATATGTGCATGTCGCACCTATTTAGCTGTGTCAATAACTCCCACCCAGCAGTTCTTAATGTAATAAACGCATGCTAGCACAGTACAGAATTGGTTCCATTTTGTACGTAGTGTACTTTTCTCATCGAATAATTTTATTTATTTATTTATTTTCACTAATTTATTAAATTAATAATTATCAAGTTTAGTTAGAACAAATATTTTATTTCTTATTCCTATGGAAATTTTAATTTTAAATATTTAAATTCTTTTAATAATTAAATATTTGAAACATTTTATCTTATTAATATTCTTTCCATTACTGGCTCTTCTTTCCTGGCAAGAAATGTCCATACCTCCATGTGGTTCTTGCTGAACAGTAACGATATTAATTTTCGGTTATCACCAATATAGGTACTATTTATTTTTTACTCGTATTGTACTGTAAAATACTATAACCTTAATATCTTAATACCTTAGTGTATATACATATAAATATTGTTATTGGCTAAATGACGCAATTAAAATATTGCAACTTTTTAAATCAATTTCGCTCATCGGCTACAGTATTAAATTAATAAATCTGATTTTTTTTTTTAGAAAACACGCATCAATTTAATAAATAATTATTAAGCTACTAAGTTTGGTTCTAAATTAGTTGTTAATATTTAGTAAAAACTAAAGTCAGCTCTGTCCCTCCATCTCGATCTCTCTCCAACTAGGCAGAGCGTGGTATCTTTGAAGGATTTTTGCGGGATTTTTTGAGTCCACTATATCGATGTGGAGAACTATAGTTGCATGTTGGGTTATCTCGTGTAACAAAAGTATATGCTGTTGGGCATAAGCGTATCTATACATGGGTGATTATGAATCTAGTATTGTTAATTAGTAGGTTCATACTAACTGAAAATAAGTGTAGCTTAAAAATAAAAATTACTATATTCACCATTCTTGGTGTCATTAGCTCAAAAAAACTGTCCTAAATTGCCGCTATTCATTTGCAAGCACGATCTTACTCGGTTTATAATAGAATGGACCATTTTAGTGATGACGTCATCCAAACTAATCAATAGTGCTCTAATGCATGCAATCACACGATGCAGGGAGTCAAAAATATAACCTGCAGTGGAAGCTCTAAACAAAATTGATGCAGCGGATATGTACATCTTGAGCTGTTTCAGGGTATTTTCGAGTTTACCAAAGTAATAATTTTAATATTCAAACATTACAAAATTTTTTGGAAACATACACAAAGAAATTACTGTTATTAAATAGTAAATAAATTAAGTTATTTATTTGTTTTTAAATTAAAAGATAAAAATGGATAAACAAAGTAAAGTACACACAATCAACACTGCGCATCAAAATGTCATATAGTTCCTTCTCGGAATAATATTTATTTACCATCATTTTATAAACTGTACATCCACTTCGATTACCAATCTCACATTTTCTGAATAAACGTGAAAGAATAAGAAATAACCTGTGTGGGTAAATTGGAAATGGCATTTTTTTTCTGAATTGGTTAGAGCGTGTTTTGTAATACATAAACATGTAATTTAAGGTCTTTGTGGACTACAACAGATGTGTCTGACTCGAGGTGCAAAGTACTTAATTTGCCCCACATAAATATCCGTTTTGAGCGCAGGAGATTTATTTTTATGTATATATTATGTATATATCAAGCTTGAGCGGTCAAAATGTTGAGAAGTTAATTAAAATATACCCTAATTAATTTTAATTCTTATATGCATGATGTACATAAAGTAAAGAATAGCACATGACAAATTATCAGAGAATGTGTGCGTGCATGTACTGGGGATTTTCGACTTTCGGAGATTTTATACATCATACTAAACTGGTCCATTCTTGCCTGACGAAACCCGATCTATGGTAAGATCGTATAAAGGGGAGCAAATGATGTTATGTAACGTCTTTTGTTAAAACCACCCATAAATAGATGGTGTGGTCTTTCTCGGTTATGTTCACTTTCTATTATGAAAAACTAGTAGTTATAAAATGATTTATTAATTAAAAATAATAATTAATTAGTATAATAAATATCTCAGTAAATGTAGAACTTTCATTATGGCAATTTGCATCAATCGATATGAACCCATTTAATTTAATTCACAGGTTCGTACACACCCTATCTGTTATTTAACTTATGTTGATTATGTACTAAAATCATTATATTACGTCATCTTGAAATAAACGTAGTGTAACCTAAATTATAAAACATGAATATAGTCCTATTTTAAGTTTTTCAAATCTATCATTCTTGATGCTATTAAGAGGAGACAACACCAATCACAAAGTTTCATCGGTAAAGCTAAAGCTGAAGTGGGGCGAAGGGTAGACAGTGTAGCTATTATAAGACATCTGCACGTGACGTTACAGCTAACCTCAAAAATATGTGTTTCTTAAGATTTAAGAGTATTACGCAGCTATTATTAAAATTTCTGCCTGGTTCCCGTATTTTCAACTAAAATCTAGTTCCGTGTGTTTATGAAGTTCTAAATGCTTTGTCCTAATAAAATAGGACTCTTTTTGTAGGTTGGAAATCTAACCTGTAATTAGCAGTCTATTTTTATTAATCAACAATATTGAAAAATTATTTACGTGAACTATTAAATATTTGCTTGGAGCCAGTACGGCTCCAAATGGCTAATGCGTATCCAAACATTAAAAATGAGAATATACTTGAAAAACTTAAAATTTAAGGTTATGTTGGTTATATGATGCAGATGCTGCTGTAGGTGGCACCATCTATTAAAAAGCACTGTACTAAAAGTCTTGACAGGAAAAAACAGTTTTTAGCCAAACGGCTGGCGTTATTAAACTGAAAAAAGATATTCCTATATTCTTGTAAGTAAATAAATACTACACTTCTATTGAAGAAAGTTTTTAGCTAAAATTTGTTTATTACGAAGTGTGAAGAGAAATCGAGAGAAGGTTGAGAAATATTTTATAAATCATGTTGTATAGTTAATCCATGTGCTCAAGCTGTACGTCTGTTGTTAACTAGAAGTGTTTAAAATTTGTGGTTCTAATAATTCAAGTTACATTGCTTCACCACTCTTAAAAATAACATTACTAACATTCACAAAAATAATATGGGATGTAAATATTTATGTATTTATTTTGTATGTAGTGAAACGTTCTCGAACAAGAGAGAACAATCCATTTGGTAGCAGAGATTCTCCATAGATTTTTTACAGTTGGTATGTGGGTGTGATTTGCTCTTGTCTGATAATGTTCTAGATTTTAATGCATGATGGTGTTTTTAGATTTTTTTAAAATTTAGCATGATTATTGTGAATATCGTGTATCATTCCTAACTCAAAACAGTCTTATTTTAATTTTTGGTTCTTTTGTTAATTTATGAATAGGTGTAAAAATATTTGCCTGAAGATGTAATGTATTTTTGACCATGCAGCCGGTAGCACATTAATAAAAAAGAATTATTGTGAGAAATAGATTATTTTTTCATTACCAAGATGAATGTACCTCTGCGATTTATGAAATTTTTATTATGATGTTTTAGTATAATCGAACCATAAGCTGCATAAATGAAGGAAGACCTTATCATTTATTTATGAATATTTTCTTATGAATCCTTTTATTCATTATACTACTAAGAAAATAAGTGTATTTATTACGAGATCTGTATTATCTTTGATACTCAAAATTTATCAAGAACACTTCAAAAAAATAAAAAGATTACAGGGTATTTAAAAATTCATTACTTTTATTATTTGAGTGAAAATTCTAATTGATATTCTCTGAAAAGAGGGAATTATGATTTTTTGTTGTTTTGTATATGCTCTCTCTATGTTAATTAATAAAGATGCATATAAAACTTCTGTGCATTTTCTTGAATTTAGTTCATCTACCAGCTCAGCAAAAATATAAATCATATTTTTTGTTATTTTTATTTGCACACTCTGCACTAGATGAAATTGTTGAAATCATCTAGTACACCTGACAAAATTTTTGCACATAAATTAATGAACGAACAATTTATTAGCACTTTTTTCATCATCATTGTATGTGGTAAAGAAGTTAAAATTACATTTTATAACCAGACTCCGGCTCCAAGGTAGTTATGAAGTCAAAACCACAATTAACTCTAGGCAATGTGAATAGTGTGATTATTTTCATTTCACAACAGGGTTCGGACTCTTCTGGAAAACCTGAAGAACCTGGAAAATTCAGGGAATTTTAAAAACCGTAAGAAAATCCGGAAATTTGTGTCACACTATGGAAAACTATCAACATATTACAAGCTCCCAATAATTTTAAATTATTTTTAAGAAAAATATCTATTACAAAAAGTAATAAACATATGGGAACTTTAGACGTGACTCTTTCTACTTGATCTATGTATGACGTCATTCCAAAGTGGCGTTATTTTGTCATGATATTTTTCTGGAGCGGTCACACTTATAATGCTACAGGATTGAAACCGCTTTTTCCATCTCCAATTGTTACTCTGTAATGTGTTCAAGAAATGTAAAATTAGGCAGCTAGGCGTACATGCCATCAGTCTCATAACTAATATAATTGTATGTTGACGTTGTAGTGAGTGTCCTTGCGCATACAAAAGTAATGATTTAAATTAAAAATTGTTTAACATATATGTGTCCCCGGATTGTGTTTGCGATAGGTGTAAAATACCAAAAAAAATTAGTACGGCTTTCATTTTCTGCAGTCTCGGTCTGCTTGACGTAAAATGAATTTTTACCAAATTTCAGTTAAAATGGGATCTAACTCGCGGAGTTAATATAAGTAAGAAGAAAATAAAAGAAAATATATCATTGTAGGTAAACTGGTCTTTCTGTTCATTTTACGGAAAAATTCTATTTGGATAAAATATTTGGCATTGAAAGTTAGAGCCATATGCATTTGAACACAAATAATAATAATAATAATAATAATAATAATAATATCTCCTGAAGAAATTAGAAGTTGCAAAGAATTAAAAGAAGGGTAGAATTATGTAGGAATAGGTTTCTAGTTGAATTCGTTGAAATTGTTAATTGTGTTAAAAAATAAAAAGCTATTTACTTTAAGTAGTATTTTTTTTTTTTTTGTTCAAATGTAATGAAAGTTGGCATATGGCTCTTAACTTTCAATGCCAAATATTTTATCCAAATAGAATTTTTCCGTAAAATTAACAGAAAGACCAGTTTACCTACAATGATTTATTTTCTTTTATTTTCTTCTTAGATCTAGATCCCATTTTAACTAAAATTTGGTAAAAATCCATTTTACGTCAAGCAGACCGAGACTGCAGAAAATGAAAGCCGTACTAATTTTTTTTTTTTTTTGGTATATTACTCCTATCACAAACACAATCTGGGGGCACACTGTATAAGCAAGTAAATAAATTATCCACATAGAAGAAATAACTTTACTCCAAGAAAGTAATCTGTTTAATAAATAATTTATTTACCAGTTTATGCCAATCTTTTTATTTCTTATCACAAAAGTATAGTTGAGGAAATACATAATGTAGAATGAAGTAGTGGTAGTTTTTGTTGGTTACTTTTATCGGCTTTGGCTGCTTTGCCAGCAAGCTTTTCGACGATCCGCCTTATCTTGCTGGATCCCCAAAATATCTCTTGCCACAACTGTATTTGTTTTAAATGAAGAATTTATTTAGATATTTACTTATATGAAACATCGGATTCTCATTTCAAAACATATTTATTTTATGTATGTGTAAAGACCATCTCTGTAATAATTATCTAGGAGCCGGGGTTTGTTTATAACAAACTGATTTGTGAATAGTCCACTGACGCCACAAAATTTGAACTTGGAACTAGTCGTGTATTATCAAGTTGAGAAATTATGGAGAGTGGAGATTGTACTCTATAAATAATGGCTATTTAGGTCTGAAAAATGTATATAAGATTTCTGTCAGGTTGCTTGGTGAACGATCTTTAAAAAAGCACCAGTAAAATGTTTTTAATTTTAGCATGAATAATTTTCGTATGTATTCAATTTCTCATTCGTGTATCTTGCATGATTTTTAATTTTTAATAAGTAGCTAATATATTCTTACTAAAAATCAATTTTTGCATTTCAGTTCGCAGAACACTTAAAAATGGACTATCTGAAGAAGAGAAAAAACACCTGTCAGCATACATCAAAGGATATTAATGCAACATGTGAAACCAAATAGTGCTGTGTCCTGCAATAAATATTATATTTATTAAACCACTACCACATCTCAAAGATGTAAAATTTTGTATACTGACTTTATGTGATAAATGTATGGCTGCTCACTCATCTTGTTGTTTTGTACTATTTATGCATACAGTTTTAAGTTTAATAGATATTAGAGTTAGTTTTATTTATTTTTATTTTTAAGGGATGAGGAACAGCTGTTTAACTGTATTTATAATTGTGCCTTTCCCAAAATGGCTACTAGTCTTGGTTTTACTCGATGAATTAGTTTTTTTTTCCTTTTGTCACAATTAATTTAATTTTCTTTTGTAGCTGTTTATAAGTAAGACTCTTATGACTGTTTACGACCTGCCTATTTACATATTTTAAGATTTTTTTATTTCATTTTCATTATTGCTGTGTTTACGTTATTATTAGTTAAGTATTTAATTGTTCAAATGAAATGTATAATAAATGAATTTTGTTATAAAATGTTTTTTTCTACATACTTATACTGTGATATTTCGTAGTTATACAGAGGTGGCTCCAGGCGGTAGGTAAATACAATTTTCACACTATACCAAACAATCCTGAAAATTTCATGTAGTAATTGTAATTTAAGTAAAATCTATTTGAAATAAACAGTATATCATTTTATTCTTTGGTGGAAATTAACAAAACTGGCCGCCTACGCAGATGATATCAACATTATGTCCCGCAGAGCGGAAGAGGCGACAGAAACATACATACAACTGAAAAGAGAGGCCAGAAACATCGGACTAGAAATAAATACACAAAAGACAAAAACACTAACCCAGTCAAGAACAACAGGAAACGAAAACCACCCCAGAGTAGAGGACGACGTGAAGACCAGAGCTTCACATACTTAGGTGTTGAACTCAACACGAGAGGATCAGAGGAATCGGAGATACAAAATCGAATAATATCGGCAAACAAAGCCTACTTCGCTTTGTCCCATATATTCCAATCCAAAACCATACACAGAAAATAAAAAATCAGGATATACAAAACCATCATCAGGCCGATATTATGCTATGGGTGCGAGATATGGGTCATGACAGAGAACTCAAAGAATAAACTGGAGGTGTTTGAAAGAAGAATACTAAGACGGATCTTTAGGCCACTAAACGAAAATGAGATATGGAGAAGATATAATCATGAAATCTACCAATTTTTCAAGGAGACACCCATCTCAGAATTCGTCAGACTACAGAGGCTACGATGGGCTGACCACGTAGTGAGAATGCCGGATAATAGACTACCAAAAAGGGCTCTTAATAGTAGGATGCAGGGTAGGAGACCAAAAGGGAGACCACGGAAAAGATGGAAAGATCGAGTGGCAGAAGACGCGCAATACTTGATAGGCATCAGAACTTGGAGGAGAGCGGCACTAGATCGACAGTGTTGGAGGCGGAAGATAAAGGAGGCCAAACCTCAATTTGGGCTGTAGCGCCATTGGAGAGAGAGAGAGAGAGAGGAAATTAATCATTGTATTTGATAACGACATTGTCTTATGGATATTTGAAGGACGTCCTCGACAGACATACAGGACAATCTATGGACGTTCATTTTTGGTTCAAAGTACATCCAAAGGACAACCGAGGGACGTCTAAATGTCACAACTTTGAACGGTATTTATACATCCCTGAGGGATATAATACGGATGTCCATAAAGTACGATATATATGGACATCCTACTTTTTTATATAGATATATTATTCAGGGCGCTTTTCGAAAAAGTACAACTTCGACATGTAAGTACTTATTGATCAAAATGAAGTAATGCATAAACATTGTCCTATGGATATCCGAAAGACATCCACAGTGGAGATTGAGGGTGACCAATGAATTTCTTTGTTAGCATCCTTATATTTTATTTACTTAATATTGTTTACTATAACTTCAATTCATTCTTACAAGGGTTGCCTGCAAATTATAATGTTTGTTAAATTGTTAAATTCATTTTGTTTTACTTACCTTTTTTACCAATTGCCGTTGGTAGGGATCGAACCTGCATGCCTGCGTTATCTCCATAACAATTCTACCAACTTACTCACTGGGCTATCCTGTGTCAATTATTTTGCATATTAATAGTAGTATAGTAACGTGGGAAATGTATTTAATGAGATTATCAGTAATAATAAGTCTTTATTATGTGAAATTGAATTCCTAGCCTTATTTAAAATATGTGAAAATCGTTCAGGTTCTCCTTTTTTTTTCTATTTTTTATTTGTGTTGCCAAACCTGAATTTTTTCTGTTACTACCATTTATATTTATCTATAATTATTAAGAAGAACTTATTTAATTTCTAACGAGGTCAATTATTTTAAGAATTAAATTTTTATGGTTGAGGTACCTATACAAACCTGGTAAACGAGTTGGAGAAAAAACGGTAAAGGAATAATTTCGTCATCTATAGGGTGACAAGTGTTATACAAAGAATTTGCAAGATAATAAGGTTTTATTAACATCAGAATGAAGCTTACGCAGGGTGCCATTTACGATGTGTATCAAGTATGGAAGATAATGTCATCGAGATGGTGTCCGTCGCATTCTTCAAGTCGGCCAAATTATGGGGCTTGTGAGCATATACACGACTCTTTTTCATAGAAAAAAATCACAAATTGACAGGTCTGGGGCCACGGCACATCTCCAAAATGTGAAATGAGTTTTCCTGGGAACATGTTTCGGACAACATTCACTGACTCGCTATTTCGGATAAACATGTCGTATGCAAACATTTGATGCTCTACTGTCCACTGCTCCATTGTTATTTAAATAGCACAACATTACTAAGCTGGTAAAATCACATTTGCCCTCCTCTCCATCAGAGAATATTAAATAGACATCCTGCTGCTGTCCCTATAGGAACCTAAAATGTGTGTACGTGTATAAATTGGTCATCCAGAGGACGTCCGTTGGTGTTCGCTGGTATGTATACATATCTCGGAAACATATTGGAGAAAAAACGGTAATTTATTACAAAAATATAATACTTAAATCAACGGACACGAAATGGACGTTCATCTCCTGTCCCTATATGGAATTAAAGTGTACATACTTCCCGTACATAAAATGGACACTCAGAGGCTGTTCATTCTGTACAATTTAAAAATAAATCCGATGATAGACGTGCGGTGGACGTCCAATTTATGTCCATGGACGTCAGTACATAAAATGGACATAAAGCGGATATCCGTTGGACATCGTATGCTATTAGGGAATATTAAGTTGAACCAAATCAAATTCCACTTAAGAACAAAGGAATTGATAAGGCAGAAGAAATCTGGTGCATTCACCCAAGCTACTTTGTAACTGTGGGGAAATTGGTTGCGGCAGTGAAGTACGTGGCCCAACTCCTCTCCCCAGAGGGTAAGTCTAAATTATTTTGTTTTACTTGTTTAAACTTATACCTTGTTGTCTTCAACCATTTAACAACTAAATAAAATCTTATAAGCCAATCGAGTTGAAGTGACTTTAGCCGTGAATATCGCCGGTACTGATTTGGTGACAGAGTACCTGCATTTGTCATTTAACCTTTTAAGGACAGCTTCTTATTTTATCAACCTACCTACCAGACGGCTGCATTTTGAGTGCCATAGGGATGGTTGCTGTATATATACGGCGTCTTTTTTTGTAAGTGCGAATGCTTTAGTGCCATATTTAAAGCAGTACATAACACACTAAAACCATATGTGCATTGCACGTTGCACGGGCATAATTCCTTATCGTTTCAGCTGTAGTTGACACATACGCCGTTTATGTACGGCATCTGGTAGCGGTGAAGTGCCGTTTTTATAAGGCATTTGTCTGGTGAAGAAGTTTGAATGAGCCGTTTAACTACGGCAACCGTCCTTAAAAGGTTAAGTCAACACGGTCATGATGTGCTGGAGGAGGCACCTTCGTGACATGACCTCTTGTGGTGGTCGAATGAAATCAGGTATGTGACACTATATTTTATGAACTCGACCTTCCAAGGCTTCCCAGTAAAATGTTTACTACATACAAAGAGATTGTTCAATTTCTCTGGCATGTGAATTTGGATGTAATAAAAATCTTTGCTTACCATATACTCTTAACTTAGTCCCGAGGCCTATTGATTTTCTGGTCATGTATATGAATATAGAAAGACTTGTGTTTGTATGTAGGAGGTAATATCCGAAACTGCTATACCTATTTTAATGAAGCCTCCAGTGTTTAATACTTTTGGGTTTCAAGAGTTATAAGCAATGTGTTATCATGCCAAGTCAAGTAGTAGCTGAGGAGTAGGGAGGGGGTGAAGGAGTTCAACAGGAATAAGTAGCGAAGCGAGCGGCAGTTAGAATTTCTGTCTTTTCGTTTGAATTATCTAGAGTTGAGATTTTGCACATTTATCTTGAAGCAATGGGAAAAGTCCAAGTCCTTAAAATTTTAGCCAGGGGGTAAGAATAGTGGACATATGCATCTAAACATCGGTCAGTGGTAGGTGAACTAGATGAACTTGCCGACATTCGCTTGAAGGACGTGACCGAATTTATTTTTATTCTTTTAAGTCACTCCTCCAACACAGGTTTATTTATCCACTCTCAGAGGGGTTCTTTTGAATTTATGTGAGACATCAAGGATCGAAGTATAATAGACAAGATAAAGAAAAAGTTATGCATACCAGTATAGATTGCTTACTGCTTCTTTCCAACTATCTTCCGATGATGCACTTGTATTAATTATACCCTGATTACTTCTTAATTTCTTTATCGCTTTTTTAGTATGTCTTCTATTAATCATCATGATTTGATGTCCTGAATAACAGACTTGAGGATCTAATGAGGATCCTTTAACAATCAGTTGTCGAAGACTCTCACGAAGACTCCTGAGCGATTAATCTTAAAGTTAATTATTCAACGAAGAGAATTCAAGAATTCAGTAGATAATACCATTTACTGTAAATAAAGTTCCAAAATGTATACAAATAAAAGTGGTAAAGAGCCTATCTAGCTAATAGATTTAATCCATTAGAATCTGCTTTCTAAACATGGAACGGACAGACGCCACTCCAAAGGGCGTTATCACAACTACATGCAAGGGAAAAAAAAGTCACAATTTTTTTAAAAACTTTGTTATGGCTATTGAACTTGGGATTGACAGTCTAATAATATAAAAATATTTTATTAAAATTTTTGGGGCACTTTTTGTGATTAGCTTAAAATATTCACTTGCTTTAGCTTTATACGAGGGGTATGAGAAAACAAAAAGTCAAAATATGTGAAAAATTAAGTGACGAGTTGAAAATAAAATGTGGTGTGCCACAGGGTACAGTCCTTGGCTCGATTTTACTCATATTGTATTTAAATGAAATGTTCAAATGCACTATAAATGGAAAGATTATGTCGTATCCAGATGACACTTAGCTTTTTTCGAAGGTTGCACATGGCAAGAAATCAAAATGAAAACTGAAATGGGAATATTAAAAATTAAAACATGGCTAAATCAAAATTTACTTACACTAAATGCAAATAAAAACAATTTTATTCATTTCTCAATACAGTCTGACAACATGGAACAATTCAAAGCCATTAAAATTCATAAGGAAAAATGTATACAGTCAAACAATAAAAGATGCTACTGTGGCACAAAAATCGGATCTGCTAAATATGTAAGATTTAAACAGTTTGCGAAAAATTTTTTCAAAATTCGGTTGCCCCCCCCAGGTCTAGGGACTTCTGTTTAAAATTATTTTTTTTTGTCATATACATTTTACTTTTCATAAAAATACAATAGGTTTTGGAGTTTATGAAAATATTTTCATTACTAACTGAGATACAACAAATTGAAATTTTATAATTTGTTAAATTGTAAATTACAAAATTTCAGTTCATTGTATTTCAGTTTAATAATGAAAATATTTTCATAAACTCCAAAACCTATTGTTGTGTTATTATGAAAAGTAAAATGTATGACAAAAAAAAATTTTTAACAGGAGTCCCTAGACCTAGGGGGGCAACCGAATTTTGAAAATTTTTTTCGCAAACTGCTTTTTCAAAATTTTTTACGTGTCGTTAGAGGAGTGCTTCTCTAGATGTTAGTTCCCATATTTCGTATGGGTCCCATGCGCCACAGACGAGAAAAAAATTATTGAAATTTCACCAGCCGCCACTGCCTGGCACCCTCATCAATGTAACCTTGTTTTTTGCCAGTTGCTTCAGGGATTGTCTGCATTCCCAGGCAATTTTTGACTCGAAAATATAGAACCTGAGAGCCTTTAATGCCACCTGGCTATCTGAAAGTATATAGATCTTTGCCCTTTGAGTGCCTCTGTTTAGGCATTCCTGGGCACATTGATCTATAGCATAGATTTCTGCCTGGAAGATGGTTGGGATGTTACCAAGGGCTTTGGATAGGACCTGCTACGCCCACACCAACCCCTTAGTCCATCTTGGATGTGATAAGGATAGAAGATGGAGTCATCAGGAATACATTAGATTCCAGAACAAGGATGCCAACATTTGAAACAAAGAAAGATTGCAATAATTAACCATGTTGTCATGTAACATGTATTCCTTCTCTACATTTAATTTCTTAATTCTTATTAAATGTTTTTTGTAATGAAATAAAAAAAATTTAATCCTTAATGTTATATTTCTAATGAATTTAGTGGGTGGGATGAAAAAGATCCAAGCAAAAAATCATCAAAAAAACGTATCGCGTGTAAAATTTATTATTTTCAGAATTTTCCAAAAGATTAATTTTTGAATAAGTTGGGGAGGTGGAAGGGGTCAATCAAAAATTCCAAAAAAAATATAGCTATCTTTTCTTATTAAGACACAACTTTTTTGCATACAGGCGCTTTAATTTTTGCAAAAAAAATTCCTATAGCGATGCACCGCCCTATTATATACCGAGCCCCAATAGCATGGGCGCCCGTAAATAGGTACTAATGTAAATTACTTTCGATTCGAGTTAATTTTAACTTAATAATTGTAAACAACTGTAAAATATTAATACCAAGCTTTGTGAAGATGTGTTGACGTTAGTAAGGGTAGAGTACCAAGGGTGAGCTCCCCCCTGTAATATCCGTGGAAGAATTTTTTATGTGCTGAGGGACCTTTTCTAATAACTTGTTCAATATAAAAAATGTGCCTTTGGACATGAGGATGTAACTTTCTGATGATCATCCTGTGTTCCTACCCAAGGTGAAGCCACAAGATGGATTTCATTTAATTTTATGTTAAAAACCAGCCTTGGCAATTTTTGATTATTTATGTCAAAAGATCTGTTTGGATGCTGCTCGCCTTTTGCATTTTCTTCTATTCACTAGTTTGTCTATTATTTACTGAAATTACAACTCATATAATTTTGAAAGCCTTTGCTAAATATCAGTAGAGTTATGAAGCGACATAAAATCCTAACGGAATTTCGGCGTAGTTTCGGATTCTGTGCCAAGGACGTTGAAAAACTTCAAATGTAGCGCAGTTCCGAATTTTAAAATTCCTTTGTACTTTCAACTTTTTTGCCTTTGATGCCAGACATCGTAGATTCGGCATACTTTCCACACTTGCCTTTAGTGCCATACATTCTCAAACACGTAAAAAACATTTTTCTAAGTTGAAATTCGGCTCGCCTTTAACTTTTTTTACTTTTAGTGCCATATATCTTCAGACGTGTTAAACTTATTTTCTAAGTTGGTTTTTGGCATAGTTTAAAAATAAAATGCATTTTGTAACCTGTTAAACACTGTGTCCCTGGCTGGGGTACCGCACTCTTGTAAACTTTCTTATTTTTGATTTGCCGAGAAATAGTTATTCTTTATAAAAAAAGTTTTGCTTGTCTTAGAAAGTCATAAACAGTTGTCAAACTTAAGATAAATTATACAGGGTATTCGATTCAGTCGAGGTAAGTCGATTTCATGTTTTCTAATTTTTGGATACCCTGTATAATTTATCGTAAGCTTGACAACTATTTATGACTTCCCAAGACAAGCAAAAATTTTTACAAAGAATGACTTTTTCTCGGCAAATCAAAAATAAGAAAGTTTACAAGAGTGCAATATGCCATCCGAAGATACATTGTATAATGAGATATTTTTTGTAAGTAAATTTTTGTCTTCATTGACTTAGATGGATTCTTTGACAGTATGACCATAGCAGATAGGGGCTGAAAGTTATTTCTTTCTAAGCTCGGGCGTTATTTAGGTAGTTATACATTAAGTAGTAGCAAAGAAAAAAACTTGCAAATATTATCATTATTTTACATTATTAATTCTCTTATCACAACCGTTGCAATGGGACAAACTTAATAAATAATTGGTCATGTTTGAGTCGATTATGAACGCCCCCCTGGATCCACCCTCGAATGACCTCCATAATCAAATACATGAAATCTAACCTTGTGTCGTTGCAAAGTTTTCATAGCACATTGGCATTTTAAGACAGTTCATAATCGACTCAAACATGACCAATTATTTATTAAGTTTGTTCCATTGCAACGGTTGTGATAATAGAATTAATAATGTAAAATAATGATAATATTTGCAAGTTTTTTTCTTTGCCACTACTTATTCTATAACTACCTAAATAACTTGCCCGAGCTTAGAAAGAAATAACTTTCAGCCCCTATCTGCCTATGGTCATACTGTCAAAGAATCCATCTAAGTCAATGAAGACAACAATTTACTTACAAAAAATATCTCATTATACAATGTATCCCCGTGAAGAATAAGATCTAATATTATTTATTATTGAATATTGAAAGTGTCGATATAATTTTTGGCGGTAGACAGCCTCAGTGCCCCTATCTGCTCATAAAAATTTGGGACGAAAATTGGGAGGGAAAAATTTTTTTTTCGGATTTCTCCCCCTGCTCATCAATTTCAGGAAAAATATTTTTGTTATTTTCAGCACGCGGCTGTGTTACCCCCCAAGCTCAAGGTCCAGACCCGCCCTTGAGTGCCCCCCCCCCCCAGTAACCTTTCTGGATCCACCCTTGAGGTCATTAAAACTAAATAACCCTTTCACTAACGAGAAAGGGATAAAACAGCAATAAAATACGGTGTCTGTAGTGCAGGAAGCATATATATTCTAAAGCTCCGTTTGGAGGTTTGCTGTAAAAGTTAATCGCATGTGTCTCGTCTAAAATAGGCAACCTATCATACAAATATTTCATTATAGACAGATAAAGAAAGAAATATTGATAAATAATCCCACTTAAAGTACACGGAACTTGTGTGTAAGGTGGATAACCTTCTGAGGGGCAGAGTGGAGAGAAATGTTTATGTTTATAGAGCCACCCTAATCAAAGGCGTAGACAGATAAGGGGGTTAACATTTTTAAAGTAATCGACTATTACTTAATACTATATCTGACAATATGTCTTCTTTAATTATAGTACTACGTACGACTCTATTGAGACAAAAAGGATACTGTTTGGTTAGAATTTTTACAAAATGTGTTATCGAATAGAAACGAAAGCATGAACTGTCAATTCTAACAGTTGAATGGTTCTTAAACAAGTTACTATACATTTTCTGAGTAAAAAAAAATGAACTCTTGGTTGGTACTTAAAATTAACTTGATGTATATCCTGGGTTATCAGTCTTTATAATAAAATTTCTCTTTTCTTACATTTCGGTTTATTCAACCATCAGAGAACTACAATTAAGTGAAGACAAATATTTTTTTAAATGCTATTTTTTATATGGATTTAAATTATATGCCAATGTTTACTAACACTTTGATTTAGTTATGTGATTCTAGACAAAAACTAAAATTTTTAGAATTTACTATTGAAGGAAAACACTAGAATGCCCTCGGAATTACGAAGGTTGAATTTAATATCAAAAGTTATAAATAGAAATTGTAAATTTGCTTTAAATAGTACTACCCGTACCAAAATTCCATAAATATAACCTCTGCTAGTAATAAAACGGACAATAAAAATCCATAGGTTACTATTCTTTTCAATTTCAAAATCACATATCATATTAATACTTATTGTAATTATAATTATAATTTGTCCTCAGTATATTTTTTAATGTTAATATGAGCTATTTTCACCACCAGATTGACGACACTGCTCACTACGTCCTGAATAACCTGGACTCTAAACCTCATATAAAGACATATGGATAAACAATACTTTCCGTCTCCGCTTCACATACACAACTTGTTTATTGTTTACATGTCTATCGAGGCGTTCATTGGTTCTCTCCCGAAGAGCAGTGACCATTAATTACATTTTCTTGTGCCGCCATATTGATTTATTTCTTGTAAGGCTGTTTATATTCAGTTATAAACAATTTTGTGATGATTTTGCAGTTTTATCACGTTTTATGCAGGGTTATTTACCATGACGTGGAAAATTTATCAGTAGGTTGTCCCCACCAAAAGGAATTAAAAAAATTAAAAATCAAAAAAATACGCCCAAAAAAATACCTTATTTTTTTGTATAAATGCGCTGCCAATGACGTTAACCAATCCTCCCGCTTTATCAGGCTTGGGACTCTCAGCAAAGCTGGAGAGGGTAAAGAGACTTTTTGTTTTTAATCAAATCACACTACAAAAATAGCAAAATACGTCGAAAAGACATTGACCCTATCCTAGTGAACTCTACAACAAGTAGATACAAGAGGTATTTACTTAAACCGGTTGATAACACAAAAACACCAAACTATGGCGGCACTTTGTACACTGGTCTGGTCCCCAGGCCAGACCACTTTTTTGTGTATGCCTGTGTAATTTACAGCTACAGGACCCATAATTTCACCAAATTTCATTAAAAAAGATTAATTATTTTTTTAGTAATTTCGGTTTATGTAAAATTAGAAATTTTCGTAGTTTCCAATTTTTTAAAGTTAAATGGTGATGATGACGGAAAAAAAACAAAAACGTAGATCGGATTTTTACATTTGCCGCTTTATTCATAATGTAGTTAAAAACATTTTGATTTCTTGTTTGGCCTAATCCGATGAACAGAGCCTGAGATATTAAAAGAAAACAAAAAAAAAAAAACACGTTTTCCAAAATTAACACTTAATTTCCAAGAAACGCTCACCCCCCAGATTGGACAAAACTTTATTGTACTGATAATGTACAGATTGCATTTCCATAAAAAAATTGCACTCCCTCCAAAATCGTTGAAAAAGCACAGTTTTACTAATTGGTTTAAATTATTTCTAAAATAAAAAATATTTAGCAATTTTAAAATTTGCTTAAAATTCGATATCCTTGTGAAACCACGCGATAACAGTTTTAAAGAGAACTGCTTCAACCTTTGCATTATTTCTAAAAAGAAAAAGAAAAATTTCCCGTTTTCCGCTCCAACCTGTACTATGTACTATCTAAGTACCATCATTAATTAAAATCTGCTGCTTTTATTGAAAACGGTTTGAAATTTAATGGCTCCTTGTTTTTAGGTAATGTTTTTTTCTGACATTTTCCGAGACTATAGCTATAATTTTGGTCACACTTTACTGTTTCCCCTCTTACTATAAATTATGACCTTATTACCTGTTACACCTGCTCTCAGTTTCTAGCCAAGTTTCTTAATTACCACAGCCTATAGACAGTTTCTTAACTCATCAACAAGTATACCGATTCGGGATCATCTAGATGAAACCTCAATAATGTAGATTTATGTAGTAATGAATCTGACTCAAGATAGATTATTATTATTGCAATAAATTCAAATTCACAGTTCATCAGAAGCAAAAGGGTATGACAGTTAGTTAATATGAATGTCTGTCTTGGTGTTAATAAAATTTAAGAGTTCTTTTCTAGAAAACTTTTATTATAACTGTTTTATTTCATATAACAACGTATGTCCAACATAAAAAATTTAAATGATAACAATAATTAGTTACTACAGCAAAATATCTATTGAATCAAAGCTAAAATTTTATAAACTTAATCATAAATAAATTATTTATATATTATTAAAAAATAGAAGAGTGGACTGAAAAATAAAATAAAAAATACATCCATATTTTACATAGCCTAGGTATTTCTTGACTTGTCACAACCTGTGTAACAAAAAAGTAAGTACTAAACTTAAACTAAAATTTAACATTTTCTCATTTTCCTATAAAAAACGGTAAAAAAGATTCCTTTTAAATGTTCTTTATTTTAATGGAAAGACTGTTTAAATCTAAAACTATTTATCAGTCGATTTTTATAATTCATCGTGTTTGGGTCCGGAAAATTCGTCATGGGAGATAAATCCATTTTTATCTTTATCTTCATGTTGGAAGATTTCTTCCACTAGTTTGTCATGGTCTGCCATCATATTTTTAACTTCCTCACTAGGGGTCTCTCCGTCTTGAGCCACCATTTGTTTCTTGAGGTACTCGCTGACCTAAAACAGAAGCAGTTTAGTAATTGGAAAATATTATCCAGTCAAAAACTCTGTAAATCCCAAAAAATAAAATGGAACAAAATAAAAGAAATAATAAAATGTATTTAAAAAAAAAATAAGAAACTGTGTGACTAGAGTTGAATTATATTTTTCTATTTTACTAATGTTAACACAAATTGTTTTCGTTATGAAACAAAACTAAATACAAAAGAATATATAAAAAACTTTCAAGGCCTATTTATAATAAAATATCCAATCCTTAGAATCGACTTTAGTTTATTGATTACAGAATAAATGACTTAATGGTAGGATGTTTTAAAAAGAGAGAATGATACCAAGATGGGGTTTTTGCAAAAGTCTCAAAAAAAGTTTTTTGCAGTAAAAAACTTTTGAGAATTCTGAAAGGCTATAAAAAATATATTAAACGTTTTTCTCCATTGTTGTGCGATAAAAATTGAGCAAGACAATTTTTTGAAGCTGTAGAATTTTTTCAACTTTCGAAAGCGTTTTTTCTCACGCATTTTTCATATTTAACGACTTGAACGGTAAGTCAATAAAATAAATCTTAACTATAAATATAGTGGTAAAATATTGCTTGAGAATATCACAAGGGAGAGTACTATCTGCACAAATGTCATAGTATCATGCGCGACCAGAAGACTACCCCAGTGTTCCAGCAGTTCTCAAACAATATTATTAAATATTTTCGAGATTTTTGTTTATTGTTTTTCTCCAAAACTATGGGCTTTAGATTTCAGGTTATACAGGGTGTAATCAGTTTCATGTCATTAAAAAATCTGGTGGTGGGGAACGACTAAACGAACAAAAAAACCTTATATAACATGGGGTCTAAAACCCATAGTTTTAGAAAAAATAAATAAAAAAAATCGGAAATAATAATGTTTGAGAACTTCTGGAATGTTGGGATAGGCGTATGTCGGCGCCTCTAACCATCAAATACGCTAATATGGCTTTTCAAAGTGTCGCGCTCCTTTGTTAGAGACCGCGTATCGGCGAGGGCACAAGTTGATAAAATCACACTTTTCTATGGTAAAATTAGGTAAGGTAAGGTCTTTAGCGGTGTGGTAAAGGTGAAAAATGTCGGCGTTTTCTGAGTGCTTAGTAGATCTGAAGAAAACTATACTCCCCCTTGTGCAATATTTTAGTTTCTATGGGCACTTCGTTAAGTACAGACGTCGAACCCGTTCGTTATTTTTGTATGTTCTCTTGTTCCTTTTGAATTTTGGGCCACGTATTAAGATTTATATTATTGACTTACCGTTCAAGTCGCTAAGTTCTTGATTACGTACAGACACTACTTGTTCGCTCTTTTTGGATTTTTGACCAAGTTTTTATTTTTATTTTCTTTATTGACAACGTTAGTTGATAGTTTAGTGTGGTATTTTAATGTGCATAGAAACCATAAAAAATGATCCTAATTAACAAATGTGTTGTCCTTAGTTCGACGTGCCGAAAAGTGTATTGATGCAGACGGAAACCATTTCGAACAATTTATGTAAATCAACAATAATTTGGTAAGTTCTAGATTTATCGAAATTTTAGTTTTCGATACCTGATCGGCAATTCGTTTATTTAACGAATTGATTGATTTATTTAATCAGATTTTTTCCGAACTTAAAATACACATAATTGTTTTCTGTTATCGTATCTCAGACGTCTAACTCTTTATTTCCCAATGTCATACAATAATTTCTCATTTTTTAAGCTTTTAACCCAGAACACTCACTTAGGTTACAAATGTTAATAAACCACATTTAAATCTGAAAAATTATAAACACCAATAAAAGCTCCAATATTTTGTACTAAATTTAAAAAACACACATGTAAACAAATGCTGTGTTTAAAACCTCTACGCCCGTCATTTGCAGTTCTGCAGAAAGAGATAACGAATTATTTACATTTTGATAATTGGTTCCGTTGAGGCGGTCATCAAAGGTGCCGCCCTTCTTTACTTTGAAACCGCGGGCCGCCGCGTGCCTACGAGACTACACGTCCATTGACCCAGAAAGGCAGTGGTTCTCAAATTGTTGGCCCAGGTCAGTTTTTTCAAAGTGCCCCCAGAGGAAAAAGTCATAAAGGCTTTTTGTTTGCCTAGTCGGTCCCCATTACCAGTTTTTTTTAATGACATGAAACTAATTACACCCTGTATAGTTTCCCGATATATTTCCATTTCCGTCTGATTTACCCTGTATAAATTAAAGTTAAATTCTGTGGATAAATAACATTTTTTGGAATTCGTAACTATTTTATTAGCTATTCGTGGTTATACTGTACCTCCTATTATACAGGGTGGGGCAATAGTGCGTCGGACTTCGATATCTCGAGTTCTACGATAGCTAGAAATTTAAGAAAAAAATACAAGTAAACTAGAAAAAAGTCTATAAATTATTTTCGAATCTACAGGACGAGCCAAGACGAAAGAGTCTAGATAGAGGCTTCAAAAAATGTACCGATACACATGCATTCCATTAAAAAAGGCACTTGATCCTGTAATTTCGTCTTGGCTCGCCCTGTATATTCGAGAATAATTTCCGGTTATTGACTTTTTTATCTAGTTTACTTGTATTTTTTCTTAAATTTCTAGCTATTGTAGAACTCGAGTCCGACGCACTATTGTCCCACCCTGTATAAACAGGTTACGTTATCTCTATGCTGAAAAATCGTTCGAAATATCCTGTTCTGTAGTAGGGAATATAACCGCTCTATTTATAGTTATTGAAACATAAAGGATCAATTTCCCAGATTTAAAAGGATATAGTGTAGTGAAAGGCAGACCACATTTAACTGAGTTCAAAACACTTTCTTGAATGATAACTGTTTCTGAGGTACGGGGTGTTTTATGGTTCTTGTAACTTTAATTAATTGTATTGTGAGTTGTTACTTAAAAAATTATTTGTTGACTTTATTTTGTCAACTTTTTTAAATATTTTAATGTCGTTTTCTAAAGGTGTTTAGTGACAGACTTTAATTGTGCCTCCTAATACAAGTCTTATTTCTATTTTCATAAGAGAAATGGAATGTGTTATTTTAAATTAAATTTTAAACCAAAAGAAGCTTATTAGATTCGCTGCACGTGAAAAAAAAAACAGATGACAAGAAGTCTTCTGTAGGATATTTAAGTGAAATTAATAAAATAATGACGTTAGTCAGTTGATTTCAATATTTGTAGAATTTAAAACTAGATCAATCAACTTTATTTTCTAAAATTTATTAGAGAATAGTAACCGTAAACGTGTCACCAAATATTATGACATTATTTTACACAGGCCCATTAACTTTTCAAACTTTTACCAACATTTCCTAAAAAATGTTATCCAGGATGATGTTGAGGGTACTGAGAGCAACATTATAAAAAAAGAGTCCGGTCCTAAAATTTTCCCAAAATAAATCATGATTCTTATTGGACTTAAAGAGTATAGTTTAATTAAAGAGTAGTTTTTACCAAATTTTATTAGGGCAGAATAAAGTGTTAGTCAAGAATATTAAAATACTGTCTTTAAACACAATTATCATTCAAGTGTATCTTTGGAAGTGTTTTGAACTTAGCCAAGTGTGGTCTACCTTCCACTACCCTATGTCCCTATAAATCTAGGACACTCTTTATCTTAAAAGTCTTATCTTGTTGAAATTTTCTAATACCTACTAAATTACTGGAAAACATCCCAGTTAGCAACTCTGACTCTTCGAATAATATTAATAATAATCTGCATATGTTCTTCTTTGAACCTGCAACTGAACTTGAAGTTTTTGATATTTCACTTAATTTGAAAAATTCCAGTGCCGCTGGAATAGATGAAATAAGTTCAAATTTATTAAAGAGATGTAAAGATTTTATTACTAAACCACTAACTTATTTGATTAACTTTTCTCTGTGTTGGAATTTTCCCGGATAAGTTAAAAATTGCGAAAATAGTACCCATATTTAAATCTGGAAATGCTGATGACATCAATATTTATAGGCCAATAGCAATTTCAACTACTTTTGTAAAAGTTTTTGGAAAATATGCATCAAATAAAATCATAGCGTTCTTCGAAAAATATAGTCTATTTAGTAAAAACCAGTTTGGTTCTCGAAAACGACGGTCAACATTTAATTGTATTAACAAATTCTTGATAAACTGGATAACGGCGAAAAAACTATTGGTATTTTTCTAGATCTAGTAAGGCGTTTGACCTAGGCTCCCATAAAATTCTTTGAGATAAAATGACTAAATGCGGGGTAAGAGGACTAGCTCTAAACTGTTTTATAGCTATTTGGAAAATAAGCCATATCTAATTAGCATCGATTACCATCAGTCGGAAACGCTACACACTACAGTTGGTGTTCCATAAGGGTCTATTCTAGGATTCTTGCTATTTATAATTTATATAAATGACTTAAATGCCCACAACATATTTTTATTTGCTGATGACACATCAATTATAGTAGCGGATAAAAACTTGAATAGTGTTGTTTAGAGAAGTAATGAAGAATTAGAAAGTATTTACATATGGTTAGCCAATAATAGACTCTTATTAAATACAGGCAAGTCATTTATTAATTTCAAAAAAACCTTGGTGACCTCCGATAGAAGCCTGTATGTAAAGATCTCACATAAGACACTTATACAAACCGAAGTTTCTAGGTTTATACATTTCTGAAGATTGTAGGTGGGGGACATATGATCAGATCTGTGAGACACTGGCACCTGTTTGTTATTGTATCAAGCAATTAAGAGATACTGTAAACCTTGATGTCTTAAAAATATATTATTTCGCAAATTTTCAATCAATTCTTTCATATGCAATTATTGCTTGGGGTTGTTTAAATGAGGGACTGGGAGTTTTTAAACTACAGAAAAAAGTAGTCAGGTATATGTGTAGTATAAAATCAAAAGATAGTTGCAAAGAATATTTTAGAAATTTAAATATTCTTACGCTGCCTAGCATATTTATTATGAGTATTCTCTCATATGCTAAAAATGAAAACTTTCAAATTCTCAACGAATTTCATTTGCATGATACAAGAAATAGCGATATTTTAGAAATACCTCAACATAAAACAATGCTTTATGAACACTGCCCAAAGTATTTAGCCATTAAGGCCTACAATAAACTACCTGTTGAACTCAAATTGTTAAGTTCTAATCTTTTTAAAAAACGTATCAAGGAACTGCTCATTGGTAAAGCGTATTACTCGGTTAGGGAGTTCCTTAATGACAGGCTGTAATTTTATTTTTATAATTTTAACCCCACGCGTTTCAATTTTAATTACATACACAATATGTTTTTGTATTTACTTAATATCGAATATTATTTGATGTATACATTATTAATCCAGGCGTTTTAGTTGTAAAATTGACCTCTGTGCTAAATTCGCGCCATACGATTTTTTTTATTGTGTTTATTTGGACGTCTTGAATAACACGTGGTAGTTACGTCAAGATACACCTGGAGGATTTCTTGAAAATCGCGTCGGAAGGTCGCGGAAACTGCGGATTCGCGATTAACTCAGTTTTTATGGCTCAAACGGGAACGACACCTATTATAAAAGTTGTACATCTGTAAATTCTCTACCTTAAACGTGCTATACATTTTTTTCGTACGCCTAACCGTTTTGGAGATATGACGCGGACTAAGTGAAAAATACATCACTTCCTCCAACATCTTCAGCAGCTCAGCAGCATTTGTGTAGAGTGTATTATCAAGTTCAAACTGGTTAGGAAAAGACATCGAACCTGAGCAGTGGGGCTGGATTAAGAAGAATGATATTTTGCAGCCAGTATCAACGCAGTTACCACCAAAACCAGACGTATTGTTAAATTTGCAACCGTACGAAGGGTTATGCAGGAAAATGTAGCTGTAGGAAAGTAAGACTGAATTGTTCAACAGCTTGTGGCCATTGCCACGGTCACTCCTGCTTGAATACCGCACCTATAATTGCTATGAATGACGAAGTGGATGACGTAAAATCTTATCAGAATGAAAGTAATGACAACGATTTGTCATTGGACGATAACGTTTCAGATACTGAAGGAAATATTGACTTTAAGATCCGGCATGGATTAGGCCTCCTGGAAAACCTTGTAAAAAAAAAGCGCACCGAGCATTCTACCTTTAGGGTGGTGCGGAAACGAATGCATTTTTTGACTTATTCACTAAATAAATGTAAATAAAATCTATAAGACATTCTGGTAAAGAATAAAGGTCACCGAGCTCTATAACAGCAATATTGAATTTTGATTCTGAGACATAGAAAGCAAGATAATTGCGAAATATGTGGTGCGAAAGAGGTTTGGCAGAACTAAATGCATTTTTCACTTAGTCCGCGTCATATCTCCAAAACGATTAGGCGTACGAAAAAAATGTATAGCACCTTTAAGGTAGAGAATTTACAGTTTATAATAATAGGTGTGTAAATATATACCCTAGTCCTAGTAGCAACGGACCAGCGCACAATCCATACATGACCAATAATCATATATTGGTCCCACACGGACCACACGCCGCACAGTGGGAAATTTATGTCTTCTTTGGACAAAAATCGAGACGCAGCTCATTTCACAATCGATTGCAGTAATTTTTTTTAAGTAGTCGTCAAGAGCTGTAGTTTACTCTACTACTGCTACAATTTGGAAAAAGTCGATTGATTCTTCTTTTTACTTTTGACCATTATTGTGGAAGTAAGGAGTAGGAAGAGTATGCAATCGTGAAATCGTGCTAAAGTTATGACATCTATTTCGCTTCACACCCACCCGTTTTCGAAGATACTGAACACGATTAACAGGGTGAAAAAAGTTTTTAGTCATGCCCTTTAACGGCGAAAAACCACCGCTTTTTGTTTATTTCTAATATGATAGTATGACATCGACTATTTTTGCAGGGATTCTTTGTTTCTTCATGGGGATATAACAGATGGTGAAAGATGATGTCAGGTAGTAGACCGCAACTGCCCTTAGAGCTGGAATCTACCCTGTCAGGGGGTGTAAAATTGTTTTTTGTTTTTTGTTAAAGACGTTTACCCCCTTTTCGAGGATGCTGATCAAGGACAATGGAGTGAATTGTAACAACCTCGGGGAGTTGGTGGAAAATTGTTTTTTTTTATTTTCTAATTTGTATATTGAGTGGTTTCAAAATCACCATTTGTCCATTTTACATCCTCATCAAAGATAAACCTATCCTCGCAAGGATTTGAAATTTATGTTCCTTAAGACGGGATATAAGGAAGAGAATACCAGTGTTAAAAAATTCTGTTTTCAATAAAGTATACAGTGTGTCCCACATTTCACGGTAACACCTTCGTAGCTCAGTTATTAGTCATCCAATTTCAATCAAGTTTAGACCGGTATCAAAGACCTTTATTATATCTTTTTTGAGGAAAACAAAATTTATTTCAGTCATTGGCGTGCATTTTTATTAAGAAAAAAAAAAGGTCGATTTTTCGAGAAATCATATTAGGCATTTTTTTTTGTTGAAAAACTAATGCAATATTATTGACACTATGTCCAGAATTTAACAACATTTTGATTTTTGGTTTTCGAATTACGGTCCCCTAAAAATTACCTATTTTAAACATTAAATAATCAATAAATTGGTAACGAAATTTTTTTCGAAAAAAAGTTATTCTTTATTTCCTCTTTAAATTCACTATTTCTACTATCCCATATCATCGAAATTTTCAAATTTCAAAGGCCAAGAATTTTCATTGAAAAATTTTGTAAATTATTCGGGCAATAAGGATTACCGAATTTGAAAGTATCGATGATATGAGGTGTTAGAAAAATTAATTTAAAGAGAAAATAAAGAATGACTTTCTTGCGAAAAAAGATTCGTTACCAATTTATTGATTATTTAATGTTTAAAATAGGCAATTTTAAGTGGGCCGTAATTCGAAAACCAAAAATCAAGATGTTGTTAAATTCTACATATAGGGGTTCTACAGCATGCTGATGAATACCTAATATTGCATTAGTTTTTCAATAAAAAAATGTCTAATATGATTTCTCGAAAAATAGACCCTTTTTTTCTTAATAAAAATGCACGCCAATGGCTGAAATAAGTTTTGTTTTACTTAAAAAGGGTATAATAAAGGTCTTTGATACCCATCCAAACTTGGTTAAAATTGGGTGACTAATAACTGAGCTACAAATGTGTTACCGTGAAAAGTGGGACATACTGTATATACAGGACACGATTTTGAGTACAACATAATATTTTTTACAAGACATTAATATGACCTAAGGCGCGTTTCCGATTCATGGTCGGAAATATACACTTCGGGTATAACAATTAGGAAGTTTATAGCATTATCATAACTATTATCATTGGATTCGTTTGTTTCTGTTAGTTCATCATCTTCATCCTATGGCGCACAATTCTCACAAAATTTACCCTGATAAGTCTTACAATTAACGCTACGGATACCTCGAGGACACACAGTTTACCCAGAAAAACAGTAAAGGTGGCAAAAACAAACTAGAGGAAGCATTATACTCTTCGCCGATTTACTGAGCTTTTTATATAATTGTTACACATTCTATAGGATACTCTTCGCATTTTTCTTGTAAATAATGCTAGTTTTTGGACATTCTAAATTTTGTGATACCAACTTTGTTGTGAAAAAAAAATATATGAAAAAAAAATCACGATGTGAGGGATCGAACCCGGGACCCTTGGATTGCTAGACAAACAACAACAACAATAATATTTTATTTTAAGTTCAAGCACAATATATGTGCCTCACCGGATCCTAGCCCGGAGCCAGCCAGACAACCACGGCGAACATCGCTGAGGTGGGTGTGAGGCTGGGTGGGGTAGGTCCGATTCGGCTTGGAAATAAATTCGAGGGGGGGTGCTAGAAGCTCCTGTCTGCCACGGGCTGACTTAAAAACTAGATTAAAATTTTTGATGTGTCCACATGGACCTAAAGGTAACTTAAAAATAAACACAACACTAAGAACACTAAAATCGTAGGCGAGCGCACTTCGTAATTTTGATTGTTGATACGGGGAACACAACTAAACGAAAAAACCCGTTCGAACAAATGACGACCTTGTGGTCTGATCGCCGACAAGGAAGGTAGGGTGGAAATAAAATTGTGGTTTAAAAAATTAGGATTTACATAAGTTTTCGGCCTAGAGGGAATTTAGAGAGACAAAAAAGAAATGAAAATAACAAAAAGGATAAAAGAACAAAATTGTACAAACATAAATGGGAAGAAAGAGGGATTGGAAAGATGTAAAGTTGAGGAAAGATAAGAGTAAGGGTAAGGGTATTGGTAAGTTATCGTAGAAGAAAGTGTGGCTAGGGGAGCTGCCGAAAGATAGGCAACGCCTGGTATGGTAGGGGGTGTCTTATATCGAAAAGTATGGCATTATGCTGTCTGATTCGGGTAATGTTGCGGGTAAGCGGGCTACCGTCCAGTTTAAACTGGTAGAATTTTTGCGAAGTTTCTTGGACGTAGTCCGCTAGTGGGGTTATGTCGTGGCAACGTGCATAGAGATTTCTGAGGGAGGTGTACCTACCAGAATCTGAAATGAGGCGCATAAATTTGTGTTCTAATACTCTTAACTTCCGCATTGTCGTGGCCGGGATGCTGCACCACACCGGCGCCGCGTATGTGATGGCCGGCCTGATTACCATCGTGTACAACAACTTTTTATTAGTCCTGTTGAGTCCGCTACCCCGTGCCAGGAGCGGATACAGACTCCTGGACATGGAGTAGACCTTGCGTATCGTCTCATTAATGTGTGTATTAAACGTCAGTCTTTTGCCTAGGTTCACCCCCAAATACTTCACGCACCGCTTAATTGGAATTTCTCTACCCCCGATCGAAAGTGGCGTTAGAATCCGGTTTTCTGTGAAGCGGCGCGTGAATAGAATCGACTCTGACTTCTCGGCGTTGATTGGATTGCTAGACGAAACTCTTGCCGCTACACCACCATTTCTTATTACTAAAGTTGCTAATGAGTGTAATATATACCATTAGAAAATTTATTGTGATTATTAGGAAACACACATTAGTAAAATGTATTAAAAAAAAAATAGTGATAGGAAATAACATTTCGCAAGGTTTCTATTTATTACAAACCATAAAAAAATGTAAAAAATATTTTTTTAAATTTTAAATTACTAATAACTTTTTTATTTACCAATCTACTTTGTTAAAAAATAATAGGGTTCTTCCTCTAGCTAACACTAAGTTACTCTCCAAATTTCAATACAATCGGATTTTTCTTTCTTGAGTTATCGTGCTTACAAGAAACGTGACGGACGGACAGACGGACATTTTGAAAGTCGTTCAGAATTCGTTCACTAACATAACGATATAAAAAAAATTTCTCTACGAGCGATATTTACTGATTTAGAAATGTGCCGATCAAATACAATATACTCTTCGTTTTTGCGAAGAGTATAATAAAATGATAATACGAGTCGCTAATATCAGCCAAGTCGCTACTTTATTATTATTATGAAAGAGGTGGTTCCGACATTTTTAGGATGAAGGAGAGGTCAAACCAGCGTAAAACTATTTTTTTTTATCAGCATCCTCGAAAACGGGGATAAAAGTCTTTAACAAGAAAAAAACAATTTTACACCCTCTGACAGGGTAGATTCCACCCCTGAGGGCGGTTGCGGTCTGCTGCCTGACATCACCTTTCTATTTATAACCGTCTATTATATCCCCATGAAGAAAAAAAGAATCCCTGCAAGAATAGTCGATGCCAAGCTGTCATATGAGAAATAAGCAAAAAGGTTTTGGAAGAATCGACTTTTTCCAAATTGTAGCAGTAGTAGAATAAACTACAGCTCTTGACGATTACTTAAAAAAAAAATTACTGCAATTGATTGTGAAATGAGCTGCGTCTCGATTTTTGTCCAAAAATAGTTATTTATGTACCAAGTCAGTAAAGTGAGTCTTTATCGAACGAATCTGGCATTATGAGTCAAGCGAGCGAAGCGAGCGAGGCGAGTAACAGGTGAGTTCGATAAAGACACTTTACTGACGTGGTGCATACAAAATTTTATCGCCAACAGTAAAAATTTATAATTTAAAAAAATTGAGATATCATAACTTATCACATTTTATTATGAAAAAGTAAACAGCAAATACAGAACAAATCTACTTATTTTTTGTTATATTAAACGTGAACGTAGACCCTGACGTATTGTAAAAATTAATTCCTGAAGTCGAAGGAGTGCCAATTGAAAATGTTTGAGGACTATTATCTATGTTAACAATGTGTAAATCTTCTTTAGTAGAATTATCATTGGTAACAACTATATTGTCAGTTTGACCGTCGCCTAAAATTGTCTTTGCGATTTTGATAAAACTTTTATTATGGAGCTGTGACAGGCGTGATAAGCGTGACAGTGACAAACGATTTCTATTTGTCAAGACATTAATTGACATCACTATCCATCTATGTTAATAAATATTTGCGGCAGGTAAAAATACTTTATCTGCCGCATATGCGGCAGGTAAAATACTTTATTTTACAGTAAAATAAAGTGTTTGTTTACTTCCGAAAATCGCTATGGTAATGTATGGTTTTACTGACGGTTGGCGATAAAAGTCATAAATTTCCCACCGTGCGGCGGTCCAACGCTCCGCGCCACTAGGGTATTTATATTATATATGTTCTTATTATTTTTATATTTTAGTGTACATTATTTTAATGTTTAGTGTAAGTTGTACCTATATAGTTATACTTTTTTTATTCCTTATTTATTTTATACGTAATTTTTTTGACTTTTCCTATATTATTGTGCAAATGGACCAATAAATATTATTATTATTATCATTACATTTTACTTTTTCTAGTACACCGCTTCCTTATTTTGTTTTAGCCAACTGGGAAAAAATGTAAATAGGCATTAAAAACAATTTTTTTATCAAAAGATTAGAACATTTGCTCCATTAAATTATATTAGGGATCTTAATCACTCGTTTATTTGACTGGATTGACTAAAGATTGGATTATATTTACAAAACCCCTTACTTCTTCGCGGCTTAGCTGATTGTCCTTGTCCGCGTCGATTTCTTTGAAGACGTTCGTGGTGGGTGCAGAATCTCCGATGTTGATCAACTCAACTTCGAAGATCAACGTGGCTCCTCCAGGAATAACATTTCCTGCACCACGGTCTCCATATCCCAGGCTGGGTGGGATGGTGAGTTTACGCTTCTCGCCCACGCACATGTCAACTAAGCCTTGATCCCATCCTTTGATGACTTGTCCGACGCCCAATTGGAATGTGAAGGGTTGTTCGCGATCCAAACTGCAAAATAAAAAAAATATTAGATATCGTCAAAATCAAATGATACTAAAGTGGTCCTAACAGTATTAAATTATATTCCAAGGCCATTTTGTCAGTATGTAGTTATACACTATAAAATAGTATTTCATTTTAATTCCATATTCATATTCTAGCTCGAAAAACTCCGGATGAATTATTTGGTAAACTGTCAAATGGCAATTTTACTAAATTCTTTGCAACTTCTACCATAGACATCATTTTGTAACAGTTTACGAACTGTAGCCGGTCAAAAGTTATAAAACATATATATTTTTAAATATCTTCTAAACTATTCATCATATACTCAAATATGGTATTTTATTATAAATGTTGTAAAGTACTAAGGGCGAGTTGTACCAACTAGGTTTAGCCAAGTTCAGCTTGATCCGAGATTACGATTATGATTGTTACAACAATCGTAACCATGGATTTTGATCTCGGTTCAAGCTGAACTTGGCTGAGCCACAGAGAAAACTAGCTCAGTTATTATTAAACTCTTCGCAAATACGAAAACGAAGAGTATATTGCATTTGATCGGCACATTTCTAAAACCAGAAATATCGCTGTTAGACAAAACACTTTCATGTCATTGTGTTAGTGAACGAATTCTGAACAACTTCCAAAATGTCCGTCTGTCCGTCACGTTTCTTGTAAGCACGACAACTTAAGAAAGAAAAGTCCGATTGTATTGAAATTAATGAAATATTTCACAGTAAGTTAGTGCTAGCTAGAGGAAGAACCCTATTGTTTTTGAACAAAATCGATCAGTAAATAAAAAATTTATTTATCATTTAAATTTGAGTTTTTTTTTGATTTTTATGATTTTGTAACTGAATAGAAATCTGGTGAAATGATATTTAAATTAATAACTAAGTATTTATATATTTGATTAATATACCGTGGAAATATGATTTTAGCTCGTCTCTTATAATGTAAAAACTTACATTTTTCTACATGGCAGGTGGCGGTGTATTTCTTACGCTAAAATGACATGTTAACCAATACTTAAATAACATTTAAATTGTAAAAAAAATTGACCCGGAATTCAAGGGTCCCGGGTTCGAAACCTACTTAGGTTTTGGTATAGTTTTTTTTTATTTTTACTTTATTTTACACTGAGTCTTTCAGAATATTATACACGAATGACCTTGAGAACTGGACACCAAACGCATTTTCAGTGCTGTATGCCGACGACAAATCTTTGTTGGTCTCCGATATATCGGACGAGTTACTGACATATGAATGTAATAATGTGATGCAATAAATAAAAGCAATATAGATCAGCCATTTTTAAACAATTAATGATAACTTAAACAATAATGCAAATATTTTAACGAAATTTTAGGAAACTATGCCTCTTGTGGAGCTAAATCGTCGTATCAAATTTCAACTTAGTATGTTGACAAGTCGAAAATTAAATCGTCGATTGTTTAAGTGCACCAAGTCGTATAGCAAATTTTTTCAGATTGTAGCTTCTTTTATCTTGTTTTCAGAGATATTAACAAAAATTTTTAAAAAATTTTTAAACCATTTTTTATTAATTTGTCTAATTTTTTTTATAAACAAATTCACTTTTCTCATCAACATTTTGCCCAAAATTAAAAATTATTAGCATGTGTTAAAAGCTCATAAAGAATAAAACAATTAAAAAAAAACCAGTTTTTCATACGTCAATTGGAAGCCGAGATATGACATTCTTTTTGGGCAAAATATCGATGAGAGTAGTGAATTTGTTTAAAAATGTAAAAAAAATTCACTAAAAAGAAGATAAAAGAAGCTAAAATCTGAAAAAAAAATGTTGCTGTACGATTTGATGCACGTAAACAATTGAGAATTCAATTTTCGACTTTGCTTTTGTTTTTTAGGCGTTGTTGTCAACATACCAACTTGAAATTTGGTATGACGATTTAATTCTACTAGAGGCATCTTTTCCTAATTTCGTTAAAACAGTTGCATTACGGTTCAAGTTATCATCAATTGTTTAAAAATGGCCGCTCTTTATTGTTTTTATTTATTGCCACTTAACAAATTAACCAAAAAGGTTAGGATAAACAGAGCTGGGCAAATATGTACTTACAAATACCGCATAAGTATTTAAATACTCGAAAGTATTTAACTACCGAGTATTTAAATACTTCTTGCAACAAGTATTTGTATTTATACTTGCAAATACTTTATCTGAAATATTTACTACTCAGTATTTGTGAAAATGATCCTAAAGTATTTATAAATACTTAAACTATTTAAATAACTGGGAAGTATTTAAATACTTCTAAAAAAGTATTTAAATCCTTTTCTGACAGTATTTAAATATTTTCAGAAGTATTTGAATCTCAAAAGTATTTAAATATATATAACAAATATAATCAAATACACCAGGGAGACAGGCAGATACTCGTCAAGAATCAAGACATGTACTATACTATCTCGTCAAGAATCAAGACATGTACTGTACTATGTAGTTAATAAATACATTGCATCATTCAATCTCCAGTCGTTCACGTCTTAATTCCCAGAATGTTGGTTGAGAGCAGACAGTAATGTTAATGTATATGTTTTGTGATTGAGAACAGTTGAACTAGTACCATAGTCTCTGTGCTTTATTTGGGTATTTGCAGAAGACGCAAAGGTCTAGCTCTACGAATAAGTAAAAGTCCAATACCCAACTAGAACTGATTAAGTATAGAGGTATTAAAATAGTGTTGTAGAAGTTCATGGAAGTCATGAAACCTAAAATTTTGACACCTCAAATAGACAAATAGTATTTAATATAATAATGATAATGATAATAATAGGTCTTTATTGATTTCTACAAAAATAGAAATAGTAGCCCAAACGACAGAGAACATTTTATAGGGAAACCCACAAAAACTTGCAAACTAAATAATATTTTTTTATGAGTTCGTGAAAGCTTATAGAATAATATCCTGAAAAGTTTACATTCTGCTCGGATGCAAAACACAAAAAAAGGGGAAAGAAATATTTTTTAAATTAAGTCAGGGTAGAAAAAACAAAAAATACAGGTAAATAGACTACGTATTTCTGAACAAAAAAATGTACTAATAAAATTTATCGCTAAAGCCACGGTATTCCTGGAAAAAAATAATGAAGTAACTTTGTCACTCTGCGCGGCCAAGCAGAGCACGGTTAAATGCATACTAGGGCACCTCCAAAAATTCTTAGCAATTCTAACGAATAAGACAAAGCTTTTTTCTCTTTCTGATTACACGTTTCTAACATTTTTCTTAGTGAATAGGAGGATAAATAGTGAGTCTGGAGGGAGAATATCTAATTATCAACGCATACACAGACACCATACATAGCTGCTGAATCGCTCGCATGAATTTTTACGTGCCTTTACTGTACTGTATTTATTACAGGTACACCTATCTATATTTCAGCTATATCCAATGGATTCCTTATACATTTGTTAATGTATTGGAAAAGTTCCAGAATTTATATTCAAAACAATCAAAGATATTTTCATAGTTATAAGGATAAGATTGTGATAATTGCAATTTCTTATCATGATCTGATTGATCATATTTTTGAAAAAATGCATACAAGTAAACGAATTTCTGTTTGAACATTCGAAAAATATAGATTTTTTCTGAAATAGTGATATTTTATTTTTTCCAATGGGTCAAGTTCTTGGCAAGGTTACAGCCTCCAATATATATATTTATCAAAAAAATCATCAAGCAAGGAAATTAAAATGATCTGAAATGTACCTTTTTTTTTTTAAATCCACGTTACTACAATTTAATAAACCATAATAATCATGAAGTGTACATACTTTTTAACAGATCTCAATGAAGAAAGAATTTTTTTGAAGGGCTTTTACTTTTTTCTATATTTTTTATTGCGACGATTGAGTTCGGGCGTGATAATACATATATAAGTATATTTTTTCCATCCATCCTTTGCTTGTACTGTTTAAAACAAAAAAGCATCAGAAAGCTGCAATTTCAATCTTTTAAATGAACCAACACTCATGTAAATTGAACAAATTCTGATTTAGTAACATATAATTCAGTGCGTCGGTGTCACACTTTCACGAACTTATTAAAAAGAAATTATTCAGTTTGCAAATATTTGTAGGTAAATACCTACATCGACTGGGCTAAAGTTTAGCCATTATAGGCCATTTTTACACTTAACTATTCTTCAAAATATTTCAGTGTTATCAAAGTATTTAAATATTCGGAAAGTATTTAAATACTAAGTTTAAACTATTTAATTACTTTTGTTATTTATTATTTAAATACTTTTATCTTTTGAAAATACTTAATATTTAAATACTTTCAATTTTCTGAAAGTATTTAGTATTTAATATTTAAATACTTTTTCAAAGTATTTGCCCAGCTCTGAGGATAAATCTAGTTTTCTGCGGAATTTTATAAATAATCTCTTGTTTTATTCATTGCGATACGAGCTACACAATCAGTGATATTTAAAAAAAAAAAAAACAAACACAAGCAGCATTTTTTGTTTAAACAAATGACTTGCGGGACAAAGATTTATTCCAAAACTTTTTGCTACATTAGTTGTAATGTTTCTGAGAAGTTCCAGCAAAAAAATTGCTATTGTAAAACAATTTCTTATTATGTGATTTAGTTTTACTTTTTCTAAAAAAAAATAATAGATTTTTACACAACCCTGAAATTTAGTTTCCTATAGTTTTCCCTCATGTAAATTTTTTTCTCCTATGCACTTATCAGATAACTGCAAAAAATTTCGTGAAGGTCGCAGTTTAAGGAATGAAGAAACCACTTTACAAGGGATATTTGATTATGAGATATTCACAATTTACCCGTATGAAATTTCACTTAAGCAGTGGCCGGATTAACTAAAAACCGTCAATCTGATAACCTTTATTCCATTATTGAAAAGTCTGGCGATAAATTATTACTAAGAGGCGCTTTGTCCGTGAAGCTTTCCATTATAATCAGAAAGTTAATTGACAAAGTCGAGATTATTAGCCTACTCAAGGCATTAATAGGTATTTGAAATTTGTTAATTTCTCGACATTATTACTGGACATTTTTTGCAGGCTTTTTTTAAACCTTGATATTCGCAATCGGTAACATCTAACTCAATCTACTTCCATCAGCTCAATATCTCAATACAGTGTATAATAAAATATTCAAGTTGAATACGTGTAGCAGGGAGATCGACACATTTATAAAGCGCATTACTATTTATTTTATTGATTAGAGCAGAATTCATAATGTGTATTTGTTATGTTTTACGATTATTAGGTACATTTTGTTTGTTACAATAGGCTAAAAAATCATCAATTAAAATGTTTATTGTATATTCGCTGCAATTACGTTTATATTTATTAGTTAATTAAAATAACGAAAATAGAGAAAACTGCATTTTCATTTGTATAATACAATGAGAACCATTTTATACTTAAAAATCTTGACAAAAGTTCTATTTATTGCTCGATTTCGACGGATTACTTTTTTAAAAGGTAGAACACTTACTTTAGGACAAAACGTCACATTTTATTTACAGCAATCAAGTCCTATTGCAATTTTTATTAGGGGCTAAATTCAATAAATTGTATTACCGATTTTTCTGTAAAATCTACACTGTATTCAGCACCGTCTTAAATGGGTATGTACACTTCTGTGCAATAAAATCCCTTTTAGCTATATTAAATCATTCTTTATTTATTTGTCAGTGTCAGTGCCATATTTTCGTAATGCCGAAATTAACTGAACATGAAAAAATTCTAATTCTCTCTAAAATTGAAGAGGGATGGTCTATCAGAGCAGTTGCTAACCATTATCACTTAAATAAAAGTACTGTTATGAGGGTGAAGAAAAGGTGGGAGGAGGAAGGTATCATAAAGAGAAATAATGGTTCAGGCCGACCGAGAAGTTCAAATCTCGCTCAAGATGAAGCGCTCCTTGGCTATTTGAGGAAAAATCCGTTTCAAACAGCAGTAGACACTGTGTCCATGACAAATTTTCCAGCATCGAGGTCAACAGCTAGCCGAAGGATAGGAAAATCAGAATTAAAAACCTGTGTAAGTGCCAAGAAGACCATATTAACAGAACATAAGCAAGCCCGCATTCTGTTTTGTTCAAATTATGTCTATCGCTCGTTGGAGTTTTGGAACAATGTTGTGTTGACCGATGAAAAAGTTTTTCAGTCTTGTAATGACGGACATATTCGGGTGTACCGTTCTGCAAATACCAGGTTTCACGAACCACGGCCGACTCTAGTTAACAGAGTCGGCCGTGCACGAACGCTACGTGTCTCCGCGGAACAGGTTCGGGCGATTTTCTGTTAATGTTTGGACATGGATAAGCGTGTATAGCCCTGGTGTAGCATGGCGTATCATGGGTAATGGTAGATTTAATGGACAGGTTTATAGGGATATTTTGGAAAACGTTACGCTTCCTTCGGTGGAGCAATTATATCCAAACAACACATTCATTTATCAACAAGACAACTGCCCTATTCATACTGCCAGGATCAGAGGCGCAGCCAGAACATTCATCTGGGGGGGAGGGGCAATAGAACCGGCCTCCCCAGAGGTTGAGGAAAACTTTTCAGAAAATGGAAGAAAACGGATGTGTATAGATTCCTCTACTAGATAATATTGGCATTAATTACAAAATATTAATTTCAAGAGATAATTTGGATACTGCTTTTAGTCCCTTCAAATTAGTCAAAAAATTGTTGTTTTATGGAAAATCTTCTCACAGTTATGAGACCTGTAAGAAGTGAAGTATTTGGGTTGTGTAATCATGATTTCCACCCCCCGCAGTTCTAAAAAATGATGGTTTTTGAGAAATATATACATATATATGAATTTTAGCGTTTTTTCGTATTTTTCTCTATTTTGAGGAAAAACTATGCATTTTGGTGAAAAATATCAAGAGAGCAAAGTTGTAGAACATAAAATTTCCTATAAGTTTTGTCTCTACCATTTTTTTTCTCGAATTCCGCTTTGTTTCGCCGCTAAAAGGCACGAAAGAAATAAATATACATATGGACTTTTGCGCCTTTTTAGATTTTGAGCCAAATTTATGCATTTTTATGAAAAATTACGTGAGATCAAAGCTGTAGAACATAAAAAATATATATATTTTTATGAAAAAAAAAAAAAACTAGAAAACACCTAAAGATAGTGAATTTTATGTTCTGCAACTTTGATCTTATGTATTTTTTCATAAAAATGCATAATTTTGGCTCAAAATCTAAAAAAAGGCGCAAAAGTCTATATGTATATTTATTTTTTTCGCACCCTCTAGCGGCGCGGAGACAGAATTTATAGGAAATTTTATGCTCTACTACTTTGCTCTCTTGGTATTTTTCATCAAAATGCAAAATAGAGAAAAAGACGAAAAAACGCTAAAATACATATATATGTATATATTTCTCAAAAACCACCCTTTTTTAGAACTGCGGGGGGCAGTGGTGCAGCCAGAAAATTCATCTGGGGAGGGGGGGCAATAGAACCGGCCTCTACAGAGGATGAGGAAAACTTTTCAGAAAATTGTTGTAAATGGATGTGTATAGATTCCTCTACTAGATAATATTGGCATTAATTACAAAATATTTATTTCAAAGAATAGTTTGAATACTGTTTTGTACTGATAGAGATTATGCTTTTTTATTTTTGGTTCATGGAAGACGGATTGGGGGGGGGGGCATGGCTCCCCCCTGGCTACGCCCTCTGGCCAGGATAATTACTCAATGGTTTGGGTACAATAATATTGAATTATTACCCTGGCCTTCGCACAGTCCCGATATAAACCCAATTGAGAACGTCTGGGGTTTGCAAGTAAAAAAAATGTATAAACGAAACTTCAGACCAAGAAATGAAGAAGAATTGTGGTCGACGACATACTCCTCACCATTCCTACATAAATGGACCATCACCTTAAGCTCTTCGGAAGCGTCTAAGGCAGTGGCTACCCTAGCCTTACTGACGAGTTCATAGGGTAGCCACGGAACGAAACGCAAACATCTTTTCACCTTTCCCAACCCCTAAACAAAATATGTTCAATTTTATAAAAAAAAGTTACAGACTGACAAACAGAATTTTTTTTCTCAAACTTAAAATCTCGACGTTTCATGACATTCTAAAGCTATTTGAACAATAAATATTTTCAATTTTTTTTTTGTCGTTAATATATTTCCACTGGATGTGGAAGTAAAATTATTACAGGCAGACACGTGCAGAACAGCCATTCAGAAAACCGCTTTTAATGTTTTGAACTTTCAGAATCTGGCCTTATCTCGGACACAATTTTTCAACGTCAATTTTTACATTTGTTATAAATCGAAATCATTAAACCATTAACATTTTTCCAAATACCTTATTTATGATATTTCACAATCAATGTCACTTTTTTATAACTTATATGATAATAAAAAATCTAAATTCCAAAAAGACTGATTCACATCACTTAATATTAGCAAAAACTGGATTACTTGATTTTTCAAGTGTACGGGATTTTATTGCACAGAAGTGTACTTTTCACAAAAAATACAAAATATTAAAAATTGTACAGAATAATTAATTTATTTATTTATTTATTTCAATAATCATCCAACGGGTAAAACCCAGTTACATGATAAATAACAACATAATTACAAGATTACAAATCCATTACGAATTACAAGAATAAAAACAAAATGAAACGTTCAGGGCAATTCAATGTGTAAATGACAATTCATACAAAACAAAAATATACACAATACAACGTTTGCACATAATATACATAGGGAAACAAGCAAGATAGAAAGGGAGAAATGGGGTATTTTCCATTTTTTTTAAATTTAGTTTTGGTGATATGTATCAAGTAATGTTATTATTTTAACAATTACTGCGTAATCAATTTAAACCAAAACAATAATTTCTTAAATAAAAATGAGAAATGAGAATACGCCCGTCTAGACATAGATTTCAAATGATTTTATTTGGCGGGAAATAATTTAACCAATCATAGACAACTTTCGCTTAGACTGTAACTATCCTATATGAATGCCAAATTGTGTATTTACTTTACATTATTTTACCTATAACACTTTTATTTTGCTCAATATCTTAAATATCAATAAACATTATATACATGTATTTAGAAGGAATTAAAAGGTATTTATATTTGTTATTATGTAGAAGTTATCTTAAAAATGTAAACAAAACTCACTGCGAGGATTACGTGGCAACATTTCATGAGTGTCGCCAGCTGTCCTTGGTCAGCTGTCACTTCTTGACCTTCTTGTCACAATACACGTGAAAGAGATATATTGGTTAGATTTATTTGTTGTTTATGTGGCGTTTGATTTTGTCATTTTATATTTTATCAATAAACTATTAGGATGGAGTTGAATTTTGTGAAAGGAGATTCATCTAATTTGCCCAAAGTTGATTATGACATGATGGATTCTTTCTATAAACAAAATTTGGGTTTTTGAAGGGATTTTTGTTGCATTAGATACGCTAGTGTTACTTGTCTGTGGTCAGTGCAGAGAAATGAACTTACTTGGGAAAGAACATATTCGGAGATGTTTACATTTCCTTAATTGGTATAAAAAGTTAAGCTGGCGCGTGCGGTCAAAGTACCGCGTCTTTTGCTTCCGGTCGAACAATCAGGACACCGGCAGGTACAAAGTGCCGCCAAAGTTTGGTGTTTTTGTGTTATCGACGGGTTTAAGTAAATACGTCTTATATCTACTTGTTGTAGAGGTCAATGTATCTACTTTTCGACGTATTTTGCTATTTTTGTAGTGTTATTGGATTAAAACTAAAAAGTCACATCTACCATCTCCAGCCTTGCTGTCAATCCCAAGTCTGACAAAGGGGGAGGGAAAGTGATATGGTTCTATCGCGTTACGTCAGATTGGTTAACGTCATTGGTGGCGCATTTCTACAAAAAAAAGGTAATTTTTTTGGTCACATTTTATTAATTTTTCATTTTTTAACTCTTTTCGGTGGAGACAACCTACTGATAAATTTTCTGCATGTCATGGTAGATCACCCTGTATATTAATAAAGATAAGAATAAGATATGACAGGCAAATTTTTTTACTTTTTTACTTTACGCAATACACAGCGTGCGTAAAGTATTTTAAGGACAGTAGCAGAAAAAACTTTTGTCGACCCCCGTTTCACAATTTCCTATTTCTAGTACAATGAAAATGACAAAATTTATACTGATTAAATGACATGCAGGAATTTTTTTCTTTATCCTATTGTTCGTCTTCGTCAATAATATACTGTAAAATATTCCTATCTGTACATCGATGTGTCAAATTTTAATTTATGAATGGGGTAATCAGCTTCTATCTAATTCTATTCTACAAAAATCAGTTTGGTTTCCGCGCAATAAATCAACAAATGATGCAATATTACACCTTATAAATTAAATTGTTGAGGGTCAAGAAAGAAAGATTACGCTGGGGTTAACTTCTCCAATTTGCAAAAGTCTTTTTAACCCCCGACCCCAAAAGAGGGTGTTATGAGTTTGACGCGTATGTTTGTATGTTTGTTTTTCTGTCTGTCTGTCTGTGGCTTCATATTTCTTCAACGAGTGAACCGATTCTGATGTAGTTTTTTTATTTGAAAGAGTATTTTGATATCTGGTCGCCATCTTGAATTCGCCATGTTGAACTTCTCTAGAAATTGTCCGATTGAAGTAAAATTGAAAATGTGCAGACAATTGTAGTAGCCGAACATGATTTAGGCCTCATTTTGATTCGGTCATATGAAACTGGTACGATTAGATACATTGATCGGGGGTTTTTAAAAATTTTCAATTTTACTTGTGACTGTCACGCTATGGAGAAAAGTTAAAATATCTCAATGCTGAATTAGTCAGTTGTGAGCTAATTAGGTTCTACTTATCAAATCGTAAGCACGTAAATAATATAAATTCCGATGCCCTTGATGTGAAGAGTGGGGTGGAGTGGGGTACCACAGGAATCAATATTAAGACCCACTTTATTCCTAATTTATGCAAACGATGATGAGAATGCCGTAATAGAGGTTGACCTCGTATTATTTGCAGATGACAGCACGTTGTAATGAAACATTTAATGCACTTCAGCAACACTTGGAAGTTACATGTTCAAATGTGGGAACTTGGTTTTCTTGTAATAAATTATCCTTAAATCAAAATAAGACGACAAATATGATTTTTACTCATAGACCTCTAGAAAACTTGGAAAATCCAGAACAAATCAAATTTCTTGGACTTTTTCTCGACTCAAAGTTAAATTGGGGTTACAATGTAGACTTCCTTGTAAACAAATAGCAAAATGTTTTTTATTCTGGGCAATTTGAGCTATATTGTAGCAATAAACATTTTAATTTTTATCTATCACTCTTTCATTGCATCTCATGTAGCATATAGATTGTTAAACTGGGGGCAAGCTACCAGAACATTTTCTGTCCGGAGGGAAGCAGTTAGAATAGTTTTAAACCGGGATAGAGAGATGATGTTAAACAAAAGTTCACTTGATTGAAAGGAAGGAATCATAATTATAATACTAGAAATAAGTTTAACATAGAACAAACCTATAACAGCTTAAAGTCAAGTGATCACGGTTATAACATTTTATATAACAAGCTTCTCTTTCATGTTAGAAATTTCTCAGAGGCGAGATATAAACATGTAATAAGAGATTTTCTAAGGAAAGAGGAATTCAATGATACCAATGATATCAATGAATTTTTAAATTATGATGTCTCTGTATTGTGATAAATTGTAAGGTATTTTAAGGGGTTTGTTAAAGTACAATGGTATGTCTAGGTATAACGGGAGCAATGTCAACAACGCCTACCGAAGCACTACTTTGCCTGCCTTCACTGCATTTGGTTGTGGAGAGTGAGACACAGCTATAAATAGCGGCGTACAGGCTGAAAACAAACGGATATGGGATCATTCCAAGAATAGGATACCATACCGAAATATTCCAACAAATAGGAAAAAATCGACTACTAGATATGCATTCAGATAGAATCAGCACAAGCCACAACTTCACAAAGACCTTCAGGGTTTACAAACCCGATAGGGAAGAGAAAGGAACAAGGCAACTGCGAAGACATCCAAATGATACCATACGGTATACTGACGGATCAAAAACGTCAAGAAGAACTGGAGCAGGTGTTACGGAGGACCAACCAGTGACAGATATTAGTCTGAACCTGGGCAGTACCGCAACGATGTTCCAAGCAGAAGTTACAGCTATAGAATATATAGACACCTAACCAACATGAAGGACAATCCAGAATGCAAGATGTGTGGTGAGGATGAGGAAACTCCTCACCACATACTATGTGAATGCCCAGCGTTGGTGGCTGGAGGTTTTCATACTTCCGGGGAGCAACCGTGACCCGGAAAGAAATAGCCAGAGCTCCCATTGATCGTACCCTCTCCTTGTAGAGAGGAATGGGACTAATGGGATAACGAGACTATAGGGTACAATAAGCTTAAGCTTCAATATGGCGGGGTTTCTGGCAGCGCGACCTAAAAGGAAAAAAGGGGGTTTCTTATTATAAAAAAAGAAAAGACTGTGATAGGTATATTAATTACGTATTACTATTTTCGTACATCTGTGTACCTATTTGTTATCTTATTTCATAATTTATTACAATTTTATATATTATGCTTCTGTGTATTTGACTTATGTAAAACACATCATGTTGAAATAATTTGAATTGATAATTCTTATGTCTGTTACTTCTAATCTTGGGCTGAGCTGATCTTAGATTCTTAAGCCAGCTACGCCTCTGTCTTGATGAGAACTTGGTAAATGAACAGTCTATGGAGAATTATCATAGTAATAAAATAAATATATATTTACTTGAGAGTTAGTGCTCTTGGCGCCATAAAATTTAATATCTATAAAGAAATCATATTTCCTTAAGATCGTAAAACTCGGAACATGATTCTATCCACTAAACAAAGCGAACAGAGAACATTGAGACGGATCTAAAGTCTACCCACTTAATAACACACTTAAACACTAGACAAAATCTATAACTTTTGTTAATGTATGTTTTTTTCTACCAGGTTTGGACTATTACTTATATGAAAGTTGAGTATGAATGGATTCAGATTGAGAACTTACGGCGTTAGTAGAGAGCATATAAAAGTGGTATGGGGATGATTTTGTTCGTACTTTAATTTTAAAATGTACAGATTTCAAATTGTCCCTTACACCTTTGAGATTGAAAATTCGTCGTGGGCGTCAAAACATTGGGAGATGCAGGCGTGTGTGTGAGGATAAATCGCGACGCAAAAGGAAGAGTTCCAGTTGATCCACATCGTAAATTGCACGGGGTAAATCGAAATTTCGGCTCAGCATGAACGAATCAAAAGTGGCATTTTTTGACATTTAGCGAAAACTGCAAAAAAAGTGTTAGTCACACATATCAATATAACGGTGAAGTTGTATCTCATGGTTGCCATACAAATTTACTGCCTGAACTGCTTTACTTTGCAAGCGTAACCATTGACGTCACGGTTTTTAGCGGGAACTACCATCTTCAAATTATAAATTGAATTTAAAATTATGTAACGTCCATAAAAAAAATTGCCGTTACGTATACTTAGTTATTACTGGTTCTAGAATGCCAATTTAATGTAAATACAAATTATGAAATAACATTGTCGACTATGCAGTACCTTTTGAGTTTATAGAATCTTTATCAACGGTGTTACAACACTCTTCGCATTTGCATTTTTTTCTGAAAAGTTTCATAACATTTATTTACTGATAGGTTTATTTAAGCACCATAGTATATTAAGTATTAAGGTCAGTAAGTGTTCTTTGCTGGTTGAGGATATGTTTGGAGATCGAGATGAAGTCGAGATCTCCAAAACGTCCGAAATCAGTAAAACACTTAATGACCGCAGTCCTTATGACGTTCTTGTGCACGCTCAAGTATTGAATAAATATAATTAAAATTAAAACATTCGATATTTTAAAAAAATATATAAAACAAACAAGTCGTACATGAAAAACTTTTCGCTTTGGTTACTATGAGACTGAACATTTATTGTCAACCTGTTGGCATTGATGCAATGTTTTAGCAAATATTTTTCTGAGTATTTTATCTTATGTAAGTCAGACCTTCCCCCTTGACCGTTTTCTCGCTAGCCGCCCCCGCTAGTAATTACTTACCGATCACTAATTCGTAAACGACACTTATAAATGTCTTAATTAATTCAGTAAAGGTGTCAAATTACCTGATCGTGCAAAAACTGCATTAACCATAGTGTATGCGGTAAAATAAATGATAGTTATTTTCGTATCTAAAATGCACACTTAAACGAAGTTTCGATAGTTTTCATTAAGGATATTTTATAAAACTGTGTTTTATAAAACATTTAACAATCGTAGAAGTGTTAAAGTGCTCTGGCGAATTTAAATATTTACGTCTTAGAGCTCTACGGTGTCCCGAACGTCTCTCGAGAGATACATTTTGTAAGTTTTTTTTGCCGACCGAAACCATTGACTACGCCGCGTTTCGTGTCACCTAAAAATTAAACTTTTAGGACAGAATCTCATTTAATGGTCTAATTCTTAACACGAAAGTTTTCTTATTATGTTTTCGAGCTCGTCTTAACAAAGTGCGACTTTTACAAGACTTCTTAATAGTTATTTTTTATGGAATAAGTAAGCCTACGAGTAAAACTATAATCTTACTGAACTCGATAATAAAATAAAAAAACTGAATTACCTCTAGAATGTCAGTTTCCCGTGAAATATTATGTATTGAATACAGGTGAAAATATTTACAAAACAGCAAAATAAATTAATTATATTAATCGTAATCGTAAAGGTACTGTTTCTATTTGTAAATAATTTAAAAAGATTTTAATATGTTCGACAAAAATGTTTTTGAAGAAAAAATTGAACCTCCTTCAAAAAGGATCGATCGATGAATTAAAATTTCACCCTCGCACAGTGTGGCAAAACGCTCAAAAATCGCTGTGAGGGTCAACTGTTGAGCTATCTGCGTTTTTTTTGTTTGCAAAGGAGCCTGGAATAGTGTGACACTGCGGCTTTGACAAATAAAAAATTGTGTTTGGTTGAAAAAAATGTTTTTTTGACGGCCCCTATCTCAAACACCTTTGAACCCACTACGATGTAATCTTGTACAAAGGAGTTTCTAAAGGTGCTGATTAAGAATATCTTCCTAGTTTTCTTCTAAAAAATCCGTTAATACTTTTTTTTTAAGCGACCCCCTTTTTCCATTCTAGAATCTCTATACCATTACAAACATATGAAATAATAGGAAAACTCATAAACCAATCCAAGAATTAATAAATCAGTAAATACCATCATACAACTTTCACGAGTAAAATTATTTTAAAGAGTGACTCTAAAAGTAGCCCGTTTGGGGGTCCGCAAATTTTCAATTGATTTGTGGTCCAAATGACACCTCATGATAAGACATTAATCACACAAAAATAGACGGTTGAACATAAGAAAAGTTTCAGGGTGTCCCACTTAAAACTCCCGGTGCCATATTCTCGATAAATGAAAGAGATATTTGAATTTTGTAACAGGTGTTCACTAGAATATATAAATGATATCAGTTTTGAGTTAAAACGGTCATTTTACAAATTGAGGTATAGATGGCGCTGCGACGCAAAGAAATAATTTGATCCTAGGAACGTTGAAATGAGGTGCTCGTGATGGGATATTACATTCTGAGCAACTTTTACGATAACGAACAATTTTCGAAAAATCACTGGTTCTTGAGATATTTGAAGTTCAATATAATTTTTTTAAATATAAAAATCGTCATAACTTTTTTAAAATACATTTTAGACGATAAGTCCTCTGGGACATTTTTCATCGTGAATCAGGCTGATTTAGATGGTAATGAAATATTTATTTCAAAATACAAAATAATTTTTTTTTTAAGTAAAACAAAGGTGGGGCTGCAACTGCTATTTGGAAATTAAAGATTTTGACATTTTTGTTTATTGTATATTGTCTAATTTTTGCCTCATTCTCATGTTGTATGTTCGACTAAATTTTATACTGTAAATTGTAAACACATGAAAAAGAAATGCGATTTTTGCAAATTACAATGTATTTGAAAATTACATTGTATTTCAAATATCTCGAAAATCAGTGATTTTTCGAAAATTGTTCATATTAAAAAAGTTGCTTAGAATATAGTCCTTCATCTCATGCACCTCTTTTCATCGTCCTTAGGATCGAACAATTTCTTTGCACCGCAACGCCATCTATACCTCAATGTGTAAAACAACAATTTTTACTCATAACTGAAGTCATTTATATATTCTATTGGATGCTGGATAGTTTTTACAGAATTCAAATATCGCTTTTGGTTATCGAGAAAATGGCGCCGGGAGTTTTAAGTGGGACATCCTGTAGGTTAATAGATTAGATCTGGTTGTATTATTATTACTGTAAAACATAATAATAACAATGATAATCTAATATATAAAAATCTCGTGTCACAGTGTTTGTTATCGAACTCCTCCGAAACGGCTTGACCGATTTTTATGAAATATTTGGTGTATATTTGGTAGGTCTGAGAATAGGTCGTAGGCTATTTTTTATACCCCTAGGTGATAACATATGAAATATGAGAAATTTTCTTTTTATTTTTTGGACAAAAATTTTTAATTTATATGGCAAAACAACGTTTGCTGGGTCAGCTAGTAATATATAATAATAATAAAATACTTCTGTATTTTTTATGTTTTTTTGTTTTATTTGTATTGTTTTTCGATTCCTTGCTTCTTTGTTTTAGATTAGTTTTTAATTCATATTTAATGAGTTATTTCTATTGGTCAATGGTGTATTATTTATTTTTCATTGAATTATCGTCTTCACTCACTGTGCTGTGAGTCTATTTTGACCACTTTATACCACTCTATATCTTTGAAACATTTCTTATGCTCAACTTCAAATTTTTTTACGATTGATGTCTCATCATAAGGTATCATTAAGACTACAAATCAATAAAAAATTTGCGGACCCCCAAACGGGCTAAAAAACACCTCTTTTTGGGGTCACTCTTTAATAGTGAAATATATAAATTAACAGACAGACTACCGATGGCTCTCCCATATCACCGTTACTAGTAGTCTAAGAGCTGGCTGCAAAAAACTTGGCCAATCAAGTAACAGAATTAAATGTTTTTGAAATGTTAGTACTTACAGCGACTATAAGAAAAATCATTTGGTGCCTGGGCAGAACTTGTGCACACAAGTTTTTTATGTGCTCTCTCCGGAACATTTTTCGTATAGCAACTGTACCAATGGGGTAACAGCTTGAAATTACTCTTAAAATTTAGTATTTACAGAGTAAAAGAAAAATATACTTTTGTGCCTCGTTAAATCTTGTGCCAATGCTTTGGCACAATTTTTTTTTTGGTGTATTACTGTATCTATCGAGTAACAGCTTCAAACTACCACCAAATTAAAGTTTAAACATTTTTCAGTTAGAAAAAATATTTGTGCCACGTCTATGCCTGTGCCAATGCCTGGCACAAAACTTTCTATTTCTCGAAGTCTTGTGCTATTAGTATCTGTATAGAGTGGTGTTCTTCATAGGTAGGCTGTAAATAGAATTGTCCTATACTTTACTATGCTTGATCTATGCTACTGAGAGAGATCTAAGTGACCTATTTCCCGTTAGAAAGTTTGGTAAAAAGTGTCATGGCGAAAACTAGATTGGTATCACTAAAAGTTGTAAAATGTCACTGCACATGTTGACCAACTCATCTAATTCCTAAACTTTGTAAAAATGAAATACCTAATAACTTCTAAACTGACTGAAAAAGTGAGAGATTGTATAATTTTAATTTTTTTGAATATTGTAAACTATAAAACAATTTAGTTAAAGTAGACTCAATATTGAAGATAATGAAAACAATGATATTGATTATTATATTATGGGTATTTCATTTTTACAATCCTTGTAAATTAGACGAGTTGATCAACGTGTGCAGTGGTTTTTAGTTATACCAATCTAGTTTTCGCCGTGACACTTTTTACCAAACTTTCTAACGTGAAATAGGTCAATATTAGAAAAAGATACATGGAGACGCTGACCATTAAAGGAATGTACAGACGATCTAACCAACCAACCGCCCTTCTCGGTACACTCTGAAAATTGCCATGACAACTCGTAAAAGTGTGCTGGTCTGCTGGAATTCCAACGTCTTCAAAGCGTACCGACAATATTAGATCCAGCAGACCACCTGACTTACGAGTTCGCATGGCAATCTTGACCTTAGGAATCACACCATGAAATACTAGCACGTCATTAAAGAACACCCTGTATTTTATTCTTGGGAAATCAACTTTGTCAATTAATTTAACAGTGTATATTTTAAAATGATCCAATATAAGAGTGTAATTTAAACTATTACAGAGCAATAAAGCATACCTGAGATAATTGTTAAACGAGACATAAAGATGTAAATATTTGCTCTTCATGTAAATGAACCATGTTTCATGAAAACGGAAACTAAAAAGGAATTAATCAACTGGATATAATGTTCACGTGAAAGATCATATCACAAGTAAGATCCGTTTTGCTTTATACTTTAATGTAAGTTGATTTGCAAGATACAGAGAAATCACATTTCAGAAGTGACAGCAGTCTGTTTTTTTAATTAAAAATGGTTCTTCATATCCTCGTCGAACATTGCCATTATAGATTTCTTTTTTGTATCAAACAGTTCCCTCTAGTGTTAAGAAACTGAAATCGGAAATCGAATACATATAATCGCGTTGGACGTTAATAAATAAAAATAGCGTCACCAAGTGCAAGTGGATGCAGCAATTGGGCGCGCAACTTGGGTAAGTAATACAGATTGATTTGATATGTGTAGCGATTCAACATCGCAACAACTCTATTAACTAAAGAAAGGTAATCAGTAATCACATTTACGAAGTTGTAGATAGATTTTATTAAATTACTGAGCCAAATATTAGATTAGAAGTTGTATGTACACAGAAGTGTACACTGGGACTCACTGACGAAAGTACTCTTAAAATTATGTGTACATGTGTGCAGTGCATAATATTACTTAGGTAGATTTCTAATAATACTGAATATTTTTTTTGCTCATCAGAGAGAAAAAGACCACTAACTCAAGAGGAACTCAAACAGGAGATCTTAAATCTTGATAACAGTGACATCGAAGATCCTTTTGATGATAACTCAGTCTGTAATAACCATTACCAACCAAATTACTTAAACTTAGATACTAGTGAAGAAGAATGGGAAGAAAGTAAATATGAAGAAGTTCCTAACACTGAGGAAGTCACAAGTGATCAGGAAATTCAGGAAGAAGAAAACGTAGTTGAGGTAAACAAACCCGTTAACATAGAATTAACTGATATACAGGTAATAAAATTATATAAAAAAAGTATTTTTAAGAAAAAGCTTTTATCTGAAAAAACTACTAAAAAGTAAAAATATATTTTTTAAATTCATACACATGGAAACCAAAAGCTTTGGGGGCGGTCAGATAGTGATATTGCATAGTTACTTTGCTCAATTGACCACCCCCAAAGCTTTTGATTTCCATGTGTATGAATTTAAAAAAAAATATTTTTACTTTTTAGTAGTTTTTTCAGATAAAAGCTTTTTCTTAAAAATACTTTTTTTATATAATTTTATTTTTTACTTTTTAGTCCACTTATTTTACAAACAGACAGGCAAAACCCTTTCATTTGCCATCCACCCCTCCCCTTTCCCGTCTTCTCACCTCTCTAACACTACTTCCCACTTCTTCCCTCTTTACACCACTTCCCCTGCCCTTCCCCATCTCGCTCCACCTCTTTCCACCCTATTCCCACCTCTTTCCGCCCCTTCCCACCCTTTTCCTACCTCGTCCCATCCCTTCCTCATCTCTTCCCACCCCTTCCCACCCCTTTTCCACTTCTTCCTACCTCTTCCCACCTCTTCCCCACTTCTTCCCACCCCTTTCCCACCTCTTCCCTTTCTCACTTCTTCCCACCTCTTCCCACCCCTTTACCACCTCTTCCCACCCCTTTACCACCTCTATCTACCCATTCCCCACCTCTCCCACGTCCGCCATATTGAATTCAGAATGACGTCACACACTTTATCGTATTTTACTCATCAAACCCTTTCATTTGACACCCATATCAACGGGGTTGTGACTAAAAAGCAGATCCGCCATCTTGGGACGTCCGCCATATTGGATATAAAATGACGTCACATTGTTTATCGTATTTTACTCGTCAAACCTTTTCATTTGATACCCATATCAGGGGGGTCGCGACTAAAAAGCCGATCCGCCATCTTGGGACATCCTCCATATTGGATTTAGAATGACGTCACATTGTTTATCGTATTTTACTCGCCAAACCCTTTCATTTGATACCCATATCAGGGGGGTTATGACTAAAAAGCCGATCCGCCATATTGGATTTAGACCGATAATGGCTATACTATGTTGCATTGTCACCGGACTTATACACGTGTGCCAAATTTCAAAGCTCTAGCTTAATTAGAACTAGTCGAAATTCAGCTTGCAAGATTTGACCTAAACCAACAAACAAACAAACAAACATTGCAAGTTAAATAAAAGCTTTTAAAAACGAATACAATCAAGAAGAATGTAATACTAAGAAGGTAGCAGCTGCCAAAAGCGTACAATTTTGCAGCAGACTTTCCAGATTTTGTTTCAAATGAGTATGATATGGGCGATCGACAAAACTGGGCGCCTATAGACTATTTTTACAAGCTTTTATTTAACTTGCCTTGTTAGTATGGGTCAAATCTTGCAACTGAATTTTAAAACAGTTATCCCCAACCGATTGAGCTGAAATTTTGCATACACGTTTAGTTTGGATGACAATGCATGGTTAGCTAAATGACGTCATTCTAAATCCAATATGGCGGACTTCCACAGATGGCGGATCAGTTATTTTTTTAAAAGCTTGTTTTTAAAAAGTTTTTTTTTAATTATAATTTATTTATTTGCAATACTATGATAGAACTTTTTTTGTACAATTGGCTTCACAAACGAATATTCACTATTTGCAACAACATGGACAGCTTCTAAAGACAGATGTAACTTAAATGATGCAATTTGTTGGAGTTACAATGACAATGAGTGCTTTGGATTGTCCTGTACTGGCAGGCGACGTACTGAGTTCCTCTAATTGCAGAACACATTACTTGGGATCGGTTTTTCACTTTGAGAAACTATCTTCATCTCGTTAACAATCTTGTAGTTTCCGCCGAAGAACGTGAAGCTGATCGCATGTGGAAAGTCAGGCCTCTGATTGATGCATTCAGGAATGTAGTTCTGGGTTTGCCACGTGAAGGAAATATGTGCATTGATGAGCAAATGATTTTTTTCCGGTGCCGTTGGCATCCGCCAGTATGTGCCTCGAAAATCCAATCCAAGTGGTATCAAGATCTATGTTTTGACGGGAGCTTCTGGGCAGGTTTTAGATTTGGAGGTGTACCAAGGAGCATCAACAAGGCTGCCACTAGAAGTTGATGGAACCTATAAATTACATGGCGGTGGGCATGCCATTTTACGTTTAGCAGAGACGTGCCAACCAGGTACCAATTTATATTTTGATAGGTTCTTCACAAGCACTGTGTTACTGGAAAAACTTTTTGAAAAAGGCATTTCTGGTACAGGAACGATTATGTCTAAAAGGTTTCCTAATGTAGGATTGAAAATTGACAATGAAATGAAAAAGGCTGGCCGGGGCTCTATTGACTTCCAAGTTAGGGATGACAAAAAGAGAGCCATTGTAAAGTGGATTGATAATAGATCCGTGACTTTCGCATCAACAAAACACAGTCCTTGCCTACATACAAATCCCCCGTCCAGAAATAATCAATGAATACAACACAAATGTGGGTGGGGTGGACACCCTCAATCGTCTTATTGCTTGCTATCGTTCATACCAACGAACTAAGAAGTGGCCAGTAAGATTTCTTGAATACTTTACGAACATGGCTGTGGTTAACTGTTGGATACAGTACAGTCGTGATAACGTATTCATGAAAACACCGAAATGTAATGTATTGGATCTCCTTACACGAATCAGACAGCATAATGCCATACTTTTCAACATAAAACACCCATTACCATACAAGGTGTTGCCTATCTTTCGGCAACCTCCCTAGCCAAATCTTTCCTATACCCAAATTTCCATTTCACCACCTTTTTACCTTCACCACGTTTTACTCTCAAACCCCTTCTCTATTCTCTCATTTTTGTTAATTTTGTTAATTTTTGTTCTTTTGTCGTTTTTTTTTTGTCTCTTTTAAAAATTCTCTCTCGACCAATAACTTCTTGTAAATCAAAACTTTTTCAACCATAACTACCCCTTCACCCTACCTTTCCGAAGGCAGGCAGACCATCGGAAGAACGTTGCCATTGGCTCGAACGGGTTTTTTTTTCGTTGAGCTTTTCCCGCATCAGCAATCAGATCTCCTAAAACAGTGCGCGTGTGCGACAGTGCCCGCGTGCTAACAAAAACTCATTTTCTTAATCTTTAAGTTTTTTAAAACTGTTCTAGTTATAATAATAAAATTGTTAGGTTTGAGTCCCGTCCCCTGGACAGGAGTCCTAACTCCACATTCCACCTGTTGTTGCAACCTGTATCGAACCCGCTTCATCCGACCGTACATTCACCACGACCCTGCGCGACGTGGTTGTGCGGTCGGCTCTGAACCGGGATCCGACTCGGGTGCTTATTTGTATGTTAAATATTTAATAAACCTGTTTTAATTTGATTTTGGATCTCCTTACATTCAAACTGAACATCGCTGAATGCTTAATCAAGGGATCGGTCAGCAACAGAAATACAGAAAATGACTCGGAGGATATCGATGAGAATTCGAATCCAGTAGAAAATCCTGTAAAAAGATTCAAAGGTCGTCCACCTGCACAATTCATACCTTCACCAGAACAACGACAATTCGGAAGAAATTTCGAAGAACATAACCCAATGTAACCAGAAGAAATTCAAATCCAAATTGGTATGCAGCGAGTGAGCAAATTTAAAGTAAAGAAGAAAGAAGAGAAGTATAATAGAAAGCAGTTCAAATAAATAGGACGAGGTAGCAGTAAAGTAGCAGATTGATTGGAAAGTGGAATAAGGGTGTTCAAGAGTCCAGCTGTCTTTGCAGGGAAAATAAAAACAGGAAACGATTTAAAATAAATATTGGCTTTAGCGCGTCGAAATACTTCATAAGAGTTAGATCAGAACCTTAGGAGAAGACCTTTTATTTTATTTTTAGAGAATAAAAGGGTGGTAGACAAATACTGATGTTATAGATTTTTTTTAATATCAGAATCGATTTCATTCTGTCAAGAAACATAGGATAAGATGATTCTGATAAAAGCGCACCCATTTTTATGTTGATCTGTGTTATCATTCCTGAGCCCATTAGGAACATACATACCAAAAATCAGCTCTTTTGTCCCCAATCAGTCATTTACTAAACTATCATTAGGTGTTTATTGTATGCAGAGTTCTCTGTGGCTCGAGTTAATTTGGATAATACGCAAGATTTTAGTAAATATTATTAACATTAACCAATTGAATCGCATAACGCTTCATTTGGTGGTAACTTAAGAGGGTTAAGTTGATCAATTGAACAGGGACTCAAGAGGTGTTTAGAAAATATTTGTGGAATGGAACATAATATCTGAGTTAGAGCACATTACAATATGTTTGTTAGTTGGAAATTGTTTATTTCTAAGTTAGCAACGTTATTGATATATAATAAACATACAATTTCACATTTTGTAGTTTTGCTTAATAATGAGTTTCTGTATTACAAGCAAATAATACGGCACTTACATGTTTACTCTATGTTATATGTTTTACTTTAACAAATAAATAATGCTGAATTTTAGCGATGTTGACATTGCTGACTTCACCTATTAACAAAATTAGTTCGGCGCAAAGAACTAATAGTATTTGTTTGAAACAGTAATTTGTGTCCATTTCAAATTTTTATTTTATAATTATTACATACACTTCATTCTACGTGTAGTGGTGGATGATTCATTGTAAATTCAATTTACACAGGTACATAAAATTTTACAGCTGCACTGTTAGAGCACCAAAACAATCAAAATTTTCGTATACTCGTATGGATCGTCGTCGTATAAAAATTTTATGTTTACTGCGTTCTCATTTGACAGTAGCGCACACTATAAATTATTTAGAACATTTTTTTATTGTCGTTTTCAAATTTTATTTGTGCTACGTTCCAGGAATGTAGTAAATAAGATTTTATTTCTTACATTTTTCGTGAAAATGGATATTACTTAATATAATATGTATAAAATATGAATCTTTTATAAACTCTCTGTCTCTTTATCAGCTATATAAGTAATCCTACTAGCAAAATAGTCCATTCTACCTTAAATATTTATAAATAAAGACCTAAGTTTTATATTATTCTTTTATAAAAGTTTTGTGAATTCAGTTTATATTATTTTTAATGTGAAATATAAAAAACAATTTATGGCAAAACTAAAAGAAAATTTCAAGCAGTATCATGCGTACGAAATTTTTAATAATCCTGGGACTACATTAAAATTAAACTTCATTAACTGACAATTACTCAGAAGAAAATGCCGTTCTATGTCCAATTTTAAATGCAGTTTTGTCTAGAAACATCCGACCGACACGTATCTAGAACCAAATTCAAGATAATTTTATCAGCTTCAATTAAGGTTAAATAAATAAGCTATGTTCCTAAAATATGTATTTTTCAAGATATTTGCGAAAAATACAGAATTATGCAAAATTATTTCATATAAAGTAATTTTCAGATAGCAAGAAAACTAAAGATAAAATAGAAAATTCCTCTTTGATCCACTAACTGTAGCAGCATACTTCAAGAACCTACATTAATTTTATTTGGTACGCCTTACATTTCTTTTTGGAAATAATTATAAAATTTTGTTTTTTTTTTCACAATTTTTATCAGATTCAAGTGGCTGTATAAGACGCTTAATTGATAAACTGAACAATTTTGGCTTTAGTGATATGCTTATTAAATTTTTTGACTCTTTCTTACAAAGCAGATTACATACATAATGATTTCAAGTCAAACACATATTGCAACCTCCAGCGTACCTCAGGGATCGAACTTAGGTCCAATCTTGTTCTCAGTATTTATCAACGACTTTTGCAACGCACTGACTTGCAATGAACTTCTCTTTGCGGATAATCTAAAACAATTTAGCGAAGTTACTACCATAGAAGATTATGCAAGATTACAGGAACAAGTAAATGTCATTGAGAATCGGTGCTTAGTGAATAAGTTAACAATGAATATATCAAAATGTAAAGTTATGACTTATACACGAAAGGATAATCCAATTGAATATTTGCATAATATTAACAACACCACTTTATCACTGTAAAAATATTAAGGACCTGGATATATTGCTCGACTACAGATTGGAATTCCCACAACATAGTAATTCAGTAGTTAAATCTGCGTTAAAGAGATTATGCTTTGTCATAAGAAACTCAAGAAACTTTACAAATGCAGAAACATTAAAATCCCTATATTTTTGTTATGTGCATTCGAACCTCGAGTATGGTTCGGCGATATGGAATCCTATTTATGAGGTACACTCACAATCGTTGGAGTCTGTTCAATGGAAATTTCTAAAATACTTATCTTTTAGAGTAGATCACCAGTACTGTGAACAGGAATATCCTAATCATTTAATGTTAATAAGGTTTAATGTGGACTCATTGAAAAGCAGAAGAATTATGTCAAATATAATGTGTATTTACAAACTTGTCAATAATACAATAGACTGCCCAGAACTTCTCTCCCAAATCAATTTTAGAATTACGTTTTCGAGCCCGCGTTAAACTTACACCTTTGCAGTACCTCAATCGCCTATTTATGCTATGATGGAAATGTATAACTCCCTTGGCGGCGATTGTGACATGTTTGGTCTGTCCGCAAATCATTTTTCCAAGACCACTAAAAAGAGCTTGTAACCTAAACTTAATTTTATAACCGTAATTTTTAAGATATTGTACCGAAATTAAATTAAATTAGTAATGGTAAGTAAATTAAATAAATATGTACTAGTAGTACATACTTTGTAGATTACATTTTGTATGTTATATTTTATATATTATATTATGTAAAATTGTTCAATAAATTTTTTACTATTATTATTATTGTTATAACATAACTTAGCCAATTTTTATCGAAGAGTGTTATGCTAAAAGTCAAATTGTAGGAAAATAAATTATCTTTCAACATTGTGATTGACATTTTCTTGTAAAGCCTTAGTTTTTGAGTTCAAAAAACGCGCCTTGAAATTTGACTTTTGGCTAAATTCAATCATTTCATAGTCTTCAAGTTGTATGTTCTAACATTTTTCGACAAAATTCGTAATTTTTAAGATATTTGCTGTTTTTTAACCCCCTCCCCCTTTCCCAAAAGTTCATCTCGCAACCGATTTTGGTCGACTTTTCTTTACATGTTTATGAAAACTGTAAAAAACTTTAGACCAAAGTAAATTCTGCTTTCGGAACTGTACAAATTTATTAAGAGTGGTAATATTTATTATCTAATCACAAAGAGATATAAATATATTTAATCAGGTAATTCGCATATATTTAATTCAATAAAATCAATATAACATATTTGTATATATGTCCTTGGTTTGGTAGAGTTGAGCATGATTCTAGTAAAATACCGGATAACTATATTATTTTATTTCGTAGATTTCACGGACATTGTTTATACATATGACAGATAATCCCAGTAAAAAAAACAGAAAAATGGTCGTTTCACACGCTTTTTACTATTCACTATTATCAAAAAGATGTTTTGTGCACAAAAAATAATGAAAAGCACTGTTATTTTAACATTCTGGCATATGTCAGCCCGTCGAGTTGGCCATGGTTCAAGATATAAAAATCAGTGAAATTATATCATCGTTACAAAGCCAGTTTTTTTTGTGTGTACACATTTTATGTTTAGAATGAATAAAATAAGATCGCCAGAAAGTGTAGGCCATCAGGGGCGCAATCAGAAAGGTCAAAGAGGTAAAAAAACGGAGTTATATAACATCATCGTTACAAACTTTTTTAAGTTTGAGCATGTTTATTTAAATGTTTTGAACACAGACAAAAATTCCCAGAAAGAAACTCCCGTCAGTAAGGCTAGCCAGAAAGAAAATGTTTCGGATTTTTGAAGAAAATTGGATTTTTTTTTCGCATATTTCATCTCAGAACTCTGAACTCATCGTTACAAGTTCTGGCTCCTTTTTAAAACGTAAATATAAGCTCCTTCAACAATAGAATAGCCTTCCCGTAAAGTTCTTAGTGTCAACAAAAGTACCATAGGCTCTTAAATATACAGGAATTTAACACTTTCGGCTAACTTGACTCCGTACCGTGCCTCAGATGTATTGTATCATTATTACCTTTCTGGCTGCGCCTCCTGACGGCCCACACTTTCTGGCGGTCTTATTTTATTCATTCTAAACATAAAATGTGTACACACGAAAAAAAAATGAGCCTTGTAACGGTGACATAATTTCACTGATTTTTAGACAGTGTTCGTGATGCACGTGACTGGAGGTGCCCCGCCAGAAGTCGATTATATGAATCGTTGTCATCCATTAAACCATAAAAATATCTCAAAGTTCATAAAACGATGAGCTGCCGAAAAATCCGCCTAGCTCCCGCTCTATTAAGCGATAGAACACAATATGTAGAATGTCGTGGCTTCAAATCCACCCAAATCTAAGCCATTTCTGGGATTCTACAAGATTCCATTCTGGGTCCCCTCCTGCTCGTTTTATTTATCAATGATATAGTGGATGATTTGGATGTTGACATCTTACTGTATGCTGACGACGCAAACATATTTACCGCAATAAATTCAGTTACTGACTGTAAAAAATTACAGAATAATTTATTAAAAATAAAAAAGTGGTGTGATACAAATAGTCTCACCCTCAATGTAGAGAAATGTAATGTGTTGTCATATAATAGAAAAAAAGATCCCATCCTCTATGAATATAATTTAGATGATATTGCGCTAACTCGTCCCGAATTTATCAAAGATCTCGGCGTCACTTTCCTTAACAAACTGACATTTAACAAGCACATTGAGCAAATCTTGCAGTCTTGGGTTTTATTCTGAGGAATTCTAAAGATTTTACAGATGTTAATGTATTTTTGTTGCTTTTTAATACCTTCGTAAGTAGACCAGGCAACGAATGATTATAGAGGGAAATTTTAGGGACAGAAAATTTGACTTCGGAACTTTATTTGGACTAGTCTGGAGATGAACATATCAAAAATCCCCACTCCTAGGGGGGGGGGCACTTTAAAGGACCCATTTTTTGTTTTTTCGCCTATATCTCGGAAACTATGCGTCGTATGGAAAAAAGTAATCTATGCAAAATTAAACATAATTAAATATCCTACAAGAATGTTTATATTCATTTTCTTCCTATGTGTTATAGTTTACGAGATACTCGCCAGCCAAAATAGATAATTAAAAAAAAAGTATTAGGTACCTTGAATTTCTATCAAAGCGGTTTACCGTGGTCTGCTAATAAATCACAGTCACAAAACAATCTTTATTTTACAACACTCGAAGTATTTACTAACGTAATATTTTGTCGAAATCCATGCATTTCCTTACATATACAGTGTGACTCACTTAAAATGAAACTTATAACTTTTTTATTTTGTTTCCGACTTGAATCAAATTTTACTCAAGTATAGAACAAATTAGGATCTACTTATGACCAGAAAAACATTCGCCTGCTACAAAGGCAAAGCCACCTGTGGTACCAAAATATGCTGAAAAATATTAAAAATCATATTAAAGGTCTTGACGAATTTCATGCACGTATCCACCACAAATTGCGGAAACTGAGGACCTCATTTGCCAGATGAGCTTATGTATGAAAAATCCCCCATCCATAACCAAATCAAATTTTGGTGTATTTACGGTTGTGGTGCCGATCCGATGCATTTTTTAGAATTTTTAACATTCAAAATGTTTTTATTTTTTTCAGCATATTTTGGTACCACAGGTGGCTTTGCCTTTGTAGCAGGTGAATGTTTTTCTAGTCATAAGTAGATCCTAATTTGTTCTATACTTGAGTAAAATTTGATTCAAATCGGGAACAAAATAAAAAAGTTATAAGGGCGTCTTCATTTTAAGTGAGTCACCAGTGGCGGCTGGTGAAATTTCAATATTTTTTTTCTCGTCTGTGGCGCATGGGACCCATACGAAACTTGGGAAATAACATCTAGAGAAGCACTTCTCTAATGACCCCTAAAAAATTTTGAAAAAGCAGTTTGCGAAAAAATTTTTGAAAATTCGCTAGCCTCCCCTGGGTCTAGGGACCCCAGTTTACTTTTATTTTTTTTTGTCATATGCATTTGACTTTTCATAAAAATGCATCGACAGATTTTGGAGTTTGTGAAAATATTTTCATTACTAACTGAGATACAACGAATTGAAATATTGTAATTTGTTAAATTGTAAATTACAAAATTTCAGTTCATTGTATTTCAGTTAGTAATGAAAATATTTTCACAAACTCTAAAATCTGTCGATGCATTTTTATGAAAAGTCAAATGCATATGACAAAAAAAAATAAAAGTAAACAGGGGTCCCTAGACCCAGGGGAGGCTAGCAAATTTTCAAAAATTTTTTCGCAAACTGCTTTTTCAAAATTTTTTAGGGGTCATTAGAGAAGTGCTTCTCTAGATGTTATTTCCCAAATTTCGTATGGGTCCCATGCGCCACAGACGAGAAAAAAAATATTGAAATTTCACCAGCCGCCGCTGTGAGTCACACTGTATATTTAAGGAAATGCATACATTTCGACAAAATATTACGTTAGTAAATACGTCGAGAGTTGTAAAATAAAGATTGTTTTGTGACTGTGATTTATTAGCAGACCACGGCAAACCGCTTTGATAGAAATATTCAAGGTACCTAATACATTTTTTTTTAATTATCTATTTTAGCTGGCGAATATCTCGTAAATTATAACACATAGGAATGAATATAGACATCCTTGTAGGAAATTTAATTATGTTTAATTTTGCATAGATTACCTTTTTCCATACGACACATAGTTTCCAAGATATAAGCGAAAAACGGGACAGCAAAAAATGGGACCTAAAGTGCTCACCACCTAGGAGTGGGGACTTTTGATATGTTCATATCCAAACTAGTCCAACAAAGTTCCGAAGTCAAATTTTCTGTCCCTAACATTTCCCTCTATACCCTTTTTTGAGCATTCGTTGCCTGGATTAGAGGTCAAAATTGGAATATGCATCGCTAATTTGGAATCCTGGGTATACAATCCATATAGACTCTGGAATATATTGAATGGCGTTTTCTAAAATTTTTGTCGTATCAAATTGATGGAGTTTACCCTGCAGTAGAGTTTCCATAACAAGAACTTCTTACTAGATTCGATATAGAAAGTCTTGAAGTGCGTAGAGATAAACAAGCTTTGCTATTGTTATTCAAATTAATTAATTAATGATATCCCTTAAATTATCCCCCACTTTTAGAAAAACTAACATTTTCTGTACCACATGTTAAGTCTAGGCACACCAATATTTTCTATCTTCCCACGCCTCGAACAAATCTTCTAAAATTTTCCCCACTTCATTTTATTTCATACAATCTTACAATCACGTGCAAGACAAATTTGATGTTTTTCGAACGCAATTAAAAGCAATAAAAAACTTGAAATTGTAATATCTTATATGTAATGTAATGTTATAATTTTATGTTGTAATTTCACTGTTATGTAACTGATTATGTATTTTTTGTATGTGTACTATACTATTTGTTATTTATCTCCATGTAATTGGTATTTGTACTGTTGGGTGGTGTATTTCTAAAATAAAAATAAAATAAAATAAAATAATTAAAGACCTCCCGCCAAGATATGATTTAGTGTTTTTTTTGGTATATATTATTTCAAATTTATCATGAATCGGGGTTTCGTGCGATCGTCTCTCACCTATAATGGCCATAGGCAACAGCAGATGTATATTATTGAGTACAGAGTAAAACAAATAACTAAAAAGAAAGTTTGATACGTGTAGCAGATTTCAGTTTTATCAAGCTACTTTTACATATGCACGATCCTGCCATATACACGTAACATTACCGACACGCTCGCAGCAAAGTAAAATGAAAAAGTTCGCACTTTCAATTAATATAATTGTGTGTATTACGGTAAAGTACAAAACTTTAAATGTACTGTTGTGTCGTAATGTTAGGGAAGTTTTGATATGCATGGCTTCCTGAATATTTTAAGTCTTTGTCTTCTCTCGTGTTAAGAAAAGATCAAGTCTCTGAAGGTACTAAACTTTACCGAGTTCACTATTCCCTGTATCGTCGTTACGCACCGCGCGACATATTTAAATATTAAACGGTTTTTTTAACGAAAACTTTATCTCCTGTCGCTATACTTCCTAATTCTTAAAACTTTTGACAATGCAAATTCCTTTAGGGACCGTAACGCAATTACAATTTCAGTGTTTTAAACATTGATCAAATTGACTAACTTTGAGTATTCCTCGGAGTTTTGTGTATAATTCACAACCATCATCAGATAACAAAAGTTCTAATTTACTACAGTGACAATATACAACGCCCACGTCGAAAAGGGGAAAATGAATATTATATAAATACACCTCCGTTCATTCATGTGATTTTGGTGTACAGGGTTAATTATTATATACTGGAAATAAAAAAAAGTTTTCCATCAAAGTTGTACGGTTGTACATATATATTTTTATAATGCAATTAAAAAACAATTCCTTATGTATGTTTTACATAATATTTTAGATCTTTTTTGACTGATTTCAAATATACAGTGTGTTTCACTTGAAATTGTAACACCCTAAGAACTTTTTTATATATTTTCCGATTTGAATCAAATTTTGACTTAGTATAGAACAAATTAGGATCTACTTATGAATAGAAAAACATTTATTTGCCTCTTACAAATGCAAAGCCACCTGCGGTACCAAAATATGCGGAGAAAATCAAAAAATCATATTAGGCATTTTTTATCGGAAAATTTTGTTAATGAAACTTGTTCAGAATTGTCCAAAAACTCTATGTTCATAATTTAATCAAAATTAAAAATTTTAAAAATAATTATTTTAAAAAAACTTTAAATTGCTTGACAACTACCTGGTAGCTTGGGTTTAATTTCAAACAAAATTGTCATAGTACAGTTTTCTAGACAAAAAAAAAACCATTAAAATGATATTTTCGGACTTGGACATTATTTTAATCAAAATTTCAGTATTTTTTCATTTTGATTAAATTTTGCACTTAAGGATTTTGGACAATTCTGAACAAGTTTCATTAACAAAATTTTCCGATAAAAGTATGCCTGATATGATTTTTTTATTTTCTCCGCATATTTTGGTACCGCAGGTGGCTTTGCATTTGTAGGAAGCGAGTCTTTTTCTGGTCATAAGTAGATCTTAATTTGTTCCATACTTAAGTAAAATTTGATTCAAATCGGAAAAAAAAGTAAAAAAGTTATTGGGATGCTACCATTTCAAGTGGAACACACTGTATAAGGGTTGATAAGTCTAGCTGTAATATTTCTTGACATATCGGACATTAAAAGTTTGACATATTGTAAGAATAAAAGTAAAATCCTGAGATGAACAATACTTTATAACTACTTTATTGTTATAATTCACTGTCTCCTTTAAATACCCCTGCAAAAAACGCACCCAAAGGTGTTAAATCGGGTGGATCTTTTAGATAATTCATTTTTATTTTTTTTTTATATATTTGAAATCATGGGGAAAAGATTTAAAAGAATATGTAAAAACATACAGGGTTTTCCATTTTTTAAAAGACAACATGCATTGTTATATCACGTGACCTATGCAAGCAGTTGTTTTTTTCATAAGTAATAAAAATAAATTTTATTTATATTTTCTTGAAAACCACGTAGTTTTTGAAACAAATAAAAACTTAAATACTTTCTTTGGTTCGTAAAAGAAAGTTAAAAAAAGAGGTAATTTCGTTAAAGAATACTAAGTAATTCGAATTAATTTAAATTTAATAGGAAGACAAAGAATAGGATGACACCGTTTAGCACATATATTTTCAATTATTGCTTTATCACTTGTACTTAAAATACACAATTTAATTCATTCTAGAACGGGTCTATTCCATGTCCAGGAATCTGTATTTACTCCTCGCCAAGAATGGCAGACTAAATTGACAAAATAAAAAGCTAATCTCTACCGTAGTCGTCACATACGAGGCGCCGGTATGGCGCAGTACATCGGTAACTTTATGTATGAATGGTGTCACGATATAACCCCACTCGCAAACTCGCTGCCATTGTACACTTTTGAGCTGGGCGACAGTCCGTTGACAAACAACATAATATATATGAGAGAGAATAATAGGTGCTTTCTTTCTACCGACAATCTTAGTTTACCTATCTTAACTAACTTGCAAAAAGAACGACCAAAACAGACTAAATGATTTAAGCATGAGCGTTGTTAAGATTCAGGTATTTTGACCAATCGCCACCTTGAAATCCAAGATTTGTAGAGTATAAGATTGCCTCGTAACTCACGACTCCCATCAAGAAATGTCATTAGCCAATGAGCAGCCGGTGTGAAATTACACCAGATGCAGGGCTGATTCAAAATTTTGTAAGAATTTGTGTAATGTTAATAATTAAGCAAATAACTGGTAACTGGAACGAGCTCGCATTGACTGGCTTGAGTCACCGTTTTGCATGGTGGTAAATCAGGATCAGTTGTAGATTGTAACACTACAGATCATAGTATACTTCAGACCATATTTCGGGCCAGTACGGACCGCCCTTCTAGAGTGAGATAACATGTGCCGCTACTGCGCGTTAGAAGAACGAGGATAGTCTGACTTTTGACCGCCGCACTCATGTCTCGAGTTATGATATCCAGACGCCGTTATTATATAAAATAAGATGCAATTGTGCATAATTCCACAAAGATAACGAAGCTTATAAATATATGTAGTAACCATATTATGTTCAGTATATTGTCGTACTTTATTCAGATACATACCTTTGTATTTAAACGCAATAAACTTATTTGCTAGTAGTTGCCAAAAAGTTTGTTTAAATAAAAAATTTTACATTTTTTAAAAAACCTAAACCGCTCGACAAAAATAGCTCTCGCCTAAAAGCAGAATGTGAGGGAACCTTATACTCTACAAATCTTGCTTGAAATCAACTTGGAAAAGTTTCTAGAGTTTAGGATGAAATCCGGTAGACTTGACGTAGGCAAGGTGGGAGGTATTAGACTGAGCTAATCTAAGACAGAATGCCCAACTACGTTAAATTTCTTAAGTTTAGCTCAATTCACTGGTAGAAAGAAAGCAAATATTGTCCCATTTCGAATTAAACACACAATACCTTCTGAGCTCGTGATTATTTGTCAGGGTGTATACCAATTCACGAATTTGAAATTCTCTGACATTTCCAGGTTTTCCAGAACTTTTCAATAACAATTCCCAATTATTTTTCTGCTGGAAAATGAAAATTGATGAAATGGAAAACATTATTATTTGGCGAGCGGGAGGGCAAGATACAACTTTGGATATAAGTAGCTTTCCCTGACTTTTTTTGTAAATTTATAAATTACTTGACTTTTCAGATTTCCCTGAGCAAAATCATATTCCCTGACTTTTTCAGGTTTTCCCTGAAAGTGTACACCATGTTTATATAACAGTAAACTACTTCGAATGGTCTAAAATTTTGGAAACGGTATACTGCAGCAACTGATTTTACACTTCAATTCTTATCTGTTTTAGAAAAATATGTGGTGAAAATTTCTGGTATGGTAAAATTGACAAGAAATCGAAAAAGTCGGACTATTAGCAACAGTTGTCCGAATCTTAATTGATCTCCATAATATCCCAGTAGATTGAAAATTACTTTTTATGCTATAAAGGGTGTCCCAGAGCATGTGGGCAATCTCTCGGAAGCGTAAATTTTATGTAAAAATAACACAATATGTTTATATAACTTTCTCTATACGATGCATTCCCAAACACAGAGTGGGAAAACGGGTTTTCAATAATAACATACTTGGCCTCCTCGATCACCTGAATTGAATCCTATAGACATCTTAAAAACGTATGTTTATTAAACTCCATAGAGGGACTGCTACAATAAATCACGTTTCAAAAATCTTGAAGGTAGTTCATCCCCGGTCTCCCAGATTATGGTCTCCAAAGTATTATTCCTCATAGAGAAAGGGTGATGTGTTTTGTTTTATTTGTATTTAAGCAAAACCTAGGTGACATGAGGCGAAGAGGACGGCCTCCAAAATGTTGGGTTAATGTCACCAAGGAGCTGATGAGAAAGAACTTTGGTGAGGCTGTACGCCTAACAAGCAACCATGACATCTGGAGTTTAACGTGCTATGCAGCAGAGGCCAACTAGACTAATACATGTGCCACAAGATTTTGTAAATAAGAAGAAAAATATAACTTGTTTGCATTGAATCAGTCAGAGATTCTATGTATGTTATTTTCAAAGTATGCCAGTATCTGCCAGTATCTTTTCTCTCGCAAAAGTAGTATCATCCGAAAAAGGACCGTAAAAATTGATATAACGTAAGGTAAGTCATTTATATATATTAAAAATACTAGCGGCCTCAAGACACTACCTTGTGGAATACCGTGTTGTACTTGCAGCAGGTGGTTAAGTTTATCCTTACAAAACACACATTAATATCTCTCAGATAAAAACGAATTCATAAGCTTAAGTATTAAACCTCTAACCATGGTTTCGTAAAGAAAAGGGAAGCTAACTAGAATAATGTACGAATAAATAAACGTCTGCTAAGACGATTTGAGTATGGATATATGTAAATGGTTGATATTTAAAAAATTTCATAATTACAAGAAATTATTTAGTTTTTAACTTTAAATTTGCTACCTATGAAAAAATCGAGCTATTTGACAACAGTGTTGTCATATTTTTTATGTTCAAAATACTGGTTATGACCACGTAATGACATAATATTTAAGGGCGAATATCAACTGGAGTCAGATTAAACTGGCAGACATGAATCTGCCACCACGGCGTTACCAAATTCTATTTCATTGGCAGCTTGTGTTTCAGAGGGAATAAGTTCGATGACGTCGTAGGACTAAAATTTCAAACCTTATAGACTTTATTACCAAATTAAGAAGCTAAAAAAAAATTAGTGAGATTTACAAGTACTTTCTATTAAGCGAGCAAAGTGGGACATCCCCATTAATAATATTTGGTTATCATTTTATTATGTAGGCCAGTTATTATGCAGAAGAATATATCAAATAAAAAACCAATTGTGAAGACCGTTTCAGAGCAGACTCTATAGATACACTAGGCAGGTTATGTAGGCGAACCACGTGTGTTTGAATAGCAGGTGAGCATTTCAAACGAGATAATTAGCAGAGAATCGGTTGTTATATCTGCAACCTGATGCGTGACTGGACACCTTCTGTTTGGAACATGACCTGCAATTACACCGTTATAGAATTAGTTAATCCAAAGGATTATATCTCGAATTATACACTCTTTTGATTCAATCGAACTGTAACTGAACAAAAATGTTATTGGTATTATTTGAGTAGACCGTTGTATGAATTACTGTTAGAGATACTTCATCAAAAGAAATAGTCTGAGTAAACTGAATAATATTTTAAAATAATTGTCCAATACTTATAGCATATAGCGAACTATGTTTATTATTTATGCGACTAGAATAATCTATTAACAGGGTGGTCCGTGACAAACTACAGAGTGCGCGAACATTAGAACCCCATTTAACTGTTATTTTGGAGATACGTAAAAAAGTTTAAAAATAAAAGTTAAGTATAGGAAATTGCGGGTATTTTCCAAAAATCATGCCAGACAAGCAACCGTATACTTTTACCCCATCTGAACGGCCATAAAATGGACCCTTTAATGAGATATAAAACATAGTATTTCTTTTACAAACTTGTTGCCTAATTTACTTTATGGGGCGAGCGTAGAGGCGACTTCAATGTGAATGTCAGTCGATATTCCGTTGAAGTAACGTCGAGCGCGGTTAGTACTTGGATGGGTGACCCATCTTGAGAAATACAGCGTTCTCGTCCCACCTTCTAGCGGCTTGTATATCAGTGTATACGCGGAAGCTACGTAATTTCAGACGAGGATTACGTAGTGGATATACCATCCTTCGGAAGGGATGTAAAGCAGGCGGTCCCTTGTCTATTAAATGTTAGGCAAGTAAAAGATCCCTACCCTTCTTAAGGGAAGAGGTTCGGCAAAATTTCCAGGTTTGCTCGTCTTTTCGCGTCGGTGATAGGCCCTGGTAGCGGAAATAGGCCGACGTTAAATAAATAGATAAACAAAAAAAATTACTTTATGTTTACAGTTTAAATGAGCCGTGGAAAACAAAAGTATTTCACATAAAGTACACTCAAAGAAATAGTATGGGTAAATTCAACAAAAAAAAATGGTTAACTAACAATATCGTTAATTTTGTTAAACCAAACTATATTGATGGTATTTTTAAACAAAAGGTGATTGTTATTTTAATTAATAAAAAGTTGTGGTACAACAAAACAAACATTAACTTAAAAAATAGATGAATAAGACTATTATTTTGTTCGTCTGACTATTATTTTGCTGAATTCTGTCAAATTAAACTAGATAATAGTATATTTTATTTTTAACTATTATCGAATTGTAATTCTAACCCAGTATTAGTTCGCTGTACTATTGTACTTGGTAGACAAACCAATATTATTGTCGTCTTCTAGAAGTTCTAAAAGAATTACCATAAAATTTGCTTGCTTACCACGTAGTCTATTACAGAAATTATTCCCAAATGACGCCACATACAAATCACTGACAATAATCAATCATGCATTATCTTATACCCTTATGAATTCTATAGAAAATTAATAACATGATTGCAATGTTCAAATTCTCTCAGGGATCATCGATATATTTGGATGGATCTTATAAACGATCTCTAATCTTTGGTTTGGGTGGTCTGGTGTCTCAATACTGAGATTTTGGCTAACCAAAAAAAACTTCATCATACAATAAAGTGTAGATCAACCTAAAAATTAGTTGGTGAACAAAAAACAAAGTCGTTGTACTATTTAATTGTAGACCAAATTGAAAATGGTTAGTGAACATAAAAAAATGTCATTGTACTATTTAATTTGTTACAAGAAGATATGATTATTAAACTACTATTTGTTTACGAAAACAAATAAAGTTGTATGACTATTCTTTTCTGATTGATTTAACTATGAAACTAGATAGGCGCGATTTCATATGCTCTTTTTGGTTGAATTCACCTATCATTTTCTTTGAGTGTAAACAATACATTACTGCTGTCAAGATTTTTGTTGGTAATTAATTTCACTTTCTTTTAAAATAAAATGGAAAATTAAATAATGACTGTTGTATATTTTTCGGACTACGATGACTTAATGGTAACAATATAAAATTTAATATATTTTTTAAGATAAATACTATGTTTGACTTATCATTAAAAAGCTTTTTATTTGCTTTTAAAACGGTGTAAAAATATATGGGATGTTCTATTACAAGAAACCCAAGTAAAGCTCATATCTCCGGAACGCAGCTTTCAATTGTTTTTCTGATATGATTTTAGGAAAAAAACACGCAATTTTTTATAACTATGGTCTTTAAACTTTTTTAAGTAACTCCAAAAATAGCGTTAAAGTTAAAAAGTTAAATGATGTTCTATGATCGCGCGACCACCCTCTACATATTATAATGGTAGATCAGGGCAATTCAGGTAAGTACTAAATGATCATTTAAAAACGCCCTCGATCAGTACTTACGAATATACAGGGTGATCTACCATGACATACGGAAAATTTATCAGTAGGTTGTCCGCCGCTAATGACTTTAATCAATCTGACGTAACGTACAACCATATCACTTTATCAGACTTAGGATTGACAGCAAAGGTGGACAGGGTAGAGGTGATTTTCTGGTTTTAATCAAATCACACTACAAAAATAGTGACATAAACAGAAAAGACATTGACCCCATGCTAGTTAACTCTGCAACAAGTAGATATGAGATATTTACTTAAACCCGTCAATAATACAAAAACACCAACTTCGGCGGTGCTTTGTACCTGCCGGTGTCGACCGAAAGCAAAAAACGCGGCACTTTGGCCGCACCCGAACGCTTCACTTTTTATGCCAATTAATGAATTGTAAACATCTCCAATACGTTCTTTCACAAGTAAGTTCGTCGCACTATTACTGACCTAGACAATAACAGCAGTGTACCTTCGCAAGTTTTAAACATTTTTAATATACTAAAAACCGCTATTAAAGTTCCATAAACAATTATTTTCACATACAAAGTTTTTTCGTTGTGAGTGACTTGGATAGAGAATCTAGATGTGGAAGTAGTGATTCCTTGGGCAGCGGTTTTTTTGTTATAATTTCACATAGCAGTTTAAAAGTATTTTCTTATTCTTAATTACAGTGTAAAGTAGGATACTGATGCCACCGATATATAATGTGATGTGTTGCAACCCCTTCAATTAATTCAAATGTATTTGCACCTACTCGAGAAAGAACCTACCAGTAGTAATTCTAGAGTGATGACATCTGGAATTATCTAGAGAATGGTGGCGTCATCACAGAGAAATCGAGATCTGTCACTTTTAGGTATAAAATACCGCATTCTCGGCGGGTAGTTCAGAAAGTATAGAAAGTAGAGAAGTTTGGATTTGACAAGTGAGGTAAAGACAAAGTGATAAACATTGTTATTTTTAGTCAGTAAAGTACATTTAAGTTATTAACAGTATTGTAAAGTATCCAGTAAGTTATTAAATAAAGTGTGTTAGTGGACATCTCTTGTTATAATTTTTGGAACCCACGGAATTTGCGAGGGTGGTTTCCTAGGGGTGGAAACACGTTACAATAACAATGAAATATTTGCACCGCATTGAAGTCAGTGTGAGATATGTCTACCTTTTACAGTATGTGCAAAGGAAGCGTGTAGATTCGATGAATTTAAATTCATATATTGCCAGAACAGTACGGCTGCTCCAAGGAAGAACACAGTAACCAACATTTGTTCCATACTTGAAATTTTCACTGATGTGCTGATACTGTGCTATTCTGCGTCTTTTTATCCAACAGCATTTTATATCCTTTAGGGATTGCAATTTACCGGAAGTTTTAATAACCGGTAAATCGGTAAATAAAAATGTAAATAACCGGTTAACCGGTATTTACCGGTAATTTTTAGAATGGATGATTAGGGTGGCGAAAATGGCAATTGTCTCTTTTCATACAAAATTATCTAAATTTAACAAAAAATATTTTTATATACGTATATTTGATATAATAAACAAGCAAAAGGTTTTTTATCAACAGTAAAATCACAAGAGTTTTTTTTATCGGATAAATTTCTCTTTGTAACGAAATAATTTTGCCAATCAGTGATTTTATAAGAAAAACTGACATGAAAAAATCGCGAGACCGGAGGTCGAGCACCAGTTTTTCGAGCAAAATTACTGATTGGCAAAATTTTGAGTTAAAAAGAAATTTATCCATAAAAGAAAAGCTCGAGTGTTTTTTGGCAAGATAAATTAACGACATATGAATGTGAACGAACAACAACAATAATTTATTAAAAATAATTATAATTTTCCCAAAACGACTCATATCGTACAGTATAGTTTCCACAATACTTAAAAATTATAGCTGACAGTACAGATTTCAAAGTGACGTGCGACTACTAGGTGTACTCTGCTTTTGAGAAACAGGCATTTCTATCGGTGATAAAAAACGATGCACCTTTTTTATCGCTGTCAAAGTGACAAAAATGTTACTGTCAAATAGACTTTTTATATAGGAGTTAATTTATCAAAAGGAAAAAATACAAATGAAATAAATTTAAATAAATAATTATTCTGTAAATAACAAAAATATCCACTTAAATAACAAAAATTATAAACATAAACTCAAATAGGGCATTTACTGAATACCTAATCTAAAAATACAATATTTTTTTAAAATAGCCTGTTAAAAGGGTTAGTTTTTCAAAGCTATATCTGTTAATCGTCTGATATTTGTGCACAGAATACCACCAGCTGAAGATGCCCTTCCTCAATCGATATTGGTGGGTCGATAAGTTAATAAAAATTGGTAATAACATACTTCTAAATGTATTCCACGGATATTTGCTGCAGTGACATATTCAATTTTCTGTCGTAAGATATTGAGATGTCTCTCTTGTATTTCTTAGGGCTTGGTGTTTGGAGTTTACTTTTTATAATATTATTTATTTATTGTTAAAAGTGCTCGGTGTTGGGACAGTCACTCTGTATTTAGTGAATACTAGTCAGTGACATAAACAGAAACGTTGAATACGCGACATATGGTAAGTTCTGAATTTACCGAAATAACCGGTAAAAAATTAAAATAACCGGTAATTATTATCATGTGTTTTTTGTCCGAATAACCGGTTAACCGGTTAACCGGTTAACCGGTAATGCAATCCCTAATATCCTTTGCAGATAGAACTACTGCTGTTGGCTCGGCTGTTGGATAAAAAGACGCAGCACAGCACAATATCAGCACATGAGTGAAAAATCTCAAGTTTGGAAAAAATGTTGGTTACTGTGTTCTTCCTTGGAGCGGCCGAGTAAAAGATACATATATGCAGTCATTAACTTTTTAATTTGGAATATAATTCTCTACAACTTTGTTCCTATAGTTTCTTACAGCTCTCACTATTTATAATTATTATCATTAGGTATTGCTTTCTTGGCAGCCATATTGGGGCCGCCATTTTGAATGCTGCAAATTTCAGAATTGTCCGCAGGTAAATACATAGATAAAAACGTAGTTAAAGGGCAATATAACAGCTATAGATCTGTTTGTCCGCATGATTTTTTAGAAGCTTCCAGATATGCTAGAACTTGAAATTTTGCAAGTACAGGGACTAACCTCAAACCATCAAGAAAATTACTAAGATTAAAAGTTTAACATGACCGCACCAATATGGCGGCCTAAAATTGTGTCAACTATTTTCGGAACTTACCCATAATTTTAGAGATGGTCATTATTTAAATAATTTGGTTTCTGTTTACTAAAAATTTGATGGGGGAGTTATTCATTATAAACGTACGCAATGAAGTACTCGAGACATGACCAATGACATATTTACTGAAGAAAGCGCTAATACTAAACAGTCACGAACTAAAAATAGGACCAAGCTACAAGTGGATAACCATATTTGAGAGGATGATCAAGAACAAAGGACAATGTTAAGGCCTTCATGTACCTTTTATATTTGGAAAATGTTTATAGTTTATATTCTGTGTCTATTTTTCAGTGAATGTTAATACAATCATGGGCGCAGCCAGGGGGGGAGCCATGGGGCCCGGGCCCCCCCCAAGCCGTCCCTTGAAATAAATATTTTGTAATTAATGCCAATATTATCTAGTAGAGGAATCTACTATACTCATCCTCTGGGGAGGCCGGTTCTATTGCCCCCCCCCCCAGATGAATTTTCTGGCTGCGCCACTGAATACAATCAAGTTCTAAATTAATGTCAGATACAAAAATTACATAAATTGAATAAAAATAAAAAAACATAATTATCCTTTTTTTCTACAAACAAACAAACAAAGTATTACAATCCATATTATCGAAAGAAGCATTGGTCGTTCGAGCCGGATCGAACCATATGAAGGAATTTAATATTTAACTTCAGACAGGAGGACATTCCAAAATTATCTTCGGCACAGACAGACAACACTTGAGCTCTCTTCGTTGTGTAGTCGCCGTAGTAGTCTTAGCAGCAGCAGAGAGGAATGCAAGGTTAGATAGAAGTTAATCTACCAGACAGTGAGTGTAATTGTACAAGTACATCACTGAATTCAACTCAAATACTAGCAAGTCAAATATATTTCATGTAAGTTCTTTCCAATTTAGAACCAGGAAAAGGAATCTGGAATATTATCTATTCCATTTGTGTTTTTTTGCTGCGTAGAAATGTTAGAGCTTAGACATTTAATAACAAAAAGAGGCACAATCAGAGCCCAAATCACCAGATGTTCTACATAGTTTAGCAAATATAAAAGATAAATAAAGACCTTAACAGACAGCAAAAAAAAAGGAATTCCATAAATAAATCGTAAGGATATAAGCTCTGTCGGAAACAGAAGATTTAGAACAAGAAGAATTAGATGTCTCTAGAAGCAAAAACACAAAAAATGAACTTAAACACTCCTTCACGACACAATGCGACAACGCATATCACAAATAAAGCCTGTTCGCTGATAGAATCCCGGTCGTATAGTGTAAGAAATATTGTCCGTAGCTCTATCCTTCCTTGTCTTTATTGAAATATTGTTTGTAACTAATCTGTAACGTAAGTTTTAATCTTTGTGGTCAAGTTACGACCGACGTGCGGCATTTCTATTGTTCGACTGCAAACCAATTTGCGTAACACGTGTCGTCGTCAAATAACGCTGGCGATTCCAGAGGCGGGTCGATTTTCTCGTAAATCGAGTATAGCAGGTATAGTGCACTTATTTCAATTAGTGCCTAAGAGGGCAATTTTAGTCTTGTTCTATTGTTAGTATAGTAAACATGCGTCCTGGTGAACTTTTAAATCCGCAATCACAGCAGTTAGTTTTGAATTTGTTGGAATATTTTCAAAAAGAAAATGAAAATGGTGGACCTTCATTGTCAATAAAAGCTGTTCAAAGGCGAGGCTTTAAAAATCGATGAAAAGACTGTAAGGAAAATAGCTATAAACGACAAAGAAAATGTGGAACCTCAAGCTTCGGTTAAACCGAATCGTAAAAAGTCCAAAACAGAGTCACACGATGCTGTAAAATATGAAATAAAAAATGTTATCTGAAAATTTTGAAATGTGGCTGACAGACTTTGCCGGGGTTACAAAATCCAAACATTATTGTTTTAGATAATGCTAAGTACCACTCTCGGGTTGAAGAAAAACAACCAACCTGGTCTTGAACGAAAGAAAAAATACAAACATGGTTAAAGACCAAAAACATATATTTCAGTGACACCGCATTTAAAACTGCATGGACATGAAGTACTGCGGCTTCCACCATATCACTGTCAGTTCAACCCAAAAGAACTTGTTTGGGGAATTTGTAAGGAGTATTACGACAAATAAATCACATAAATAAATTGATTTTAGAGACATATCATCGAGAGGTTCATACTGAAGAAGTTATGCCACTCATTATAAGTGTTAATAACACAGCCGCTTGCTGAAAATAACAAAAATGTTTTTCCTCGAAAATTAAAATTGATGAGCGGTGGGAGAAAATCACAAAAAAAAATCTAGTATAGAAAAAAAAATTATAAAACAACTGAATAGAATATCCATATATTCTATTCAGTTGTTATATATAAATTATAAGCACAACTGAATAGAATATATGTATATTCTATTCAATTGTGTTTATAATTTTTTTCTATACTAGAATTTTTTTTGTGATTAATAAGTAATTACCCCATTACCCCCCCCCCCATAAATCCGCGATTGCCGGGACTCTTTCAGCAAACAGAGTGTACCTACATTTCCCATCCTACATTCCTGTACCATACGTTATGTGGCTCTTGCTGCTGACAACAAGCATGACCCGCATCCAACCTAGAAGACGTAGCCGGCCCTGCGGCATGTTCTCGGAGGTGGCAACAATGCCTACTTTACGCTGCGTAAATCAATCGAAATTTGATTTGGTGAAAATTACATGTTTACTTTTTCCACCATCTTATCCGAAGCTTATTTTAGCCCGTTAAGTAAAGAAAATAAAAATACTTTTCATGCCACATTGGTGGCTTTCATTTTCTATTCAATTATGCAAAACAAGGCACTAAAACAGAATTAAACCAGCCAAGAGATAATTTAATCCAGTAAATACTGAAAATCTAGCTACATTATGTTTCGAATTAAGCATGATTTGCTGTAGGTCGTTGATTATCATGTGAACGTTAAATATTCATAATCAAGCCGCAAAGAAAAACAAGCGAATCGAACAACAGTGAGTGGATCCGACAATAATTTATTCAAAAAGCCCCTTTGCCTTTATTAGGATTTATCCGAAAAGTGCAAACTAATAAATTAAAAATTCAAAGGGAGACGTGATATTCCAAGCCAGATGAGCATTAATCGAATTGGAGGGTGGCCTATTTACTAGCTAACAAAACCTGATGTTTTTCCAATAATGATCACTGCTACGTCAGTATGACTGAAGATTTAGCGTTATTTGGAAACGAATGGTTGAGTAGAATATTTTGCTATACATATTTTACTATAAATGTAGAAATAAATGTATGTCGTTTTTAAATATATGGTTATTCTATAGTTGGAATCGACGGCAGAGAGAGAATAACAAACACGTTTTTATGTGGATTCATTACTACTTTTGTATCAATTTTATCTATACTTTTTCTCGAGCTTGTCCAAAGTTATTACACATAGCTCTTGTACATTATAGTACTATATAGTATACAGGGTGGCTCTTCGAACACGAAACAGACGTGTTTTTTGCTTGTAGGATCATTTGTTCGGAAAACGTTAAGACCCATCCATTTTATTATCAATGGGGACACTTTTATTGAGTACTGTCGATCCCGTCACTTTAGCCCTGAAGCCCCTAAAACTTTAAACAGCAAGGCACATCGTTTTAAACAGAGCTGGGCAAATTACTTTGAAAAAGTAATTAATTACAAATTACAAATTACTAATGTTAAAAAGTAATTTCATTACCATGTAATTAAATTACTATTAAAAAAATGTAATTAAATTACTAATTATTTGGTAATGGTAATTGAATAAATAAATTACTTTTATAATTACTTTAGAGCTTCTAAATTTGTTATATTGGAAATGGGAGATGTTTAGTAAATTATAAGATCATTTATTGGTGTACAAATAATTATAAATATATACAAATACTGAATAACACAAATTTTTTAGTAATCAGTAAAGACAGAAATCGCAAAGGAATGAAAATCTATAACTAAAAGCAAATACAAAAACCGCTGCCCAAGGAATCACTACTTTCACATACTGATTTTCTATCTAATTCTCTCACAACGAAAAAAATTTTGTATGTGGAAATACTTGTTTATGGAACTTTAGTAATATAATATTTGAAATTGCATACCCCAAAAACCCATAAAACGATATGCCACATTGGTAGTGGGGATGGGAGTGGTGGTAGTAGGGTGGTAGTGGGGGTGGATGAAGAAAAATAATGAGGCCTTTAGTTCTTGTATACACACTAAATCACAATTTTATTTTTTCACTCCCTTTAATAATGCGGTGGGGGTGGTAATGGGGGTGGCTAATAGCTTCTCTTATATATACTAAATACCAATTTTATGGACTCTTACTTGCTTGATTTACCTATTTACCTTAATTTATCCCCCAACCCTTCAACAGAATAAAATCAAAATATAATCTAATTCCAGATCGCATTAAAGGTGGCGGTGCCGTGCTTAAGAAAACGATTTCGTAATTCGACAATTTCTTCTATATACCTGAACGACTTGAAAAAATTCTTTGATAGGCCTTTAGAGAAAACTTGATAGAATGATACCAGACTATTAAAATCAACAAAAACTTTTTTTAATTTTTGCACGAGAAAAAAAATTTTCCTTCTTTAGTTTTAAATAGCCTAGTACCATTCTATAAAGTTGTCTCTAAAAGCCCAATTCACCGCACCCGCCCACCTTAAATTAAGGATGCAACGGATAGTGTTTTGGCCGGATACCGAATACCGGATATCCGGCGAACTTCTTGATCTGGCTTACATTGAAAGTTGGACTGAAAACAAATTTTGACTACCTCGACGACAAAAAATATTTACTGGCAACTTTTCTAGACCTCAGATTTAAAACAAGTTTTTTCAATAAAAATTAGGCTGAATAATCCTGCCAAATTATTCTGCTGGAGGTTTTAAAAAATAGTTGTGATGATTCATGCTCAGGCAGTGATAGTGAAAGTGGTTCTTCCCCTTTCAGTAAACAACGTAAGAGAAACCCACAAGATAATGTTACTGCTGATATTTACAACACTTTTTGGAAGAGTTTTGACGAAGTGGGTGAAGAAAATGGTACCGTTAAGCATAAGATTTTGTAGAGTGAGAGGGAAATATGCGTTTATTTTCGGATTATAATAAATATTTAAAAAGTCATAAATGGTATAATCTTTAAAATAGTTTCAGATACTTCCCATTGCTCTAAGGAATACAACCATATACAGTTTTTATCATAAATTTTGTATATAGTATAATGCCATGCTCTAATAATGGAATTAGGAACTATTTTCATTGACATATTCAAATACAACAGATATTTATAATAAAAAATATATATAGTTGTATGCATTAGAACAATAGCAAGAATCTAAAACAGGTTTTAAGATTATACTGTTTGGTTTTTTAAATATTTGTAATAAATCGAAAATAAACGCATATTTCCCTCTCATTTTGCAAAATCCCATCCTTAATGAGAACGTTTCGGAGAAAACTTCAATGGCCAAGGAGACTGACTATTATTTGAAAGGAGCACGGATTCAAAGCAATAGTGACCCTTACACATGGTGGTATACTAACTCCAATCAGTATAATAAAACTCGATTCATATTTTATGCCAATTTTTATTTCTTAACTATCCGGTTTTGGCCGGATATCAGGTCACTATCCGGTGCCCAACCGAATAGTAATAAAGTGGCCGGATAGGCCAGACACCGGATAGTAACCAGATATCCGTTGCACCTCTACCTTAAATACATGCGTGTACCAAATTTCAAGTCAATATCTTAAACGGTTCCAGAGTAATCGTGCTCACAAAAAAGTTACAGACAGACAAACAGACCGACAGACAGACATTTTCTTTTGCTCAAACTGAAAATCTCGACGTTTCATGACATTTTAAGCATTTTTGAACAATAAAAAATTTTAATTGTTTTTTTTTTTTGCGTTACTATACTTCCACTGGATGTGGAACTAAAATGACACAAACTATGAAATATGAATAATATTATTTGTTTATGTTTCCTTTTAATAGGAATGTAAAGTAATATAAATACTCTAAAATAATTTAATTACGGTAAAACAATTAAACTCTACAGTATTCAAATTATTCTAGTGATTTGAAATGATTGAGAAGTAATTTAAATTACTTGAAGTAATTTAAATTACTTGAAGTAATTTAAATTACTTGAAATAATTTAAATTACATGAAGTAATTTCTATCAATAATTAATTACTCTGCAAAGGTATTTTCAGAGTATCGCTTGAGGAATTAATACTTTTTAAGTACAATTACTGCTTTGAAAAATGTAATTCAATTACAATTACTTTTTTTAAAAAAGTAGTTAAATTAGTAATTTAATTACTTTAGTAATTAATTACTCCCAGCTCTGGTTTTAAAGCACTTTTTAAAGGAGGATATTAAAAGTGGCTAATTTTGGCCTAAGCTGGACAACGGAAAATGAACACGGTTTTTTATAGCATTTTTCCCGTAGAATGCGATGATGTATTCGGTTTTACGAAAAAATGGCGGGAAAATATGAACAAGTTAAGAAAATGCTTGAGAATTTATAAAGTCCTGCCTGAGATATGCACAAGTTAAACTTCTAAGATCCATTATATTTTACTTTAGATTATGGTAGTTTCTTTTATTATTTTTCTCGTAGAATATGATTCTCTACTTCGCTTTGTCGAAAAATGTCAGGAAAATTAGAAAAATTAAGAGAATACCTAAAAATTTACAAATTCGAGACTGTAATATTCAAAATTTAAACTTTTTAAGATCCAGAGCTTATAATAATAATAATAATAATAATAATAATAGCTTTATTGCCCAACAGAGAACCCATTTACAGGACAATATATAATAATTATACATAATAAAAAGGAAAAATATACTTTAATATCTAAATCTAACAACGAAACAAGTAATAATTATATAATAAAACTAGCATGATAACAAAGTATTACATAACACTTACATCGACATTGAGAATGGCTATTTGAATGAGTGTGTTTAGTGAACAATAATTTATATCACATATATTAGATAAGTTATTAAAATTTTGACACATGACATAAACTGGTGATTTTAATAAAATGTTTGTTCTAGGTATATCACATCTAAAGGTTGGATTATGTCTTGCGTTAATTCTGGGTACATTATAATTAATAATACCAAGTAAAGCGCAGCAATCAATCTTATTATGTAATAACTTATATAAAAATATTAATGACATGCAAATTCTTCTTAAATCTAAACTAATTATATTAAAGCTACTGGTTAAATAGCTATAACTTATTCGACTTTCGGGATAAACACATCCACTTTGAATACCAAATATTTCAAAAATTTTCTTTGAACACCTTCCATCATGTTTTTATGACGATTATAGTATGGATACCAAATCAGTGCTGCATACTCGAGTCTAGAGCGGACACAAGAAAAATACAATGTTCTTAAAACATCAATATCTGTAAAGTTTTTACAGTTTCTGACGATGAATCCATAAAATTTCATTGCCTCAGACACTTTTAAAGTTATATGCTCATTAAAACTAAGTTTGCAGTCAAATAACACACCCAAATCCTTAATGGAATTACATCGAGATAATGCATTATTCTCAATATGATGTATAAATTAACATATTGTTTGTTTTCGTGAAAAGGTAGTAATCTTGCATTTCGAGACATTAAGGCCTAATTTATTATCTACACACCAAGACTTAACATGATCTAGATCAATTTGCAACTTTCTACAGTCATCAATACAAGTTATATTTGAATATATTTTTAAGTCATCAGCGTAAAATAGATTACAACAATCTAGAATATCACTTAAATCATTAATAAACAAGCTAAAAACGTACACTTCGCCAGTTTACTAAACTTTTTATATAACTGTTACACATTCTATAGGATACTCTTCGCAGTTTTTTGTAAATAATGTTAGTTTTAGACATTTTTAATTTTATAGTACGAACTTAGTTGGTGAAAGTGTAAAATATAGTAAAAATAAAAAAAACTATACCACATGTGGGTTTCGAACCTGGGACCCCTGAATTCATTCCGAGTCAAAAGCATAAGAACTACCTAACACGTAAAAAAATGTAAAAAATGTAAATTTTTACAAAAACATAAAAATCAAAAAAAAAAAATTCTCAAATTTAAATCATTAATAACATTTTTATTTACTGATCGATTTTGTTCAAAAACAATGGGGTTCTTCCCCTAGCTAACACTAACTTACTGTACAATCGGACTTTTCTTTTTTGAGTTATCGTGCTTACAAGAAACGTGACGGACGGACGGACGGACAGATGGACAGATGGACAGACGGACAGACGGACAGATGGACGGACGGACAGACGGACATCTTGAAAGTTGTTTAGAATTCGTTCACTAACACAATGATATGAAAATGTTTTCTCTACGAGCGATATTTGCCATTTTAGAAATGTGCCGATCAAATACAATGTACTCTTCGTTTTTGCGAAGAGTATAATAATAGAAAGAGAAGAGGACCAAGGTTTGACCCTTGAGGGACGCCCGAGGTAACAGTATAACAAGACGAATTAAAGCCATTATATGTGACATACTGTTGCCTTTTCAATAAATAAGATTTAAGAAATTCAATAGCGCTAACATGGAAACCAAATTTCGATAGTTTGCCAAGTACGATTCTATGATCTATCCTGTTGAAAGCCTTTGAAAAATCTGTGTAGATGACATCCACCTGCCCCTGACGGTCTAATGTGTTGGCAACATATTGCGAGGAGACAGCTAAATTAGTAACTGTTGACCTGTTACTCATAAACCCATGTTGATTGGGCGATATTTGATTACGAACAGAGATGTAGATGCGATCATACAAAATAATTTCCAAGATCTTCGAAAAATTTGAGAGGATAGAGATGGCCCTATAATTGTCAACTAGGGCTTTGTCACCGCCTTTAAACACTGGACAAACTTTGGCCACCTTCCAGCAAATAGGAAACGTCTTTGTTTTTAAAGCAAGATTAAATAGTGTGCACAATGGTACAGCTAGAACACCTAGACAATCTTTTACAATAAAAGACGGTACATTATCAGGACCCGATGTCATTTTGTTTTTTAACTTCTTTGTGGCAAGTAAGATTTCATTTTCAGATATGCTTTGAAAATTAATATTTTCATGGTTATCATGCAATTGGGTAATATTCATTTCATCAGTACCTGGTAGTAAGTATACACTTTTAAAAAACTCTCCAAAAACATCCACGATATCTTGAGGTTTACCATAGAACTTATTAATATATGAGACTTTGCCAGGAATTCTAGAAGTTCCATTTTTTGAATGTACATATAACCAGAAGCATTTCGGATCGTTGGAAATTGATGATTGGACATTTTCGATGTAATTTCGATATGCGACACTTATTTGTTCCTTCACTAAATATCGCAATCTTCTAAATTCTTGTAGAAAATAGTCATTAAGAGTTTTTTTATATTTCTTAAACAGTTTAGCTTTACTTTTTACATTCTTAATAATATTTGAATCAAACCATGCGCATAACTGCGCTTATATGCGAGATTCAGGTGGTTTTTTGTAGTATATTTCCCATAGGATACGAGAGTCAACTCTTTTTTTACGGGAAAATGTTGGGAAAAAGTGTAAAAATTAAAAAGATGCTTGAAAACTCACAAAATCTAGCCTGAGATAATCCGAAATTTCAACCATTTAAGATGCAGAGTATATAACCAAAGATCGAGGTGGCTTTTCATAGTATTTTTCCTTTGGGATACGATGGTCTAATCTGTTCTGCGTTAAAATGCCGGATAAATGTAGAAAAACCAAGAAAATGTCCGATGACTCACAATATCTAGTCTGCGTCATTCCTAAATGAAATATATTAGGAATCAACGTTAATAACTTGAGATTTTAGTGGTTTCTCGTACTTATTCAATGAAAAGAGAAGGTTAACACAGCTATGCCCGAAAACCCCGGGAACATTCGCAAAAATTAAAAAAGCGCATAAAGGTTTACAATGTTTAGCCTTAATAGGTTTCATTTATGTTTATTGCAAGCTAGATATTGTGAGTTTTTATTCATTTTCTTGATTTAACCAGATTTTCCAGGGATTTTTCCGTAAAGCTGAGTGAACCTCCTCATTTTACTGGATAATTACTACGAGATAAAACTATAATCTCAAGTTAGTAATGTTCGTTCTTAATATGTTTCACTTGGGAATGACGCAGACTAAATTTTGTGAGTTTTCAAACATTTTCTTAATTTTTTCGCATTTTTCTAACATTTTCCTGCAAGAAAGAGTAGACTCTCGTATTCCACGGGAAAAATACTACAAGGAACCACCTAACTTTCGCGTAATAAGCTCTGAATCTTAAAAAGTTTAAATTTTAAAAATTACAGGCTCGAATTTGTGAATTTTTAAGCATTTTCTTAAATTTTCTGCATTTTCCCGATATTTTTCGGCATCGCGAAGCAGAGCATCATATTCTATGAGCAAAATACTAAAAGAAACCATCATAATCTAGAATAAAATATCATAGATCTTAAAAGTTTAACTTGTGAATATCTCAGATAAGACTTTGTAAATTCTCAAGTATTTTCTTAACTTCTCCACATTTTCCCGCCATTTTTCCGTAAAATCGAATACATCATCGTATTCTACGGGGAAAATGCTACAAAGAACCGTGTTCATTTTCCGCTGCCCAGCTTAGGCAACTTTTTAACATCCTCCTTTGAACTAATAATATTCGAGAAATTGCGTTCCAAAGCTAGAGAATTTAATGAATTGCTTTCCCTGTAAGTGCGCATTGATGTTTTTGCTTTGTTTTATTTTTTCTGAAGATAAAAAACGGTAAAACTGGTGTTAAAAAGCATTGACAACCAACACCGTCTTACTTCGTAGTAGGTATTCATTTTGTTTTCACATTGAAAAGTATGGTTCACTCTACTGTAGAAAGCATTGAACTGATTACACTTTTCTTCAGAAACGGTGATTGTGATAATGAAACGGCCAAGTTGTTTAATCAACGATATGTAGATAAGAAAGTTGATTGGAAGTACGTCCTGGGGTTAGTGGCAAAATTCCCGGAAACTGACTCTGTAGCCAATAAGAAATGAAATCCTGAAGAAACGAAGTGGTAGAAGTAGGCCACGTTGCTGTTGATCCTACGTTGTGCACGAGGCAATTGGTTGCTGTGTGTGGTATTAATCGAATCAGTATTCACGAAATTTTAAAACATCTATACGATCAATTGCTAGAGGAGCTCGATGAAGACGACTGTACGCCCTCAATTTACTGAAGTTAAATATAAAATTTTTAATGCCATTGTCCGTCCCCTTTTAACACATGGGAGTGCCAGGATAAAGTTACTTTTGCTTTTATTGCAATTTCAAGTCCACTTCCAGAACTGTAAAAGGATGTGCTCCCTGAGCTAGAACAATTTGTAGCCTGCATGTACCACAAGAACTCCTTAGGCATGACTCTGGATAAGCCGAGACATATTCTTTCTAGTTCTGAAGAGACACTGTTTGACCAACTCCCTCCAACATCAGAAGCACTCCGACAGCACGCTTTGAGAGCTGTTTATAGGGGCGGCATGAACCCACATGCGGACATTCCGAGTCCAGATAATTGGGGATGGACGAAAGTTGATTTAAACTGGTTAGTGAAGTGAACATCTCTTCCCACGATATGGCAAGGCTGTCGTGATTTTGTAAAGTGCAGATGCAAAGCAGCGTGCTCTTCAAGTTCAAATTGCAGCTGTAGACGCTCCCTAGTAGAATGTGTACTTCTCCTGCACCAACACGACTAGGTAGATTCTTTGTTTTCAGTGTGAAACAAATTAACTGATTTCACAAATGATAGCGGTACATGCTTGATTGACTGATTGATTTACCAGCGTGCGGTAGGCATTGCTGCTACTCCCAAGTTCTACAGCTGGGCTTGCTACGGCCACGCTGGGTTGGACTAAGGTCATACTTGTTGCCAGTAGCGAGAGCCACATGGCGCATGATAAAGGAATGTGGGATGGGAGGTGTAGGTATTTGTGAGATGCGTTACCGCATTGTGTCGTGAGGGAGCGTTTAATCTCCCTTTTTTTGTATTTTTGGTTCTGGACTTCTGCCTATTCTGGGTCTTCTTGTGAGATATGTTGCCGCGTTGTGTCGTTGCTGTTTGTGCTCCTATTTTTGTACTTCTGTTTCTATAAGTCTTCTTCTTCTGAGGCTTCTGATTCTGGTAGAGTATATATCGCTCCGATTTCTTTGTGGAATTCATTTTTTCCTCTCGCTTTTCTTTCCCAGTATATTTGGTTTGGTCCTTTCCCAGTTTGTTCATGATCCTCTCGATTGTTGTTTTTCACGTGTAACATGGTCTCCCAATTTTTAGTTTGCTGCTGTTCAGTGTTAGTGCTTTCTTCAGTAGGGGTGTTGGTTACCTTGGACGTGTCCCCAGTACTTCATTGCGTACATTTCTATCCTTTTTGTGATTGTCTTCCCTTCTAGTAGTGTTGATGTTTTATGTCGCTGTTTTTGTCCTGTTGTTTTTCTGAGTAATTGGATGATGTCTCTTTCAGCTCTTCTCAAACTTCTTCTGTTGGCTTTTGTTGTTGCCGCGTTTTTAACTCCATATGTCATTGTTGGCAGTATGATGGCTATGTACAGCCGTTTGGTCAGGCCCCATGATAGTTTGTTTTTCTCAATGAACGGTATAATTGCTCTTGTGACTCTTATGCTATTTTTATTCTCTCCCTTACTGTTTCTCTCCTTTTCGGTTGGTTCGTCAGATATGTTCCTAGGTATTTCAGTTTGTTCGTTGTTCTTAGGGAGTAGTCACCTATTTTGTATTCTTCTCCACTGATCCGACTTTCTGTTGTTGATGGGTCTCGCTCCATTATTAGACTTTTCTTGAAATTTATTTTCAGCCCAGATGTGTCCAGATGCGGTTTCATGTTTTCTAGGAAGTTGAGAATTTGTTGCTATTCTTCTGCGACGACTAGGAGGTCATCGACGTAAGCTAATACGATTGGGGTTCTCAGTGTTTCCGTGTCTTCGTTAAAATTTATTGTTTCCCTTATTGTGTTTTGTATCGCTTGGTCTAGGACCGTGGTGAATAGTCCTTGTTTGACTCCTCTGTTCTTTTGTCTGGTTTCCGTCATTTGTCCGAACCATTGTATGACAGTTGTTTCATGAAGGCAGGCCTTTATTATCTTGTTTATTAGATAGTGCGGCACTCCTTTGTTATACAGGGTGTTGACTATGGCTTCGTGATTGACGGTATCGAATGCCTTTTGGAGATGTATAGCAGTTTCGTCCCTTCTCTCCGTTTTTCTTCCAATATTCTTCTGGTGGTGTACATGTGGTCGTCCGTTGATCTGCCTTTGACGAGTGCTGTCTGGTAGTCTGGCGGTCTTCCAATGTACTTCTCTAGTTGCTCGAGCAGGAATTGTGCGTAGTATTTGTATCCTATGCTGCAGAGTGTTATTCTTCTGTAGTCTTCTATGGTCTGTGGCGAGTTGGTTTTGGGAGGGGTATTGGTCCATTCCGTAGGCAGAGGTGTGTTTTCTGTCCATACTCTGGTAATGATTTCTGCTTTTTTAGCTTTTCCGTGCCGTAGTGTATTAACTCGTTGTTTATTTTATCTACTCCAGGTGCGGTGTTTCTTCTAGCTCTGGCTATTATTTCTAGCAAATATTTATTTGATACCAATGATGCAATGTGTGATGGTTTTACTTTTTATTTTCAGCCAAGGATAGACGGAAGACGATACTTCACATGATATGGTGATAAATGATGTGGTCATAGACCACATGCTCGTAGATGATGTAGAATTGTAGAAGAATCTGGGTTTTGATTGAATTTGCATACTAACCAATAATTTACAATTCAGTTTGTTTTCCAAATTTTTGTGGCGTTTCTTTAAAAATATTTGTCTTTCATTTACTACACCCTCTAATTAGAAGCGAACTATTACCTCCATCATACAACTTACAATATATAGAAAAACATTGAATAGTATTCATCAGCCTATTCAACGGTACTCAATATTCAACACGGCAGGCTCTACCAATATGAATAGGTTACAGGTTTTATAAAATCGAGGCAAGACTGCCCTTATAGGATATGAATGTTATACTAGTAAAGTGTTTTTGCTAGAGAATCTGAAGTAGTTGAATACCAGACAGCTTTATACAGCGTTGCACCCTGTTTACAAAATATGTAATAACTTGTGGTGTTAAGTTTGAGCAAACAGTTAAAAAGAAATGGGGAAAAATAAAGTTATGAAGCCAGGAGTTGCAATAAATTTCAGCTGCCTTTGGTTAGAAATGTTAAAAAACTCTTATTTTGTGTACCGGAGTCAACAGCCTTATCAGTGGAATACGAATCTTAAAAAAAAATTATCAACTCTTGAAGAGGAACTAAAGAAGCACACCAAAAACAATTATCTACTATTTGGTGTCACTTTCATATATTTTAAATACGATGCTGAATTAGTACTATTATTCCGTTTATTTTGTTATGTATATAATACTTGTAATAACTTATGATGTAAATTCGTATTTATGGCTAAATAAAGCCTCTATTAAAGGAACTTTAAATAATGTAAATATTTACGATTCTTGTAGAACTACATCATGCCTGATTTACAGAACTGGATTGGAAAAGTGGTAGAAAACATTTAGTTTCAACAGGATGGGGGCCTTCTGTCATTATGAAATAATAGTAAGAATATTCAAACGCATTTCCTGGTCACTGGATTAGAGTTGGGCGATTCGACTCTTTTTAAGGATTCGTACCAAACGAATCCGTATCAAGAAAAAATTCGTACTGAAATATTCTTTCAAGAATCCAAACTGTCTTGATTGTACAAACGGATACGGTTACAACATCGATAGGAAATATACGAATCTTTTGCTTTTGTAGGATTTGTACCATTCGAATCACTGCCAGGATTCGATTCAATGATACGAATCATACGAGTTACTACCCAACTCTACACTGGATTGGCAGATGTACTGATGAATGATGTACTGCATGCTATTCGGACCTAGCTCCCTCTGTTCTTTGCTTGGAGGGGGGAGGGGGGTATGTGAAAAAAATACAATATACACACGGTAAATATCGCTCGCAGAAGAAAATGTTTGTTATCGTTGTGATTGTCATCGAATTTTGTTTAACTTTCAGAATATCCGTCTGTCTGTCAGTCTAACCGTGACGTTTCTGTTAGCAGGACAACTTAAGAATGGAAATCTGATTCGAATTTGATTCAAATCGGAAACAAAATGAAAAAGTTATAAGGGTATCTTCATTTTAAGTGAGTCACACTGTATATTTAAGGAAATATATACATTTCGACAAAATATTACGTTAGTAAATACGTCCAATGTTGTAAAATAAAGATTGTTTTGTGACCGTGATTTAATAAGGGGTCTACACACGATCCAGCGGCAGGGAGCCAGCCTTGTCGGTACGCTTTGAAGATAATTGGAATTCCAGCGGACCAGTTCACTTTTACGAATGAGTTCAAAGCATGCCGACACGGCTGGCTCCCTGCCGCTGGATCGTGTGTAGACCCTTTAGCAGACCACGGTAAACCGCTTTGATAGAAATATACAAGGTACATAATTGATTTTTTTTTATTAATTATCGATTTTCGCTGGCGAACATCTCGTAAACTATAACATATAGAAAGAAAATGAATATAAACATTCTTGTGGAAAATTTAATTACGTTTAATTTTACATAGATTACCTTTTCCCATAAGACGCATCGTTTCCGAGTTATAAGCGAAGAATCGAAAAAAGGAACCTTTCCATCCCCCTCCCCCTTGAAGCGGCGGGGCTAGGGGCGGGGACTTTTAGTCTGTTTACCTCCTGACTACCTCCAATACATCCCTGAAGAGAAAAATTCTCCCCTCCAAAATGTTCTCTACAATCCCCTTTTGGGCATTCATTGATTGGACTACAATAAAACATTCGTGAGCGGGAATTAAGACCCACTTTTCCTTATATTTTTCGAGGCGCTGAACACGAATCTGAAGTCAGAATAGCGTGTTTGTGAAGGAATTTTCGAGGTGGAGGTAAAAATTGAACGAAAATCGTAAAAACTCGGGATTTGTGATATTTCCAGGTTCGAAATGAATAGAAAAAATTTGAGGGACAACGAGATATCATTTTTGGGACAAAATACAGTGTTTTCTAATGTATTTCATTAGTTGATAAAACCTCGGGTACAGTACACTTTGGACCGCCCTATTATACAAAATTTCCGAGGATATTGCTTCTAACGGCGGTTTTTAAACATATTCGTGTAGATTGATTTGGGATTGTACTTGTGTTCGCGGTGCTGAGCAGAACTGCACACGCGCGAAGAACAATGAGAAGAGGCAGGAATTATATCTTGTATGGAACACTCAGCCTGTGAGATTGGACCCTTGCCAGAATCGACTTGTGATGAAACCTTTTGACGCTTACCTTCGGACACCTTGCATCTGTTAGAATCATTTTTTACTTCCACATCCAGTGGATGTATAGTAATGACACAAAAAATTTTGAAAATTAAAAATACACCAATCCAGAGATGATATTAAAAAAATAAATAAAATATGAAGAACATAAGTGGCAAAGTTGTGGTGATCTTAAAATTACTTCCATGATTTTAGGTCAACAGTCAGGATTTACCAAATATCTTTGCTTCCTTTGTGACTGGGATAGTAGAGATCGAAATATTCACTACAAAAAAAAGATCTGGCCCACGTAATCGTGGGTGATAAGAATATAATAGAGCAACCACTGGTTGAACCGTTGAATCCTTATTTCACCCCCATTAGGCTTGATGAAGCTTGTAAAAGCGCTTGATAAGCAGGGTGACTGCTTTGAATATTTGAGTTGAACATTCAGTCAGTTGTCGGAAGCTAAACTTAAGGAAGGAATTTTTGATGGACCCCAGATTCGAAAGATTTTGAAGGATGATATGTTCATTACAACGATGACTCCAAAAGAGAAAGCCGCATGGGAAAACTTTAAGGTAGTAGTCCATCAGTTCCTAGGGAATCATAGAAATGATTACTACGAAAGCATTGTAGCTGAGATGATCAAGAATTACCAAAAATTAGGTTGTTTAATTAATTTAAAATTACATTTCATTGACTCGCATCTAAATTATTTCCTTGACAATCTAGGTGACTCAGGAAACGAGTAAAAACACTGGTCTCCAAATTTAGAGGAATGCGTTTTGATAAACGGATTAAGTTACTACTAGAGATAAATTCAGATCGATAAATGTTGAAACGCTCAAATAAAAAGGTGATTGTTAACGGGGGTGCAAGGTCGTCCGAAGCGAAGGTAAGCGTCAAAAGAGGCTGAGTGTTCCATACAATCTCAAGATATAATTTCCGCCTCTTCTCAGTGTTCTTTCCGCGTGTGCAGTTCTGCTCAGCACCGCGAACACAAGTACAATCCCGAATCAATCTACATGAATATGGTTATAAACCACCGTTGAGAGCAATATCCTCGGAAATGTTGCATAATAGTGCGGTCCAAAGTGAAATCACCGTATATGAGGTTCTATCAAGTAATGCAATACATTGGAAAATACTGTATTTTCTCTCAAAATTGATATTTCCTTGTATCCCAAGTTTTTTGCTATTCATTTCGAACCTGGAAATATCACAAATCAAGATTTTTCATGATTCTCGTCCAATTTTTACCTCTAGCTTGAAAATTACCACAAACATGCTATTCCGACTTCAGATTCGTGTTCACCGAAACACATAAAGAAAAGTAGGTCTTAATTCTCGCTCACGATTTTTTTTTGTGGGCCTGTTATTACATACATTTTCAGTATTTATAGGTCTCTAGTGATGAACGTATAAGTTTTAGAGGTTTGGCTACACACGCACACATATATGATATATATTTGTGCAAAATATACATGGTGTCCCAAAAGTCAACGTCATCCCTTGGAGGGCTGATAGGTCAGCTCATGTCTGACCAGAATATCAAAATATGACCTTAGTAAAAAGTTAGTTTTTGAGATATTGGCACTTTTATGCATTTTGTGAAGTTCTACCTTAGATCAGTTTTTCTAGTGCCACAGCTACAAAATGCCATATTTTAAGATTCTAATTTTTGTTACGCAACCCTGAATAGCCCTGCTGTTGATCACAGTCCAAAGTAAAATTAATAGTGTCATACATTCGGAAAAAAACATTTTTTGTTCAATTCATGAGTTAATTTTTTTATTATCTAACTTACACTCTTTATACTGTAAAAAAAATTACCACGCTAACGTGGCAAGTTATTTTAAAAAATTGCTCATTTAATGTAGCTATTAAAATGGTATAAACATTTTCTATGTTTTACTTTAGAAAAAAAAGATATTGCTATTTTACTGCAAAAGGAGCTTACTCTGAAATTATTTCAATAATAATTAGTCTGAGTGGCTTGCAGCGAAGCTATTCAACATGCATTAAAGTTTCGCGTAGTGTAAGCCCACCTTTAAACTAAGATAGCGACGCCATTTGACATGAGTTAGAGTGAAGTGACACTTCTGGTTGGTATTGTGTTTATGTGCCTAGTAGTTTCGACTTATTGTATTGGAGATAATAACGAACTGACCTGGCTTTCTTCTGAACTGTGTTTGTGTTACGTATTTGAGTTTAAATAGTACTCATTATGCCGAACCAGTATACTTCTCAAGACTACGCTAATATGCATTATATTTATGGGGAATGCAGAGGAAATGATGCTGCTGCAGCTACTCTGTATTAACAAAGATACCCGAATGCTTTGAGACATCCTGATCATCGCGTGTTCATAAATGTTCACCTAGCATATGCGGAAGGCAGAATGCCCCACATTCACATTAGGACAGGAAGACCACGTAAGGATTACGATGATGAAGTCTTAGAAGAGATTGAAAATGATCCGACTACTTCGGAGCGAGCAATTGAAAAACGTACAGGGATACCGAAATCCACTGTAAACATAATTACACGACGGTATCAATACCACCCATATCACGTGCAACGTGTGCAAGCGTTGCTTCCTCGTGACTACGCAAAACGTGTCCAATTTTGCCGAAGAATGCTGCAGAAACATAGGGAAGACCCAGAGTTGCACATTCAAAAAAGATGGCTTCATGAACATGCACAATCTTCATAGTTATGCTCTTGAACACCCACATTTAATGCGTGAACAAAAGTCACAGTATCGCTTCAAAGTAAATCTGTGGACCGACATCTTGAACGGTCAAATAATTGGCCCCTTTGAATTACCTGACAATCTAAACGAGGAAATTTATCACGATTTTTTAGAAGATGAACTGCCCAATCTTTTGGAAGATACACCTTTGGCCACACGTGAGACAATGTGGCTTCAAAATGAGGGTTGTCCAGCTCATTACGCACAAGGAGTGAGAAATCATTTGGACCAAACCTATCCACAGATATGGATCGGCCGTCTTGGTCCCATTTCGTGGCCTCCCCGGTCTTCGGATTTAAATCCAATAGATTTTTTCTACTGGGAGTTGCATAAAGGAGAAGGTCTATGCAAAACCATTAAACGACATAAATCAATTGAGACACCGTATTAATGAAGCCCCACAACAAATAAATGTCGCAACAAGTGCAAGACGGATAAAAAGATCTTTTTTAAAAAGATGCGATGTTTGCATTCGTCTTGGTGGCAGGCAATTTGAAGACATTATTTGATTTTTATTTGTGTTTTGTTTAGTTTTTAATAAATACCTGTCACATTAATTTAACAAGTGTTTTCATTCGAATTAATAATTATTGAAATCATTTCACAATAAGCTCCTTTTACAGTAAAATAGCAATATCTTTTTTTTCTAAAGTAAAACAGAGAATATTTATACCATTTTAAAAACTACATTAAATGAGCAATTTTTTAAAATAACTTGCCAGGTTAGCGTGGTAATTTTTTTTTACAGAATGAAGAGTCCAAGTTGATAATAAAAAAAATTAACTCATGAACACAGCAAAAATGTTTTTTTTTTCCGAATGTATGGCACTATTAATTTTATTTTTGACTGTGATCAATAGCAGGGCTATTCAGGGTTGCGTAATAAAAATTAGAATCTTAAAATATGGCATTTTGTAGCCGTGGCTCTCGAAAAACTGATCTAAGGTGTCGAACTTCACAAAATTCATAAAAGTGCCAATATCTCAAAAACTAACAACTTTTTACTAAGCTCATATTTTGATATTCTGTTCAGACATGAGCTGGCCTATGAGCCTTCCAAGGTATGACGTTGACGTTTGGGACACCTTGTACATATAATATATAACGCAACATCATATTTTCACAATCACCTTGGGAGCTCCTTGGAGCAAAAACTATGGGTTTTCATGGGTTGCGTCCATTACAACTTTTGATCACACTTAAAATTACGTATTCCCAAAGTTACAAAAAAGTTCAACCAAAAGTCAAATCCCATTAATTTTGTGGGGAGGGAGGAGGATCTTTAGAAATTATACATAAAAAATCAATTTTCAAAATACTGCGAAACGTATAAATAATGTTTACATTTAGTTTTAATATTATCCTTTATGCAGAATTTTAATTAAATATAAAACGATTTTTAGTTTGTATTGAATATTTTTCGTATTTAACCAATACACGAAGTATATATACAGTTGACAGCTGGACTCTATCCCAGAAATTGGCAAGAGCAAAAAGCTAAATTGTTATGAATGTCTTAACTTTGAAGTTTCGGTCGAATTAGTTGTTTTCATTGCAGTGATGAATTTTAAACATTAATTTTCTTGCTACGAGGAAATTTTATGCAATGTATGTAATACTTTTAGGTAATAATAAAAAATACCGTTTTTAAAAACCCATTAAAATTACATTAATAATTACTCGTGACTAAACTCTCGTTCAAAATACGCCTCTGTCCCCAGTAATCGGTTTACCGGATCAAATTTCTAATTACGTAATTGCTATTTTCAATGGTTCTTCCCTTTTCACCGCTATTTATATTTGCAACGTCGACGTGTACTTTATAAAAGATAAATGAGGTTAGTTTCAACTTTCACCAATGAACGTGAAAGTTTTAGACCCTCATCTATTTCTCGATTACGAGCAGACGGTTTACGACTTATATTATCGACAGTTATGGTTTAATTATAGCATAAAGTAATATTAAAATTTACATATTCCGTAAAGAAAACTTATTGAAGTTGTTATTATCGTTCGGATAAGTTGCAATACAACGTGCATGTTCCTACGCTTGCTGAGGCCACAAAAGATTCTTTAGTACATTTAAGGTCGAAATATTCAAGACAGCAAGTATATAATATGAATTTTTTTTAAATTTTCCATTTCTCAATACATACTGCATATTACCAAAAACTATAGGATTACCTAAGTGTTTTTCTATAGCAAGAATAGAATTCCAGATTTTAATTCTAAAGTTATGCATTGATATAAAAAAGGTTCGTATTAGTATGTGTTCAAGAACGAATCGAAAGGCCTACATTTTTTAAATCAACCTCCCCCTCTACTACCTCCTCTACCGTGTGGCATTTCGATTTGTAGGTTTTTGGGGTAGACGGTTTCAAATATTATATTATTAAAGTTCCATAAACAATTGTTCCCACATAGTGGAGTGCAAAAATAGTATCAATATTTTTGTTGTTGTAAGAGGCTTAGATAGGAAATCTGGATGTGGAAGTAGTGATCCTGTAGGCTGCGGTTTTTAAAGGTTACTCTTGTTTTGTAATTTTTGGCAA